>JANVCC010000068.1:8719087-9336750 GCA_025345505.1 Todiramphus chloris collaris | reverse complement strand
GGGTGTTTTCATCCACTCCACTGATACCAGTTGTCTTTTACTCTTTGTGTTCTTCCTCCCTACTTGTTGTATAGTACGGTGATGAGGATGGCTTCGGGAACCATCTCTCTTGGTCTGGTGCTTCTCAGTATCTTGCCTCTGCTGTCAGGTAGATAGATGCTGACTCCTCCCTGGGCCATACCTGGGGTCAATAACCATTGGATGCTTATCTTTCTGGGTTGAAGAGAAGTTAATATACAGTAATACAAGTAATGCAAAAGAGGGTTTGGTGTTCTCCAACACAGGTGGAGCTGGGCCACAATGGTTGTTTGTAGAGTGTAAGGCTTTTAAGTCTGGAGCTGACAGTTTGTCTGAAAGCAATAGTTTGACAGCTGAGTCTGTACTGCTCAAATGCTGGCTTATCCATACCCTCCCTTGCTCATCCAGCACACTCATTCCTGCCACTGGCATTCCTGCTGCAGTTACTTGAGGAACTGCATCAGGGAGTGGATCATGCAGACGTTTCCCACCTTCACTTCTTTGTTGTTGGTTTGTGTGCTGTGGTTTTTTTTTCCCCCTGTCTGGATCCATTTCTGGTCTAGTTCATCATGCGGTGGCACTAACAACCTGAGCAGCACAGTGGGTGGGAATGAGCAAGCTGGCAGCCCTACCATGAAATCACAGACTGCGAGCTGGCAGTGTCTTCCTTGTGCTTTGCAGTAAATCAGAAACTAAAGCCTTGTGCATGACAACTGACCTCTATCCTTACAGGAATGAGGTCTGCAAGAAGGTGCCGGGCAACCTCTAGCACTGCAGCCCAGGGCTCTTCCTTCCAGCTTTCACCTCACATCTTTGGCCATAGAAATATGCTCCACAAATGACCCGAGAGCTGCTTAGCTAGGGAAAAAAAGAGGTTAGTGGCAATGGCCTGAAGTTTTCTATTGTCTGCTGGGAACTATCCATCCTGGAGATATTCTAGAGAGATCTGCTGGGTCACAGCTGTTAATTTTTTGTAGGAAAATAACCATGTGCACTGAGAAAGGTGCCACAGTGGCTTCTGGAGCTGCAGGCCCTGCATCCTTGCCTGCAGTGAGAAGCTCCTGTGCTCACTTCTGTACCATGGCCAGAGCCATGCCTTGCTTGTATACCCCGTGGATTACTGTCACTCTGTCGCCAGCTGGGTCCCTGGTCTGTGGTCTGTGAATGGTGCAGGATTGTGATAAAGGGGAGAGGGCACTGCAGCCAAGCAGCCACTTAGAGTCTCCTGAGCTGATGGACTTGGTGAAGGTACAAGCTCTGTCTGTTACTGGTGTGATAGCCCTTCCCCCTGCATCTCTGGGACAGCTCAGTGTTGCAGGCACTCTCACTGTACCTTTCCCAGTGGATCTCTGTAGCAAAAGCACTTGATTTCTTTCAAAAGGCGCTGGAAGAAGAATTTGCTCCACAGGGCACTTTTTATGCACTTTCTGTCCACCCTCCCCACCTCTTCCCCTTTTACCAGTCACTGAGTGGTGGGAGCACCCACTATTTTGGAGACGTCAATTATATCTTCTGCCTGGGGGGACCGAGGTTTCTTTTCTCTGGAGGGTGCCTTGGGTACTGGATTCTTGGCTTGCCTGCACCCTGCTGTCCTTGTAAGCTGCTCCATCTGCCAAAAAAAGAGTGAAAGATTCACTGTGTATTGTCCAGAAGTCTTTTGGGCAGGAGCTGGGACACGGAGCTCCTTGTTCTGAGATGAGTGTCCTAGATGCTAAGTACGGATGCCATTTTTTTTTTGATTTTTTTTTTCTTTTTTTTTTTTAATTTTTCCCTTTCATCCTTCTTCTCTCTTTCCAGTTCTGTGAGGTCTCAGTGGAAAGAAAAACTTTACAGACCTGATCAGTTCAGGTCTTAGGAGGTGGAAAGCTCCAAGCCCTGCTAACCTCGTTATAGCAGGTTAAACCCCCTGCTATGCTCATTTAAAATCTAACCTAAAAGCATGACCCTGCTTTCTAGAGCTCACTGCACATCACTCCTTCCTGATGCCATGTACTGCCACATCTAATCTGCGTTTGTACTGCCCCATTTATTTGAAATAGCTCTTGGTGCCACCAAATCATGTCCTACCTGTCGCTCTCCAAGTGAGACTTTGGTCTGAAAATGATAGTGATGATATTTTACTTTGGTAATCTGTTCAGCACTAGTAGGAAAGAGAGTCTCTGGGTTCTTTTCTTGAGCACCAATGGAGTAGTTTGTATGTCCCTCACTCATACCTAGTGGGTAGTGAGGGTGTGGCAGAGGGCTTTGCTGGCTGACCAGGCTGTATACCTGGTTTAATGGGATTTAAGGAATCACTGATGCTTCTGACAGGAACCTGCCCTGTGTTTCTGGTCTCAGTGGCTTGGAATAGGGGGGCTGCATGAAGCGTATGGGTTTTGCCTTTAAGTTCCAGGTGCTCGGTGGCTTGGACTTCTCCTGTCTGTACAAAAACATGAGTCTGAGGATCATATGTAAGACTCCTGCTTTTCAGATAGAATCATAGAATTCCAGAATGATTTGGGTTGAAAGAGATCTTTAAAGATCATCTGGTCCAACTCCTCTGGCATGAGCAGGGAAATCTTTCACTGGATCAGGTTGCTCAGAGCCCTGTTGTCCAACCTGTCCTTGAATGTTTCCAGGAATTTTTTCTCTGGGTAACCTGTGCCAGTGTTGCACTACCCTCATTTTGCAAGAAATTTAAGGTCCAGGGAAACTTGTAAGCTGCTCTGTACAAGAACTAGTCCCAAGACCCAATGGCAGACATTACCCCACAGAGAATCACAGGCTTCTTTCTGCTCTCCATTTAGGGTGTGCTTCCTGGTGCTGATTTCTCTAGCAGATATCCAGAAGCACCTTAAATGCTGAAGTGCAACAAGCCACGGAACACACAGACCTTCCCCGGTCAAGAGGATGAGAGTGATCAAGCAGATCATGATCTGAGAGATGTTAGCCGTGTTGCTGAATGCAATTCCGGAAGCTGCTGAGATGCTGTGGTCAGGTGGGTGGTATTGCAAACCTCTCTGGGGCTAGAAAAGAGAAACGTTTTTCTAGTAAATGAAACATATCTGATAGAGAAAGCACTGAGAAATAATAAACAGAGAGCTACCATCTGGGGAAATGCTTTTTGAGGTGATGCCGCATCATCGTTGTGCTTTATTAGTGCCCCCCTGCTTCCGAGTTAGGAAGGACGAGATGCTCTCACGGCAGCTCCGCCGAGTCAGGAAACGGGCACGTGAAAGACCGACCTGCTGTACCTCAGGCTGGGTCCCACTGTCGTGACAACGTGCTTCTGACTGAGCAGGCAGACTCTTCCGAGTGTCGTCTGTTTGTTTCTATCCGGTTCGTGGATGTCCCGCGTGGGTTTCGCGTGAAGCCCCGAAGGAGGGTTGTGAATGCTCGCTTTGAGTAACGGTGCTTTGCGCCTTTTCACTTTGTCTCTTCATCGCCTAAACGGTTCCGTGCCCTGAGTTCCTCTTTCTGTAGACTCCGCGCGCCTTTCTAAAGGGAATTGTAGCTGTGGAGGAATTGTGGAGGATAAAACTGATACATGCGTTAGTATTTTGTCCAGTGAGGTGGAAAACTGATGTTCCAGAAATCCCTTGGCCGTTAGCAATGGACACAAACTGGGACACAGGAGGTTCCACCTCATCATAAGGAGGAACTTCTTCCCTGTGAGGATGCAGAGCCCAGCAACAGGCTGCCCAGAGAAGCTGTGGGGTGTCCTTCCCTGGAGACTTTCAAAACCCACCTGGATGTGATCCTATGCAACCTACTCTAGATGACACTGCTTTGGCAGGAGGGCTGAACTACAACGATCTTCAGAGGCCCTTTCCAAACCCTGCCATTCTCTTACTCCTTGGTACAAGCTCAGAGCTGAGATTGCTGTGATGCTCTCTAGGAAAGCTCTGTAAACCAAAACTAGCCTCCATTCCTCTTGACCCGCTGAGAGCATGAGCGCAGTACTTTGAGCTGAGCCTGCGAAGCTTCGTGGTGATGAAGCTCTTCATTAGTGCATTTCTTTGCAGAACATGGGTCCTAGGTAACCGTACAGGAGCACAGACACTGATTTAGGTACGCTGCAAGAAAGGATAGGGAGAGAGAGATGATAGGACCATATGAATTTGAAGTCTTTGATCAAATGCAAATATCTGGGGAGGACACAGTGAGAAAAAGCAGGGCAGGGAAGTTACAAAAAAACCCCATATGAAATGTAATTCTTTTAAAATTTTATTTGTTTTTTTTCCATTGGTTTTGAAGCCTGACAAATAAAAAGTCTTGTCATCTATGGCAGGCCCCTCTTCAGTCATCTAAGGCAGCACATGGGGTGGTGGAGTTTTTCCGGGCTGCCAGAGTGTGTGTCTGTCTGGAGACAGATACTTTATTGTCGTGTCACCTTTCAGTAACACGTGATGCTAACCCAGGGTGGCACTCTCAAAAGACCAAACGAAACCGAGGACTCTTGGATGATGCTGAAGAATCAACATTGTTTTTCTCTTTCTTTCTGTTTTTCTCTTCTTTCACCAGCCACAAAGGATTACAGCAATTCTTGGGTCAGATGGCGGGCAAAAATTTGTTTTCCCTTTTTCATTAGTACCTCACCAAAGGCTGGCTGCCTGTAATTTTACAGGGACGCTGAGAACTGGCAGATAACCATCAGTATTTTCTGTGGGATCTCGGTGGAGGTAGATAACGCTCCATCTTTAATCTACACTGAAAAGGATTAGAAATGACAAATGAGCTTTTCCAAAGAAAGTGTAAAGGCTTTGCTTGTTTAAGAACATTTCCAAGCAATCTGCCTGCCCTCCCCCCTCCTCCTTCCCTCAAATTTGAGTTGCTTATCTCTGCAGTCTGGGCTAGGGCCCCTCCAAAGACCCGCAGGAGCTCCGGCCAAGGCTGGGGAGGCCACTGATTCTCCACTTCACTGCAGTTTGTTGCCTCTTTGAAAAGCAGCTGTTGCCTTTGAAGTGAACTTTTCTGGGCGAATGAGTATCAACAGATAGGGTGAGATTTTGGCCGCAGACAGGCAGCAACAAATTCCCTTCGCAGAGGGGACTCTGCTGGCAGAAGGCTTGCAAGAGGGATGTTCAGCTGCTCCACCAGCCACTCCTTCCTGAAAACACACAGCAAGTGGGGATAAAGCAGGGCCACGACAGAACTGCTCTGTTTAACTTCCTCCCGGCCTGAGGTCCTTGGGAAGGGTCAACTTCACTGCCCTGCCTGGCACCAGCTCCTCAATATTTTCCCTACCCTTCTGAACTGATTTGGAGCTCAGGTGAAGGCAGAGTTTCAAGTCCAGGCTAATCTTCTTCCAGTGTAGGATGTGTTGACCTGTTGCATAGGTTTTGTCTGTGTTAAGAGTGAGCTTATTGGGCTGGGCCGAGACATTCCAGAGGAGCACCATGTCCTGCAAATGCTAAAATGTGATTTTATTACCCTTATGTCACCTTTTGTTCTTGGTCTTTTTTTTCCTCATCCAGTATGAGATGATTTATTCTCTGCAATATGTCCTTATTTTCTCCTTGCTTTTCATCCCACCTGTGACTGACCTCTGAACCCAAACCCACTCTTGCTGGCAATTTGTGCTAGTATTCAGGCTGTTCCCTGTCACTCTTGAGGATCTGGCATCTGCACCCGAGTGGCTGCCTCTGGCTGAGAGGGAGATGGCACCAGCACTGCAGGTAAATCTGCTAGGGACTGGGAGCAAGAGCCTGGCTTGTCATGTTAGGTGCCTAAATCTCAAACGTCTGCGTTTAAAACTCTGGCTTATCTGTCACCCATATCCAACGGTGCCTCAGGTTCAGCAGTACCTACTTTGTGTGTGATAGTGCTGAGGTTATAAAATACCAAGGTCTGCCCAGAAGTACTGAGCGTGGCTGCCTTGCTCCCATGGTATCCTTCTGTAGGTCACCCTCTGTGACATTTCTGGGAGATGCTGGGCCAGGCGGGCACGCTACCTGCACTCAGATATGGGAGATTCATAACGTGCTGCCTTGTCCTCAGAGAGAGCATACAGGGCTGGCTGCCTATCTGCTGCACGCCTGAATGCTGGAGCGGGTGGGCTGGCAGGCATGCTTTTCTCGTGAGGATTTCTGTATTGCCTGGCCTAGGAGGCTTCAGCATCTCTCTAGGTGTGTAATTCCCCTTACAAATTAAAGTGAGGGTATAGGTACCTGGTTCAGACATTGCAGATGCTGCTAGGGCGGCCAAGAGTGAGAAGTTAAACACTAGGCAAGTGTAAGTGTCACTCTATTATTTACTTTGGTAGGATCATAAACAATGGAAAACATGGCTCTATAATGCAAGCTTTCAGGCAGGTTTGGGTATGGATGTGTATGACTGAATATTGTACGCTTTGCTGGGAGTGACAGCCCTTTGGAAAGCGAAACTTGGAACCTGCCAGGGTGGCTTCACTGATTTTTGGGTTTGCTTTTTTATGGGGCTGTTGCTAAAACAGGCTTGTTCACGGATGTCACCAGTTCACACTACTGTGTTTTTCTGCAAGCCTTTCACAAGCACTGGACTAAGAGAGAAGCAAAGCAGTCTTCACGACCACTCTCGACAAAGCACACCATTGCTGGCTGAAGTGGATATGTATTGTTTTCAGACAGCTGTAATCCCTCTGCAGACCTCAGGGCAATTTAATCTCTTGAGATGACTGTGCAACTCCTGTTATTTTTAGGCACACACATTAAGGGAAGAAAAGGTCCATTTAATCCGAAAACATATTAGCAAGCTTTCCTGCTTTCACAAATCTGTACTGGGTACTACAGGGATTCAACTGAAGGTCGTTAACATATGATTGCTATTTGATGGCCAGAATGAAGCTGTTTCATACCCGCTCCTCACCAGCAGATACTGCAAAGCCAGTTGATACTCTTGAGCGTTGTATCAGCAAAGATTTAAAAACTCACTGCAAATTGTGGGAAATCATGCCCAGATTCTTTGCTGATCCCAGCTGTCTGCAGTCTGTGTCTGTGGTGGGCTGGTGGGAATGTGGGTGAGCTGGTTGGGGAGGGAGGGAGGAAGGGCATGAGGTGCTCTCGTGCTGATGACAAAGGTGATGTGTTAGTGCCCTGATGCTGAACTCACTGACTCCTGCCCCTGGTGTTGCAGCCCAGAGGACTGTCCCTGCCTGCCATCCTGCTCTCCTTCTCCTCCCAGCCTCCCAAGTCAGTCAGGACAAGTGACAATAGAGCCTGTCAGGCTACAGGATGAAACTGATGGCTGACCACATTGGTCAGGCTGTAAGTCTTCTCTGCCATCTCCTGTATCACTCACCATGGTCCCTGTGCAAAGCTGTTTCCCTCCCCATCTCTAAAGGGGAGGTGGGGCTACTAAAATCAGAGCAGTTTCCAAAAAGAGGTGAGGATGTAGTTTCCTTTTCACTATTCCTAGCGGCATTATCCAACAGACGTTGGGATGTGATGAAACACAAGAAGGATGTTAAGGCCTCCACAGACTCTTCCAGGCTTAGCTTGTGTGGGAAAGTGGGGTTATGCGTGGCATATCCTCCTGGAGAATGAATAAGGGAAGGCAAAGGCAAGGAACAAAGTGAGAAAAAAAATCTTAAACTGCAGTTTATGGGGTGGACTGCTGCATCTAGCAGGAGATTGTTGATTGTTTGTTGAAGAGCCTCGCTAGCTGTGTTTGCTTTGGATACCACAAGTCACTGGGTCGTGATGAGGACGGTGAGTCATGCTCCTCCTTGCAATGGAAAACAGGGATTCATCACCATGGTGCTGCACTCTTTGCTCGGGCACACGGCAGGGTGGGCTGCCCGTTGGGAAAAGGGGAAGGTGGCAGAAGGCAAGAGGTGTGGAGGCCTTCCTCTCCAAAGAGCGTAGGAAAGTGTTTCTGAAGTGTGTTTCACTCTTCAGGCATCCATCACTGGTTCTGAAGAGAGCTTTGTTGGAGCCTTGGAAAAGTGGTGTTCTCAACTTCTCGTGTGCCTGTGTTGCTGTGGATACAGGGCTCTGTTTTTGTGCCTCTTGCCTAAGCTTTGCCTGCATGTTGGAGTGCCTTAAATGCATCTTTAGGACTGGGCTTTGGGCAGCTCAAAGCATTGAAGTCGTGGTCGCAGCGTGAATTTAGAGCAGGCTTATCATGATGGTGACTTCCTCTGCTGCTTCTTGCTTTGGCAGAACAAAACCAGGTGGGGGTTTCATTCAGACTATAGAGGAGTGATGGCTTTGGAGATTAGAGGATGGAGATTAGAGGATGATTAGATGGCTTTGGCATTAGGGGAGTGATGCCTTTGTCATCAAGAGATGTTGCAGCTTCCTTTCTTTGGCCTACACAGAGAAGTCCTCTGTAGAAGAGAATAAAGCCAATAGCTGACTGGAGGGCTAGAACATGGGTCATTGTGGACCTACGCTGTCGGGATACTACTGATTCTCACCCCGAATGCACAGAGTGCACAAGCCACCTTTGCCTCTCATTTTTCCTCAGACCACTCAAGATTTAACCCCTCATTTTCTTTCTGCTGGAAGCATAGACCTGCGACAGCTCCGGACATGAGCATGGGTAAAGACTGTCGCTGGGCATCCCTAGCTGGGCAGAAGGACCTCTGCATTAGGTGGTGGTGAGCCATTAACTCCTTCTTTTACATTAGGGGCAAGAAGTTCCTTCCTTGCTGAGGGACAAATAAGTCTTTTGAGCACCTTTGGTCTGCTGCACATTCACACATGCTTTAGTGTTGCTTAGTAAATGGTGGAAAAATAATAATAATGCAGTTACAGGCCATCTGAAATGAAGTTGTGGTCTGTACATGTCCCCGTGGGCTGCAGTCTCCTGCCTCCTCTGAAGGAGCATAGGGCTAGTAAAGAGACTGTGTGTGGGAAGAGAATAGGTGTATTTAAGGAAATGGGGCTTAAATGAGAATTTAATTACTTGGTTTTGGCCTTGTATCTGAGCAAGAATAACATGAAAACTTGAAATTAAGCACTTGTTGCATTCCAATACAGGGAAGAATGCCTCCAGTATTTGAAAATAATTCGAAGATAAATAGAATTAATACTTAACATATAAAAGAGGCAGCTAATGTTTTGACAGACAAGCCTCCTCCGCAGAGCCAAGAACATGCATTACCTAAAGGAGGAAAATCCTCATTTGTACTGAAGGTTGCCAGGAGTCATAATTAAAGAACGAAATTAGTCAAGGCGAGGATGGAATGAAGAATAAAAAGATTGTTGCTTCTTAGATAACCATGCTGGCATTACAGAAGGAGTATGCAGTTTTGAAGATTTATTTTTTTCTTGCTCTGTCCCTATGTCCATCAAAGCATACACAGCAGGTTCCCTTACAGTGAAAATAAATAAAAATAAAAATAGAAATGTCCCACTTAGCAAGCTGTTCCGCAGTAGGTGGAAATTAGCCTGCCTGTTGTGTGGAATCTCTGATGTCTAATTAGGAATGAGGTGGGGTTTTTTTGCTATTTTAGTGAGTCCATCACTTGGGGCATCATTAATGTTTCTTTCCTCTCCTTTGCTGTCTGCTTGCACAAAGTGCGAGGTTTCGTGCTGACTTGGGTACAGCTGCCCCTCTGTCCCATTCGGAGGAGATTTTCTAAGCAGTTGAAGAGCTCTTGGGATGTTGCAGGGGAAGGGCAGATAACCAGAGACGTACAGACCCACTCCCATGCTGTGTGGCTGCATGAGGCTCATTCCTGCAGGAAACTAGACTGAGATTTTGCAGAAGATGTGACCCATTTGTTATTCTGGTATTATTAGTGCAGCACGCTGGCAATGGTTACTCAGATGTTCCCAAAAGGCAGGAAAGAGTAGATAACAGGAGTGCCATGGCCAGAGAAACGGTTAACTGGGAAGGAAAAACTGAGGTGTTTTTCTGTCAGAGAAGAACAGTGCCTCACTTGGATATATAAAACACACAGCCTTCTCCACTTTATGTGCCTCTCATAGCAGCAAATGTGTAATTCTTTTCTTCCAGGAAGCAATCCAGATGCTCACTTACTTTAATTTGAGTGAAGATAAAATGTCCAAATTTTTTCTTCCTGGAACATCTGTAGAAATGCCACCGAGGGGTTTTTGGCTTGTTGGTTTAGATAGAAAACTGCAGAAGTCCTCCCATTTTTTCCCTCTTTCAACGTTGGACCAAAAATGCGTTCAGCAGTCATAAGCTGTGGCATATTAATAGAAAGATTTTCTCTATTAAATGTCCTCTACTCCTGGAGGCAGATTTATACTTTATAACCCACCTTTGCAAAGGCTAAGGTCACCACCAAACATGTCAGCCCACCAGGATATCGTGACATGGGAATTTCCTAACCAATAGCACATGTTTTCCTCCTTTCTTTACCAATTCATGTGTGTTTAAAGTAGTGAGCTTGGCTTATATTGTTGCAGTCATGTCGGATGGAGAAATGCATCTGAAGGAGGAATAAGCAAAAACCCAGTTTTCAACTAATCAGTAGAAGGCTCGTGTTTAAGATGTTTGCATGAATTCATCCTTGTGTCGTGTTCAGCAAGTGCTCAGGAGCATCAGCTGTACTTCCA
Source organism: Todiramphus chloris collaris (assembly GCA_025345505.1). Classification (NCBI taxonomy): domain Eukaryota; kingdom Metazoa; phylum Chordata; class Aves; order Coraciiformes; family Alcedinidae; genus Todiramphus; species Todiramphus chloris. The sequence goes on along the minus strand of JANVCC010000068.1, from coordinate 9,326,242 downwards.
GTTCTGCCTCGTGCCTTCTGATGTTTTTATTAATCCTTTAGAAAAATGAATGCATGTACTACCAGAAGATATCCTGGTTTTTTTATTTGTTTGTTGTTTTATTTACTTCATCTCAGATTTGTAACATGTTTCTCTGACAGCATACTTCTCATAAAACCATCTCATTGTTCTTCAACTCATCTGTTCTTCCTGCAGATTCTGGTTAGAGTGTTCTTCTCATTTTGAATGGGATTAGGTCCAGAGGATGAGATAGTCAGTGCCTTATATCAGTTGATGCTCTCACCGTGATGTTTTTGGGTAAATTAGGTATTTCTTTCTCAAGGCAACAAGACAGGTCTGGCTCAGCTCTTTAGACTAATTATTCTTCCTATCTATTTACTTATTAAAGTATAGGTATTTTTGGCTGAATTGTAAAACTCAGTGGTCACTTGTAAGGATAATCCCATTGAATTAGTAGGTATACTTACTTGAATAGGGGTTTATCAGTGCAGCTTGACCTAATTTCTCTTGCAATAATTATCCAGAGCAGCATGAGCAATATTTCATGATGTTAATACCATATCACATCACATGGAAACACATTTTTAAAAGCACGTGGGAAATAGAGTCAAGCATAAGCTCGTTTTCATTCTCTGTTTCTTAACTGTTGCAGGTGTGTCTTTGTCACCTTCACTTTCTGCTTAGGATTTCTTGGATATACAGTTAATATCCTTAAATTAGAAGAAGCGAAAGAGAAACCAGACTTCCCAAAAGCAAACCAGTTCTGGGTTTGTGTTACGTGAAGGATCTTCCCAAATCCCAACCTAGCTCATCAGAAAATTTCCCAGAATGTATTTCCTAAGGTACTCAATGATGTCTAGAGGTCCCTTCCAACCCCTAACATTCTATGAGTCTAAGGTAGCCAGAGAGGCAGCAGGGGTAGATTTCTCCAGGCTTAGTGCCTCTCTGGAGTGATCCTTTGAAGGAAACTTGACACCCCATTAGGTTTTGCTATCTGTGGGGATGAGAATCGAGGAATCAGTTCTTGTTCCAGAGGCACAGGTACTCTTAAGAAATAGTCCCATTCCTTTCGTGTTCTTGTAGCAATGGTTCACCACTGTTAATGGAAGATCTGCTGTACAATGCTTGACAAAAGCAGAAGCTAAGTATGAGTAGGAAGGAGATTAGTGGTCTTGGAGGAATTGATTCTGTAGCAATGGCTGGTTGGCAGCAACTGACCTTTTGTGAGCTAGAAGCCTTTGGAGAGCCTAGAGCTTGGGAAGATGGTCCCTTCATAGCTTGTCCATAATTTCTCCTCATCCCCTGATTCAAATGAGACTTATCCTTTCTTTCCGTCGTGGTGCAGGCTCATGGGTGAAGCACACAGGTGGAATTTCCAAACCCTATAAAGTCTTCCCTGAGCCTGCACTGACTGATGTTTCTGGGAAGCTTATAATGTGGCTGATTTACGTGAAGTCACACAGGGGCATCAGGAGGCTTTAGTTTTGACTGCACAAATGCCAATATTCCTTTTCCAGTCTGTGTCACCAGTACAGGATCCCCCGAACAGCTCACTTCATGTGTATAGTCTGTAACGGGGCAAAATGTGGTTTTCTCCCAGCCATGTGCTGAGAAGTGACTGGACCATTTTGCTGAAGCTTTCCCAAAAGCCACTTAGCCCGGGGCAGACGGCACGCATGGAAAACATCCAGCCCAAACAGCTGAAATTTGGCAAAGCTGAACACAAACTGAAAGCCATTCTTCTCATGGAAAAGTGCTTGGTGACCTCTGATAGGCAGGGTTCCTCACTCCACCTGGCTGAGACACACAGGCAAAGCCTGCAGATCGCCATCTGCGCTCAGAAGCTTGGCTGTATGTGCTTTGAGCAGCAAATTTTATGTATAAAAATATACACCCTTCTCTATATGCATGCTGCATAGCTCCCTGCTATGCAGGATTCCTGGCCGCAGATCAGTTGCATCACTCCCCTGATGTCATCCTGGCATATAACACCTCCAGCATTCTTCTCTGCCCAGGCAAACAGTATAGTCCAAGACTGTTTTTTCTCTCTCTTTTTTTTTCCTCTTTTATTTTTTCCCCTGGTTGGTTGCTGTCACTGCAGAAAATCAAAGGCAGTCTTGCACATTTTTCTCTGTTTTTCATTTTGTTTTGCTGCAAAAGTTAAAAAGAAAAGCTTTGGAAGGACTTTTTTTTTTTCAGCACAAGTGAGGAAGCAGCTGTTTACCATGCAAAAAAGCCCCTACGTTTGTGCTTCCTGAGCTAGGAAATAGCTGCTGTCACCACCACTATGGTTACTTCAGCCATTTCTTGTGGCCTGGGAGATGACTCGCTCTGATGCTGCGGCACACAGCACTGAAGGGTGACACTGGAGTGGGGATGGGTGACTAGAAGTCATGTGGCTGTGACTCACTAGCAGTTATTTTTCAAAAGCCTTTACTGAGACCGTATGCCCAGCAGTCCACGCCAAAGCCCTGCAAGAAATTTACCCTGTGTGGTAGTTTCCTTGAAAGAAGAGTGGAAGGAGCACTTGCTGTGGGAACGGCGGTTAGCAAAGCCCGCGGAACCGGTGGCTGTGCCATGAGGATAGAACGTTTTGTTGTTTGTACAAAAGTCAAGAGGGCAAAACCGCTGTGATCTGCTGTCGCTGGTGACACACACCATTAAAAACTGCCTCGTGTTCTTTTTCTAGGCAAACGATGCTCAGCAAAGGTGCCGCGGGTGACCCTGTCACCGCACGTGCGCGGGAGACGGTCCCCGTGTGAGGTTTAGCCCGACCTCCTGCCTTCAAGGGCAGGTCATTCTGGGAAATGGTCTTTACAAACGTTTCCCCCTCTTTGCACAAGCAGAAACACGACGCAGGAAGGGTTGCTCTCGTTTCCCAATTGGTGCCCACTTGCTTCCCCATCCACGCGTCAGCAGGGATGGTCTCCCACGCCTCTCTGCCCAGGCTCTGTGGGCTGTGGCAGCATTCCACGGGGCAGGGTTGTGCAGGCACTGACGCAGAGGATAGGTAAGAAGGTTGATCACAGCAGTAGCTGGATCTCTCATTGTTGGCCCATGGTAGTGAGAGACAGGCACATCAGCAGCGACGGGCAGATCAGACCTTTCTGGTGCCCGTGGCATTCACTTGCTGTGATTTTGCAACAACAGTTCACATGCCCATCCTCGTGATGGTCCTTGGAGGTCTTTATTTATAATGCAGGAGTATCACAAAATGTAGCCGTTTGCCCCAGGGGGTTGGGAGCCAGTTGCCTGCAATACTGCCTGGTCCAGAGAGGAGGATCATCCCCTTCCCCATCAGAGAACGCTCTTCAGCGTAGCTTCCCCACAGCCGTCCAGGCTGGTCCCATCAGCCATGCCTAGAATGAGATGGCCTCTTCCCTCGTCTTGGTCCCGTGCCACTGCTAAAGTGTGACTGTAGAAGACTGGGCAGGGAGGCTGGGGCAGGATGTACATACCTGCCCTTGGCACGTATGGCCTAATGTCATGGATTTCTGAGTGTGTGTGTGGGGCTGTGAAACCTGTACCATTTCAGGTGTCTCCGTATACCATGTTCTGTGTGTGATATCCATTGAGCGATGCTTTGTGGACGTGTATGGCAATGGAGAAGGCAGGCAGGCATCTGCCGTGACTGTGGGACCTGCTCTGAGGACCAAAGACCTGTTGTCCCTAAGTTATTTCTGAGGCTGTGGAAGGAGTGTGTCACTGGACAAGAATTTGAGGGGCAGTCTCACCTGCTCTAGACTGTTTTACCTACAGCCTATTCTGCCTTCTTTCTTACAAGCACGCAGTCTCTACTATGCAGTAGGGTGATAAAAGCACATGCCTCAGAGATGTGATTTGGGGTAGTCTGATTTGGTAACTCCAACCCTGCGACACCTGGAAGCAGGAGAGCAAAGAGAAACGGCTGTTGTTTCATCTCACTTTTCTTCTGCTCTTCCCATGGGACCTGGCTTTCCTTAGAAGATGCTCCTCGCATGCCAGGTTCTGCAGAGGCAGCACGCACATTCCACCTTGAGGTCCAGTGACCCATCAGGTGGGAAAAACACTTGCCATTTTCCACGGAAAACGAGGTGGCAATGCTAGACAGTGGCTGCCACAAAGGTGCCCTTGAGGGGCTTGGGATCACTGTTCTTTCCACGCTAGGGCAGCACACAGGAGCACAGTGGCGTAAATCATCCAGGCCCATGTAACCAGCAAGAGCCGTGCTGGCTTACACCAGCTCAAAGTCCACTCCTGGAAGCTGCCACCCTGCAGCACACACTTAGCATCCTTCCAACCATCGCTTGCACAAGATGCCAAGACTTGCCGCGCGAGGACCGTAGACACCGGCAAGCAGCGTGGCTGCCACAATGCTTTGTTTCAGCTTCCACTTCACGTCCCTCTTAGCAGGGAAACCTTTTTCTTGAAGCTGAAGTTTCACAATGAATGTGCATTTGCGGAGATAAGGTTTGCAGGAAAATTTTGTTTCACGTACTGTTGAAAACATAGCTGAGTGTATTTCTCAGTATTTCCTTTCTCTCTTCAGTGGGGGCAAGGGGGTGAAGTATATATGGGAAAGAAACATAATAGTTACCTCCTCCCCCCACCTAGAAGGTCCTGGTGACAAGTCCTTGAAGGACACAGAAGTAAATGCATGCCAAAGGGAACGCAGGCTTGGGAAACCTGGAGAAAGGGGAGAATATGGGAAGAAAAGGCTTTTACATAGGAAGTAACAAATTAGCAGGTCCAGAAGATTGTCTGGAGGGAGGAACCTGGGGGGTGGAGGTGGCTGGTACATTTACAAGCTGCTCTGAACAAGGTGCTGAGCTTCCTGGGAAGACGTTTGGGGTTAGGCAGTGATCCCGTCGTCACAGCTGTGCCGCTGGCTCCAAGACAGCCTGGGTGCACAAGGGATGCTGCCCTTTCCCTGGGGGGCATTTCATGCTCTCCTTCACTGGCTGGCCAGTTCACATCGCTGGCTAATTGGGAAGAGAAGGCTTCCTCCTTAGTTTCCTCTCCTTGCAGTGAGGGTGGAAGTAGGGTGCTGAAGTCCTTCCTTTCTTCTTGGGGTGGGCTTGGGCTGAGCCCCCTACCCCCCTGAATGGAGAAGTAGCACGGGACAAATGAGGAAGCGGTGGGTTGAGCAAAAACTTTGCACTATAGAAATCTTTTTTTTCCAGAAAACGGGGGAAGGGGGTGGGGCAGGGGAGGCAGGACACAGCCTCCCCATCGCAGCGGCACCACGTCTTCATTGTGATGCAAATATCTTAATGTAATTTGGGTCAGGTTCAGATTTGCCCAGTTCTCGCGGCCGGAACTGAAAGCAGGATGTCCTCACTTTTGCTTACGGTTCTTTTGTTGTGATCCCAGAGCTTGTTTTGTGATGGGGCTTCTTCCACGTGTCTAATGAGGTGCTGTTTCATGGAGCACATCACTGATCTTAGCCAGCTAGGTGGTCACTACGCTCCTTTCCCACCCTGGTGGCTTTTTTTTGTGCTCAGAATGGCTTTTTTTTTTTATTCCTCAGAAAGGGCTGGTGGGGATGTGTGTGGGAGCACATGGGTGTGCTGTGATGCTATGAGGTTTTGAAGACTGGTTTCGTTCAATCAGAGTAGCTCACACTAGTGTTGGGCCAACACTGTCTGAAACCAGCCCCACAGCACCAGATTACAATCACTGAGGTGCTGCCCTGTACAGCAGCCTGGACGGCTTTGAAAATTGTGACTTTGCTTCTGGGAAACACAATATACAGATTGGAAGAGGAAATTTACTGCCTTCTTGCACAAAACTTGACTTCTCCTTACCCCCTGCTTGCAGCGAGCCTGTAAATGTTTAAGTCACCTCACTGTTATCCTGTGTGAGGTCTTTGTTCCTCCGCTATCCCACTCGTGTTGACCTAGCCCTGCTTCTCTGGCAGCACAGCCAGCATTAAACTCTGGGGGCACAGGGCAAAGGCAGGGCTTGGTCACTCCTCGCCTGCCCCCCTTGGAGGGGCTGACTTCTGCTGCTGGCTAATGTGGATTAGTGGGGCTCCCCTCCAGTTTTGGGCCCTGGGCAGTCACCTTAGTTGCTCTCTCCTAAATCTAATTCTGTTCTGCTTTGTCCAGATTATAATGCTCCCTGGAATTCATTTTAAATGCAGAGCAGGGTCAGGGGAGGCTCCGGAGACAGCTTGGATGCTGTTAGGGCTAAGGCAGCACTTATAGGCACTTCAGGTCTGTTCTGTAGCATTGGCTGTTAAACTCTTAGCGATTTCCTGAGCTGGCTGTTAAAAAAATCACCTTCAGCAAGCTCAGCTCCCTGCAGCTGCTGCTGTCTCTCCCAGTACCCAGGCTCCCAGGCTGGGCTGCGTGCATGACCCCTCCTCTCACCCTTCCCAGCTCAGACCTAAAAGTCTCTGTCCCCACCGGTGAAGACCCCAGCCCTTGCTAGTTCTCCATCCTGGCCCTATCCCTCATTCTTCCTGGCCCTGGCCCAGCTGGCAGCTCAACCTGCCTGTGTTCAGCCCTCTGAGTGGAGATGGAGCATGGTGGAAGGGGGCACAAATATCAGTGTCCTGCATTTCAAAATCACCTCTTGCTTTGAAGAGTCTGATCCCCCCCTAAGGACTCTCACACTTCTGTGAGGCAATTCTGTTTCCTTGCCCTGAGATGCAGCTGCTCCCGGTGCAAAGCTGCTTAACACTGCACAGGAGAACACTTTGGCAAAGGAGACCTAACGATCCTGCTTGGCTAAATCTGCACAGCAAATTTAGGTGGAGGGAATGTATTTATTGGAGTTTGGCCAGGAAACTGGGAGCAAACACCCGTGCTTCTATCACACACGCCGTGAGATAATAATTTGCAGCAAAGTGTATACAGTAAAGCAGGCAGCGTTATGTAGGTCACTATTCTGGATGTGCAGTTTCGTCCGTAATGTTCTGCTCTCCTCATCTGCAGGGAATGGGTTTTTAATTCTTCGTACATCACAATTGGATGAGCCAAGTGTTTCCTTTAACCGGCACTCATAGAAAGAGGTAGTGGTCTACTCTAATTTTGTAGGGTCCTTGGGAAAGCTGTTGGTAAATTCTCCTGAAATAACTCTGGTTTCCTGGGCTTTGGTTTCACCTATAATTAGAGGAAAAAAGCCCAACTGGAATCTTGGATCTGTACAGACTGAAACAGTAGGCATGGAGGAATAAGGTTTTCTTCATTAGGACTGCGTCTCTTCCACCTTGCCTCAGCTGAGACCTTAAGAAGTAAAGGGGCTGAGTTTGGATTTTGAGGTGGCAGTGCTCAAGATCCTGAGGTTCTAGTGGATGTGGTGCGGGATGAACTCGTCCCCTGGACAGCCTGAGGCTGAAGTAATGACAACAGCTTCTTGCGTTTCTCTATTTTTGTATCATTCCTAGTCCTTAAGCAGTCCCAAACCCAACTGATGTGAGAATTTTGCCTTGTTGACCATTCTTGGCCCTTCACAGTTATTTTAAAATAACCTCCCTTAGAGATGGAGATTATAAGCTAATCGGAGAGGGGAAAAAAAATAATTTTCCTGTTGTGTTATTGCAGTGCCCACTGAGAAGTGGTGAGATCTGCAACCTAACTCATATGGATGTGACTCATATCACAGTGCAAAAGATAAATGAGTGTAGCTGATATCGATCCCAACATTGACATAATTTTGATCAGCTTCAGGATTATCTTTGCCTGACAGCATTCATTCTCAGAGATAGACTCCTTCTCAAGGTGAACGATAGGATTAAATAATGTCTTAATAACAAAAGGAAGAAAAATTCCTCTGCTCACTGCTGTCACTAAGGAAGCAGTTAGCTTTTGGACTGGATGGTAGAATTGCTGTGAGAATGACTGACTGACTTTTTCTTACGAAGGACAGAGTGCTGTGTTACTCAGAGAGCATGAGAATGCTACAGAAAGTGGCACTAGTTCTTGGAAACAGCACTATAGTTTTTTCCCCCCCAAAAATTCAGGAAAATTCAGGGGGATTTCCAAAGAGGAGAATTGTGTCTGTAAAGAATGGTGGCTGTTCCGAACAGCTAACTCAATCTCCAGACACAGTGACCCTCAAGAGAAATCATGCTATTTTCTCCCAGCTGTTAGTGAGATAAATATTAACCTCGATGAGAAGGATAAGAGGAACTTCTTATGATGGAATGTTTACAAACAGGAAAAGCCCATGATCTGTTTTCTTAGTACCGAAAGAAAAGTCAGGTTCTGCTGGGGGCTGGTCAAAGGCTCTCCTTAATCCAGGAGATGAGCCATCAGGCTTGCTGATTTTCTTTCTTGGAACTCTTGAGACCTTTAAGGGTCAGGTGAGTAGGAGGCATCAGGAAACCCCTCCGCCAGGGAGTTGGAGTCTGGGATTCCTGCCATGTGTGGAGAAGCGGCCCCATTGCTATGAGCTGTCAATTCACAACTGGTTGATTTTATCCTCTTGGGGAAATCATGTTGGATAACTGAAACATCCCAGAGTGGGCAAAGAAAGCAAGTGCTGTTTTAACATGTTTGCCGAGAAAATGCTGAGCAACAGCAGCTTGGACCTTCTGCGTTTCCTGGAAGCTGCTTTCAGTTTCCAGGACTGCTTGTTCTCTGTGATCTGCTGCATATCTCCGAGGCACACATCTCCTGTGCTGTATGTAAATCTGCAGCAATACATCCTATATTCCTGTAAGCTCATACGCCGTCTCCCTCCCCCCCCCACCCCGCCTCGATTAATAGAAACCCTGAGTTCCTTTTTTAGCTTCCTCTGCTGACCACAACTCACGTCAGGAGTAAAGTCCCGCCTGCTAGCGTGTGTGCATATGGGCTGCAGAACATGAGTTCGAGCAAACCACTTCACAGCATTGTTGTTTTCTTTCGCCCGTTCTCTAAATTCTCTCAGTGGAAACTGTTAAAGACCGAAAGCCTTTGCTAATAAAATTCACACAGCTGCTGTTGCTGCAGATGAAATCCCAACACCACGCTAGGGATTTCCAGGCATGAATGCCCCCTTGCAAAGTGCACAGGAAAGGGCAGCGCATTTCCGGAGTGTGGAAAGCCATGCCACTGTGTGTTCAGCCTGTGAGGCCATCCTCTGCAATCAGTGCAGGCTTGCAATTCCCTCCCTCCCCCCTGTGCCACCGCTGAAGCTGCCCTTCCCCTAAGCACTGCTATGGTTTGCAGAGTTCAGAGTCAGATGCCAGCTCTGTCCTGAAGGTTCGGATGCTAGAGTTCACCGCAGACTGCATTTGGCATGTCAGCAGCTGGCCACTTGTCTTCTAAGCTTCCAGTTGCCTGATAGTGAGATATTTCCATGAGAATGCTGACACTACAGTGTGGTTCTCCTACAGGGCAAAGGCAAGGGAGAAGAAGACCTCCGTTCTTGCTTTCCTCCTTTTTTTCCTAAATAGAGTTGAAAATGCTGTATAAAAACCAACCAACACATATACAAAAAAATGAGTTTGTAGGTTCAAGAGTGGATCCATCCACTGCTTGGGAGGAGTGGCTGGCCAGGGTACAGAAATAACATTTTCTGTTGAGTCCAGCCATGCCAGGCTGAATAGCCTTTGGAGGGTGGCGGGCACCTCATCTTGGGCAGGATTGCTTAAGGGCATAAGAAAGGTGGATTTCCATGGAAATCTTCATTGCTGGATTTCCTTCCCCTTTTCAGTACAAGCCAGCGCTTATCTGTAGTTTTCCAGTCTGAACTAGTACCTTTTGGTGTAAATACAGGCTGAAGAATAGAAACTTCCTATTACTCTGTCAGGATACTCAAGCCATCAGCACACAGACAGACCTGTGAGATTTCCAAGCCACAGGGCTTTCAGTTCTTGTGTGTGATAGTTTGTGCCAGTTGCAGCAGGAGTTGGTTTGGGTGTCTGCTTGTGCTAAAAGAGTTGGGGCAGCAAGGTCTCGGTGGGAATGAGAGAAGCTGTTGCCCTGTTTCAGGGCCATCAGAGCTTTTTCGGAGCCTTCCTGAACTTCACCATGGCTGGTGGCTTCCTTCTTGCCCCAGGTGGGAGATGTGTCCTGGCTGAGCAGTGAGGCAGGTTGGGGTTTATGCTAGATTTCCTCTGCTTTTTGTAGCTCACTGCTTACTTTACCCTGGTGCTCAAGACCTTATTTCACCTGGCAGTGCTGGAGCAAGAACGAGCAAAGGCTGTTTGTAGTAACAACCTGATTCTGGCAAATCAGTATAAATGCACAGCATTTACGTGCCTGGTAAGAGGTGTGAAAGTGCCAGGTGGTGTTGTCTTGCTCGATATTTTGTCTGCTTTTATTGTTCTTGGGACTCTTAAGAGCCCTTTCACTCACCCTCTGGAGACAGCACCGGCCAAAGAGGCTGTAAGCACTCTCTGCTGAGCCATTCAAAGCCTCTCAGAGCTGTCTCCTGGTTTATTCCCCTGGGGTTCAATGCAGGTTCTTTACGTGCTTCATTTTGCTACAGGTGCCTGTTTGCAAGAATAGTTATGCATTTGAAGTGTATTCATAATCTTCTGACAGTGCCCCTTTCCAGAAGGGTCCATCATGCTGATGCAGCTGGTGGAGGATGCGATGGCATCACGTAGGGGAAGGGACGGTCTTTAAAACACGTCCCTAGTCCTGACTATTTGTGTTGATAAAAAAAAATAAATAATTCTAGGACAAGCAAGTAAATATCCCCTCCTCAGTAAGGTTTCCTAAATATTTCAAAATCTGTCCCCTGAGCATTATGGTCTGGTTATTAGAAACCACGCATTCAGAAAGATACTCCTGCAAGGCTTAAGGCTTCTTCTCCTGAAACCCAGACATGGGCTGTGCCAGCTGAGGTCCGAGAGCTTGATCCTGCAGCTCTTGTTCACACAAGGATTTTAGTCTTGCACCTGTACAGGGTGCAGTGCAATCCCCCACCCCATTCAAGCATCATTCGAACAGGGTTAAATGCTTGGCCTTTCACTGGGTTTATGGGTGAAGGGGTAAAGGGAAAAGAGGACTGAGTGAAAAGAAGTATTCATTGACTTCAGCCAGAGTAGGCTTTCTTCCTTGGCCGAAAACTACTTGTTCCCCTAATGATCATCTCCCTACTTGTGAAGCTAATTGCACGAGTTCAAGCTGGTCCTGACAGATCCTGTCACCATCTTCCATCCTTAGCACCAAAACCTCATGTGCAGCTTCAGAGCAGCTGTTGGTTATTTACTGGTTTATGAGTATGTTGGCATGGTTCAATAAAATTGGTTATTAAAAATTATAGCTGGCTCCAGGATTGCCTGTTCCAAGTCGCTGCCTGCAAGCTCTGACACCGCTGCTTTTTCAGCCAAGGGATGGACCACGTTTTCTTCTCTTGGTGGATGGTGTCCCCACTCCCACAGTCTGTCCAGACTCCATCTCCAGCTTCCTGGGCCAATTTCAAGTTACTAGCCCAGCCTGCTCACACCCAAGCCCTGACAGCCCTGGATATTCTGATTCCCAGGGGCCACTTTCTGTTTTCCTGAGAAGCGAGGGCTGCTCAGGTCAAAACATCTGAGCTGAATGGAGAGAACTGCCACCTTTTTAGGCCTCACTTTCCTATTGAAGAAGAGGGCAGAGGTTTATTGCATCTTCTTTTCAGCCTTTCAGGGACAAGCTCGGGCTGCTGACAAAGTACTATTTGGCTTACTGCTAATCTGGCAGAGAGCGAGCCCTGTATCTCTTATTTACAGCTGCACTCCTAATTAGCAACAAAAATACATGATAAAATACAGCTCCTACTCTGATGGGTTCTGACTAAAGCTAAACTGAGATATAATAAGGTAAAAAAACCTCAAGACTGAGCCGTGCTGATCCCACAGGATACAGAAAATTACCTCCACCCTGGGAAAATCAGAAATTTTAAGATGTTCTCGATGCAAAAAGCTGTGAAGGTAACACATCAGAGCCAAGACTAGACAAATATTCATAATGTGCAAATAATGAAACCTCTGGATATTGAACAGGCTGGAGCTTGAATCTTTCCCACTGTGGCAACTCCTGCCCTAAAACATACAGTTGTGATGACGAAGTCAGAGAATGCTTTGGTTTTCAAATGTTATTTAAGAGGAGATGTACATCCTTTCTCATGTTTCAAAATGAAGACATGTGATACACTACCCTTGGTTTTATTGTTCTGTCTGTTTTGCTGGTTCTTTGCTAGGAGGATGTATTGAATGCAGAAGGACCCTGACACTTGTACATGCTAACCTTACACTTCTGTTTTGCTTGGTAACATCCCAGGTGTGTCCTACAGATAGATATTCCTCCCCATTTCTACTACATCAGCTTTCTACTGTCTTGCTGACTGTGACTTGGCTTTCAGGATATCTCCGGCCTTGTTTTTGCCAGCATGAAGTGCCCTCTTGAGTTTTATCCCATAGCCTTGCCAGAAGGGTGTTCATGAAGGCTGTCAAAAATCCAGTGTCGAGTCCTACTTCTGCCTCAAGGGACGTTGGCCCAACTCTGTCAGGTGAATGTGGTGACACCTGGGTTTTTGGAGGCTCAAGCCTGGGCTTTCTCAGCCTCAGAAATCAAAGCACTTGTGTATCAGCCATAGCTGTTCTTCAGACTGGGAAGTGAATTCAGATGTCTCCAGTCCTAGAGGAGTGCCCGACATACTAGCTTGCTATTGGTACTAGCTTCCTTCTCCTCTCTCTTTCTCCATCATCTCCATCTCCATCTCCATCTCTGCGAGTGGCATGGGCACGGTGAAATCCATAACTGAGTGCTCTGAATCCCATCTGTCAGCCAGATTGCTGCTCAGTTTTGCAGTTTGCTGGAGTGTGCTGGCCTGCCTTGCTGAGTCCAGCTTACCAACTCAAGAACAAAGACCTTATTTATTCTTGTGGCCCTGCAAAATGCTGTCCAGCAGTCCATGCGTTGTGATGACGTGTTGTGGTCTCTTTTCTTTCTTAAAAAAAAAATGTATATATTCTTTTTTCATTCAAGTATTTTCCAAAGCACAAGCAAAACGACCCCTTTTGTTTTTCCTTAGTCCTCTGGTGTGTATGGGTGAGTCCTGTTAATAGAGGAGCCATGTGCCATGTCAGATCCTTGCACTTAACATGAGTGCTGGATGGCTGTGTGTAGATTCTCCTTGTCGCTGTGAACGAGACATATGCCCCATTGCAGGTGAGCAGTTGATCTTGAATATTCAGGAAAAAAGTTGTTTTAAAGTATTCTGCTGGCTAGATTTTTTCCTGTAGCTGCTAAATGCAAAGACTCCTTTTTCATGAAAAGTGACTGTATTTCCCAAGGACTGCCTCCAGGCTCCTCCCCCCACCCCCATATAATCATGCAGAGGACTGGAATGGTTTGAGGTTTCCAGATGGGAGAGTCTTTTTCTTGGGAAGTCCAGCCGGACAGCAACCAGGGGTCATTTCCACCTGATGGCAATCTTTGCCAGCCTGTGTGAAATAGCTTGGTTCTTCCACAGGTTGTTTTCCACAGACTTAGGTTTCCACACTGTGAAAGCTATGGTCAATAATCACAGAACCACAGAATCACAGAGTGTTAGGGGTTGAAAGGAACCTTGGAGATCTTTGAGTTCAACCCCCCTGCCAGGGCAGGATCATATAAGCTACCCTACAACCAGTGTGTAGCACAGTTTGGGTGCTGGATGGGCATGAGAACCAAGCTTTGCTGTCCTGCCTAAACCAGGGTCGGGCTGACACACGGAGACCGAATATCTTTAGGGATGTCCTTTCTGGTGCAGAAGACAGCAGTGATGTCAGACCAGAATCAGACCATGCACTTGTGTTGGCCACTGTCTGACTCCATCCTGCTCTGACAAAGGGATAAACATCACCCTTGAGGGACTCCAGTACACCAGCTTCCCTGTTTGAAGTTTAGAGGGAAAAAAGAAAAGGGCCTCCCTGTGAGAAGCCTGATTAAATTGATGCGGGATCAGCAGAAAGTGCTGCTCCCCCTGTACCCTTTTGAGCTTTAGAAGTTGCCGTTACCAGGGCAGAGATTTCACCCCTAATCTGGATGCTGTGTAGGTATGAACACTGCCAGAAGCAAAGCAGAGTAGCATGTAATTCACTTTTCTCTGGATGAGACCCAGGGGAGCAGGTATGTTGTGAGGATGGGCAGGTCTGTGAGTGCAAAAACATCAAACTGTTACAAAAAAAAACCCCAAAAAACCATGGAGAAATTGGAGACCAAACAGGAAATTAATTAAATTACCAGATAGTTAGAAAAGTGGAAAAAACAAGAGCAAATGAAGTATTTTTTCCGTTGTCTTTACCACTCTGTCAGTATCTCTCCTGTCCTCCGCAGCAGTGTGGCACCCTGGGTGTGAGCACGTGCCACATTTGAGAGGAAAAGACACCCAGCAATGAGGAAGCCTAGAACTAGCCTCTGCAGACTATAAGATTTCAAAGGGAATGGAGAAAAGATGGTCCCTAGACAGGGCAAACAGGCATGGCTGGGCAGGGCCACCCGGGGAGGACACCCATCTCCCCTGCAGCCGGTCAAGGACTGTCTCCAAAGCCCACCCTGGCTCTTCCCTGCTCTTCCTCAGGCCCCAGTTCATGCACAGCAAGTCTTTCGCAGAGTTTCCAAACTTCCATAGCCAAGACTGTTGGTTACTGAGTGGTATTCCTGCTACAGGAATCCCTAGTCCTTCTCCTTCCTGGCATGGGCTTAGGTGGGCATGCATGGTTTAGAAGTTTTAATTTCCTGTGGGAAACATTTCTTATGGCCTGCAGGTAGGTGCTTTGTTATTTTCCCTCCCCTTTCCTGCCTACCCCGTTAGGTCTTAGCTTTAGAGCTTTTTTTTGTACTCCTGACTGCCCCTTTTGAGGTCGCGAGCCCTTTGGATCTCACTGACTCTGTGTTGTAGCTTCACTGATTTCAGTAGTGTTAGCACTTCTGCATATATTGAATAAATGGGAGTAAAATCAAGAGTCTGTTTGCTGTGTTTTCCTCGGTAAGTGTAAAAACCAGCCTTTCCACGGTGATATTTGCAGTTTGGAAACATTCAGAACCAGTGCGTCCTTGCACACAGTATGGTCTGTCTGGTCTAGGAGACTCTAGATGGAGGAAGGTGAAATGGTGTGGACAGTGAAAATTTGTGATTATTATCTCCTGGTGAAGAACAAAATAGGCTAAGGCTCGTGCTGCTTGCGTCGCAGATGCACGGGCAATGGTGTGCACACGGCAGCGGTGGGAAAGGAGCTCCCGGCCGGTCATCAGCAGGGCAGGATGGACACGGTGAACACAAGACTCTGGCCCCGTGGTCTCCCAGCTTTGCACCAAGGCTGGAGGCTCAGCAGCCAACAGGAGTGGAAGCTAAGCTGCTCTTTGGCATTTTGCAGTCTCTGCTTTCATTTCTTCCCTGTGCTTGCAGACTTTCAGTTGACTTGGGCAGCCAATTTCCTCAACAGGCCAAGTCTTGACCTTCCAGGGGTCAGCAAGATGTAACCTGCCACTGGACTGAGCTTACCAAAGGTGCAGTGGATGGACACGTGGGCATGAGCACGTATGTGTGTGCACAGCATGCTTGTGTATCCCAGTGATTAAAAGAAAGATGTACATAAATACATACACAGAGACACAGCTATAAATATATACATATAGCTTGGGCTTTGAAATGTGTCTCTTCCCCACCCAGGTTTTTCCATCTGGGATCTCAGGTGATACTGCTTTTCCGTTGCACTGCAGCATGCAGATTCCCTTGGCCCTTAGGACGTAGGGTAGGACTTCAAAAAAGTCATCCTTCTCCAGGACTCTTGCGGTCCACAGGGCCTTTAACCATCACTTACATAGAGAATGTATACTCATGAGCTTCTTCAGCACGTGTCCTGCTGTCTGCAGGGTCCTTTCGAGCTGCCAGGGAGAGGAGCATGTGAGTGTTCAAGGGTCTTGATATGTCAGTGAAAGCCCCGACACTGACCCCCGCAGCTTGATTGATCCCCCTGGCTTATCTTGGCATAGCAGGGAGAAGCCGTGGCAGGTCTGTGCCACAGCTTGCATTTCTGGGGAGTGGCAGGAAAGGGAAACACAGCCCAGCAAGCAGCTCTGGCAACCTGCGAGGATGGGAGAGTCCAGTGGTGCAGCTACCAAGGCGGAGAGAGGGGCAACGTGTCCTGTTACCTCTGGTTTTTTTTTATGCAGTCCTGACATCCCATGTATTAGCTGTTTGTTGTTTTGGGGATTTTTTAAGAATGCTTTGGAAACACCTGGCCTACGCTGAGTAAAAGGCTGAGATTTCTGACCATGCACAGAACTTGGTGCTTTGCATCGGGAAGAAATGGGGATGTTCTGCTGAAAACTGAAAGTTTTTTTTTCTTTCTAGTTCTTCCTTGCTCATTTATTAGCTGCCTCTGGCTTGAGTACCTGCACAGCCCCACGTTGCACTGAGCAGCCCCATAAAACCCCTGACTTTCAAATGAGCCGAATGTCTGAGCAGGTTCCACTAGCTTCACCTTATTATCACAGGGCTCCTGCACCAACCCACCAGTCAAACCCGTCAACTTCAAAGGCGCAGCGTAGATTCACACCAGATAAAAGCCTGGCCCACTCCTTTTGGGATACACCCATTCCCTGCCCACGTAATGCTGCTTTCCCACCAGGCTGGATGTGGGATAAGGGGGTAGGGTGGGACCATTGCTCAGCGTGGCAGCCTCTGCCCCCGTTCTCTCTCTGCTGGAGGCACCCAGAGTCTCAACTGCTGCCTTTGCCCCAGGCTGTGTCTAGAAAAGGAGTTTCTCTCCCTGCCCTCTCCTTCACAGGCAGCAGCTGCTGATGCTGCCACAGGCTGCTCTTGGCTGCCATCGCTCCTGCCGATGCCCTCTCTGCTGGGGGCTGAGCAAGAAATGCCACATGCTGCAGACAGGCGTAGCAGGGTCTTATTCTGCACCCATACGGGCCACTTTTGCAGGGACTTTTTGGACAGTAGTGCCTTGCCTCCAGATCTGTGGGAATCCAGCAGGAGTTGTCTGAGGTCCTCAGGACCACTTCTTAAACCCGCAGGTCAGAAAATTCCCTCAGCCTCAGTCCCTGGCTGCTCTGCATCCTCCCCAGCTCCCCAGTAAGGCGACTCACTCTGCTGCTGGATGGGCTGCTTTTGATTTGGAAAACGGAGTGCTTTGCTCTCCAGGTCTCCTTTCCCAGGAACGAGGCTCCTGATTTTATTCAAACGAATTGGTTTTAAAAGCCTGGACTCCACGGAGCTTCCCGTGAAATTAAATCTTGAGAAAGGACATGGCTGCACCTTTTCCAGAGAGGCCTCGCTGTCAGCAAAATGCAGCTCAGAGCAGTGGAGCAGCAGCTCCGTGTGGTTCAGCAGGCTGCCTACAGCCTGGAAAGGTAGGAGTTTGCACAGCTTAGCTTATATAAATTGAACAACAAGTGCCAGCAAACTGCAGCCATACGAGAGAGCCCAAAAGGTTTGAAGTGCTGCAGAACAAAGCTACTTTTATGATTTATCCATTTGCCAGACAACCATCAAATTCTTTGCTGAAACTGGAGCTACCCTGGTAGCACCATGAGGGCTGGCTGGCCTGCAAGGAATTCTTGGCATCAGAGCAGCTGTCCCAGAGTGGTACAAAGGGCTTTGCCAATGTGAGATGGAGCTATCAATAGGATGTCTATCAGGACAGGCAACAAATGGGTTGCTCATCTTGGCTTCCTCTGCCTCACCAGCCCCAGCGTGCATGTTATACGGTAGTAACAACCCCCTAGACAACTGTCATAACATTTCTGGGCAAGGTGTGGTAGCCTCTGAGCAGCCCCTGTGCTTCATAATGAGCTGTTGATTGCTACACAAAGCAAAGCCTACTACGGGGTGTAATTCCCCTGCTTGAGCAGACTTTGGGCTGCCCACTGAACTTGGTGTGCTCAGGGAGCCTGCAGGAGCTGTCCCCCTGGGGCAGGATGCTGATGGCCACTGTTGGTCCTTCCTGGCAAGGCAGAGCCTGCTGGCATGTGAGTGGTTGGTAGCAGGAGGACATCTGCCCCCGGGGACCTGTAATCCAAGGAGATGATCTGAAAGTCAGGTTTATGTAGGGTTTTGCTCGTGTTGTGAGTCCTGCCAGGCTCTCAGCTTTGTTGTACTTCTGTTCTGCGTGCTCAGCGAGAAGGCTCCTAGCTGTGACCTTGCTGAGATACCTTTTCCTCCTGTGTAACACGGCGATGATAGTATTTAATTACTGTATAGCCAGAGGAAGCATCATAAAGGCAACGGGGAAGGTGAGGACTTCTGAAATTTTGCCTGTTGGGTGAGCTTTGGCCACCATGCCCACCTGGATGTATGGCTTAATGGTGGGGGCTTCTGCATCAGTGCTTCCCTGGAGGTGGGTAAGAAAGGCTAATTAGAGCCTTCAGGCCAAGGTCTCCTTGCTAGTGCTAAAACTGTATGCACTGAGACATTATTTATTTAGAGAACAGATCTTATTGCTGTTGTTTTGCCAGAAAACATCCTCTGGTTTCCGCTGGCCTCTGAGCCTGCAGCATTAGAGATTATTTTCCACATTTGGTTGCACATTGCTCTCATTAATGCTTCCAGCAGAAGTCTGTGGGCACTAAAGTAAGGAGACAGGGCACAGAATCAATGGCAAGCAGGCAAAAGGATGTGGCATGTGAAAGCCATGCAGGAATGTGTTTGAATATTACCATAAAAAAGGTTTCAGAGGTTTTGCAATGGTTGTAATGGTTACACAACCATCGTGGGGGCTGTCCCATTAGCTACTGTAGGTTGGGTATTCAGATTAATAGCCAACCTACAGTATTTCACCTAAAGTAAGGAGGCTGTGTCTGCTTGAAAAGTTTTACCGGGTGAGACAGTACCCAGGGATCTCCTGTACCCAACAAAGTGTCACCGGGGAGCACCAGACAAGTGAACAATGATCTATATATCATTATAGTATAATAGCTAACTGTACTTTGGACATGGGCGTCGGGAAGCCTGGCCAGTTCCTTCCCCTAGCTGTTCCTTACAAAGTGCATGTCATCTGGGATTTCTGTATCAGCTGGAATGACTTATTTTGCAGGAGCATGGTGGCGGTGATGCTCTGTAGCAGATAGGAGAGAGGGGGAAACCTGTGCCAGGACAGGAACATGTCAGGTTATTTTGATATGGGGACTGGTCCCCCTGAAAGAATGGATTTTGTCTCAGACTCACGGCGCATCTACTTTTTAGGATGTGGTAAAGAGGGAGGCCAGTTAACACGTAGTGAAGTAACTGGTCCTTCTCACTGGGAGTGGTTAGTTTTGCCCTGCTCACCCTGTTTATTTGCAGGCAGCTGACTTGTCTTCTTCTTAACTTTCTCTTCTCCCAGCTAATGCATACTGGCCATCTCTCCCATTTAAACAGAATCCAGCAGTATTTTGATGCCAGAGAAAATACCAAAATGTTGCTCTGAAAGCCACAAAGAGTTCAATTATTTCCTGGAGACGATATGAAGCCTATTGAATTGCAAGAGATGGTTATCGGCTCTTACTTGTGGAGGAAAAGGGCTGGGAGAGGGTGGAATAGAAATCATTGTGCAGGCAGATTTAGCCTATGAAAGTCACCCAGCTCAGTTTGTAAAATTAGGGCAAGCATGGAGTGCAGGGAGAGAAAAGGGGGACTGATAATCTTGGCACTTATCCTTCCGATGGTTGTGTAAATGAGAGCACGGGAGAAGAGGGATGTCTCCTGTAGTTGTCCTCTTCAGTGCCCCTCCTGGAAGCCAGCAGCCTCTCAGTAGGGCAAAATGCATTGACTGCAGGGATGAGAGGGAGCTAATTAGCTGCCTGGGTGTTTTATTAGGTGGAGGAGAAATGGCTGCTCTGGGAGAACAAGAGAGGAGGGCACCAAGAAGTCATCTTTATGCCTTTTTTTTTTTTTTAGTCTACTTATTTATTTTCCATAAGAATCTGTCATTTTCTGATGCTGGGAAACAGGAGATGTGTCTGGCACCACTGGAGAACAAGTTTACATAGCATGGGTTATACTGGTGTGCCTGGTAGTAAACAGGAGGCATGTGGAAGCATGTGTGAGTAATGCCTGTTGTACCGGACTATCCTTGTGTGGGATTTCAAAATAGTTCAGAGACTTAATTGTGGTAAAAGAAAAAAAGGAATCTTCAGTGCGTGGTATGGATGAGCTGGGAGAAAGTGGGATCTACTCTTTGAGACGGCCTCCTTAGCAAAGGCTGGGGAAGGAGATTTGCATTTATTTTACCAGTTTAAAGCACCTGCATTTTGGCTATTCAGTGACAAAGTAGCTTCCCTCATAGAAGCTCAGGTTTTATATATGGCTTTTGTACAGCCAGCCAAAAATAGCATTTGTTAGGTAGCCCAGTAACAAGAGTCTGGTACAAAGAGGTCGTAGCTTCTACAAAGAAGCCCAGATCAGAAACAGCTGATTCCAGAAGCATTGCCTGAGATATAGCCCTTAATCCTATTGCAGCAGGCAGTGGCCTTTCCAGGTCTTTCAGTTTGCTGCCCTTTTTTGTGTTTTAAACAGGCAGGATTTTCAGCTTGCTGCATGGGAAGGCATCTTTCTTTTTTAAGGAAGGTGGGGGAAAGCTGACTCGGGCGGTATGTGCGTGTAGGTATTTCTGTGTTGTAGCAGCTGTTGTGGTCACAGCAGGGTTAAGGAGGAAGAGGAACCTTCCTTTGTGTGCCAATAGGTGGGGATTGGAGCTTGTTTTTCAAATTAAGAGTAACTAGGGAGAGAAAGCAATACCCTGATAAAGAGTCCAGTATGGTGGGAGAGTCCAAGAACAAGAGATGCTGGCTTGGCTCTGCCTCAAGGAATTGTTCTTGAAGTGGAATGTGTGCAAGGATGGAACACAAAGCATGCCTACTCTCCCAGCATGGCTCTGAGGTCCAGAGAACTGCCCAGAGCAGGCAGTGTCCCAGCCCAGAGGGGATGAAGCATCGATGCTGAAAAGGGATGGCTGCCATGCTTACGCTCTGTCACTTTTAACATGACCCCAGTCCTGCAGAGAAGCTCTCAGCTTTACTACTCAAAAGGCAGTGGTGTCAAGCTAATCCTGGTTGTGCTAGCCCAGGAGGGAGATTTTTGCCCAAAACAAAGGTGTGTGTCCTAGTCTGGCCTTCAGTGAATAGCGTGAGATGGTATTTTTCTTGCCATACTCCCAGCACTATAATGCTTATACAGAGTCCCTGCTGAACTTAGCTACAAGCCTGTAAGTCCATTGAGGTGTCCATGGTCACACTGAATCAGATCTATCCCCGTACCTAGGGTGCCAGGCTGAGACCTTCCTTCAAGTCCAGAGTGCTCTGGTAATGTCCCTTCATGTGTTATTTTGTCTATCCACTGGACATGGGTCTTGAGGAGCATCCCCAGGCTCTGGAGATAGCTTTGGGCAGAACACTGGTTCAGATTACCTAGAGCTAGCTCTAAGCACAAGCTTTCCTCCCCGGTCCAGTCCAGTCCCATGGATGTTTTGGTGTGAGAGTCCCCCAGGCATCTGGACCTGCACTGTGGGTTGTTAGTGGCAGCTTTAGGCTCGTGATGTAGCTTTAAAGCATTTCATTGCTCACCAAGGAAAGCAGGGCATTTCTTGATTACTCCTCACTTATCTTCCTCCTTCAAGGCTTAATACAGCAACTGCTGAAGATGTATCGGTTGGTCTCCCCGCTGCCTGCCTGCCCACCCTGACTTCCTCCAGTTATTTGCTTTGAGTTATTTGCTCAGGATTTGTTTTTCCTCTGACTTTACAAGTTTGCCTTGCACAGCAAAAAAAAAAACCTGCTATTTTGTTGTCTCTGGTATTTGGCAGGAAAACAAAAAGAACAAGGAGAAGAAAAGGATAATAATTGTTTTGTTTTGTTTTGGTTTTTTTTTTTTTTTTTCCCTGATGATTTAACACACAAAGTGTTCTTTTTAGTGCTACTGTTGCTGCTCTGTTAAATCATCTTCTTTTCTTCGGCATGCCAAGAACTGCTGCGGAGAGAAGAAAACAGGGTGTCTCTTCACTGTGCTTTCCTGGGGCTGGCAGTGGGCTCTAAGCTGAGACCTGCCCATCCGCCTGGCACTTGCTAGCAAGGCTCTGGTGCGTGTTATTTTGATCCAGGTGAAGGACTTGGACAGAGCAGCTTTTGTGCAGGGATTTGCAAAACGCGTTTCTTTGCTGTCCTGTTCCAGTGGAAGTTGAAACAGGTGTGCTGGAGCCACCGTCCTCATTCCAGTTTTTGTCCTTTTTTTTTTTTTGTGTGTGTGTGTGTTTTATGTTCCCATGCATTATTTTATTTTACGACACTCCTTAGTTCAGGTTGGGGGTAACTTTCTTCTTTTCAGGACGTACGAAATACTTGGTGAAAGAGCCCCAGTGGCTTCTTCCAAATAACTAGGCAAGGACTGGTTTGACAGCAGGGTGGGTGGGTGGTTAGACAGTGTATCTGAGCAGTTTGAGCCTCTAATTTGGGATGCATGCCTTCTGGTTTTGGCCATGAGACTAGCCTCTCTCATGATATTTTTGTTTTCTTCTTCCACCACCAACTGAGAGCAGGTGATGCACAGGGCACGCTGAATGAGAAGGCAATCCATCAAGGCCAGTGAGATGAACTCTCCTACGGGACTCTCCTGAGGGCTAGAAGGAGGATATCTGGCAGCACAGGCTATTTTCTCTCCTTTCTTTCTCTGCCCCTGCCCCCTTCTTGCTTGCATGAGAGAAAATGAAGAGTCCTTCACCTTCCTCTTACTGCACAGGGGGTGGGAAGCTTCTCACAGAGTGAAAGAAGAAGCAGGAAGAGGAAAATAAACAGATGAGTCATTAATGAAAGAAAATCTTCAGGGAAGGGAGGACTGGAAGGGGCTGCCTATGAAACCACGAATGCGGTGATGGACGTTTACAAAGCAGCTCCTCTCCGTCTGTGGAGAGAGGACTACAATGGTTCCCACTGCAGACACGTTGGGTACCAGGCAACCCTTGCTCAGGGACAGTAGCAGCATTCAGTGGATTCCAGCTGCTGAGAAATATGTGGAAATTACGTGCTGTAAGTCAGCTAAATAAATGAGGTGGAAAAATGGCTGAGTCAGAAAAAGTGGACTATTAAGTTCAAATGCATTATTAATTGGAAAACTGCTTAACGCAGCTGGATATCCTATGGGCATGGGTAAATGAAAATATGATGAGGAGAGAACCAATTAAAGCACTAATTAGTCCTTCTAGGAAGTCGTCCAGGTCCACTAATGATGACCCTTAATTGTAAGCTATGGAAGAGACAACTTAGCTGTATTGCTGCTGCTGCTGCCTTGAGCATGAGGCCTCTGTGTGTGCGTGTGTTGCTTTTTTGTGTCTAGACACAAACCGTCAGCTTCAGAAACTGCACATTTGCCAGTGGCAAGGGCAGGTTAATGAAATATTAGAGACTTGATCTTCCAGCTACCCCATGGGTTTTTCAATATACCGGCGTAGAATTTCTGCAGGTCCATCTTCTGGAAGGCAGGAATACCAGTTCTTCCCTCTCATTCCCACAGAAGCACAAATAAAGGAGCAATGCTGGGTCTGAAACTGCAAGACCTAAGCAATAAGTATTAATAACTAATAACTATAATGAAAAACACAAGGTAGTGTTTCCAGAAGATTATGCTTTGCGGACATGGAAGGAGGTTTCATGCTGTCCGTTTCCCTGTCTGCACAGAAGATATTTTTTAGGTTGAGGAGTTCAGCAGTTACTGAACACAATGTTCACTTGATCTTGGCCTTTGCAACTCTGCCCTCACAAATAAAAGCAACGGTGGAATGAGTAGGGCAAGGGAAAATGCCTATGTGCTTGCAAAGAAGAATGCCAGCCTCCCTGTTCTCTACGTGGAGCTGTTTTTCCATTCAAGTGCATCTAGAAGAAACCTTCACATGTCTTGGAGTGTAAGTGCCTTCTGAAAATAACGGTTTTCAAAGCGTAGTAAAGATGAGTATGTGCAAAGGGTCATTTCTTCTTCTGCTCAGAGACCATAAAACGTCTACAACAAATAAGTATTAGCAGGATAGCAGAAGCCCTCTTGTATTTTGATGAAAATTATCTCAGACCACTGTATTGACCTTCTGTGTTTTCCCAAATCCCAGGCTTCTAAGTTTTCTCTGAAATGCTAGCTTTTATACTCCAGAAGCAAATAAAGTTTTACGTTCCCACCCAAGCTGGTGGGCTGATTTTCATTAGTGCATGAACTAAGCTGCGTGTGGACCTTCGCATACTCCAGTTTTGTTTGCAAACTCCAGGGCAGGCAAGCAGCACCTTGCTTTAAATAGCTAGACTTGCTGGAGTCATGCTGTGAGGAAGTAAAAGGAATGCTCTGTTCATCCAGTAACTGATGTGCAGTTGGACTTTTAGGTCCTTCAGTTGTGTGTGAGCCTCAGCTAAACTGCACCACAGGTACTTCAGTAGCTAAGTTGTCCACTCAAAACAAAGTCTAGAGATGTGTCTCAAAGTAATTTTCATATGATGCCTTGTGCCTTGAATTTTGCATAAAGCTCTGTGGAGTCTGCCAGGATGGGAATTCTAGCCTGAATCTCACCGTTCTTTTAAGAGTTGTTTGTTTGGTTTTTTTTTTTCAATACATCCTTGCATTAACGAGTGTGAAAAATCTTAAAGACAAAAAGTGTTGCAAGTTTTGAAGCAGAGCTACGAAGGTATGTTTTTTTTCACTACAAACCAGGCAAAAATATTGATTCCTTAGACATTCCCCATACCTGAAATTTACCTCCTCCCTGATGTCTCTTCTGTAATGTACTCCTCACCTGGTATGACCATTACTGAGTAGAGCAGTCCTGATGGGGCTGTAATAAGTTCTTGCCAGAGAACAACAGCTCCACTTCTAGCTTTGCTTTGCATCCATGTGCAAGGGTGCTAGACTCCTTGTTCTAAAATTCCAGCTGGAACCAGGTGGGATGTCATCTCTCGAGAAGCATCTGTCACTGGTCACTAAGTGCTTAATTTAGAGCAGATGCCCAGCTTTTAAATAGATGGCTCAAATTAGGTGAAGCAAATCCCACCCACAGGGAGAGTTTCTGATCAGTTGAAGCTTGTACAGGACTACAGAAATGTGTGTTAAATTTTCCATTGTTGAGGTTTAAAACTGTTGGGAAAATACCCAAGTACCAAATAACTGTATAAATTATAAGAGCTTAAAACAACCTTGCAGACCACTGGCTCATTGAACAAAATATCATCTTATAGCTCTTGTGTGGTGGAGATTCCTCTATTTGCTTTCCTTCCGAGATGCAGCTGCAATAACAAGGCATATGTGATTTTAATGTGACACCATAATCTGTCAACCCTGAGAACTAGGGAGCAGGCCCATATAAGATAACTAGCTCAACCTCACAATGATAAACATGTCAAGACACAAAAATCAGTCCTTCCCTTACAAATGAGAGAAAGATGTCATGTAATTGGAGATGTCATGCTATGCTGGGATGAGCAACATTCCCACAGTTAATCATACCAAATATATTATGTAGTAGTTGTTGCTTGAAGACAAAGGATGAATAAATACTTGTGTAAACATGCCAAATATGAACTCTCCACAGATGTTGATTGCTGTTCCATATTTAGCACGAAGCACATCAGTACGTGGAAGATACGCTCCACATCCAAGCAGAATGGTAGCTTGGAAGAGGGTTTATGACTCTGTATGGAGGCTGCAGGTAATGTGGCTGGTGCCATTTCTAGGGTCCTTAGGAGACTGGATATCAGGAGCTCCCTTATTGACAGCAAAGGAAAATTTGCTGTTTCTTGAATTAGGGCTGCACTGGGGCCCTGGTGAACAAGAGACGTTTGGCTGACAATACAGTGGTTAGAAACTGAAGGCAAGTTCAAAAGTTCCTAACAACATTTCCAAACAAGAACTTTGTGAATACAATGCAAAAGCGACCATGCATATTTGCCAGAATAAAAAACCAAATTAGCTTCAAGCTGGGTTTGTGATTCCTCCCTGACTTGTATGTTTTCTTTTCATTAATATTGATTCCTTCTGACCTTCTAGTGCCTCTTCTTCATTGTACATGCTCCACAGTGAATAGCTTACTGGCAATAATAATAATAGCAGCAGAATATGTTAACAATAAAGACTACTTGCATGAAGAAATGTCACCTTGTCATTAAAGACTTTTTTTTTTTTCCATCAGGAAACCTCATTTATGGACCAAAAATGATATACTGTGTGACCTTGTACATAGTGAAGCTGACTGGTATTGCATAGATTTTGATATCATAACAAATGGTTGAAAAGCAGTGCAGAGACATATGATCCATCCTGAAAACGGCTCAGACATGAGATCGATACATAAGATTAGGAAGCCATAACCTGTAGGTGACCTATATGGAAAGGAAAGCAAGGCTAAACTCAAGGAGTAAAATTCTTGCTTAGGTCTAGCTGAAATGAAGAGGTTTTGCATTGATTTAATTTTAGCCTTTGACTTTTTTTACTTCTTCTCCTTGATTTCCTTGTCAGCAGCAAGTTTTCCATTCCCATCACCAGCAGTGTTTGGGGAATGCGGTTCTGAAGACACTTTTTTCCTTGGCATCTGCCAAGGTTTCTGTAGCTGTGTTGGTCTCTCCCGATCCTTGGCCCTGCTTCAGCTGTCTCCCTCTGTCCTCACGGGCAATGGCAAAGGTCACCTCCTCCTCTGTTTCTGAAGTGCTTACTCCACAAAGGGATGCACTGCCGTTGGCAGCTGATGTTCCCCCATAGTTACAATCAGAACCAGCCTCCTGTGCTGGACACACCACACACCGAGAATTGCATGTAGCATACGCAGACCTTGGTGTTGCTTTGCTAATTGAGTTCTGCTCCACAGGCTAGCCTTTTACATAAGTAAAATTCTCCTAGAAGGAAAAAAAAAATGCCTTTTTCTCAATGTTTTCCATGGGGAGCTCCTGTAGAATAAGGAGTGCAGAACAGCTTACTCCAAAATCGCTGTGCCAGGAGTCCTTCTGCCCTTCTTCCCAGGGTGAAATTTGTTTTTGTTTTTGTTTCAGTACAATGGAAAAAATCCTCTTTCCATAAGAAGCAGCTAAACACAGAAGTCTTTTGTAGTCCCCTCATAAAGCTGGAATAAAAATTTTCATGAGAAAAGAGTTTGTGCTTGTTTGTTTGGTGCCCTTTATACCCCCTATTGCCCAGAGCAATCACAGCTGACCACAAGGACGGGCTGTGGCTATGGGAATAACAGTGGTGCGAAACCTTCTCCAGGATGCCAGTGCTCATGATCTGATCTGTAAACACAATGCCACGGTGTGCCATCCACGGCACAGGAGCTCAGGCTAGACTCATGTTGAACACGGAAATCCATCTTAGGTGTGAATTTCTGGAACGTGATAGTCCAGGAGACAAAATGTGATGGGTGCCCCGCTTCCTCTGGCTCCTCAGAGGAATCCTCATGCTGGGGTGTAACAGCAGCTACTGTGAGCTCTGAGTGTTTAAACATCATATCGCTAAAGATGGGGATGGAGGGCTGAGATTTTCCAGAGCCTTCATGAAGCATTCTGCTAGGCGCTTAGATTCCTGTGTTACTAAGATGCTTTTGAAGCTTTTACTCAGGGCAGACTAACTTTAGGAACCCACCTTTGACAACCTTAGCCAGAGGGAAAACAAACCACTGATAAAAGTTAGACATAGTCTGTGTTTTGGAAATCTTACCACAGTTATTTACACATCTGTGTATTATCTTGTATTGGTCATTGGGTTTCGTATGTGTATGTGTGGTTTGTTTGGGTTTTTTGTGTTTTTTTTTTTTTACAGAGCACCTACCACAAACCTCAATTCAAATACACAGCTGTTCTTTGACTATTGAAGGTGATGCGGTGAGTGCTTAGTAACAGAGACACCAAAGCCAGTGAAGAAATCTGCTATTGCAGAGAAACTTGGCTTTGACCTTTCCCCATAACTAAGCTTCTTTTTTTATTTCCTTTACATTCTTTCAAGAATTGTGAGGCCCCAGAGACTCGAGAGAAAATTCATACAGCTCAGGTCATTTTACCAGTCTGTGCAGCCATTCAGTCAGTAATAAACACTCTAGCAGGGCAATGATTATTGGAATAGTAGGGGGCATTCTAGCCAGCAAGCCACATGAAAATGATAGACAGTTGCTGAAATCAAGAGAACTACAAAGCAAAGGAACAAAAGCATAAATAAGTGAATCATTAGGCTGGGCTCAGAGACGTGACATACCAAGTGCTGTGCCTCCTATAAATTTGGTGAGTTGATGATTTACCATAGCAGGGCTTTTCAGTAAAGAAAATGAAAACTTCAGGAGGGCTCTTCAGTTCCAAGAAACAGCACCATACCCTTTGTGTCACAACAGCTAACTTGGTATTAAAAGCATTGATACGAGTGAATGAGGCTGGAAGAGGCTTCAGTATCTCTCATTCCTATTAGGGTTTAAAAGCACTAGTGCCAGATCCTGCAGTTCTTACTCAAGCAAAGCTCCCATTGATGTGTTCTTAATCTGGAAAAAGTCAACATGGATATTTATGGAACTGCAGCGCCTAGGGGCTCTAATAAAAACTGTGCTAGACATTGTACCTATATTTAGTAGCAGCCAGTTCATGTCTCATAGAACTTGTGGTCTGCATAGACAAGACTGATAAAGCAGATACGGGATAGGAATTGCTGTTATTCCTGTTTTACATATGGAAGTGAGGGTTAGAGACTGCAGGGGGATTTTCAAAGCCGCATAGTGATCTTGGGTATTTATTTCTCATGCGTTTTAAAGGGGACTGGACGTACAGATGCCTTGGTTGTGTTGAAAGGCTCAGCCAGACACAGGCATCCCAGTTTTGGTGAGATGACAGGAAGTCGGTGACAGATGTGTAATTAGTTCAGATCTAGACATTCCAGGCCAGTCTTCTATGCCACGAGCATCCATTTTTGGAGAGGGTTTGCCTCAAGTTAGGGCTTCAGAATTCTGATCTATGGACAATTGCTGCCATCAATGTATTGACATAAAAACAAATAGGTTGAAAACAGGGTGAGAGAGAAATGGGAACCCAAAGAACCTTGATTACTCTGAAACCTCCTTTGTCTTTGGTGAATGTGTCTGCCTCTTCTTACCTTTTGCAGAATCTGCTTGAAACCCATTAGTACTTGACTGCATTGCAGCTGGACACCTAAGCCCAGACTGGTTGACTGTAGAGAATGCTTTTAAGTGGAATTTGGCAGCTGTGCCTGTGCCTAACCTGTCACAGGAATTTCCAGGCCAATGACAATCACCGTGTCTTGAAAAGGGACCAACAAGGCACAGAAAAGAGGTTGGAAAATGGAGAAGAATTCAGATGAAAGCTCACCAAGTGATCTGAAGGATGGGAAATCTGCCTTACATTGAGAATCGTCATGTGTATTACTCAAGCTAAGGCTGCAAAGTGATTTAGTAGACGTGTCAACTTCAGTAAAGAAAAAGACACATGTCCTAGTCATAGGAGACTCACTTTTGAAGGGAGCAGAAGGTCCTATCTGCAGACCTGACCCACTTTTTAGGGAAATCTGCTGCCTCCCTGGAGCCAGGGTTAAGGACATAAGGAGAAAATTTCCTGCCCTCAGATCACTATTACCTATTATAATTTTTCAAGTAGACAAGTGATGAACTGCCTACTTTCAAGAAGTCCATAAGCAATGAAGAGAGACTTCAGGGCCTTGGGATGGCTGGTTAAGGGATGGGGAGCACAAGTCGCATCCTCTATCCCACCAGCTGCCGAGAATGAAGAGGGTTTAGACGGGAAGAGCCAACAGATGAATTCCTGGCTTTGAGCCTGGTGTTACTGGCAGGACTTTGGGTTCTTTCACTATGAGTTGGTCTATGAGACACTAGGCCTGCTGGCAACAGATGGGGTAAACTTGTCACAAAGGGGGAAAAGGATGCTGGGACAAGAATTAGCAGGGCTCATTGAAAGAACTTTAAACTAGATCTGAAGGGGGATGGGGATGAAACTGGGCTTGCTAGAGAGGAGCCTGGGAGTTGCATGCTGGTGCTTCGGGGATAGTGTGCTGGTAAGGACTTTCAGTCTGCTGTCTCAGTGGAGAGAGGGGGGATGGTGATCCAAGCAGCAGCAAAACCACAGGGCTTACTGATAGGTCAGTAACAACGGAAGTGGTTGGGAATGGTCAGGCAGAAATTACGGCTTCTCCCTCCAAAATGGTGTCAGGATCATTAGCCCAGCTGGCCTCTACACCAGTGCACGCAGCATGGGCAATCAACGGGAGGAGCTGGAGGCCATTGTGCAGTGAGAAACCTACGGCACAGCTGCCACCATGGGAACCTGGTGGGGTGACTCGCACAACCGGAGTGCCGCAGTCAATGGCTACCCGCGTTTTGGAAGGGGTAAGTGAGGAAGAAGAGGCAGTGGGGTGGCCCTCTGTGTTAGGCTGATGTACGAATGCCTACAAATTAATGAAAGTGATGACAGGGCTGAGTCCCTACGGGTAAGAATCAGGGGGAAGGCCAACAAGGCTGATATCGTGATGGGATTCCGTTATAGACCACCCAACCAGGATGAAGAGGTGGATAAAATATTCTATAAGCAGTTGGGAGAGGTTTCACAGTCTCTACCTCTTGTTCTGATGGGGGACTTCAACTTCACAGGTTTCTGCTGGAAATACAATGCAAAGCGGGGAAGAGACTGGCCTGGCTGACCAGAGAACTTTGGATGGAACTCAATAACAAAGGGAGAGTTTATGGCCTTTGGAAGAAGGAGCAGGACTCTCAGGAGGAGTACAAAGATGTAGCGAGGCTATGCAGGGGAAAATTAGCAGAGACAAAGCCCAACTAGAACTCAACCTGGCTACTGCTGTTAAAGACAATAAAAACTGTTTCTATAAATGCATTAACAACAAAAGGAGGACCAGGGAGAATTGCCATCCCTTATTGGCTGCAGGGGGAAACAGAGTGACTAGGGATGAGAAAAAGGCTGAGGTGCTTAATGCCTTCTTTGACTCAGCCTTTAGCAATAGAATTAGTTGTTCCCTGACCTGGAAGACAGGGAGTGGGGGTCAGAATAAGACCTTCACAATCCAAGAGGAAATAGTCAGTGACCTGCTACACCACTTAAAGATACACAAGTCTATGGGGTGGTTTACACCCAAGAGTACTGAAGGAGATAGCCAATGTGCTCACCAAGCCCCTTTCAATCATTTATCAATAGTCCTGGATAACTGGGGAGGGCCCAGTGGACTGGAGGGTAGTAAATGTGACTCCCATCTACAGAAATGGCCAAAAGGAGGATCCGGGGGACTACAGACCTGTTGGTCTGACCTTGGTGCCAGGGAAGGTCATCACACAGCACATACAGGACAACCAGGTGATAAGGCTCAGCCAGCATGGGTTTATGAAAGCAGGTCCTGCTTGACTAACCTGGTCTTCTTCTATGACAAAATGACCTGCCTATAGGATAAGAGAAAGGCTGTGGATGTTGTCTGTCTGGACTTCTGTGAAGCATTTGACATTGTTTCCTACAGAATTCTCATGAAAAAAAAAAAACGGCTGCTCATGGCTTGGATGGATGCGCTCTCTGATGGGTAAAAGACTGACTGGACAGCCGGGTCCACAGAGTGATGATGAATGGAGTTAGATCCAGCTGGTGGCCATCACAAGTGGTGTTCCCCAGGGCTCAGTATTGGGACCACTTCTGTTTAACATCTTTATCAATGAGCTCGACGAGGAGATAGAACATGCCCTCAGTAAGTTTGTAGATGACACCAAGTTGGGTGGGAGTGTTGATCTTCTTGAGGAACAACATCAACAACATCCTGGCTTGTATTAGAAATAGTGTGGCCAGCAGGACCAGTGAAGTGATTGTCCCTCTGTATTCAGCATTGGTGAATGCACCGGGAGAAGTTTAGACTGGAGATTAGGAAATATTTTTACTGAAAGGGTTGTCAGGCATTGGAACAGGTTGCCCGGGAGGGTGGTTGAGTCACCATCCCTGGATGTGCTTAAAAAGCATATAAATATGGTGCTTGGGGATATGGCTTAGTGATGGACCTGGTAGAGTAGGGTTACTTGTTGGACTCAGTGATCTTAAAGGTCTTTTCCAACCTAAATGGTTCTATGAGTCTATGATTTGTGTCCCAGCACAAGTCAGCACCCCCTGTGCTGTGCTCTTTGGGAAACGTGGTGTCATTGGTTCTGAGCCCCGAAAGAGATGGTCCTATGATTTGCAGGTTCTTTTTTTCTCAGCAGGATTCAGCTCTTAACAAATGTATTGTGACTTAAGTCCGCTGGTACTGAGCTTGCTCCTACTTGAATTTCCACATTTGAAGTGCCAGGTCTTTAAAGACTTGCTCATTTCTAGTTCTAGTTTGAATGGAAGTTTGTTTATATGTGAATATTATATATTGAAAAATAAGATAATAATTACAGCGGAATGATAATAATAGAAGTCTGAGCAAGAAAGGGAGAGAGAGAGAGAGATAGATAGATAGATAGATAGATAGATAGATAGATAGATACATGGGTGAAAATAATGAATTACACTGTCTTGCAAGTACAAAGGCATTGAATTTCCATTTCATTCTGCATTTTACTGCTCAAAAAATACCCCGTGTCTTTAGTGGACAAGCCCTTTATCCTATACAAAATGAAAAGATGGCAATTTATGCTTTTAGAGCACTTTTTCCTCCTCTTATAACGGCTCATCTGGAAGATAGAGGAAGGGCAGAGGTTTACTTCAAGGGGAGAAGGGGGGAAGAAACCCCAGCATCCCCCAAAATACCATCCAGCACCCCGTGGATCTCCAGCGACAAACAGGGCCGCTGTGTGCTGTCAGCTGCCGGGTTCCCCTCTGCTTGCCTCCTCCCCACCTGTTCACAGGCCCCTCTGCAATTGTGGGATGGGATTTCAGCGAGCTGAGTCCTGGGGGGGGGGCTGATCGAGGGGGGCAGTAGAGTTGACACATCCAGGATGAACCATCCAGGTGCAAGGAGCCAGAACAACAACAACAACAAAATGAAAAAAAAAAAAAAAAAGAAGAAAAAAAAAAAACCCAAAAAAAAAAGGCTCTTGCACACACACAAATCAATAGAAAGTGTAATGCATCTTTCTTTAATTAAACCCCACCCTTGAGTTGGCTGGGCAGCCCTGGCCGGCGCTGACCTCTGCCCCGCTCGGGTTTGTGGACTGGCACAGCTGTTAGTAAATCACCTGCTGGTGCGGCTCTCGGGGGCTTTACAGGTCATCTGTCAGCGCCTGCTGGAGGCAGAGAAAGAAGAAAAACAGAACCAAAAGTCTTAAAAAAAAAAAAGGAAAAAAAGCACTTTATGAAAGCAAAGCCATTTGAGTGCTCTGCGTCCAATCTTTCCACTGTTTACCTTGCTGGCACCTGGGGGTGGGAGGCATTTTATTCATCCGATTCCCCCTACACTTCCGTGTCCGTTTTCCCAAGTTCCCAGACACTTCTATAATCCTTTTGGTTTAAGCTTTTCTTTCGTGCAGGGGAAATTCATAACCCCACTTCGACAACAGCGCCGAGTCCCTGAGAGCCACGCGCAACCCGCTGTGGAAGGGGATGCTGATGCTTGGGTGGGAGGGAACAGGGCATCCCTGGCATCCCCATCCCCACTCCTCTGCCCCCCACACTGGGTGCTGTGCCATGACACGATTGCCATGACACGATGTCCCTGCTTTGTTTGGGAGCTGCTTTTGAGCTGAGGGGCTTTCCCTGTTGGTGCCTTACCAAGCGATGCTGCAGCTGCATTGCAGCCATGCCCATGCCACGTACCCCATTGGTCTGGATCATGATCCCATGCCTTGACTGCTCAACTTGATGTCCACCCTTCTTCATCACCAAGGACTTGGCAGGTTATCAGGGCTCTTGGTGGAACCTGCGCTGCTGGTCTTGCTTGAGTCCCGTGGGACTGGGTCCTTGCTGGTGAGACTACGGCCTCTGCTGGCATTGTTTTCATGCTGGGCATATCATTTCCTCATACAGAGCAGCCAGCCCTCATAGAATCATAGAATGTTAGGGGTTGAAAGGGACCTAGAAAGATCATCTAGTCCAACCCCCCCCCCCTCATACCCTCACTCCATGCTGCTTCAGGTTACTGTAGGAGAAGCAAGAAAAAGCTATGCAATCTCAGCCTGCTGTTTCATTTCCAGTGAACCGTGGCTCCAGGGCCACAAGCCTTCTCCAAGTCAGTCATGTAGATAAAAAAATTGCAGGCCAAACACATCACTTCATTCGAAGAGCTGGGCGAAGTCGGGAGTATATGGAGCAGCTCTGTCCCAGGACATGGAAGAGAATAATTGTCATAGGTGATTCTTTGCCATAAACTGCTCCTTAGCCATTTGCTCTTGAAGGGATAAACTGATTTTATGCTTATTCAGCAGTTCCACTATCACCTTAACTTTCAGCTTCATGCAAAATATTGTCAGTTAAAATTATCTTTTTTGCGATTTTGATTCAGCAGAGAACATGCAGCAACCTTCTGAGACTTTGATCCCAAATCAGGCAGAACGTGCAGGTTCTGGTGCAATTTCTTCTTCTTTCCCCCCCAAATTCGGTTCATTCACACATTAAATTTAAAGGGAAACTTTGGGATCTAAGAACCTACTCGAAACAATTCCATTCACAGAATGACTTCACAATCATTGAACGTCTCCATCACATTTGTCTCTATTTGTTTCTAAACATTCATTTTTTTTGTGGAATAAAAACTACTACCTGCCATTGTATTATATGGGGGTTTGCAGGCCGCTGGAAAAGTTTGACTTGAATTCAGATCCCCAGGAAGGTCAGTGAAACTAGGTCTTCTTTTAACCCACCAACTGTTTATTCAGATACATGGTAAGAGAGATCAAGCTGAATTCATCTGTGGTGTAAGTCCATTGACTCCGTTAGGTTCATACCTGCATTGAATTTAGCCTGCTTTGACCACAGACTTATCAAGTGCTTAACCTCTCAGAGGTCTGTGTCTGCAGCAGTTTTCCTTCTTGTCCCTAATGCTCTTCCTTGTGAACCCCATGGAGATGAATGACTGCGGGTTGTTAGCTGCAGCCCTTTGAACCAGATCTTGTCCAATGCTCAGTTTTATTTCTGTTGCTTTCCTAATGCAATAGCTTCCCTAATCTGGAAGACTGGCTTAACTGGACTGTTGTGTGAGGAATAACATGATAAAGAGTTGAGGAAGCATCGGGACAGTGAGAGAAACATACGTAACTCTGAGGATGGAGACTGTTGATCTCATACTACACTCTGCTAGTCTCTGACCAAAACAGTAGCATCCTGGGAGCTGGCCAATGGGGTTCCTGGAATCCAAAAGTGATGACACTCATGATGTAGCCAAACTGAAGAATTTGGCACAGTATTGATGTGTCACAGGAGCTGTCCTTAGCTCTTTTTGTCCTCCTGACCTGCTATCAAAGGCAAACTTGTACTTACAGTACCAACAACTAGAAATAAAAAGGAGAAAAAAAATATATCAGTAATTGGCAGAATGACTTGTTTATCTTGGAAGAAACAAGCTGATTAGTGTTTCAGAAAGGTGAGAATTCTCAGCAAAGAAAACAAAAAGAATGAGGACACTGAATCGGGCAATCGCTCACCTGCTGCCAGAATAGTGAGTGCATGGGTGCATCCCCTTTCCCCACACTTTGATGATATAAAACCCTTCCACCACAAACATTAAGCCACTTGAAGCACCCTAATGACTAGGTGTGGGATGGATCTGTCTCTGCATAAGAATTTCTCTCCGTAAGGAGGTCTGGGGTCATTTGGATCAGAACTCAGAAGCTACTTGAAAAGTGCTGCACATCACTAAACTTCAGGAGTGGGCTAGTTTCATGTTACACTGTAGGATGATGACAAAGGGCAAACTGTGGGTAGAGAGGAACTGACACTGCCTTTGCCTGCTGTGACATCTCCCTGTGGTGTCAGAGATGACTGAACTACGAGTGGAACCAGCCTTAAGCAGATCACTACTCTGGGACTCCACACATCTTGGCAGCAAAGTGGTACTCATGGACATCCAATGCTGTGCTTGTCCTGCTGTAGGCATTTCCATCTCTCATGGCACTTTGTTGAGCATTTATTTAGCCTTTTGGCAAAAAGAACAGCTTTGGTGAGGGTTGTCTATAACCTGTGAGTTGGCCAGAGGCTGCTTCCTTTGCAACACCAGGGATTTTGCTCTGTGTAGCTTGGTCCTTAGGTAAAATGCTGCTGGGCTATTTGGCTGTGTTTAGGCTCTTCTAATAACAGTGGCATCCCAAGGTACATGGCCATAAAGAAAAGCTGCATTTTAGCTATGCAAAATAAGTGTTCAATGGGTATTTTTGAAATGTGGCTTTTCTTTCCCCTCTAAGGCTAAGGTCTCAGGCAAATGCCTAGCAGGCATTGTTCTTGAAAATTATTGTTCTTTGGTTAAACAAAGAACAAGCTTTGCCAGTCTGATCGGACAGATGAGCTACAGCAATTACATTAATCACAGAGTTCAAAAATCCCCTTCCCTACTGCGCTTGCATTGAGTCAAGTCCCATCCACACATCTCTACCCACTCCAGGCAGAGATCAAATAACATGAAGATGAGTTAAAATTCTCTTCACAAGCCCGCATGTACCAAACCCAAACCTCAAGACAAACGTGTGCTCATCCAGGAATAGAAGCAGAGACGTTGTACTTTTACAGAGTCGTTCGGGAGCCACCGTAGACCATAATAAGGGCTGAACACAACATAGTAAATATTTTGGCAAAACAGCTCATTTGTTGTATAGAACATGCTCTGTTATTTTACACTTTTGTGTCTGACAGACACTGTTTACTGTATGATGGGAAGAGAGCAGGAGAGAGCATAAGGGAGCACATGCACGTACCCAGCACCAATAACATGAATATAATCCCAAGCTTGGGGTTCTCTGGAGCTCAGAAAATCATGTGGTGTCACGTGTGAAAAAGGATAATGGCCATTAACAAAAGATTCGAAAAGGTAGTTAGACATTTTTCTCACTTTCAGTTTTTAACATTTCCAGCCACCTTTGTCTGTCCCTTGACTAAGAAAAGAAGTTGCTTTGATGAAGAAAAGGGTCTGCTCTTCAGGCAGGAACTCAAACCCTTTCCTCCTACAGAGGTAGAACAGTAACATCTTGTTTAGTTTTGCTGGCTGGGCTCTGCTTGAACTAAAAATGATGCCTGAGATCCCCACCTAGGCTCTTCACTATGTTTTTCCTGGACCATTATAATGATTTCTGCATGCACCTCTCCAGAATACTAAATAACGCAATTTTAATGATTGAGATTCTGCACCTGAACCCATTTTAGTCCCTAAATATGCTTTGCTTTTTAGACATGTTTTTCAGACTGTTTAGAAGTTTGGTGAACGATCCCTACCATTTAGGACTCCATGTGATACATATATTTGAGTGCAGGGCTTTTTTCAGGGCTTCGGTTTGAAATACCATCAAGAAAAGAAAACCACCTAAGATACTCAGAAAAGCAACATGAAAAGAATCCTGCTTGTTGTCTACAGATAGTGAGCTTGGAGCTCAGTCATGGCCCATAGTGGTGAGAGGGGCTTCCAGCACAGACTCCTCTCTTGATGCCAGCACAAAGGCAGGTGGATGGAAAACCTCCAGCGCCACCAAATGAACCCACCTCTGAAACGGACGGCTGTGGCTGGAGAGTCTTTTCTCACTTTTTACTCTCCAGAGATGGAGTGCTCCAGATGAGGTAGCAGATTTCTGATCTGTGACCCATATCGGCTGTTTTGGGGGCACGGTTACCTTTTTCTTAGGAATGAAAGCCTGTAGCTGATGAAAGCTGAACTTTTTATCTCCCTCGCCGCTGCAGTCTTATCGTATGCAGGACTTTAATCCCACACATTACTTCAGAAATATCATCATTAAAGATCTGGGTATACATTTTCAGATAAGATTGGTTCAGGATAATATTACTGACTGTGTAATTATGGAAATGAGAAAATAATTCCCTCGGGCTTTGCTGTAATGACTTCTGAGCATCTTGCATCATCACAGGCAGACAGCAGGCTTCAGGATGCCATGCATTATTAAAAGGAATGTGGAAAATCTTGTTTTGGTTGGTGTCGATGTCTCTAGTGAGGGAGGACACCATGTATCTTCACAGAGAAATTGGATCAGGTAGAAAAACGTGATCTTTTTGAAAATAAATAGCTAATCTTCACTTGATCTCCTGTACTCTTGTCTTTTGATGCGTTGGTAAACCGCATTCCTGACAGCCACCCCTACTGATACTGTGGCCTTGAGAG
The DNA here is from genome assembly GCA_025345505.1 of Todiramphus chloris collaris. NCBI lineage: Eukaryota > Metazoa > Chordata > Aves > Coraciiformes > Alcedinidae > Todiramphus > Todiramphus chloris. The sequence continues at coordinate 9,288,130 of JANVCC010000068.1, read as the reverse complement.
ACCTTGGCCACCTGGTCTATGCCTCTGTTCTGACTCAAAAGACAACGTGAGACCATTGCAGACCTGGCTGCACAGTGCAGATAACTTAATTGGATGTTTTAGTTCATGGTATTATTACTATTTTACTGATGAGAGAGGAGTTGCTGTAGGAATAGGATGAAACATCAGTGCACTGTTGTTAGTAGAAATGGAGACACAAATGGACTTCCCTGGGTATACTTTCTGTAATTTTGCCTTGTGTTGGAGCCACCACTGAGAGGGAACACGCAATATCACACTCAGTTTTACAAAGGGCAATAAGGAGGACTCTGGAAACTGCTGACCAGTTTCAACAGTGGCCAGTAAGATCATGGAACAGAACCTCCTGGAAATCATGTTGAAGCATATGGAAGTGACTAGAGACAATCAACATGGCTTCACCAAGGGCAAATCAGTTGGGGAAGAGCAACTGCAGTCATCTACCTGGATTTCTGTAAGGCCTTTGGTAGGCACTCACGTAACATTCTTACCTCTCAGTTGGAGAGATATGGATGGAATATTAGATGGGTAAGGGATTGGCTGGATGGTTGCATCCAAAGAGTTTCAGTTAACAGCTCAGTGTCAAAGTGGAAAACAGTCGTAAGTGATGTCGTCCAGGGGTCTGTACTAGGAGCAATAATATTTAACATCTTCATTAATGACATAGACAGTGGGATCAAATGCATCCTCAGCAAGTTTGCAGATGACACCAGACTGAATGGTATATGACATGATGGAGGGAAGGAATGCCATCCAGAAGGACCTTGACAGGCTTGAGGAGTGGGCCCACGTGAACTTCATGAAATTCCACAAAGCCAAGTGCAAGGTCCTGCACCTGGGGCAGGGCAATCCCCGACACCAGTACAGACTTAGTGGTGAATTGCTCGAGAGAAGCCCTGCTGAGAAGGATTTGGGCACACTGGTAGAGGTAAAACTGGACATGAGTTGGCAATGCGCACTTGCAGCCCAGAAAGCCAATTGTATCCTAGGTAGTGTAGGATGGTCATGGCCAGCAGGTTGAGGGATGCGATTCTCCCCTTCTACTCTGCTTTCATCAGACACTACCTGGAGTACTGCATCCATCCCCGGGGCCGCCAGCATAAGACAGACATGGACTAGAGCACAATCAGAGGTGGGACTCAAAAATGATCAGAGAGCAGAAACACTCCTCCTTGAAGAAAGTCTGAGAGAGCTGGGGTTGTTCAGCCTGGAGATGAGAAGGCTATGGGGAGACCTTATTGTGGCCTTTCAATATATAGAGGGGACTTATAAGAAAGATGGTGACAAAATTTTTATCAAGGCCTGTAGTGACAGGACGAGGGGCAATGGTTTTATACTGAAAGAACATAAGTTTAGTCTGTACATAAAGGAAGTTTCGGATGCCGCATCACTGGAAGTGTTCAAGGTCAGCTTGGACAGGACTTTGAGCAACCTGACCCGGTGAAAGGTGTCTGTGCCCCCACCAGGGATGTTGGACTACATGATCTTTAGAGTTCCCTTCAACTCAAACCACTCTATAGTTCTATGATGCTCACGATTTTCAGAAAGACATTGCACAGGCATAATTATTCATGTAAATTCACCTTTGCTCTCTTCCGTTTCATGAACCTTACGGAAGTTAGAGTTTTGGACAAGACCTCTACTAATAACCTTCCAAATAGGTTTTCCACTTAACTTCTTAAATAATGGCACATGTAGGAGTCAAACTTTTTTTCTGCAGCTATGCTACATATATATGCCCTGGAGGACTCCAGCCTCTAAGAGTAAGCTCAGCCAAGTTAGGCAGTTGGATCATGGCAGTAAACTGTGGGAGCATATAATCTTTAGGAAAAATGTATTTTCTTTCCAATCACATGCAAGAATTATGACACGTTTCCCTTAGAAAAAACTCTTCCAGAAGACACTTTTGGTGGAGTGTCATCCAATAAATCCACAGAGCAGTTAACAAACTTAAAAAAACCTTCCATGGTGCACCTGATGGTTTTTTGATATTGTTCCTTGATGGACTAGATCATCTCATGACTTCCTAGTGGCTCCCTTGTGGCTGCAAGAGGACTCCTCTGAGTTTTAGAGTTTCCCAAAGTTCATCCCTATGCTTCTTCACTGCTCTTTCTGTTTTATATATGCAGTGACCTAGGTCTGATGCTGTTACTGCGTGCTTAGTGGATGGCAAGACCTGACATTAACACATTATGTAGAAGCCAGTTCTTGCCTTGGGAATTCAGAGTTTGCTGCTGAATGTTTACCAACAGCACACCTTGGTAATGGGGCGCTCAAAAAACTCATGACACACAAACGTATGCAATCTACTCACTGTGCAAAACCATCTCTGCTTAGAAGACAGGTCAGGCAGTATTCCCAGGTAGTTGCACCAGTGATACTTCTGGATACTTTTACCCCTGGACCATTAGAAAGATTCTGCTAGGTGGCAACTCTTGTCTTAGCTGTTGGTGTGAGGGTTTGCTTAAGGGAGGCTAGGCTATGTTGCTTTTATGTTTTTACACTTCCTCTCATCACATGGTGTGAAAATGGGTGTCTCCCACCGGTGTTCTTCCTTCCTTGCTGCAATCTGTGCAATCCACACCCTCATCTCTCTGTCAGGGCAGTAGCGATGACGGTCTCGGCCACGTGCGTTGGCGTTGCTGTCTGAACAAGTTGTGACACACTGCAGTGTTTACGGTGGCCACCTCTAAAGCAGACCTATGGCCAACGCTGCTGGGCTTTCAAACCCTTAAACACTCGGGCTCTGGCCTCACTGAAGGTTTGCTGGGGAAACTTTGGCTTCTGTTAAAAAAGCCAGACACACACGCACGTGCTCACACACTGGCACACATCCTTTTTTTCTGAAGGGACCTGTATGTGCCACTTTATCTTTTCCTCCCACTTCCTCATCCCTTTTGGCACTCTCTGTAGCTGAGACCACTTGTACTTTATTTAAGTGACTCCTCCAGGGAAGGGCATTGAGTGTGTTTTCCAGGCACTTCAGAGTAGTAGGTGTTACTGTATGTATAGTGCCTTAACACTTGTATCGAGACCCATTAGTAAGTAAAATACCATTGCATTCCTTGGTCCACCGGTGACCACACATACCTCTCACAGAAATCTCTGCAGAGTGCCAGGAGGAAGTTCCAACTTGTTTAGGCCACAGAAATCCCATTGCCCTTCTGCTGAAAATGACACTGCTTGTCTTCTCAACCTGTGGCAAAGGGATCTCCAGAAAGGGTTTTTTTTTTTTTTACCCGTGGCTGAGGAAATAGAAACTACCTTTGGTGTCCAGTTGTCCAGTTAGCTCTGAGAGTCAGTGAGGTTGTATGAAGGACCATTGCAGAAGCTCATGACCCTGACTGCAAGCCAGGAGCAACTCAATGCTCTGAGAGTGATTATTTACTATTTTCTCGTGTTACATGCTGTATTTGGTCATGTTCAGTAACTCTGTAGTAATCAGACAAGATGGAACGGCAGCTTGTCAGCTGATTTAATTAAAACCACATTGCCTTTTTTTTTTTTTTATTGCCTCTCACACATCATTAATATTCTGTCTAAGACTCACCTGCAATCTAAAGATTGGAATCAGTCTCACTGTGCTCTTTCCAAGCTTGAATTCCCAGACACACAAACCTGGGAAAGAGTTTTAAAGGGACAGGTAATAGTTAGAAGCTAATTTGATTACATTGAAATGGATCAGTCATTGGTCCAAATAAATGCTTATTAAGGGACCAGTCTTTCAGGTTGCTTTTAAATGCAGTGCAGGCTTTGCCTCCATGGATATGAGTGGGAATAGAATATATTTAGGATTTCCCAGGAATCAGGTCTTTGCTCTGCAGACTTCTGCTCATTCAAATGGCTGGTTATGCAAATATATTCAAAAGACTTGAGTAAGTAACACTGCACCCTTTTTAGCTTGGTTTATTATTTACATATTTAGCAACAGCGTTGTATCATCCCTTTTTGGGAGTGCTAGGTGAGATGCACTTCACAGTGACAGTCTGTCAGCCAGCATATGCACTTGATTTACAACCAGATTACAAGTGTGTGTGGGGGGGCAAACCTAGCATTTAAAATTATATACAGCAGTTTATTTAAACAGCTATTAACTTTCATCAGCAGTATGTGCCTTTCTGTTTTCTTTTAAAAAACCCCTTCCATTCTCAATCACAGCTGCAGCCTTCCTTCAGCACTCTGTTACTCAGTGGCTTGAACTGAGCTTTTCAGACACTTCACAGCCAATTACCATACGAGTTTCTTATGTTAAAATTAAGGCAACTGGAGGTAACAACCGCTGCTGAATGAAGGTAAAAGCTTGAGAACATTTTGCATAACAGTCGTCGGTGTAGCTGATAGCTATTACAGTGTTCTTGTGCAGTAAGCCTACGCAGATACTATCTCTCCTGCCTGTCTGTTCCAACATGCATCTCATCTCATTTGCAACCCTTTGCTTTAATTAGCTGAAGTCTTTGCTTCAGTCTTTCATATGTCAACCAGCTTGTGTACACTTACATATTTTTAATCAGTAGCCTGTTGTCTTTACTTTGTCATTCACACTAGCATATAAATTTGCCCTTCTTATGATCCTCACTGCTTGGTAGAAGTCAAAACATGCTGGTTAATTTTCCTGTTCAGTGATTTCCATTTGTTTCATGTTCAAATGCTGGCTCTTATCCCTCTTTTGGGCATGCTGTGAGCATTAAACTTAGCGATTAAATGCCAAAAAAACCCAGTCCTTTTCCCCTTTCACGCTCACGAATGGGTCATCCTAACCCTTGCTTGGTTGCTTACCTCAACAGCTCTCTCCACTGCCATGGGTTGGCAGGGGTCAGCTAACGATGGCTAACGAAACAGGTGCAAAATGTATGTGCTTTCTTAGGGTCATGACTGGCTTCTTACTGCCTTATTTATTTATTTATTTATTACATTTTTTTTTAAAATTTGATCTACCACAGAAGAATATTTCATTTCACCCATGACACAGCCAAATCTCGAGACACCAAGGCTTAAAAACAGCTGGACATAAAAGAATGAGAGGGTGACGTGTGAGTGTCCTCCAGGTTTCAAACTCTGAGGTTCGCTGGGGGGGAATCCAAGGTTGTCTGTAGGTGTCTGACAGGTGGGCTGGCTGGTCCTGATGTCTCTGCCTGTGGCCGATCCCCAAACTGAGCCTGAAGCGTGTTCAGGATGTCATCTAGCTTCTGGTCCATCTGTGTGACCTGTTAAGAATCAGAAACCAGACAAGCTGTCAGATGGTTGCACATGCTTCTGGTGAGAGGCAGTCACTGGCCAAAAGCTCTGGATGGATCCAGATGGATGGACATCTGAGAACCGTCAGCTCCTCTGAGTTTTGTCTAGCCCGTTTCTTTAGAAAGATTGAATAATGCTATGAAGTCACAGGGAAGGGTGTAAAGGCATGTGAAGTGGCAGCAGAAGGGCAGTACGTTTGTGGCACGAGGACTTGACCGTGTGAGTCAGACATTTTATCTCTCAGCCTTCTCCCAGGGTTGCCAGCTTCCCTGAGTTATGATGCATCCTGCAAGTATCTGCCCTGAAACTCTCTTTCGCTCTTCAGTTTGTCGTGAGTGTTTTTTCCCACTACCTCTCCCAGTGCTTCACCACCCTTAGTTGCAGGACATAATGCTTTCCATGACTGTCTTGGGAAATGGAAGGGCTCCCCTCCCTGCACGCTGTAAATAGATGCCTCTGTGATACATGTTACAGTCAGAGATCCTCCCAGACACGGTGTTTATTCCCATGCACTGGTAGGAGGTGAGTAGAAACTACTAAAACCCACATAATAATACCAATGGCTTTGTTAAAAGAAGAGAATGACTGTTCTATAGGAAACTTGACAGGCTAATCCCTTCTTTGCTTGCCAGATGAAACTTCTCGGACATAGTCCCTAGGCCAAGGATTCTTTTCTAAATATTATTTCTAAGCAAGGAAAGGTAAATCTGGATTTTTAAAGGGACACTGCTTTCACACTTCCTGATGGTATTTTGGAATTCTGGCTTTTTCTAGGAGTGCCAAGCAGGCGTTATCCTGTTGTGATGACAGGACTTGCCTTCACTGCAAATAGCATCCTGTTTACCTCAGTACCAGCCAGTACATCAGGCTGGGGACTGCTGCCTACTTTGCTCTACTTTGCTGGTTAAGGCAAAACTGTCTCCAACATCATGGAGGCAACTGGGATTGCTTCTAATGATGCTTGAATACAGTGCAGCTTTGTGTAATAGATGAGCCCGAGAAAAATGAGCATTTTGAAGAACATTGGATGGTTCACTTTACAGTTATCTGCTGTGAAACTCTGAGCCTCTGAAAACTGTGATCTGTCCCAGTGGGTCTAATAAACTTTGATAGCGAAGCTTTTAAAGCGATATCAGATCTAAACTGAGCTTTCATTAAAAAGGGAGACAGAGCGAATGAGAAAGAGAAGGATTCCAGCCTTTCTCTGTGCAAAGATAACTTTGGAAATCGCCATTGGCAGCGTGGACTGAAAGTTTAGCAGGCTGAGATTGCTTTAAAAACCAAGGCAAAGAAAATCACCTTATCTACTTTCTCCTCCTTTGCCTTTTCTCACTCCAAGTGTTGGCTCCCCTGAGGGCTCCTCAAACCTCAAAGTACCAGGAGCTTACTCAAGTTATATTATTTTGGCAACCACTATTCTATCCTATACACAACCTGCTGGGGGAAGGAAGAGTGGAGTATCTGTCCTGCCTCAGTGGGGGAGAGATGTGCTCATCTCTCCTTCATTTCTACTTTCATGATCTTCTAGTAGAAAAGCCTGTCTCCCTGTCTCTGCTTCAGTGTGTGTGCAAGTTATCTGCAGCTATATTTCCAAGCAGCAAGGAGGGTGTCCTTAGGGCCTGGGTGAGACAGCACAGCTCTTCATTGTGATTTCTGCCAGGATGCTTTCAGATGCGTGGTCAGCACTGCCTAAGCAGTGACTAGAGCAGGCAGGGCAAGTTGTGTGGGCATGGTTGGTGTCAAGCCTGGCTTGGGATGAGTCACAGTCAAACAGCACCTGCAGAAGATACTGGCACCCTTTGCTTAAGGAGAAGGTACCCGAGCAAAGGGTATGCCCAGCAGAGGCACAGCCACCTCCCGGCCAGCCTGACTCCATGCCACTGGTTTTATCTCTGTCTTTTCCCACATCTAACAAGCTGCAAGGAGAGAGTGCTGGTGCTGCTGTGGCAGGCATCTCTTCCTGGTGTGGTCACTGACAGTACTCTTGTCTCGGGCACAACAACAACTCCATATTCTGCTCAGCATGAGCTTGGTTGGAAGCCACTAGTGGTTTAAGGGTTAAGCAGTAAGGAATTAATTTAAAAACCACAGCCTTTATTTTCTCCTCCATTCTTGAAAAGCCTGTTTGGCTGATGCTGGTAATGACTCAACAGAATCTTTCTTGAGCAGAAATGTTGTGCAGAGCAGAAACTAAAGCAGAACTAATACATTACAGTAGGGTAAAAAGAGGTGTAGGCAGGAAAATGGGATCAGGGAGATGAAAGATCTTTTGGGGTTTTTGTTTGTGAGGCTTTGCTGATTTCAGTCTGCACGCTTGATGTTAGATAAGCTATACTTGCCTAATCTGTGCCATTTAAACTTGCTGGGTTTCTCTGTATTTTGCCAGCTCAGTGAAAGAATGTGATGGGGAATAATTTTATGCACCTTTCTTTACAGGAGAAAAGGAGAGTGGAGGATGTAAATATTCATTTGTAGGGAGGGAAAATGAGAAATTCATACATAAGGGAGTAGGTTACTCTACACTACTGTTACACCTCCCACACAAGGATCTGCAAGTATTCCCTGAACATTAACAAACGAAGCTGCTCACTTACCCTGTGTCAACCTGTACATGGGAGGGGTTTAAGAATAATTATTGAGATTAGAAGCAGGACCCTGAAAAATTAACTGACCCATAAGAAAACGTGGTCAGTGGCAGATCTCTTCTAATCCTTGGCTTTGTATTTTATACACAGGCTCAAGCCACTACTTTCTGGCTTCAGATGCTCTAAAGTCTGCCTAACTTTGAACATGCAACTAGACTGGTAAAACTTTAGTCAGAGAGACAAATTCTTAAGTACCTTGTCTAATAGGAGCCTATTAAAAAAGGGTTGAATTTAGAGGCTGGTTAACTGTGATTAAGGGGTGGCAAAAGGACATCTCTGGACGTTTCAAGGCTTGGATGAAGTCAGTAGGATGACTTGCAAGGTTAGAAGACTTTTCACGTGGATGAAGGTTTTTCACAAGAGAGTCCTGGTTTTAGGTGTCTCCAAAACCACCTAGCAGCTGCTGCTTTCCTGAAGTCTAAAAGGAAGGAGTTGCTGGTTTTGAGCAGCACACCCAGGCAAGCGCGCAGGCAAAGGGTTAAATTGTGCAACGTGTTTTTCAGCTGAGTAAAGTGAGAAGCCATCCAGGGCTGGCCACAGAGTTTCCAGAGAGATGCGATATGGCCCTGGCAGGCTTGGTGGAGACAGGTGAGTTTGGCAGCTGTCCACAGGCAAATGCCAACAAAACTTCTGTTCTCCCGCATCACAAAAGCACTCCGGAGACACAATCCAGAACAATTGTAAAATGCTTTTGTATCCTTTCAGCTGCCCTGTAGGAAGGAGACTTGCGAAAGCAGTTTAAAATATTATACTGCTGTTGGGGCTATGTTGGTGAGCCGAAGGAGTGCTGAAATGCATATTCATTTTAACATCCCCCTGAGAAAGGGGACTGGACTCCATGGTGATGTGCAGGGCTGGCAGACAAAGAAAATGTCTTGCAACCAGCTCCAGTGAGTCACAACAAGGCACGAGGAGGGACTTGGGTCACTCAGCCTGTGAGATGCAGGGTGTCCCTGCCCCTCACCTGGAACCCCAGGTTGGTTTTCAATACCCATGTGCCGTTTGAGGTTGCTTTTGAGCCTCTTTTTTGCAAAATCTGGTGTCTCTGCATAATCTTCTGCTGCAGAAATGGCTTGTGGAGAAGGGGACCCTAGGAATGGCAGCAGCATGGAGGAGGATGAGGGCTGGATTTGCCATGTGCTGGACAGATTCCTAACTCCCCTGAGAGCTTTTTTTTTCCTGACATGCTTTGCACGTGCACTTCATAAACAAACATGTGTGTGGAAAACTCAGTTGGAGTAGCCACATGGCCTGCCCTAAATCCTCTCACTTTAAGCTGGAAAAATCCACCCCTTCCCCCCAGGTTTTACCTATCTTTTTAATATGATTTCTGGAGGCTGGGAAAGTCAGTTTTATCAATCTATCAATTTATCAATATCAATTATATGCACAACACGCTGACTTGAACTATTTCCAGAGGAGCAGCAGAAGGGAAAGATGGTCTGCTGGATGGCTGAAGTAAAGCTGTAAACCCACAAACATGCTCATATGTTGCTAAGTAGGCGGAGCTTCGTATCAAAAGCTAAGCCCTGTAAATCAAATGAAATTGCTGTCACCTCCTGAAGTCAGCCCGCAAAAACCTGCAAAGTGAGCACAGGTGACCAAGAGCCTCCAAAGCACAGCGGGCCTGGGGATGTGAGCAAGGGCATTCCCAGAGACTCTGAAAGGTGTTGTATTTTCCAGCTGATACTGCAAAGTCAGCCACACCTAGGGAGAGAGCCGTGCAAACACAGCATCCCATCCCAGGGGCTCCAAGCTACCAGCATCCTCAGCTCAGCCCACTGAACACCACTTCTCTCTCTGTTTCCAGTCTTTGTTTCAGTTCCTGGGTCCCAAGGTAGCTAAAATAAATCAAGATCCACTTGCTGTAGCTCCAACTCAATTCGAGGGCTTTAACACTAACTTGGAAAAGAGCTGCCCGACGAGTAGGATTTATTGAGAGAAGAATCTATGTGAATTTTTGTCTGCCATAAGCTATAATACCTGCATGTACTTACCTCTGAATATTTCCAGCTTGTTATCTGTGACAGGTCACCTAAGGTCTAGTTGTTAGGAGAAAATGGTATTAATTTAGTAAAACCAGACATGATTTAGTTGAACTAGTGCAATCCATTTTATGGACGCTTCCATTTCTGACTTGTGTAACGTATTGATTTAGCTTAAGCTCATTATCCAGAAAGTCGTGCCATTTTCTCATGTTGACCAGGTCTGTCACATGACTTTTCTTCTCATACCAGATGGTGGACTGATTTGATTAGATCCTTTAAAGCCTATGTTTAGCTTTTTATGCACATCTGGTCCCATAGCTTCTCTCTGCCCACAGTTACACCCAATTATTCAAACATACTAATTGCCTATCGTACGGTTCGAAGTCTGAATTGTTTATTTTAGGAATTGCTTTATTTTGTAGCGTGTCACTGAGTGAATTTATTGCTGTCCAGAGACTGCTGATTCTGGGAAGGCAAATCCTTCCTCTACAGCACGGCATGCAAAACTGCCTCCCTCTCACCTTGCTTGTCCTCTGTTAGGGAAATTTCATTGAGCTGAAGTGCTGAAGCCACTGAAACTCTTTTTCTTTTAGCATGGCAAAACAATGCAGACATTGGTGTAGCCTGTTGCTAGCTGTCTGTGAGGAAGAAAAGGGCCACACCAGCCACAGAGGCCACGATTAGCTCGGGGAGTTTTCTCTTGTGCAAAGGTGCAGCTCTAGAACAGCTTCTGTGAGCCTGGTCCAACAAAGTGCTTATGAATGTGTTACCTTGAAGCATGTGAAGAGTCTTGCTGAGTTCACCAAATATTTAAGTGCTTTGCTGGACTGGAGCCAGAATGGTCAACAATTTGCAAGACTATACCTTTAGGATAAGCTTTTGGAGTCTTCTAAAGTACTCATACACACAAATGCAGAGAAATGTATCTACACCACCACTTTTCAAGTCTCTGAGGAGCGATAACCGGTATTGACCATGGCATCCTTCATGAAATGACTCTGGCATTCATGTTATAACTATCAACTTGTCTCTCCTCTTAAAATAACAACAAGAAGAAGAGGTCTTTGATGAACAGGCTCCCAATAACTGACTGTTTTTGGGATGAGTTGTAACAGATTTGGAATTGGCCTCAATCCTAAAATGATACTATATCCCAAAGCAAGGTTGCCAGGTGGCACGTACACGGGATAGCATCTCACTGTGGCATGTCAGTGTCTCGTAGCCAACTGCCAGCATACCCTGCCCCAACACTGAAGCATGCAGCTCCTTACTTTGTTTTGCTGAGGGAGCAAATGTGCAGAAAGATCAGCTTCAGTCAATGGGAATTTTTGCCACTAACCTCAAGGGTCAGCTAAACAGTTATATGAGTAGAAGCTACACAATGCCCATTTCCGTGACAGCATATTGTTCTGCCAGATCCAATTCTCCATGAACACCAAAAAATATATAAACCACCAGACTGTCTTGTTTGACTTATTCCGTGTACCCCTTAGTAGATACCAGTTGTTTATTTTCATTCCATGAAACTTATCTAGATAAGGCCAGAGTTTTCCAGGCCTCCCTTCCTTTATCCCAAACATCCCCACCCATTCTTAGGTCAGGTGTTACAAGTTTTGGTGGCCTAGAATATAGTAATCTTTATTTTAAGTATAGCTTCATTTATTTTGGTTTCCATCTACCTTTCCTGTTTGAATGAAAACACAAAGGTCTATCCCTCTGCACTTTGGTCCTGGGGTATTTCTCGTCAGTACCCTTTTGGGGAGCATTGCATTTTTATATTTCCTGTGCCACAGTTGCACCGATGAACCTCTGCAGTAAGACCTCTGTCTGTGGTTGCTGCTTCTGGTGTAAGATGCTGTTCACTTAACCTCTAAGCAACTCTCAGGAGTCCAGCCCTGGGTTTCTAAAGCAGGGCTGCTCAGCATGCAGATTATGTTAGCAGTGTTACTGCTTTGGGGAAAGTGTGATTTTTTATTTATTTTTAAATGAATCCTGGCTTCCTAAGCAGATGAGGTTTAGCTAATGATGTATCTGTGTATATGTTGCTACAGCAGCTTTGGAGTAAGCTGGCAAGCTTCAGACACATTTGCCAGAGACACAAAGTCCTTACAGATAAAAAGTTTGGACAGATTTCTGAAAGTCTGGCACTTGTGCAGAAGACAGACATCCAAATTAGTGCCTCATTGAAGGAAGGGCAGAAGAGGAAGGTGAACTGTATTATTAGACCCTGGAGAATCCACACAGGATGCCCTGACCACAGGAAAAGCTTTCTTCAGCTTGCCCCTTGGATAATCAGCCGCAAAATACAGAGCCACAGGAAACCAGGCAGCATAATTTTGCCTGCTCCCAGAAGTGCTTGCTTCTAGCTGAAGAAATTCCAGTGATCTCTTTAAGTGGCCTCGGTGGTAACTTTCCACAGGCACCCTTCTGCAGCAGCACTCAGGTGCTGGCTGTGCTGTAACTGCTGTGGGAGTGTGTCCCATTTTAGCTACCTGCACATGCACCTAGGTGTCTGTTTGCAGCCAGTGCTCTGAAATGGTTGGGTTTTTTCACCCAGTTTGCTGCTTGGAGGTAAATCAGACTCCGCGGAGCAACCTTGCTCTTGATTTACGCGCACAAGTGGTTATTTTTGTGGTTGCAGGACGTTTCATTCTTCAGCCTCCTCCAGATCCTGCCCAGATCCTCCCTGTAATCTTGCCATCTCTCTTTGCGACATCACTCTTCAGGCACACCCTGGATGACGCACTGCCATTTCTCAGCTCCTTATACTGTGTGGGTACAAGTCCTGCTGCAAAACCAGCGTGGAGAGAAACAACACACAAAAATAACAAAGCTCGTCCAGCCTCGAAGGTGGATATGCAGATACTGTGAGTCACACCTTAATTTCACAAAAGCAACCTTGAAACTCAGGCTCCAAGATGCTTATTAATTTAATTTTTAAATCTCTAAACAATACCGGACAGAGAGAAACGAGAACAAGAAAATGAAGTGCTGAGGCTCTAAATGGTGCCAAGGGAGCACTGAGAAAGAAGTGACCTTAACCTTTCACTAGATAGATGTGATAAGCTCAGTGTTTTAGATGGGTGTGATGAACTCAGTGTGTGAGCCTCACCTAACCCGTTGAAGAGATGCTATCAAGTCTTCTATGCTCTGATTGTTTTGCCTTTGCTTTTGTTTTTTTTGAGGTCTATTAAATCACTTTCATGAGAATAAAGTCCAACCCTACCAGCCTCGTGACTGGATAAGCTTCACCACTTCCTGCAATGGGGTGGACACTTTGGACAGTGCTGCAGCTGCTCTGTTTCTTCCCATCTTAGTTTCGATGATTTGCTACTGACACTGAAATCAGGGAGTGAATCCCTTAATCCAGGACTGCTGACCTGACATCTAGCTAAACCAGCCTGTAGTTGTCATAGCTGATGGGCTGTGTGTGACAAGATTTATATTAATAAATTATATTAATAAATGCCTTATCACAACTGCCCTCCATCGACAGTGAGGCACACAAAGCTTTACTCAAATTATCAATCCACCTTTCCTTATAGGTTGGCAAGAAAGGCAAAGAGAGAGGGAGAGAAGGAGTGTTATTATTGGGAGGAGTATGGGCGTCACGGTGATGGCGATCTAGATGGCAAGACATCTAAGTCACCTTTCTGCAAGCAATTCACCAAACTCTCAGAGCCTTTGAAGGCTGCCACCAACCTTACCTAACGCACACAACACGGAGGAAGAAGCTACAGCAGCACAGCTTGGTGTTATGTATTTAAATCATGAGGATTACAAAACACTATTAAAACACAGCAACTCAAAGCAAGTAAAATATCATCAGACAGTGCTGATTGAGGGTGTAGCAGCTCTTGATTCTTACTGATTCAAACATGCTTTGCTGAACCCTTTGGCTTTAGCCTGTCTGGTTTATCTGACATCTGATGGATTTTACTCGCTTGCCCGTTTAACACTACTGTCACACACACACATCTTTTAGGAATCCTTGAAAAAGTCACAGTGAGTGGGTAGAACTGCTATCTGGACTGTCTACTCTAGTTTTGCAGCTGCAGTGTCCTGACATTGAGGGTGTCTGTCTGTCTGTCTGCTCAGTCATGCCAAGCCACACCATTCAGTCCCAGATCAGCAGAAGCCATAGGCAAAAATGATGCAGGAAAAGCAACTACACAGCAAGAAATGGTTCATGACTTGGGCTGAGATTGCTCAGCACCTGAAAAGGGTCTAAGCAACATGTCAGGTGTGACTGAATAAATCAGTATGTAAACTGGCTCTAGCTACACTAACTGTGAACGCAGAACATCAGAAGAGATTGGAGGGAGAATGAATATGACTGCATGTGTCTTTTTCTCTCCTTCCCAAGTTAGAGAATTAATTGCAGAGTACACTCTGTAGCTGAAGAGATGTCCATAGGTGTTTAAAGCACTGAGAATAGGAGAATGAGTAAAGCAGACTTTCCAAATCCAGAATCTCAGTGGTGGACATTTTCAATTTCTTTTGTGCTTGAAAAAGAACAGAGAATTTTGAAAAATCAGCATGGCTACATCCCCAGGGGAGCCTCGAATAAGGCATTAATTAAAGTAGAAAAAGGGAGGTGTCTTATTTGAACTCTGCTGAGCTAGATGGATTACCTATGAAAGCTGGCATTGACAGGACAGCCGTACGAAGAAGCCTGTGGCAGAAGCACCGGTGTCTTGTGCAAACAACAGGAGACAGGGCGGGAGGCGCAAAGCCGTAATTGCCAAATAGATTTCTTCCTCATGAGGCATATGCTAAGTCAGCAGAAACCTGCTTCGGTTTTCTGTTGCAAGGCACTGCGCTGTTAATTAAGGGGAAAAAAAGTCGGTTGTACCTACTATTGCTCTTACAGCTCTTTAGCCTTATACTGCAGGGAATACAGCTGGAGAGAAGAATATTATGGATCTTGCTTGGAGAGAATAATTTTTCTCTTGCACGTCTCTTCTTTTCCATATATCATTGCATAGAAAAAGCACAGCAATGGAAAGGGACGTGTATTAACATGAACATCGAGGTGCAGGAATATGAGAATGGCCTGCTGAGATTTCACTGTCCCAGCATTTAGCGAAATAATTTAAACTGGTGCCGCAGTTTAATTAAGATTTTGGGTTACTGGCTTTTTTGAGGTTCTAGAGGTAGAACTGGGAAGCCATGGAGGTCTTTATACAACTTTTTGCCGTGGGGGAAAACAGATCTTTTTCAGGTCAGTAAGCTAAAATTCATTAATAAAATAGGTACCTGTTGGGATTACCGAGAACCCACAGATTTAATTGCTTAGCTTCACATATACTTGCTCTTTTATTACTTTTACTCACCAGGTACTGTGACCTTGCTTTACTAACTCAAGATAATCTGTAATATGTCTAAACTGTATTTAAAAATACCTGGGTTATTTGTTCTACAG
The DNA here is from genome assembly GCA_025345505.1 of Todiramphus chloris collaris. Taxonomy (NCBI): domain Eukaryota; kingdom Metazoa; phylum Chordata; class Aves; order Coraciiformes; family Alcedinidae; genus Todiramphus; species Todiramphus chloris. The sequence continues at coordinate 9,272,819 of JANVCC010000068.1, read as the reverse complement.
TGTTTCTTGTCCCTTCAGAGACACCTTGCTCAACTTCATGTGAAAGTAGTTATCAGCGAGAAGGAAAATAAGGTATGTATCTTTTCGATAATGAATACTTTAGAAAGCTTTCACTTTCATGTTTGAATGCATATTAAAGATCCCAGCTGTGACTGGGTACACCAGTGTAGTGTAAACCAAAATGACAATCCATGGCATCGAGGCGCTGGTTTTGGCTTCCTGACCACTGTCCTTGGCTTTCTTCACCACGTACCCAGCCCTGAAACCGGGATGAAGGAGCACGCTTGGGCTCTGCTGCTGCTGAAAGGCATGGCCCTGCCCACCCCAGCTGCGAGGTACAGCCTTGGCTGGACTCAGAAGCAAGCCCAGGAGAGCTGCCTCCAGCCTGGATCCCAGAGTCATGGATGCCTCCTCCTCCTCTGTTCTTAAAGTGACCTTTTTACTGCTTCCAGGTTACATGGGAAGAGAGGGAAAAAGCAACAGCCCTAAGTGAACCAGGCTGATATGCTGTGCTCCAGATGAAGCTGTGCACTCCATCCAAAAAGCCAGTGTTCTTCACCCTGCTTTCCCTTACCTCTGTTATAGTCAGTTAAAATGTCCCTGGTAAGGTGCAGAACTGCTTTTTTTTTCTAGGTATCTGAGCTGAAGTTTTCATTACTGTTAATCAGGGAGCAGATTCTCTGTCCTGAAAATAAGGATTAAAAAAACCCCAATAAAATCCAAATCCTCCAGACCCGCAGACCATGTCTAACCTTGTTAAAACCAAACAATTTCTTTGTCATTACATCTAAATTTTTCCCTTTATTATTTAGTAATAATTTCTAGAAGACAAAATCACTGGAACTACATGCCTTCACAACTTTTAAGTTTGAAAACACTGAAATACCTCCATTTAAATGTTCACTCGTTTTTATTTATTTATTTATTGCTCCTAAAAAAGCTAATCAAAATCAGTATGATTTTCTGTAGTACAGCAGATCATCATGATCACTATTCTGAGCCCTTCTCCTTTACCCCCATCCCCTACAGGAGGGGCAGAGGGGAGCAGGACCCATGTCTGCAGGAGGGTAATGGTGAAGGCTTGCACATCTGTGCTGCCAGCTGCGACTCCATCCTTACCCACAGCCTCCTGCTCATCGCTCCTGTCCCCGTGGCCTTCCCCAGGGACTCAGGTGAGCAAGGCGAGGGATTATTCAGCCGAAGAGGGTTAGCAGTGCTCTACCCTGTGGCAGAGCAAACACCTCAGCACAGAATTTCGGCCGCGGTGCTGTTTACCCACAGCAGCTGGGTACCACCAGGGAATGTGGCAATCTGAAGTATGTTTCTAAAGCCAGCCGTGGTGCTCCTAAGTGGATCTGCACAGGCAGCCGGGGAAGATTAAATCCTCTTGTTAGCCACAGGGCAGCATGGTGTGGCAATTAGTATGTTAAGCAGAGCTGAGAGAGACTTTTGTAATGCAGCTGAAAACTTGGCTTGTCCCCAGAATCTGCAAAGGTTCAAGAACCTTTCAGTAAGCCTGGATTGATCCTTGGCAGATTTATAATTTCAAGGAGGAACCGTTAAAAAACACCCTGGTCTGTGCACAGTTTTGAGCCCAGACCTGGCCACGCTTGGCACTTTGGGAGATTTGCTTTGGGTTTTTCCCATACAAATCCAAAACACAATGTAGACTCAGCAGGGAGGAACCAATGCAAACCAAAACTGCTGAGTTTTGCACTGCTTTAATTATAATCTCTTCACAGTCCTGGTTTTATTTATTATTGTTTGTATTGTGGTAGCAGCGTGGGGCTCCGACCGGCTTCGGGGACACACTGTGGTAGGTGTTGTAAAGGCAGAAGAAGGAGGCAGGAGCCCTGGCCTGAAGAGTTTATAATCTAAATAAACAACAAAAAAAAAAAAAAGATAAAGAATGAGGCAAGGACATAATGCATGTAAGCAAAATGATTAGGGGGTGTTGGTCAGACAACTGCTTTTCTTGGCGTCTCTCTCATCCACACATAAAGTCGCGTGTATTTACCCCATAAAACCTTTGGGGTCAGGGCTGTGTTTTCCAAAACGCGGAGGGAGATGGGAGGGATGGGAGAAACGAGTGCAAAACCAAAGGTGTTGGGGGGGCAGGATGGAGAGCCCATAGGGTAACCCTGCTGGATTTCGGCAGAGAGGGTGGTAGCGGGAGGCAGGAATTGGGGGGATGGAGGATACAGATGGCACTCCCTAGCTCCAGTCAGGCCAGAAGACCCCCGAATGCACCATGACAACCTGGGACGAGTCACCAGGCTGCTCTGCGCTGCAGTTTCCAGTTGAGCAGGGCTAAAAATATTTCCCTATATGGTGTATTTCTTCCTCGATAAAAGCCGCTTTGAGATGCTCAGGTGGAAGGTGCTAGAGGAATGCAAAGATTTATTTTTCATAAAACTCCTCACATGTTCTTTTCACTGCCAAGTCAAGGCCTGAAGCCAGGAATGTTAGAGATGCATACAACTCTCTCACTATATATATATATATATATGAATATAAAAATATACCTACGAAAGAGGCCAAAGTGTATTTTTTTTTAGAAATGAAGCCTTAAGTTAGATTTCCTAAATCTATATATAGGAACTTAAACGAAGGGTCAAATTTAAAATCAAGACACTTGCTTCTTTAAAACTGGGTTCAGGAGTCTAGCTGTTAAGTTCTTACTTGAAAATGTTTAGCCATAAGCTAGCTGGAAATTTCATATCCTAAAAGAAGTTTGTAATGTCTGGTGGTGTTTTTATGATGGTGGTGGTGGTTGTTGCTGTTATTTGTTTGTTTTTTTCTTCTAGGATTTAGGTGAAGGTTTGGGCCAGCTATTTTATCCCAGTTATTCACCATTCTGCAACTATTAATTAAAACAAGCAGCTCTCTGAAGCTATTTCTCACAACTGGCAAGATTTATATCTTGAAACTGAAGCCTGTTTTCTCACTGCATCTATTTTCTACTCTGCGTAAACATCCAAGCTGGTTATTGCAGCAATCACCAGTGCAAGCTCTCAGAGATCCTTGCCAGGTTTGTAATATTTGTTGTTTGTTAAGCCCCAGCTCCTGGAGAGAAGTGATTAGACAAGTCCCTCAGATTGCAGCTAAAAAAAATGATGTAACATTGCACTGGACCATAGGGTTGGTGAGAGAAATGGGGAAAAAATGAGCAGAATGTATAGTCAGGGGTCCAAACATCAGAAAAGCAGGCAAAAAAAAAAGAAAACCCCACATGTATTATTATTTTTAAAGCCTGAGGACTCTTAAGCCAACCTTCCCCTTATAATTTGGAAGTGGGGGGGACTGACTCATGGTTTCTGAGTGCCAAGGCATGGCCATGGCAGGGGTTACTCATCGCCTTATAGCTGCCCAGAGGTTTCTCACCAAGGGGCTGCTCACCCCTCTGCTGAACTGCATGTGTTTGTTATCGCCGGGTGTTGGGTTCCTGCCACTTTTTTTTTTTTCTTCTTTTTTCCTTTTAAAGCAACTTTACCGAGGCATTCATTCATGAAAATATCCTGCACAAGAAATTGCACGGGCTTGGCAAACAGAGACAATAGGTCAATTCCTGGCCCTTCCAAATCTGACAGGATCCCTTCAGCTTTCAAAAAGAGAAGAAAAACAGAACTATAAAAAAAGTTTCAGCTGCCAAATAGTCAGTAAGTCTATAACAATGTAAATGAAATGTAAACGTTCTGTGATGAAATGCATTTTTGTAAAAAGCCCTCTTTTCTCAGCAGTTAGAGGGGCTTTGTATACAATGAGAAGATTCATTCCTGAAGGTAACTCCAGTGTATGAAACAAACCCCTGTGTATCACAGCCTAAAACATCTGCTTTACATGAAAGAGCAACTGGGGCATCACCTTTACCTTGGGAAAAGCTCATTCAGCCTCCTGACTTTTGGAGGCTGTGCTTCTCACTGCTCCGCTGCCTGCCTCACCATGCCCACAAACCCTTTGGGGAGAGGAGAATAATGTTTGCAGAGAAGGAAACCTAGCTAGTACCAGTGTAACTAAAGGACATTAATAATGGAAAACCAATTCAAAGACACAAACAGGAGAAAAATGAGAATGTTTGTGGAAAAATATCTATACGAGGTCATGGTTTAAGACATGTGAAGGTCTGGTGTGCAATGTTCACCAAGCTACGGATGGGAGCTGGGGACACAAGTGGGGGTCCATAGCCAGGTCTGGCCAGACCCTGCATCCACCTGTGCCTGGAATCACCCTTCACTTTCCTGCTGCCCTTGAATGGGTCCCTGCTGCTGAAAGGGCACTTGCTGTCCACCTGCAATAGGCCTGAAAACCAGCAAAATACTCCTCTCATTGCTGATGGAAGTTCTCCCACCCTTTCCACCACAGATGCTATTTGCAGCACGTGGCGATAGCCTCCATGCACAAAAGGCAGGATGGATCCCAGAAGAGGCAGTAGGGAGGAAGGTGGTCTTTTCAGCTGTCTGAATGTATGCTCTATACCCATGTTGCAATTTATATGGTTTATGTGTATTCCTTTACAACAGGTACAATTCACACTTCTCTTTAGAGTGCAGATAAACCCAGGTCAAGTTGTAGCTTCAGGAATCAGGACAGTTAGGGACAAGCAACAGATGCAGACACTTACACCTTAGAAGAGAGAGAAACTTCCTCCTGCCTGACTGAATAAGTGCCAAAATATTCCAAAACACCACAATTACCAGACAGCCTTGCATTATGAATGTTTGTGGATCTCTACGGGGGATAGGGCTAGGCGTGCAATAATGAACTGGTATTGTGAGCTGGTGGAAGACAAGTGTTGCACATTCTAGTGCTATCAGCTGCTCCAGTCCACTTCAGGAACATCGTTCTTTCTATGCCTGCTGTTAATTCAGCAACACGCCCTGCCAATAAACCGTAGCAATCGCTGCCTCACAGGTCATCATGACTACACAAAAGGAGACAGCTTGAGAAAACCTGATGATGTAGCTACAAACCATGGAAGCTCCAAGAAGCCAGATCCTTATAGGCAATGGCAGCCCCTCCTGAACTGATGTCTTATGTCAATGGGGTGTTCTGGGGCTGAAAGGTTAAGGCATGCTTCCCATACTTCTGGAGCCACCGCTGATCAACCCAAGGGTGCACGCTGATGCAGTCCTACTGTTTTGTGCATGCTATTCTGGTCCAGAGCAAGTCAGATCTGGGGTGTCCACAGCTGGCTAAACCTGTGTCAAGTGTCTTTGCTTGAGCTGCTAAGTCAAGGCCCACAGTTGTCTTCTCAAGATTACAAAGTAGGGCTGAAGTAGCATCCAGCCAAATCATCACATATCTAGTGCTCGTATCCAGAGTTGAAGAACTGGGTACTCACTGGAAGGAAGGACACATCAAACCAGAACTTTCTGGTTTATTACTCTTTTGCAGACAGATCAAGGGAAAAAGGCAAGTATCCCACAGTAACTTGGAAAATACCTCATTACAATGCTCAAGGCTGTGGGATGTGTCCTCGGAAAAGCCCATCATCTAATGCAGCCCGGTTGTTGGCACAACCATGCAATTAAACTTAAGCACCACTTAAGACTTTGGAGGCTTAATCTCAAGAATGCCATGCCCAGACACATTCTGCTGTAAAGACAAAATCAAAGTGACTTAGGCAGATTTGTAGATGAAAATGGAAATGCCCTCACTGTACTGATTCCTTCTGACATATTATTCTCTCTTTCACTTTTGGAAGAGAAGTGTTGGGCGAGCAAACAGAGCTTCAGTTTTCTTGTCAAAACTCCTGACGCCAGCGATCCTCCGCTTACATGCAAAGCAAAGCTGTGTCTAAGTCCTAGGGTCACTGTGTTTACCTTGCCTGTGGCAAGAGTTGAGTTCATCAGGTTAATTCCAGTAGTTGCTAAAAGGTCTTGAAATTTTTTCTGGTGTCATATGGCTTTTGCTTTTTTTTTTTTACAAAGCAGGGGATAACCATGGACTGTTCAAACCATAATGAAGTAAACAACATTTTTCTGCATCCAGCTCATCTTGAAAATTAATTCATTTGCATTTCTAGCCCTTTCAAGTGAAGGGAATCATACAGCTGTGATGGGCTACGGTTCACATCACCCAAAATTGATTCCAGGACTACTCATTCACAGACACAGGGAAAATGAAGGTGGACATGCTGGTGTGTTGGTAAAAACGGGAGATTTTTAATTAAAAAAAAAAAAAAAAAATTACAGCTGCTATTATTTCTTTAAGTTCAAAGCCTCTGGGCACATCCACACTGGTCTGCTGTGAATTGCTTCTTTGTTGCTGGTTCGAGCAAAGTTGATTTCGTATTGCTGATTCATCTAATCAGTTTGGACTACTCTTATTACCCTTTCAGATAATGGACCTTTGAGCCTGTAAACAAGTTTGCTGTCTGCTGCTATCAGCTGATTTACTGCAGATTCCTAAAACTAAGTAGTTCTATTTTGGGGGGGGGGGGGGTGTGTGTGTGTGTATAGGAAAACAAGCAACATGTCAGAAATTTTGCTAATGAGAACTAGTCCTGTATACCGGAATGAATTCATCACGTAGTAACTCTCTCAATAATTTGCCATTAACCATGGTTATTGATTCTGTTGCCTGGCCTTGGGTGAAACTAATATGTGAAAAAAATAACAGTGGCAATAGCAACAAAGTACAGTGTTTTCTAGCAGACTATGCAAGCCCCTTCAATGCAGGAAGTAATAGATTATAAACAAGTTTTATTTTAATCCCTGCAGGACATATTGTGAGAGTCCAAGAACCAGGCCTATTTTTCTCAAAGCCCTTCAGAGAAAAAAGTTCTTGAGATCCCAATACAATATCAAAGAGATCAGCCAGTAAAGAAAAACTATCTGTTCCTGGCCAGACATCAAAACATTTCCCACAAGTTTATAGTTGTCCAACTGATCATCAAAGAAAAGAGCTTTGGTTGGGTTTGGGACTTTTAAGTGCCAAGAGGTGTTACTGATTCTGAGATGCCTGGTATTTTCAAGGATGCCAGCCAAAGGACTGCTGAGGGAGCATAAATGGTCCTTACTATGTGAAATGTGTTATCTCTGGGCTATTTTATGCATAAACTGATCTTTCTGTGAGCAAAATGCTTAGTGGCATGCCCAATGCAGGCAGCTATTGTGCGCAAAGAAGAAGAAAAAACACTAATGTCAGTATCTCAGAAGTACACGAGCCCATTCATTTCTACCGTGCTCATCATGAACATATTGCAATGGTTTTATTAGGTAGGGAAATATATTCCTCTGAAGCAGTGAGAGATTCAGCGGCAGAGATAATTTGTGGCTTAGCTCGCGAAGGGATTTAGGAGCCAGCGTTATAATCAATGATCTATATACTGTGAAGCAGAGGAACCCAAGTCATGGGACGTGGTCTCCTTGTGCTGTATATGAATGTAGGAAAAAAAAGCAGCCTACACTGGATGACTGAAGCCTCCGCATCACCTGTGTCACTGGATGAATTTAAATTTCTATCTCTCCTAGAGTAGAAATGCATCATTTATCAAAAATGTGATGTGTTCACTAATACAGCTTCTGCCAAGCTGATGAGGAAAAGAGCAGTAAAACCATGTCCATGTCCTTATCAGTGGAGATAACCAGGGCTTATGGCAGCAGTGGTCCCGGGAAGTGTGAACCTAAGGAAGGCATCTTTCCTGTGGCACTGATGGCTGGATATGTTAGTTCTCTAGCTCTCTTTTCTTCTCCCTGTTCCCATCTCCTGCCCCACTCACTCTGCTGTCCCCATGCCAATGACAAAGGACTGATTGAGTGGCAGTGGCCGAGGAACAGCTGCAGGGGAGCGGTTCTGTTCTGCTCCCTGTGCTGAGTCACCCAGCACCAAGGGACAAATGCAGAATGCCATCGTGCGTGCTGTGCTGGGAGCTGGGCTTTCAAACTGAGTGGGGATTTAAAGAAAAGAAGCCAAAAGCAGGAATAAGTCTTCTGGCTCAAATGAAACCTTCATTTGGAAGGTCAGCTGCAAATGCTTCAGATCCCCTAAACAGTCATGAGGTCAAGCTGTGGCTAGGAAACCATCAGCCACAGCCAGGGTTGTGCAGGAGGGCATGAGAGTGTTCTCTGCTGAAGAGTGCTCCTGTCTCTGAGAAACACAGTGTCTCAGGGAGGGCAAGCACAAGTATTTCAGCAAATCTTCCTTGCTGTCAGCTTAGGCTTTAACTCAGATGACGATGTAAGGCCACTTCCCTCTCATTCACAGACTTGCCATGCAAGCTTAGATGATTTATGGTCCATATTTGCTCTTCACACAGGCTAGCAGCGTGTCTGCTTCTCTGAGATGACCAAGGGGTCACTTAAATAATGTAATCATGTATATGTATATTGTAGTGTATAATCACTTGATAACACAGCTGTTAATGAAACATCGTATGGAGGCTGATGCTTGCACATGACTTTGTAGAGCTTCTGGAGTAACCATAACACCTGGGCTAACTCTGCAACAAACTCCTCGCCACCGCAACGTGCCCGTTGCCTTCCTCTCTGTTCCCTACAGACCTTACTCCTGGTCCTCATCCCTCCTGAGCTGGAAGTGCTGATCCTAGGTGGCCGTTTGCACGGCTGTAGCTGGGCATGAGCAAGCCCCAGGACAGCTGCACGAGGCAAGCCTGTAGGAAGGCTGCTCCCAGCACAGCTGGCTCAGCCACCAAGAAGGATTCATCCCCACAACTGCTTTGTGCACTCCGGGCTTCTGAGCCATCACCTGGCACAGAGTGCCCTAAATATGTCCCAGACAAAATACTAGTGGTCCTGACATTCAAAACCTGTCGCAGTCACACTCCTATAGAAACTACATCTTTAGCAATGGCTGCAGGCCATCTCACTGCAGAAGACAGGAGATTTCAGAAAAGCTCAGCCCTGACCGTAGGCAACGCTTACTTGAGACATTGCCAAAACTTCGTCAAGTTAGTATTTTTACAGAGCTCCTCCACCGCAGCTTCCCCGTTGTCCTCGTAAATGCGAATGTTGCTGTCATCTGTCACAAAGAGTGCTGCCATTCTGCTGCAGTAGTAGGAAGCCCAGGCTGTTGAGATAGGAGCTGGAGCTTGGCAGGAGATCTCTGTGAGTAGGGAGTGAAAAAAAAAAGAAATCCCAAGGTGGAAACCTGCCAGCAGGAAAATTACAGTGTACCGAGAAAGCGGCTGTGCAAAATTTATGAAAGGAAGGGAGCAAGTCCTTTTCAAATTCCTGGCCTTACGAGGGTAAGGTAAAGGTGGGTAATTTGCTGGGAAGTTGTCTCGCTTGGTGTGCAAGACAGTTCATGGTGACCACTGCTGTTGGGCACGGCAGGGAGTTCTGTAAAAGGCACGAAGCAAATTCCAGCTCCCAGAGCAGAGCACGTAGATTTGCAGGTTGCTGGGAACACTGACCCTCAAAACTGATTTTAACTGTGTTTTATCCTCAGTGAGTAAACCCGCATTCCTTCCAACCAGGTTCCTGAAAAATCAATACCACATAGAAATTCAGCCAGTGATTGTCACAAAACCGTTCCCTATGCAATGTCTTTGCAAGGGACTTAGTGGTATTTTATTTTGCTGCGCAGTTTTTTTTTCATGTATGCTAGTCCTTTGAAATGGTGAATTTCCCAGCTCTGGATATGTAATACTAAAATAATAGAAGGGTTGAAAAATTTGTCTGTAAATGGTTTTGACTGAATTACACTGCTTACCGACCTGCTTTTAGTGATGTAAAAGGTGTTCAGAAGTTTCTACTTTCCTTTTAAAAACAAAATGCAGTTAACACCCTAAATATCCAGCCCTTGATTTTTAAAAAGCCTTTTACTTAGAGTGTGTTTATTTTATTGAAACACTTTTCTAAGAAATTAAATAGTTAGCTTCATGTTTTCAATAAAAAGGAAGAAAATTAATGAAAAATCAATAAAAATAAGAGATCTCTCCCCATTCCTTATGTCCCATTCATAAGTGCAATTCTTTTTATTTTAATCAGCTTGGCAATGATGGCAAATAAAAGACCGAATCCTAAGCTTCTGTGACTTAAACCAACAGCACGGTATGTCAAAGTGTGCAATTGCACTACATTTGCACACTTTTTAGAGGCAAAAACTCTTGGCCATTTGCCACATCTTACAAGGTAGGAGAGGGGTCTGGGGACACCTTGGGATGAATGCTGGGTGGACTGCCCAATCTCCCACCCACCTCAATGGGCACAGGCTCTTGCCCTGCCTTTCCACTTGTGCTTTTAACACATACAGTACCTATACATATAAGTATCATTTTCTCATTTGGCTACTGTTTTCTTACTTTTGTTCACGATTTAAAATGACATTTTATTTGCCCAACAAAATTTTGAACGTGGCTTCATCCTTCCCCACACTAGACCCACGTTCTCTGTAATGAGTAATATTTTGGATTCAATTCATACCCCACCAGGCGAATATAATAAAAAATCACTGCAGGCTCTGATACCAGGAGCAGGGGGAAACAAAAAAAAAAGGGAAAAAACCCAAACCAAGCAACTCTCCCTCCCACCCCGCCAGCCTTTTCCTGGGACAGAACAGAGTGTTTTGTAGTCCATTCGTCTGGTTTGGCTGCAGTGCTGGCAGTGGTTTTGTGTGCAGGTACAGTGACCTGCTGCTTCTAGTACACAATTCCGGGGAGTCCCCACGATTTTGGGGATGAAACTCCCCTGGGAAGAGAAGATGGACACCTCTCCCAGGCTCTGCCCAGAGGGATGTCTCCTCTCTGCCCCTGACCTACAGTGGTATTGCATGTCAGTGTGTGCTGGGGTGGGGGGACAGTGTCTCTGTATTACTAGGGAAGTATTAAAAAAAAAAAAAAAAGGAATAAAAAAAAAGGAAACATTTTCAGGGACTGCACAGAAAGCAGCGCAAGAGTTGCTAGAGCAGTGTGCATACGCTCGAGAGGAATCCCTTTCAGTTCCTCTTTTCTTCAGCTTTATTTAAAAAGGGTTTGAAGGCTGGTTTAATTACGAAAACCAGCTCTCTAGACACCAAACAAAACGACAGCCTAGCCTAAGTTGGCACCAGGACAGATGCATATTTTGCTCACTTCTCCATGCCAATCGGCTGTAGCTCATCCAGTATGTCAATCCAAGTTGTCTGTCTGAAATCCAAGTTCTGTGGCCTGAAAATATCCTGGTCCTGCTTTGTTTCATGTGGTAAACAGCTTGCTCAGTCTATTTCTTCAACGTTCAAAACAAAAATCAAAAAACCTGTTACTACACGTTATGCCTCTCTTTGCATTTTACCTCACTGGAGGATTTCCCTTCTTTTCTCTGTATATGCTGACCATGAAACGCTGGCAAAACACATCGCTTTTTTACAGATAGGAGTGATTCTGCTGAGCCCTGAGCTCCAGTGAATGGGCTCAAAGGTAAGACTTAAGCAACCAAGTCCTGCACCAAAAATGCTGGGGGATGTTAAGTGCTTGCAGATCTGCCAGCTCCTTTGAGCTGTATGACCATCTCCCACATTCAGCTAAAACTGGTAGCGAGCACCTGAGTGAGCAGGCAGGGCTCAGGGAATGATGGCTTTGCAAAGCCTTGTCTGATCAGGGTTTTCTGGAGCCCGGCAGCTTCTTGGGGCTTAGTCCTCCCCACCCCCTATTAGGTTTTGCAGGACAGTGTGCATAAGGCAAAAAAATAGCAAGCGGTATCAGGGAGGGTTTGTCGTGATTTACCATTGATGCAAATTCCCTCCCCTCCCTTTTCCCCCTTCTGCCATTTTAGTACAAATAAAGGGACCCAGGCTCCCTAGGCAGCCAGCAGAACTGGGACTGCCAAAAGAAAACAAATCCAATGCAGGGAGGCTGCCCACAAAGCACAGCTTAGTCACCATTGCAAAGATGAGAAAAAAACCCAAAGAGCCTCCCAAATGCCAGTGGTGGAATATGGTTTCCTCAATAATTAAATTCAAGCAAGGTTGCATCTCTCCTGGTTTCCTACCAGACATTGAGCATTGTTGAAAACCTGAAATTTGGTCTCCACTTGCCAGCTTTCTAGGCAGAAGCAATGACTTTCCACAGGGTACAGCTAAATCCCATGGAGACGATTAATGCACCAGTCATCCAGTTTCCACCTTTCCCAATAGCTTAGCAATTGACCCAGTGTTTACTAGCATATTTAAGAGTCATTGGAGAAGAGAAAGAGAGAGGTAGAATGTGAAGGGTTTAAACAGACATATAGCTTGTGAAAAATGAGGTTAAAAGCATCAGGGAATCTAGAGAAATCTCTGGGAAATAAAAAAATACCCCCAGCAACCTTTCTTCTCCCACCTTTCCTAGGGAGAAGTTCTATGGTGTTCAAACAAGACAAGAGCATGCTGCCTTTTAATTATCATACTTATGTGCTTTATATGGGCACTTCACATAGTGGAAGTGTTGGGCAAATATTAACTTTGACTCATCTGAACCTTTTGGTTTAAAACAAAGAAACCCGGGAGGTGTTGGGAAGCAAACACTGGGAGAAGAGGTTCAGTTCCAGCTATTTACCCCATCAGTGAGCCCAGCTTCAGGGAAAGATACTATCGACTGCAGGGGTGAATTCAACTGTGCTAATTCTGCTCAAAGTCATATGCTCTGTACTGCTGAGTGATTTTTGCTGCAGAGCAAGCCCCTGCTTTATATGTGCACTCAGAGGCTGTAAGAACAGAAACTGAATGACTGGAAGCAGCCTCTGTCCATCCCAGTCTGCAGTAGCTGGGCTTTTCTGAGCATACCTTTCTCCTTTCAAGCTGCAAGGCAGGGAGATGATGTGGGTACCGCATCTACCTCAGGACAGTATCTCTGTTAAACTTGGCAGGTTCAGTTAAATCGAACCAGTAGCAACAGGAGAGCAGCTGTGCCCTGCCATGCCTGCCTACGCTGCCTGGAAAGGTGCGGATGCAGCATTGCTTGGGAATACAGCATCCTGCTCCCTGAAAACGGTGCGTTCCCGAGGCTTGGGTTATCAATCCTGCTGCTGCACTGCAGCAGGGAGAGAGGGTTGTGGGGAGCAGGAGGGGATGGCAGCCCAGGCAACCCCAGGAAGCACGGTGCATGCACAGCCCAGAGGACCTGCCAACCCTGCCATCCGGCAGAGCTCATGGCAGAGCGGGCAGGGTTAATCCTGACCACAGCACACGCTTCCTCTTTCCCCTCCCCCAGCAAGAAAAAAAAAGCATATTTCCTGCAAGGGGATGATGGCTTTGCAGCGCTCTGAACAAATCTTCCAGTGGCCAGGGGATTTTCTGGGTATGTGGGCTGGGAAGCTTTGAAAGCAAAAAGCGTGCTCAGTATGCCATGGGTTTGCATGCAGTTTAGATTGCTCCAGTGAGGAACATGCAGCTTCACTGGGCTTCTGTACTAACTCAATAAGATAATGGCACTGAGCACTAGGCTCCTAAAGGGCATCTGCCTCTTTGCATGCAGTTATCAGGAAATACACATCACCACATATAGATGCATGGATGGACTGAGAAAATGCCTGGTTGTTGGATGAGTCCGGTGAGGATTTTATTTCTTGGGACTGGTGATTCATGATATGTTGCCTGCTGAAACTCACAGGCATTTTATTCCTTTCCAGTGAAAGGAGCATCATCACCTGATAATTTAGGAGGAAAGAGGAGGAGGAAGAGGAGAGGAGAACCAGAAGAACAAAGACAGTTAAAAAGGAGGATGGGTGTTATTTGCTGGTGAAGCCTTAGCAAGGCAACTTGACGTTACTTCACCAGAACTGGAAATTCCATGCTCCCATCTTCAGGGAGGGGAAGGCAAAGATTGAGTGAGCAGAGATCATCCCTGAATGAGCAGAGGGGTTGCTGTGCAATGCCTGGCAGCCCTACTGGCCCAAAAAGGTGTAGTCTGCCTTGGTTTGGAGGGTCAGTCCTTGTCAGCAGGAGGGTGGCAATGGGGACACGTTTCCTGGAGGGCTGTGGGACCCTCAGAGCTCAGAGATACAGACCTGTCTCTGACACAGAAACCATTTGATACTAATCAGAAACAAAGGCAAAGGTAACTTACTGCCCTGGGTGCAGAAATACAGCTTGATTTAACAATAGGCACAGATACCCAGAGGACAGAGTGGCTTGCCGATCTGAGGCTTTTTCTTTCCTAGCAATGCCTGGCAATTTTTTTTTTGTCCAGATTCCGTCCATCCACAAAGGTTGGCCCCCTTCTCTGCTCTCAGGTTTCCCCCCAGGATTCAAATCTTAACACCTCTAAATGTAACTTGGCTTCCTTCCTAGAAGGAGCGGGCCTGTGGGAAAGGGGCTGCTCAGGGGCACCACCTTGGCTCAGCCTGGAGAACAAACCTGCAAGCCTTTTCAAGCCCAAATGCTGAGGGGATGGGCATTTGCCATTACACAGTAGGGGGATTGTATGAAGATGCTGGGCAAGCTCAGCTGTCACCAGTTGCAGGGAGACAATGAAACTTCCATACTGGGAGTGAAGAAACAGTTTACTTTCCCTGAACCTGTCCTAGTCAGCTTGGAACCCAAAGGTTAATGGTTTTCTGTTAAAGTCTCTGAAGCTGTGAGGGTTTTTAGTTTTATTTCTTGCTCACTTTTCAGGAGCGTAACAAAAAAAAGCTCCTCCTGGGTTTGAAGCACTCAACCCGTAGAGCTTTTAGACTTTTCTCTGCAATCATATGGACAAGGAAGGACCTTTCTATTTTGAAAGCAAGCTGAGATTCTTGCATAACCATTTCCCTCCAGAAGTTTGTGTCCCAACCCCCACACCCAATCCCAACCTCAGTCCATTAAGTACCTTGAGACTTGCAATTAAGTCTGTTGGCAATATCATTGTGATGGTTGGCAAGCCAATGTCACTGGAGGAGCTTCCACTCCTGTGGCTGAAGGATGTGAGTTCCCTCTCTGTTTCACATCTGTGCCAATGTAGAGGGCATAGAGTTCCTTCTTTGTATACTAATGTCCTATTTGCATAGTAATCTCAGCTGTGGAATGAAAATGTCTTCTCTGGCCCAAGTTGTGAACTGTTAAAAATCTGGCAGCTCCCATGCTAGAGGTGGCTGTATTTCAGTGGTGGGAAAACTGATTTTCATATTGTTCTGGCACAGTTCTTGTAAACTGAACTTCGGTAACATTTCTCTTTGAGATCCATGGAAGTTTTTGTCTTCTCTAGGCCTGCAGTGCAGGGCCATCGGTTTGTAAAACACGAAAAGAACGACTGAGAAGAATGCTATAATGAGGTTTGTTTGCCAGGGATTTTTTTTTTTTTTTTTTTGTTGTTCTTATATTTGGTTTCCCTTGAGATCACCAGAGTTGACTTTTGCATCTCACACTTGAGTCTCTCAGGTGCACTCAACAGGATACAACTCATTTGTACCGTTATGCCACCGATGTTCTTTGTTATACATTTACAAATGCCTGTTTCATGATGGTTTTGTTGTGTAATTGGTAATGACTTTGTCTGCTCGTTAGGTGTGCCAGTGGGTGCAATTTAAAATCAGATCCTTTCCGAGGCTGAAGCTAACATTCAACATGCAAACTTCATAAACCAACTTCAGCAGCACTTTGTCCCCACTCTTGCACCTGTGGGCACTTACTTCTGCTTGCCACGCTGTGGATCTACATAAGCTGCCTTTGTGGCTACAGAGGAAATGGGTAAAGGAAACTGATGTAAATGAAAGAGAATTCAGAAAAAAAAAAGTAGTTATTTTTCATCAGGGTCTGTTCCCTGACCTGGTTCCTTGCACAGTGCCATGAACAGCTGTGCTGTCACAGTGCAGAAGATAGTGCAAGCATGGGCCAAGCTGGCCGAGGCTTCCTATGATGCTGCCTAGAAAAATGCAGACTGAATTGCTTCTGAGATGTTCCCATAATTTATTTCTGATGGTGTGTTTGCAAGGTCTTTTCCAAAGAAAGATCTCAAGATCAATGACTTAACAGAATATCAGAAGCGAGCACTAATACACCTAGACATGCCTGAGGGCTGCAGATTAGGTCCACTTCTGTGCCCTCAATAAAGTCTGGCAGAACAAGGGATATGAAGACCCCTGTGGTCTTCACAAGTCATTTCCTCTGACTCTCGCTTGTAGAAGTTAGACCACCATTTCCAGTCAGGACAGGTTGTCCTGTAGTGGTGGCATGCAGTTATTTCCCAGTTAACGTGTGAGATCTACTGAACTATGTTGCAAGACCTCATGGGAAAATCTTTTAGTATCATCGAGCTTTTGCACTCCGTCTTGTCCCTTCTCTTATACAATCCCAGTGAGAAGCTGAGTTTTTGCTGGTATAATAATACTAAAAAAAAATAAACCCAAAGGAAATTAAACCACAAACAACTATATTCAAAAAAACAAAGGGTCTGGCTGGTGCCCAAGAAAACAAGGAAATTTAAAGATAAAGCAAACTGTCCTTATTTCACCCCGTTATGCCTGAGGATGGCTGGAGTTACAGAGAAAGCAAGGCATGACACGTCCTGCTCTGCCAGCTAGCGGCCAGCAAAGGGCCAAGCCCTCTCAGTGGACGAGCTGGACTTTCTCCCCAACCCCTTAATGGGAAAGTCATGCGGCAACATCGAAACCCAGACATCGAAATCTAAAAGCCCTCCTAGCCATGTGTGTGGCTGGGATGGATTAGGACTAAATGAAGCCCAAGCTCACTGACAGGATGTGGAATAGGGGAAGACTTGAATGGAATGAACTTCCCTTGAACTCACTGATGGGTGCCCAGCTCCCTGGAATGTCTTCCTGACCAAGGAGAGGGAGTGTCGACTAGCCAGTCTATACCAGGGGATGCTGGTCGTGGTCTGGGAAGGGTGGCCTGTGCATCAAAAAGCCGACGTCTTAAAATCATGAAGCCCTGGAGTAGCTGAGGCTTCAGCTTTGATACCTCATCAATTCAGAGGAAGGAAAATGGGAAGTGTCAATGCCAGAGCTGTCCAGTGTTTTCCCATCCTGGCGTACACTGGTGGGTGGCCTGGCCCAGCCTCCCAGGCTCCACTGGGGGCTAACGGCAGGACAACCTATCCAAGCCAACAGAGTCACCTCTGCCCGCACTCATCCTGAACTGGCTTGTGGTCTTCAGAGGGCAGGCAGGGCACGGGGGAGGGGGTAGAATTAGCAAGGAACAAAAGCCCGAATAAAACAAGCCACTTTGCATGATTATTTGTTAAGCAAATACTTGTTTGGATTAGTGTATTTACTGGTTTCGTTATGACAAAGTTTGGCAGCACGGTCTGTTCTTGCAGTTCATGTTATGGCCTCTTTCAACTTCGTAATGTCTTGGAGGAGCAAGTTTGCCCTTTTTAATTTTTATTCTTTCGTGATACCGGTTTTACTACTACCGCAGGCCTCCAGAGTAGCTGATGCTTCTAATTTGTATCTGTAAGTTTTGTTAATTTAACAAAATCTATTTTATTTATTCGTGAATACTTTGAATATCAAAGGATTTCCTCTATCCCCCTTCTGAGCCTATGTGGCCCTGGTGAATGCATGTGCTTTCATTCACAATGAAATTAAAAGGCATAGGCAGTGGCCTTGAACGTGAGGATGAGCCAAACCTTTGGGAAACAATATACCATATCCCCAGCTGTGACATCTGCATCCCTGAGAATGCTTCTTGCAGGTTCATGTCCTAGTACAGAGTGAAAGGCACACATCTGATTCAGATGCTCACTTTGCTCCTTGAAATCCCATTACACCAGTGAGCTGCCTGATTTTTGTCTTTTCTCACTGTTGCATAAATTTTGGCTCTACTAATACCCCTGTACTCACTTGGACCCCCATCGGTATCTCCTATAATGAAGTAAAAAGCAAGCAGTAAAGTCACTGAGTAAACAATCTTTCCAAAACTGACATCATTTAAAGGCAAAAATTGTTTCCAAGCATTCAGAACATTTTGCTGACTTTTTGGTACAGCATGCCCTGCCCTTTTCTACTCCAGGAATCAGAGATGGATTCGGATCTAAAAGCCAACTTCACTTATAACTGCAATTCTTAAAGACAATTGGGTTCAAAGGCTACCATCTCCTTGCAGCTCCACTGGTAGAGACAGATACCCTCAAATCCCAAGCTTTTTGGCAGTTTTCAAGGGCTCTGGTAACCTAGAGGGCAGCTGTGCTTTGAAAAACTAAGCTCCCCTCTAGGTTGCCAGCCAAGAACTACCATGGAACCTTGATTCCCAAGTGGTGTAGGAACATGGGGAGCCGAATTGGGCCTCCCATGTCCCAGCTGACAGCCTTAATTTCAGACCTGATGATTATTCTGGGGGTCTGGCTTTCTTTTTTGACACGCAGCATTTCAAAAGGTCTCAATTTCAACTCAACATGCCTGAGGGAAATTTGTGGAAGCTTGAAAAAACTTGGCAGGATGGAAAAACTCTTTCTCACCCATCTAAAGTCTTCTGTTTTCTCCTGGGTGAGAGCAGTGGATTTCAAGCTTATCTAAATTTTTTCCCAGTGGAAGAGGATACTTCTGTAAAGTGAAGACATGAGAATAGCTTGTTTCCCATTCATCTTTTGCTGAGCCTCCAGAGCTGTGCACAAACCTCCCTATGCTGGATACTGCTGAATGAGAGGGACAACTGCTAATAGACACTATGGAGACTCCTCAGTACCTCCAGTGGGATTCTTCTACCGTGCTCATCAAACATCTGTATCAACTTATTGCCAGTTAATTAACACTACCCCTTTTCTTATTTTGGCATCCATGAATCAATGCACCTACCACTCCCTGGAGAGTCTGTAGCACCATTTAGGAGCCTCATTATTTGCGATGCTGATGTCCAGACTCCTAAGGATTCTTACCAGCTGCTGAATAAGAACATCTGTTCCATTAATTCCTAATCATATGATTCACCGAAGGAGTACAGTGCTGCCCAAACCGTTTGGCACCTGGGCCCTATTGCATATTTTTCAGTGATCAGGAGACAATGCAGGAAGCTATTAGAGAGTTAGTTTGAACTGGATACACATGGAGATAACACAAAGTGTTTCCTCTTGAAGGTACTTCTATCCAGTGCCACTGGATAGTTTGCAGCGTGAACTTTCTCAAAGAAAACCTCCTTCCATGCTTAGTCTATGTAGGGAAGCTGGAATGGAGTCTTTGTTGCAGTGGGAATGAGCATAACTGTGTATCACATCTATGCAAATAAAATTCAGCTACTTGCTAGCTAACCAGACTGCCAGCAAGCATCTCAGCTGTATTTCCCCAAAAGAGAAGAACTAATAGGATGGGATCTTCACATCTATGTTACCCTGACGTTGATACAATTGTCAGAGTCACAACTCTGAGCGTAAACTCTGCTTTGAGCCTGGGCTCCAACTTGCTTACCTCATGGCTCTGACTCAATGTCTTGCAGTGCCCGATGGACTCTACAACTGGGTAGTGGATGTCAGCTTGGGGTGGGATTAGGCAACCACAGGTGGCACCACCTGCTGTGGATCTGTCCTGCCTGGGTTTACCCTGCTGATGACTCCTAGACATTTAAGAGCCTGCTCAGTTGCTGAAGGGGATGTAGCCGATGGGGACAATGGGCTCCTTGTAGTTTTTCAACAGTATCACTTGACTTTACTCTCGGCTGGCATTTGGCATATAGCGCGTTGGGCTGGGTGCAAGGGGTGCAAACAGTTGGCTGTGCCTCTCCAGAAAGGTGGCAGGAAGAGTTACAGGTTTACGTTGATCTGTAACACAGAATGCTGCTTTTCTCTTTGCCACAAAATCTACCCTTTATACAATGATGTGAACTACTAGAAGTCCTGTCACAGCCACTGCAGGTCAGTGGTGTATGCCTGATGCTTTTCTTCATTCCTCTACTTTTGTTATTGTGCTTTCTGCTCATTTGGAGCAAGTGCCTAATTAATCATGTTTCCTGTAGGTTCCAGCCTAGAAGCTCACTAGAACAAAGATGCTACACACTAAAAGAGCTGCCTTGTTCCTTTTGCTTGCAGCCTAAGAACTTAAGCCAGAGGAGCCACTTGTAGAGAAAACCACCAAGAAGTGCCACTGTCACTGTCATTGACTATCACAAGTCCCAGGCCCATTTTGTGCAAGGGAACTGGCTGTGGAGACCGGCATTACCAGCTGATGTATCTAGAAAACTGCACGTCTGATGTCATTAGCATCTTCTGTGATGATAAACAGGAATTGTTTTATGGCATTTATAAAAATTAAATCCCATGTGGAGGCTAATCTGAAGTCTTAGAGTTTCTTTGCAAAGCTCACCTATATAATCTACCCTCTCCCCTGCAATCCCTCAAAGCATACAAGAGATGAGAGCCCGTTAACCAGATCCCCTGAGCCCTACACCTTATCTGCTTGTCTGCACTGCAACAGAACCTTGGTGTTCAGGGGATTGGTGGGTGAATTTTTATTCTGATGCAGCTTCTTTGTATTTTTAACAGGTCCCACACTGTCTCATGCAGTCGAACGCTCTGTGCTTGCTTCCTGCTATACTCCACAGTCATATGCTGTGTGGTTTGGCTTTAATACTAAATTATTACAAAAATCAAAATGGATGTGCCATCCTCTAGCCCATGTGAAAGAGGTCACTACCACAGCTACCTGTCTTCTCAAATCAGGCCAAACTATGAGCAATGTCAGAAAGCCAGGTATCTGTAGATGAACCACAAAGCAATGCATAAAATCTGTTCTAGTGCATGACTGACCTAATTTCTTGTATGTGCCATTCCACACTGTTGAGATTAAACCTGGAAAACCAAGGTTAAACTCTGTGCTGCTGGTGGCGAGGGCCCTTCGGTACTTACATGAGAAGGTCCAGAGGCTAGGTATAGAGCAAAAACATCAGAATGTCCGACACAGCTCCAGGAAACTGAGAAACAGGCATCCCTCAGACTTCACTTGTAACAGGACTGACTGATAAATTTACCCATATTCATAACTTCGAGCTTCATCTTCGGTTAAAAGGAAGTTCAAATGACTTCCACCCTACAGCCACAAAATGAGAAGACGTTTCTCGTGCACATGTGTGCACACACACTAGTGGGAAACACTGTAGATATGATTTTTTGTATGTAGCCCAAGGCAAGTAAGGGGCTGAAATTTTTGGAGGGCAATGTTTGTTCATTTACAAATTTCAGAGGATCCTTAAATGCTGACTGGTAAGAACTCATTGTAACACCAAAGTCCTTATCAGAATGAGCAATCTGGCACACCATTCTTCAGCATCTGTACTTCAGACAGTTTACTCGGGATCAATTGGATTGCAGGTAAGCCCACTAAGAACAAATGATTATCATGAGAACCCCACCTCTTGCTTTTAAACGACTGCATGTTGTTTGCAATAATGATTGCAGCTGCTGTGCTGCCTACAAGTCCATTTCTAAACGCAAGGACATTTTGATATACTAGTACACTTATTAGTGTGGGTCTAGAGACAGCTTCATCTTGTGGGACTACTGTTCAGTTTTGGGTTGGTTTTTTTTTTCCTGAGAGCACATCCTGAAACAAATGCTCAAAACCTAAAAACCTTATGACATTAAAATGCCCAGAATCATTTATTTCTCTGAATGTCATGCGGTGGAAAGACGCGACAGATTTTCTTGCCTCTGGCCTAGCCCTGTCTTTCTGATCTGAAGATGTCGGCATCATTAAAGCATCTTGGCTTGGCATTTCCTTTATCTCTTGTTTGTAAAGATACTGTTCTGAACAGTACTTTCTTTTTTTGTGTTACCAAACGGCTGGACATTAAAAGGAAAAAATACTAGTGGAAGAGACAACATTTGTCTTTTCTGTTGAACAACAAACAGAACTAAATGCTGACCTACAGCCTCCAGCTGTCTAATAGACTAGCTATCCCAAGCTGCAGAATAGCCATCCTCTCTGTAGCCAATACCACAACATTCCCACACAATTCCCGCACTGGCATAGCAAGAAATCTTGCTCACTTCAGTGCTGATTATTCAGATTACTCAGAAGTACCCAATGAAAATAGTGACGATATTTGTAGACCTTGTTTCAGCTATTCATTTTCTGCTGCTAGTGGATATGAGTTCTCATCTTTGTCTGTACTGTAGGTTATTTTACACTAAACTTGACCGCTAGTGTCAGCCAGGGAGGCAAGGGGAGGAAGAAAATGTTTCTGCTATGACACAGCACATCTAATTGCACAGAAACATGTATGACATTTGAATGCTCATATCCTTAATGCTACTAATGGTCTTTGATACATAGAGTTAAATATGAAAGCTTACTTAAAACTCTAGCCATCCCTCTACTATCTTGCAATTCAAACCACAAGAACTCAGGAAAGGGAAACCGAATTATGCAGCTTAATACGGAGACATTTCACACCTGATACCAGATTAAAAAAGTTAATTGTTAGTTTTTTCTTTTTGTTTGTTTTATTCTGTATTTATTTAAGAGCCTGGAACTAAACTGAAATCAAGTGGCAATCCCTTTTCTTCTTCACTAGGGTCTCATATTTAATCAGAAATGGCTTCACAGGAGCTCATAACTGTGCAAATACCCAGTGGTTAAGACACCCACAAAGAAGGGGTCAGTTTTCTCCTTTGCCCAAGAAGTAGCAGCTTGCATCTCTACTGGTGACTGCTCTCATAGATGGGAAAGAAACCATGCCCCCACTGACTTCAGCTAAATGCATCTTTCATGGATGGAAGTCATGTGGAGAAGGCGGAGTAGAAAGGCTGGGAATGACCTTACCCTCTCACGATAGCCTAGCAAGTGTGACACTTGTGGGGGAGAAATCTATGTCTGACCCCTCCCCAGGAGCTGAAGTCAGATCCCCTGTACACGGAGGAACACAGTAATTGTTAAAGCAGGAGACATGCCACCGCTGTCACCCTCTGGGCTCTTAAGGAAAGCCACACTACCCACAGCATTTCGTACAGTGCATCATTCACCGGGCTTGCTCAGACTGCCGAATGAATCGAGTCATTTGTATGAAACACATAGAAAAAATGCCACATCTTTGTCATGACAGAGCTTAACTATGAGGCAGGCACTGAGCAGCACGGTGCTGTCAAGACAGAGGCACTGCAGAGCACACCCCAAAGCAGAGGTTTAAGTACATTTGTACACTCCTGCGTACCAAGCTGCAGGGGCTGGGTCTAACTCTTGAGTGGGAGGTGTTGGAGTTGTATTTTGGGTGCCTAAAGCCTTTTGTAGTTCTCAATATGCCTACAAAAAGTCCATTTAAATCTCCAGAAATACCTAGCTAGCATGGCCAGAGAGCTCTGTATCAAGGAAGGAGTCCAAGAGAGAGTTAGAATAACATCCTACCTTCCCTGGGACAGGCCTGTCCAGGAAGACATATGGCATGGAGGATTACCTATCCTCTTTTCATCTGTCTGAACATGGTGACTTAAGGGATAGTGGGGAATGGAGACAAGTTCCTGCCCGGCACATCAGTTGCATCTCCTCCACGACTACCCCACCTTCTCAGGTGTCCTTGCACGATAGTATGAGGCTCTGCAAGTGGAACTAGACAATGACAGGGGTGATGGTTCATCCAGCTTGGAGATGTCACTGAGATTAAGTCAAAGTTGCTTCCAAAAAGAAAAAGAGATGGGTCACTTACACAGAAGACTCTCCTGAGGGGAACAGATAGTCCAATATGCAGACCAGACCCAGTCTCCTGCATCCCTGGGGAAAGGGTTAGAGACGTGAAGAGGAAACTTCATACCCTGGTACATCCCTCAGATTGTTATCCATTATTGACTTTTTGTGTAGCCTCCACTGAAGTTGCTGCAAGAAGGTCTAGGGCTATCAAGACAGACTTCACAGACTTGGGACAACAGGTTAAGGGATCAGGAGCACAAGAAGTGTTCTCCTCTATAATTCCAGTTGCAGGGAATGATGAGGGAAGAAACAGGAAGAAGCATCAGATCAATAGCTGGCTCTGAAACTGATGTCACTGATGGATTTCGGGTTTTTTTGATCAGGGGTCAGTTTACAGGACACCAGGCCTGCTGGCAGCAGATGGGGTGCACCTCTCTCAAAGGAGGAAAAGGATCTTTGCACAGGCATTGATAGGGCTCATTGAAAGAGTTTAAACTAGATTTTTAGGGGGAGAGGGATAAACTCAGACTTGCTAGAGATATAAATGCGGGAGCAGCACACAAGTGTTTGTTGGATGGTGTGCTAGAGAGGCACGATGCCACTGGAGATGGTGGATGGACATACATTCAGCAGCAGAAATGCAAGGGTTATTGGTGCGTTAGAAACCATGGAAGTGCCTGAGAATGGTCACAAAGGGATTAGGACTTCTCCCTCTCAAAAGGTGACAAGGATCAATAATCCAACTGAAGTACATCTGCTCCAGTGCGTGCAGCATGGGCAACAGACAGAAGGAGCTGGAAAACTATTATATAATCGCAGTCCCAGAAACATAGTGGAATGATTTGCACAACTGAAGTGCTGCATTGGATGGCTATAAACTCTTCAGAAGGGGTTGGCCAGGAAGGAGAGGTGGTGGTGTAACCCTGTATGTTCAGGAGTGTTTTGACTGCCTTGAGCTTGATGATGGGGACCATCAAGTTGAGTGTTTATGGGCAGGAAACAAGGGGGAGGCCAACAGAGTAGATACCATGGTAGAAGTCTGTTATAGACCACTCAACCATGATGAAGTGGCAGATGAAATATCCTATAAGCAGCTGAGAGAAGTCTCACAATCCCAACCCCTTGTTCTTGTGGAGCACTTGAACTTGCCAGATGTCTGCTGGAAATGCAAGACAGCAGAGGGGAGGTTCCTGGCACGTGTGGAAGAGACCTACCTAACGCAGCTGGTGAGAGAGACAACTAGGAAAGGCTCCCTGGTGGGCCTGTTGTTTCAGAACAGAGAAGAACTTGTGGGTGATGTGAAGATTGGAGACCATCTTGGACACAGTGATCATGAAATGACAGAGTCTTTGATTCTTGGTGAAGTAAGAAGGGGTGTTAGCAGAACTGTTATTTTGGACTTCCAGAGGGCAAATTTAAACCTGTTTAGGAGTCTCCTTGAGAGTCCCCTGGGAGGCAGCCCTGAAGGGCAAAGGAGTCCTGGAAGGCTGGAAATTCCTCAGGAGGGAAATCTTAAAGGCACAGGAGCAGCTGCCCCCATGTGCCATAAGAACCGGTGGGGAAGATGACCTGCCTGGCTGAACAGAGAGATTTGGCTGGAACTCAGGAAGAAAGGGAAGTCTGTGGCCTTTGGAAGAAGCAGCAGGCAACTCTGGAAGACCACAAATATTCCTTAAACTTTTTATATTTGGGCATTCCCTTAAAACTTGCAAGCCATCAGCTTTGGAAGTATTTGCCACACTTCCCTAACCTAGCCTTACTCATTAGTGAGATGGCAGTCACAGGATGGGACTCCCAGTGCTAATGATGACGTTGCCCCCAGGATCAAATGGTCCAACAGTGCCCAGCGACCCTCACTCAGGAGCACAAGGCAGTAAATGAAAAGCTCTGTGTTCAACAGAAAGTAAAGAGCTGATGTAGACACGCTGACATACCCAACCACTAATACTGGATAAATTCAGTGTAATGCCTTGTAAAAATCTGTTTGCCACTTCCAGATGCTCGTACTTGTAGCTGGTTACTGAACTTGGGGTGCTCAGTCAGCACCCTAGCCCTGTTAACATTCCATTTTCTTTCATTGTCATGAAGCATCACAGGCAGCAATGGAAAGCATGTCCATTTTCAAACTGTTTAACTACATTAATCATACAAGTTGGGATGGATTTTAATTAATAATTTTTTAACTTGTGTATGAGGAAAGGGATTATCTGACAGAACTGTATAATGTCACTGCCAAAAGTCCTGGCTCTTTTAATAACTGTGTATGAAATTAGAGGAAAAAAAAATCTTCAGCTTAGTGACCAGACCAAGATATATTTTTACAGCTGCCAAGGTTCTCATTGAAGATATAAACCAGAATCTAAAGGGATGCTGTGTATGTGTGTGTTGCATTAAGATATCCTACTTAAAACAGCACTAACATTAGTTTTGTCGGAGGCTGAATGGTGGTGGAAGGGGAGGCTGAGGGCTTGGCAATGCTTGACTCTGGCCAGCGCTGTGTTAATATATCCAAACAAAAGCATTTAGAGAGACAAGTTTCATGTCACAAGTTGCTGGTTTGTTTATCATGTTCGTAATGGCTATGAAGGGGCTGGATACCCCACCTGTGTCCCCCAGGGGCTGGGGGAAGCTGGAGCTCCAAGGAGTCCCTTCTCTTGTGAGCATGCACTGTGGTCTCTCAGCATCTGCCTCCCCCTTCCCACCTCACTCCAGTTAGTGCAGGTCAGATGAAGGGATAGGTGAGCTCTGTTGCAGTGATCCTCTCTCTAGGCTGTAAAATCTCTTAAGGAGTCCTTCTATCCCCACGATGTCCCAAGAACAGTCTTTTCATTGATCAAAAAAATGAGTGAGCAGCCGGGAGCTCAGGCAGAGGATAAAATTCGGTCTCAGCACTGGTAGGCTGGTGCAAGTTCAGGTTCAAAGGCTACAGGGAAACTGCAAAATTGGAACTTGGCACCGAGATCGCTCTGCTCATGATATTGCTATCTGGAAGCCAAATATTTAATGAAGTGCCCAAACAGATGATTTGAAAACGACGTTGGGCCAACAAGAGCTGCCCGACTGCTAGCACCAGAATCTGAAGCATCTTGTAAAGACTCAGCAACCCTGAAGATGGGGATTCATAGTCATCTTATGCTGATCTAAAATTGTGACAGAAAAGAAGGAGGCTGTCCTGACTTGCACAATGACACAGCACCCTAAATCGTATCCTGTCCTCTGAGGTCAGTATGCTTGCAGGATACAAGCCTGAGTTGGCAGACCCAGTAACACTATAAATGTATCTATCCCAGTTGTACTTGAGGAGCTGTTCTCTGAGTGATGTTCCTCCCAGTAACTGCCAACTGCTTTACTTCTGTGCAGACCAGTGTTGACTGTCCTAGTCCCTGCAGTCCCCATTGCAAAACAGAAGATGGCCATCGCTCTCTTTGACCACACCGACACTGTTCAAAACTATAGAAGCCACTGTTGTATGTGTGGGAGAGTTACCTTCTGTCTGCTGAACCCAGCGCAGGCAGTAACAGTGGAAATACTCTAAAGTCTTGAAGCTGTTTGTCTTCTTTTATTACCTGGACTTGATGCATTAACCTGTTGCTCACAGGTCTCTCATCAAGTGGGAATGATTTTTCAGGTAGTCACATTCTGTCCAAATCTAAACTGAAATGAAAGATCTGATTTTCTATCCATACACCTCCACCAATAGAATGATTTTTCTTCTATCGAAACATTTTCTTTCTTAGGGGCCATATTTCCTTTCCATTCTGCCATACAAACTCCATGAATGATCAAAGTCTCAAATGGAATCCCAGCTGAGAGTGGTTACAAGAAACTGGAGATAATAAAACAGATATTGTAAGACCCCTAATATGAGCAGCTCTCATAAAAAAAAAAGAGCAATTAGGAAATATCTTTGCAAGTCCTCTTTTAAGTTTGTTTAGTACATCTATTACACGAGTCCTGAAGATCTAATGTCATAGCTCACCAAAAGTAACATAATGCTGTTTCCACTTAACTTAGAGATTTTCAGCAAATTTTGTAAATAAACAAATGGCTTCATGGCATGTATTGAATTCAGACTGAACAAGGTGAAGACACCAGAGCAAAACAAGGTACACAATAAAAGAATAGTCTCAGATTATAAATCACAGTTTATAAATCACAGATTATAAATTATAACTGTCCTTCAAAGTCTCCTACCCAGAGTTTTACATTTCTTTTCTGATGCTGATGACCTAATCCATGTTCAAATTATTGCCTGGCACTTGTAGTAAAATCTTAAGATAAAAAGAAATATTAATTTATTACTTATTTTAGAAAATGCTGTGCAACATTTGAAATACACTCTTTCAGATGAATGGAAATCAAATGGAGCCCTGTTTCTCTACAGTTTATTTCTCCTACTTTTAGCAAAAAAAAAAGTTCAAAGAAATATGAAATGGCCCTGGGAGGGTAACTAGCATTGTAACATATTTTTTACTGGAGAAAGGAATAATTTGGATATTTTTGTAGATTGAATCTGAAGCATATTTGAAAAATGGTCAGGAGCCATATGTCTGAAATCTTCAAGGAATATTAAGGCTAACAGGCTAAATGTCTGCCTCTGAGATGCTCTAGAGGATGCAGATTGGCTAAACGATGTCCAGCCTTTGAAAATCTGGAAATACTCCAACTTGGTGCTTGGAGAAAAGGGCCTTAATGAGTCTTTGGTTATCTGCCTCTATTGTTCAAGAGACCATCTTGAGCTGGGTAAAAGATGGATGTAATTTGTGAGGATCTAAACCCAAGGCAGCTACTCTTACCCTTATATGCACTGCTTCAAAGGCTTCCTGTGAAGCCTTGAAGATCAAGGAAAAGGGAAAGATCAAGGAGAAGGGAATGAATTAGCTCAGTCTGACCTGCCCTTTGGCCAGGCTGTCTGGGGAGGTGGCATGTGGGGGATTTTAAGCTATTCTGTTGTCAAACCCAGCAAGGGAGCATGAGGTCCATGGACCCTTAAGTTTGGGTGGTGT
Organism: Todiramphus chloris collaris; assembly: GCA_025345505.1. Lineage (NCBI taxonomy): Eukaryota > Metazoa > Chordata > Aves > Coraciiformes > Alcedinidae > Todiramphus > Todiramphus chloris. The sequence goes on along the minus strand of JANVCC010000068.1, from coordinate 9,244,351 downwards.
TGCTTCTGCCTCTGTCAGCCCAACCAGCTATACTGCCAAGGGGACCAGAGAATTTGGGAGGTTGTGTGCTGCTGCCACTGGGAGTTGTATTCTTTCTCCCCTGCATGCTAAAAAGGGAAAGGTTCTTGGAGGTTTACCTATTTTTTACCATCCTGACTGGAAGGAAATGCCCCATTACTAAAAGAAAATATAGGGCAAGACTCAAGACTGAGAAATAACTTGGAGGGACTCAGTTTAGGATAAGTTTTTGGAAGCCCTTGTCTCTATCAGTTTGCAAACTGTGAAAACTAACAGCAAAAAAAAAATGTTGACAAATGTATTCTGTGGCCCCCTCGACTCTACGCAGTCTGTAAAGAGCCTTTTTAATCTTGACAGCAGTGCCCTACCACTGCTGGCAGGGGAACACCAGCTGTGTTCCTGGTCCCAGGGGAACCAGAGGGGGGGAAGGTGTAAAACTACTGAATGGCATAGGAAAATTTTAGTTAAAACTTCTGAAAGATGATTAGCTGGAACACATTACACAGACTCAGCAAATACCTAAGATTTCCATCAGGTTGGATTTGATGATGAGAGGGTCACCTTGAGAGGTGACAGACTCAACAAGCTTATGAAGTCCTAGAAGACTTTCAGAAAGGATTATTAAGCCTTGGGTGAAGACAAATGTGGAAACAAAAAGCACAGCTCTGCTCAGGTCTCAGGATAGTCTTGCCTCCAAGAGTATGCTCTTCCTGACCACCTTAAATGTCTTTAGAGTGTGCTGATCTTTGATTCTAGTTTGCTTCACAACTGCTCCCAAAGTGAAAGGTACTTCAGATAAAGCAGAAAAAAACTGATGACCAAGTTCTACCAAGTGTGCAACATCCAGTTTCCTGAATTTTGACCAAGTCAAGAAACAGAATGGAAATTTTTACTGTTTATGAAAATGGTTATTGTCACAACTTCAAAGCTACTTAGCCAGTTTTCTGCATACTTAATCTGCTTTTTACATTTCACTAGTATGCTCAAAATCTATTGCCAATATGTCCAACCATTACAATAAACACTCAGTGTTTGTGTTGGCATCTATGGCACAATGAGGCATTTGCTTGTTTGCTTTTGGAAGCACGAGTAAGCTATGCCAGTTTTCCCGATACGCAAAAAGGAACACAATGGGCACTTGTGATCCAGTAAAATTTGATTGAGAGAGTTATGGACAACTAAAAGTCTGCGTTCATGGATGATAGAATGGAAATTGCATTAGGTCTTGATTGCTGTGATTTGATGGTGTACAGCCATACTAAAACATCGTTAGTCATCTTTGATGGAAGATGCAAGCCTGTTACTCTGATGGAGTCTGTGGGAATAACAAAAAGCCTCTGTCTTAGACGTGGAAGAGTCCTCAGCATCCTTTCTGAGCAGCATTGGCCCTCTAAACTAAACACACCTCTAGTCTAAAATCTTTCATGCAACCATGGAAAAAAATGAAAATGAAAGTGCATGGCCAAAAATCCTATCCTACCATGGGAAAGGATTTTAAGAAATCTCACTATCTATGGGCAGCACTTACTGGAAACTTGTAAAACAAATGAAGTCTGGGCTTATGCTAACCCCAGATGTGCCAGACCTCCTGAAAAGAAAATGAGAGAGAAGGCAGGTTCTGTTTCCTTTAGGCAGGAAACAACAACAGTGGACTATCCGGTACAGAGCTGGGCTGCTTCTGGTACTCAAACTTAGTCACTAAAAGCCAGCATGGGTCTCTCTGCCTTCTTCTACAATAGCTAATCCCTTTGGGTTTTCCTTAAACGAATGAGAAAATCAGCCAGTAGGTTCTCAATCCAGATTTCTCCTCCATGAGGTGAGAGTTAAGAGCCATTGTTATGTTGTTACTTTGATTTTGTTGTTATTTTGTTGTTATTTTGTTTTATTGAAGGAGAGCTAGCATGGAATGGGGGCTGCTACGTAGGTGCTGTGCAAGCAGAGGGGAAAAGCATGGGCGTTTGCTGCAGGTTACAGCTCTGCAGATCTAGTGGATGATGCTCTTCTGTTCAGCTGAGGAAAGCCATAAAAAGAGTTAATTGAGCTGTATTTTGCCACCTAGGGAGGCACTGAGCCAACGTAAAATTGTGAGGGGAAGCAGGACAACCAGATCTTCAGAGTGGGAGGGGAAAGAAGGCTGCCAGGTCCTGCTGTTTGTGTTTTCAGTTTTGTTTTAAGTTCTGTTTTGAACTAAAACACATTATTACACCTCTGCAAACTACTGAGTTTTCTAAGTCAGCCCTGCCATACAGCCTGTGATCTTGCAGAAACAAAGGCAAAGGAAGATAGGCTGTGGTCTCAGAAGCTACTTGTGCTGGCAGGAGCAAGTAACTGCATAAAAGCAAAACTAGGAAAACATCCATCTGATATACTTTCCAAACTTCAGCTTGATTCAGTCAAGGCTCTTTTCATGCTCAGCTCTTTTGTTTCACTCCTACTACTGCTTGTTTTTCAAATTGGCTGTTTGCTGAAGGAATTTTGTTTTAATTTAACAGGCAGCTGGAGCTTATTAAATGTGATTTTCCACGGTAGTATTTTATATCAGTAGTCGATAATGGCATACCTGTAAACACCATCTGTAACGAGCACCTTTAGGCTCCTGCGGAATCCGCCTGCTGCTGTTGAGATGGCGGGGGTGCGGGGTAACAACAGCGTGTCAGTTTAAGCCCAAACTTTCTTCAATGCATTTTCCCCCTGCTCCCTAATCTCTCTTGACATAATGTTGAAAGTTATTACTTAGATGCATAAAGAAAACCATCTGTCAATTATTTACCTGCTTACATGTGGGACCAGGTACCCAGAAGCTGTTACTGGAAGCCAAAGCAAGTGCCCGGCTTCCAAGAAATCAGAAACTCCATTGCAGTTGTCTGATTCAACCATCTATCTGGGGTAAGTCAATAAAAATCTGTTCTCCATCAGAGAGCAACTGAGATTCCTCCAAATACCATTTTTGACATCCAAGTCACGGCTGAGTAGCCATTAAACTTATTTTGAGAGCTCTTAGAAAATGAGATTTTTAGCAGCTGTAAGTAACTATTTAAGTACCCATCTTGCAGAATAGATGTATGGAGATTGTTCATGTTCATCTGTGAAGTGTATCCTCCTCATGTTGGGTAACAAAGATGCTCCAGTCAGTTTCCAGAGTGCTCTTGTTGTAAGTTACAAAATTTACTACTTCTCCAGTTTTCCTGGCATGGAGAATGGACTCTTTAAAAGCACTTGCTGTCTGATGAGGTCTGCTTCTGTGAGAGTCACTATGAGCTTAATGGCAATTTCAGTGGAAGCAGATCTTCAGTAGCGTTTGGCTATACATGCCTTGACTAAAAAGAGAAGGACTTGGGGGTGCTGGTGGATGAAGAGCTTAACATGAGCCAGCAATGTGTGCTGGCAGCCCTAAAAGCCAAACGTGTCCTGGGCTGCATCAAAAGATGCATGGCCATCAGGTCAAGGGAGGCAATTCTGTCCCTCTACTCTGCTCTGGTGAGACCCCATCCGGAGTACAGCAGCCAGGTCTGGAGGCCCCAACACAAGAAGGACATGGACCTGTTGGAGCGGGTCCAGAGGAGGGCTACGAAGATGATCAGAGGGCTGGAACACCTCTCCTGTGAAGACAGGCTGACAGAGTTGGGTCTGTTCAGTCTGGAGAAGAGAAGTCTCTGGGGGACACCTTAGAGCATCCTTCCGGTACCTGAAGGGGGTTTACAGGAAATCTAGAGAGGGGCTTTTTATAAAGGCATGTGGTGATAGGACAAGGGGCAATGGTTTTGAACTAGAGCAGGGTAGATTCAGATTAGACATTAGGAAGAAGGTCTTTACTATGAGTGTTGGGAGATGCTGGAGCAAATTGCCCAGAGAAGTTGTGGACACCTCATCTCTGGAAATGACCAGGCTGGATGAAGCTCTGAGCCACCTGGGAAGTGGGAGTTGTCCCTGCACATGGCAGGGGGATTGGAACTAAGTGATCTTAAAGATCCCTTCCAACTCAAGCCATTCTATGATTTTTTTTTTTTCCTCTTCCATCCTGCAAATAACAGGAAACTGTACCAAAGGTTTTGTGAGACTGCTCAGAAAGACCATTTGGGAAAAAAAGTCACTCCTGAAGAAACTTATGCTTTCCTTTCTCAGGACCCATAGGCAGAGTTTTGCTAACATTATTTGACTCCAGTTTTCTGCTATGGTTGGTAGACTCCATGCTGTTGCATAGTCTTCAGTGGATACTGCTTCCCTGGGTTCATTGGAAATTGGTATTGGAAAATATCCGAAAGCCAGTGTTTTAGACTGACACTGCTTAAAATGAGAATATATCTTTTGGTAAACAGAGATTCTGACATTTAAAGGCCTGTTTCATGTTGTTAACATTTTCACTTTTGCTGTGATTTCTCTTTTGCTCTGGTAATTTCTAAGGAGCAGTCCTGAAACAAAGCTGTCTAGGTGGCTCTTTAATGACACCCTGGGTCCAGAGTGTGTAAATCTGGTCAGCTTTCTGGGAGTGACTTGTCTGAGATTTACTAAAAGAAAAAAAGCCTAATGCCCAAGGAATTCCTGCTATATATTTACAGCAATATTACCAGACATGGGGAGGGTTAAAACAATTGCTAATAGATAATTCCAGGCATATGTTACTCACTTCCCTGCAGAAGTACTGAAAGCTTCAGGAATACATTTTTCCTTCAACCTTCCAAACTGAATGGCTTAATGGAACTGTTTCTTTGAATTACTCACAAATCATAGCAGTTATAAGTAGAACTTCCAGAAATAATGTGGTAAAGATTTTGTAGAAGATAAACTTGGATTATATTTGCTGTAAACAGTCAGCATTCATGTAACAGTGTGTCAGCTACTGGAATAACTGTGTGCTGGCCTTAACTTTTTAGATTATCTTTTATTTGCAGATGGTCCATCTTTTCAAGACTAAAAAGAAGAGAAAAACAAAACACACTTATTGTTGGTTACAGTGAGATTAGTTAGGTCACCGCTGAGCATTTTTGGAAATCCCAGACCATGGAAGCTAAAATGCTTATTGTGCTGGCTGGATAGGAAAAATGTGGAACATATAGAAGCCAGAAGCAAAATGGCCAGCTTAAGGCAGCATTATCAGCAGCTGCTTTTCAGTCTTAAATAGAAAGTGCTTTTTAAGGAGGTCTGCTGGGAATACTCCTACAACTAAGTGAACCCATAACAGCATGCTGCTGCTGACTAAACAGAGATGGAGCAGAAGAGTTCAATGGTTCCCAAAGGAGTTGCCATATTTCTTTCCAGGATTTCTTGGACAGAAGTATATGTCTGAGCTGTTTGTGATGCCTTCATAATAAGTATGGCCCTTGTGAGACCTGGTATGCATGCACTGCTCCAACATTTTGGTGTGTGCCACAGGTCCAGTGCACTTGACACCCCTTAGACTCAGTGGCTGCATCTCTACTTCGAACACAGGGCTAAGCCCTGGCACCAGATCATCTGTACTGACAAACTGCTGCCACAGTGCTGGCTCTATCTGGGGCAATTGTTGCCCAATATGTGTATACATACACGCATATTCCTCAGACAATATGTGTGTATGGAAACGCTTCTCTGTGTTGAAAGATAAAATGGGATGGGTGGGGACTGTGCTGAGCTCATTGGCACAAATGCAGGAGGATGGGCCTTATGCTCTCTTTTTTTTTTCATAGAAAATATGACCACTGTGTACAGGCTGCACAACTGAGCTAGGATGTGTTTTGCTGCTCTAAAAGGGGCCTGGCTCTAACCCCTCCCCCCCAGCTCCATACAGGGGACAGTTACAAAAAAAAAAATCTTCAGATTTTCCTGAGACAGAAACAGAAAATTGGAGTAATTTGTGTAAGGGATATTTCAGAACTTATAACTTCTGTTTAGCATATTTTTTTTAGGACAGTTTTGCCAGAATCCTGTGTTGCTCCTGCATACGATATGTTGCAATGAAGAAATTACTTCTTTTCTACAACTTAAGCGTAAGCTCTACTTACAGCTCAAACCTAACCATAGATACTAGTGAAATCTTGATCCTCCTCTTTTTGGCTCTGAAACCACCTCTCCCACATAGGATGGCCTTTCTCTAAACCCGTTTTGTTGTCAGTTTATAATTTTGTTTTCAGAATACTTGATTTTTACCTGCAGTGGGAGCAGCTGGACAGCACAGAGGACTACTTTCAGGCTGTAAATGACATTGGAGGCAAGTCAGCCCTTTCAAAGACATCTTAAAAATATCAGCTCCGCAGCTTGTGTGGCCATTTGCTAAAAACAAATGTCAACTGGGGAGTCTGCAAGCCAGAGCCAGCCATTAGGTGGATCTGAAATATGTGTCATCTGTTTAGTGTTGTATCCCCTTACGTACGGTCTCTTCTCAGAAGGCTGGTCCTTTGGGATTTCTGAGATCAGAGGGAAACAGGAGACCCATCTGCAACCCGCTGATTAGTCGGCCATCGATAGATTATCTCACACAAAGGGATGAGGGTAATGGGCTGAGGCCAGCTAAGTGCATATATGGTAGTGAAAGTACCAGTGGCACAAAGATGGGAAAAAACAGATGATGTGACTTCTGGGGAGGGCAGCTTTAAACAGACAGAAAAATAAGGGTGGGATTGTTGGGTGAGTCACTCCAGAATACTTGGAGTCAATGTCAATTCAATAGGTTCAACCTGGTCTTGCAGTATCCTTTCTTTCTGGGCACAGATATCCACAAGCCAGAGGAGCTGGTGGGTGTATGGTATTTTCAACCGCTTTATTTTCTCTGGGCTAAAAATACTCTACAAACTTTGGTTTTATTTTACATTCCTAACAGCTGAGCCTTGGTCTGGAGGGAATGAATGTGTTATCCCACTGTGAAACCATCTAAACAGGTGGAAAGGACAAGGGAGAGTAGACAGGGAGGGTGGAGAATCCGGTTTTAGACAGAAATACTGTTTCCTTTTTAAAAACAGCGTGAAGCTTCTGTAGGTTATTTCAAAACTAAAACTTATATTCCCATTCTCATCTATTTGCTTATGTGAAAGAGCCTTGTGTTGGGAGACATCAGAAAGAAAATAGTTATGGAGACACTGTCAGCGGAAAGAGAAAATTCTGGGCACTGTGCTGCTGCTTCAGTCAGACCTAAGCATTCTGCCAATAAACTTCATTTTTCACCTGTAACTTCTGTTATGCCAGCTGGAGTCTCCCATTCAGCTTTACCAAAGTGCTTTCTTTTCTCTTCTGAGAAAGCTCTTTATGAAAACTATCCTAATTCTGAGACAGCTCTGTCAAAGCATCTCAGTGCTGACTGGTGATGCTGTTTCTGTGGCCATCCCTGTGCCTCAGCACGGAGAAGACTATCAAATAGGCTGAATTGTGCTAAACGTTGCTTTCCATTTTTCAGTATGGAAATATTTTCCATTGAGAAGCGTGATCCTGCCTGGTAAGACTCTCTTCATCCAAATCCTGTCTGGATTGCAAGTAATTCTGCAAAGGCAAGGGCTAATGCACTAATCCATTCTAGTACTGTATGTCTTTATAGAAGCTTTTATAGAACAGAAAAATAAGAATAAGGGTCCAGAGGCTTGTACCATACAGAATGTAATCAATAAACTTATTCAAAGTTTAGCACAAAAGCACTCACACAGATCATTAGGGCAGAAACTTTAATCCACTGAGGTTTAGAAATGAGGAATTTCTTAAGTAGCACCTGAGATTTATTATTTTCTCTCCAAGTCTGTAGGGCTTTGTGGATTGTAAATCCTGCCAAAACACTTTTTCAAATAAATATTGGTGAGGAACAATAAAAAGAGGAGTAAAGGGAAGCCAAGCTGAAATCTGATAAACAGCCCCAAGATTTCAGCTCTTTCAGGGGTCACTGACTATTGACCCAAATTCTCCCCTAAGTGATAGAAGTTAGTAAATAATCATGTACAGGGGAAGAAAAAATGGTGCTACTGAGAAGAATAAAGTCATGCTGGTTTCACCTTCCCTACACCTGAGCCTTTGGGTAGGCTTTGAATTTCCTTAGACATGCCTCTTGCAATTCATACTTTTTCTGCTGATCACCTAAGAAAGGGCAGGTTCCATATCTCACCTGCTCTTACTGAATGATAGCTTGGGGCTGCGTGAGCCCTGGATTTGCCCTGCCCGTCCCACATCAGTTTTCTATCTTCCATCAAAGACATCTAGGCTAGAGGAAGGACAATGGCTCAAGCATGAAAGGGTGGGCACTCTTCCTCTGGCAGGGAAGCACATCTTGGAGTGTTCTCTTATGGATGCTGAGTCTTTCTCTGCAAGACCATTGCTGGAGTGCATCAGAGGTAGCCCTATGGGCATGCTATCAGATTAGAAACACAGCTGAAGGATGTGTTAGTCCACCAGCCTCAAGCCTGTGCCTGTGCAGCCCTGCCGACATAGCCATAGGTTATGCGTGAGCCTCACAAGTCCCTGCTGCTGCTTTCCAGCACGAGGATGTCCTGGAAGAGCATCCTAGGGGTGGGTACTGGGCTGAGGCAATTCAGTGGCTATGACTGGTGTGCAGCGGTCTGCCAGACTCCTCTTGACCAAGGAGTCTGGCCACAGACAGGACTTTCCTATGTGACAATTCACCTACACCAGATATGAGTTGTCCTGGTGAACTGTGATTCCTCCTACATCATTTGAGTGTCCTCTTTGCTCTAAAGCCAAGAGAGGACTAGCATGTCTGAACTATGTTATATATGAATGAAAAGACACAACTAAGCTATACACTGCACTCGTATAACCCAGAATGCTGTACGTATTTCCTATGTATGCATTGCACCTATTTTATTTCCAGTTACATTGGCATCAGACTGTGCATTCATTTAAGTTGTCTGTATTATGCCTGCACAGTAGGTCTGGTGCAGCTGTGATGTATGGTCCTCCCCCTCCACCAGAAAAAGATTTGAGGTGTCTACAGTGGACTCTTAACTGTCTTGCTGTTGTAGGTCAGTGTTTTTCAGACTGCTTGGTGAGGCTGAGTGCATGATCTACAGCTTTCTTGGACAGCCATATTAACCAAGGACTTGCAGACTCATTAGTTTTAAGTGAGGCTAAGTTAATTTCAGGACTACCATTAGGTGCATCATGGTTGGAATGGCTGACTTAAGCTTGCTTTGGGTGATATATCTGCTTGAGGGTAGGGGAGAACATGTGTGAGAGCTCCTCAGAGATTGCTTCTGCTGCATATAAGCTGCTGGGGCAAAAACAAGATAGCAAGTGGGTGTTTCTGACTTCAGCAGGTAGATGGAGATTGTTATGATTCAGACTCCACAACAGAGGAGTTTCACTAATGGCCATTAAAATGGATTCTGAATACAATCAAAAAAAAGTACAGGCAGGACAACTGATTGTGTCACCACCGATAGAAATATTTTTACTTCATCCTGATTACAAATACCCACACTAAATACTGAAAATACTGCGGTGTGAGTGCTGGTGTTCTAGAGTACCCATGAATTAGAAGTCAAGGAAATGTAGCGTGGTCAAAGGCTGTTATAATGAGTCATTCAGGGACTAAACAGAAGCAAGTGGCTGAGGGAGGAAAAATGGAGAAAGACAACTGGAAAAAGTAAACTGCCTGGCTGCTAGTTTCAAGGTTAAAGAGAAATGATGAAATCAAAGCACCTATTAATTGTAACTGTCCAATCTAACTTAGTTTGCTAATGCTACAGAGCTGGTTCACTTTTATCTAAAACTGAAAAAGTGTAATTCAAAGCCTGTTCAAAGAGAATAATGAGATAGCCTGGAAGACCATTACCGAAACACCAGCCACAATTATGTGTTATCTACGTGGACTCAAGTTTTTATTAACTTGTATTTGCCCTCCCGGGCATCAGACAAAGGCCATCTATTTATTAGGCTTTGGAGGAGAGCTAAAATCAAGCTGGTTTGGACCGGGTTGAGGGCAGGACTCCCATATCTCTCACTGTGATTTCCTAGAGAGTTGTAAGCGTGAGTGATTTGTGCAGCGACTTTACCCTGTGCATGTACTGCATCAGTGATTTGCAAATGCGTGGCTAGACTTCTCTGGGGTTTGTAGATGTCCTTGTATTCACTGGAGAGGTAGCTCTGACTCAGCTGTAAGACTTATAATCTTATCCCAGACAAATAACCAATTAGTTTTGATTTTTATTTATTTTTCTTTTTTCAGCTGAGCAAGATTTCTGGACTGAAAAAATGGATTCAAAAACGGGGGAAGAAGAGGAGAGTGTGTTTGTGTGCGTGCATGCTACTGTGCCTCCTGTTGATTAAGTACCACTTGTTCTTGTGTGCTGGTAGCTGCCTGATAATCTTTGTCTGAGTTGCACACGTAATTGCTGTCAGAGTAACTTATGGCTCACGATTTAGTAACAGGGTACTGTTTTGCAGCCTCAGATTGCTAAATCTGAGTACAGAATTAATTTCTTACATAACTCGGTTGAAACTAATGGATTGATTGCTACTGATGATTTGATGTTATCCTGCTAAACTGTTTTTACAGAGGCAGAACAATGTATCGTGTTATGTTTACTTGTATGCTGTGTAGTGTAAGTGAAAGAGTTGATTGAACTGTTTTATGAAAACAAAGGATAGTAATATCTTGGTTGTCAATACTTTTTTCTATCTTTATTGTCTCTGAGTCTTTACAGCTTCAGTGGACTTTGGCTCAGACAGTTACTTACTCATCTTCAAATCCTCATGCAAATGACAATGGCAAGTTCACTATGTCTGTGAATTCCTTAATATTCTGGGAGAATTTTGAGCTTACATTGTAAACGAAAGACCTAACGGTGACTTCTGAGGCCACTTCTGCCACCCTTATAAAATGATCACTTATCAACCATCTGATGTGTGTCCTTGCCAAACCACTCATACGAGGACAAGTAGATGGTGTGTGATGCTGAGTGTGATGTTAGGTAGCCACTGGCAAATGATGACTTTTAATATACGCTTTTATTAAAAAAAAAAAGCATGTAAAATGTCTTGCTAAGGATGATGGCTAAAGGATACTCCGAGATGGAAAAACTGTTACTTCCATGTCTAGTGCTAACATACCACACGTCAAAAAGAAGTCAAAGGTTCCCCTTATTTAAGTTGTTTAGGACAAGTGGTGCTGCAGGGGCGGCACACAGGAGGAGATACAAATCTCTCTGCGTGCTCTCTAAGACTCAAAGAGACTTCTGGGAGGAGCTGCTTGCAAAAAAAAGTTTTTAAGAAAAAAAAAAAGAAGTAACAGCTTTAATCTGGATTCAGATCCAGACAAAGCTTAAGGCCTCTGGTGAATAAAGACAAGTCCCCTGTCAGATCTTTGCAGGTGACATGGAATGGTGTCACTGTCCTGTCACCATGCTGAGCTGAGACCGTACATGCTCTGGCTGGTGTGATCAAATGAACGCTTCCTCCACTCGATTACTGCTTCTCTGAGAGTATCAAGCCATGGTCTCTGGGGTGAACGCAGAATTTTGCTCATTATTATTACAGCTTATTATATTTCCTGTGCCAGTCACTGGAAACCTGCCTGAAAAGACATAGATCCCCGTGGAGAAAGAGCCAGAACCTGGATCCCAAAATATCCCTCAAAAGGCTGCATGATGGTAAGTGCTGGGTCATTCTGAAGCACTCCCAAGCCACGACTGTTATTTTTCTGTGCTAAAAAACATTACAAAACTCTGAGCAGGAACACAAATAACAGGGATGAAAGCCTAATCTTTGTCAGAGATCCAGACACTGACTGTATTGTAGTTTCAACACAGGCATGTGTCTGACATAAAATCAAGGACGCAAATAAAATGAGAGCACTCAATGTGATCGTGCAAGACTGGGATTTAACCCTTTTGCAGCCTAGCCAGTTGCAGCCTGGAGTGAATAGTGACCATGTATTTTGTAAAGGAGGAGCTGTTTTGGTTTTGTTTTTATTGTAAAAAGAGCATTCAGATCATCTGAGTTTGAGCCAATGCTGAAAACAGAGCTACCGAATTTATCATTGACCAGAAGATTTGTATGGGGCCAAAGGAGGTTGGTACAGAAAGATTAGAAGCAGATTATCAGCATGCTTTTAGCTTTATCTGTTTCTTGAAGCAAATAATTACCCTCAGACACAACCTCAGCTTTAAATAAATTCTTAAATATAAACTATTGGCATGAAAAGACTGATAAAAGTTATAGGAACTGTTATTTCTGCCAGAGGAAATGAATTCCCAGGGGAATTAATTTCAAACAACATGATTTCTGTAGCACCGCTACATTTTTTGCCGGGAAAAGCCAATTTCAAAGAACTCATTTTGTTTCTGAATTCAAATCCTGCCTAAAGAAAAAGGGGAAAAAAGAGACTGTTCTGACATCAAAAAGTGTCTCATTTACCTACTGGAGCTTTGCTGGGAATGGAGAAATTTGCTGGTAATGGCTTTTTCTAGGAGATCAAGTGGGTTGATTCACCCTGGTTTCTGGGTTGCGTGTGACCTGGAAAGCCCAACTGGAGCATGGCTGACTGGCTTCCAGCAGGAGCACTGTGAAACGTGGGCTGCGTAGCCGGGGCTTATCTTGCCCGTGGAGAAATTGTCACCCAGGACAATAAACAAAAAGCAATTGAGAAATGGCATTCATTTGTGCTGGTGTCACGTGTAGTCCCGCATCGTGGGTTGCTGATAACTTTGGAAAGGAAGGGAACGCCCATGGTTTGTCAGCAATACTCAGGGTTTATGGTCTTCTTGACAGCCTGGATATCTGATGTCACCTCTTTCAGCTTAGACAGCCTCGTGGAAAGAATGATGAGATTCTTCCCAATCATGGGGAAGAAGTGGCCTGATATTAAATTGATATTTTCAAAGCAATGGAGATTCAAGTAGTTTCTTTATGTTCCCTTAGGTTGTGTTAAAAGCTTCAATTATAGAAATTAAGGGTCTTTCTGGAGAGTAGGGAGATGTCCTTATTAATATTTGAAAACTTATAAACATTTATGGGAAAAAAAAAAAAGGTTAAAAAAAAATATTGTACCAGAGTTCAAGATAAGCAAAATGATAAATGCAAATAAGGAATGAAAGAAATCTTTGTACACTGGGCTAGATACTATAGATGATTTTTATAAGGCAAAAACTTATGATGCTGCTACACTGAAGAAAGCAGGCAGGAGGCCCTTTCATCTCTATGATGGGCTTTTCATCTATATGGTGGGCTTTTCATCTCTATGATGGGCTTTTCTTCTAAACTTGAAAACTGCTGACTGTGCCCAGCCTCCTCCTTTTCTGGGAAAACATCTTGCCCATACTATGCCTCTAACACTGTTAGGTTTTCTTCTGCCTCCCCATTCAGGGTGTCCTCACCTGGTGAAATCTGTATCACTAGCTGAACACTAATTCTTAGGCAGTTAGACTAAGACTAGAAGTTAAGATCAAGGTCTCCAGTACTTCTATGCCAGGAGACCATGTCTGATCTCCCCTTTTGTCTTGAAGAGCTAAACCAGCAGACCTTGCTGCAGCAGTAGGACTGGCAGAAACACCTCTGCCACAGGAGATTCACAACCAGGGCTTTTAATTTCCCATTTGACAGAGGAGCTCCCTGTCCCCCTCAGACAGCCAGGTCATACTTGGTGACTCATGGCTTATCTGCTGCTTCTTTCCTAGACTGTTTTAAATCCAGAAGTTACAGTCTCAGTTGGTGACAAGAACTTCAAGACAACGCTATACTGAAAAAGAGCAATTATCTCAATAAAATACAAGCAAAATCCCCAACTTTCTCCAAGTAATTTGATAAATAAGAAGCTGCATTTTTTTGCACAAGGGCGTGTTGATTTCTCAGTGCCATCATGACTCTACTTCAGGGAAGCTGACAGTTACATGCTTGGTGAGGTGAAGTCCGAGTGATGCATCTGCTCCCAATGGAGGGTGGCTGCTGGTCTGGCAGGGCAGCAGCTTCTGCAAGTGCACAACGCCTGCTCAGATAGCGAGAGCTCCCTTCATTACCTCACAGCATCCTAAAGAGAGAAGCCAACAGATGCGAGCTGTGCAGATGCCCTGTGTGGCGTCCCCAAGGAGTGAAAATAAACCAGCATTTCTTAGTTATGGCAAAAAGTGTTTACAAGTCCGTATCCGAGTAGGGGGGGAAAAAAAAAAATTGACACAAACGGAGCCTGGTGTATGCCAAATATAAGAGCTTTTCTGAAAGTACGATGTGTCATGGGCTCATTATTCATCAATGCTTCATCACACTGAGTTTATGGTGGCATTAAAATTGGAGAAAAAAAGACGTCATTTACATGAAACGCTGGAGACACTCCCTCCACCCTTTGATTCCTTCAGTAAGCTGGAAGGAGGTTTCTGTGTGCATGAGAAAGTGTGCTATACAATGCCAGCCTTTATTCTCTTCTTGAATTACTCATACTGTGCAGTATGTAGCAAAAAAAAAAAAAAAAAAAAAGAAAAAAGTTTTGGGCTTATTTTACTCTTAAGAAATAACAGTGAAACACTGAAGCAAAGCTACAATGCCAGAGAATGCACTGGTTGCTTCTAGAGTTTATTTTTCTAGTTTTTTTTTTTTTTTTTGAATGCTGGTATCTCTGTGCTTCACGCCAAAGTTGTTACTTTCCTACGTACACAGGATAAGTGAAATTCCCCAGCCCCCTAAGTCCTGACCTTGACAAAGGAATGACTGTTGTGCCACTGCAGAAGGTTCTGCAGACTGTTAAGCAACTGAGGTGGAAAGCACCAGCCGGCCAAAGGGAGCTGGCACTGGGGAAGGAGCCAGAAATTCAGGCCCACATCACTGGAAGGGATTGGGGGCAAGGTAGAGAGCTTTGCATGAACAAACGAATCTCACTGTAATGCCGTTGTCTGCCAGAGGAGTTGCAAGTTCAGCAGCTAACCTCCTTCCCCAGATTTGTTTTTTTAAAAAAAAATTGTAGTTTTTTTTTTTTTTTTTAGGGCATATTTTGGAATCTGATCTATGACAGAGAGCAAGGAGGAATATGGGAGTCTGAGTTCCGTGGTCTTCAAAGGGGGGATACTGCATTGCTGCCAGGGACCATGTTCAAAGAGTGGCACAAGACCTGCTGGATGGACATGGAAGACAAAGCAGGGGGTGCACATCTGCAGATTTACATCCCGTGCTGACATCCACCCTAAAGAATTCATATGGGGAGTGTTTTGACTGAGTTGTCTGCCCATCAGCTAAAGACTTAAGATCATTTGATCGCCTGCTTTGAAGGCCGTTTGGTTTTTCAAAGATCATTTCCTAATATAGGCAGAACATCAATTTCTTCTTCTTCATTTTCTTTTCTTTTTGCACTTTTTGCGAAGAGCAGAGAGTCAACTTTTACTGCCTATGTCATTATCCATCTAAGGCTTCTTCAAGCCCGTGCTCCAGTCGGACATAACACAATAGACTAGACTGGCTCCAGAGTAGTTTGTTTAGTCCCATATATAATTATTACCTCGTAAACAGGATGCACCTTTAAGTTATGATTTAAATATGATAAATGGGCCAAACCCAAGAGTTTTATTATCCCAGGACACAGTTATTACCAACTTAACAGGAAACACCTGCAAGTTATTGTTATAATTAGAGATGGCTGAAAAATGGGGAAATCATTTTGTGGAAAAAAAAAAAAAGAAAGAATTATTGAAGTTATTTTCATTTTGAAAGGTTCAAATGTATCCATTTGGTCAGAATTTTATGCATCCTTTTTATTGAAAACATGTTTTAATGTACTCATTTGCAGAGAACTGCTATACTTTTCCTCTGACAATTGTCTTTAAGATAAAGAAAGAATACTAAGAGGAAATTACAGCCATGTACATTTAAAGTCTCATTGAAACAATGTGATTAGAGGTTTTGTTTAATGAAAAGTGTAATGATATGGGCAATTCGTTAGTCAACAATTTTTGTTCCCCAAAGGATGACTATAGTCAACTGAAATAAGAAAGTTTTACACTTTTCTGACTGTTATTTTACTGAAAAGTGTCTTAATTTCTTCTTTCTGTCCAAAGCTTTTCAGCCCATGTGGGGCTACCAAGACAGTAGGAGGCTTTACGAATGTTTACCCACATACACCATCTATTCAATCTTCCTAGACTAGATTAGGAAAAGTGTATTTTATAAATGCACTTTTAATTCAGAATGTATTACACAAATTTAAATCAGGTTGCTATATGGAGAAAAACACTTCTCCTTTTTGCGACACTAACAGAAAGACAAAGACCAGAAAGCCAAACTGACTGGAAACTGTGGTAAACAAAAGTGAAATTGAGTTATCTACATCCTTTACTTCTCACCATATTTAACTCGTAATTTCCCGTTAAATTCATATATGCCTCCGAAACGTGCAAAGGTGAAATGTCTTATTACTTGCTCCTGTTATAATTTAGTTTTGCTACAGCTAAATGGTGAATAAGAGAAGTGACTCGAACACATGCTGTTTCTCTTTTCTCTGGTACCATCAGACTTTCCCATTGTGCATGCATAAGTAGGAGAGGACACGACTGAGTAATCAAAATGAGTCACTTTCTATCTTTAGAGAAATAACCCTCTGTTCAGCATTCTCCTTTGCCAAGTAGCAGGCAGCAATTGCAAGTAGGTAATTGCACTGCTAACACATGCCAAGGCTCAGATAAGAACCAATCTGGGTACACGCAGCGTATTAACAAATTCTCCAAGCACTGACTCTGCAGAATAAGATTCAGCATTTTCATCCAAGATAATATGCTCTAATTAACCAGTGCACGGTACTTTACACTAAATACAGGGCTTGAATAGAACTTTGGGAATGGGATAATGGAGGCTTATTAGGTTAATAAAGAATCATGTGTTCCAAGGCTGACTTAAAAACATGATTAGACCTCTTTTAAAATAGGCCAAAGTATTTCAGATTTAATCAGTCCCCTAGAGTTTATTGAAATTATGAAATAGGTTTGGCAATCAATAAGTGACATCATTTATGCTGTTTGGAAAATGAAAATGCTCTAAAGCAACACCAGGAGCTTTGGTGGCTAAAAGCCACCCTAAGACAGCTTAAGAGACTGGATACTTTTTGTCCAGCATTTGGACAGAAAACATTTTATTAAAAAAGTAAGAGCTGCTGTCTGATGCTGTGTAGGATTTCTATGAAAGAAGGGAAGCTATATGTTATCCCATCTGGCTTCATTAAGATTACTTGTTGCTATTGCCTGGAAAGACTTCTCTAGGTCTTTGGCTTGAATTTAGAAGCCATCCAAAATGGCTTTGCTGAGACACCTTGCTCAGACTTAAGAGATGCATTGTATGTATTGGGATGACTCTTGCCAGTTCATGCTAGTTAAGTCTAAAGAGCCAGCTAGAGGATGCTTTGCTCACAAGAGGAACTTCATCCACTTGGATGAGTTAATGGCATCTTACAAAATTCTTTCATACCGTGGTGTGCCTTGCTCATCAAATCTTGGAATTATTAAATAGTTGTTTCATAAAGGTCTGTGGGCCAGTTTTGGATCACCTCTTCTACAACTCTGGGTATTATAAGTGGTCCATTATCTGTGGACCACTGCTACAGTGGTCTCCCTACTGGTCAGCCTATCCTTAAGCCTGTGTGGCATCTACCTGAAATCACTGGAGTGCCTTTAGGTGGTTGCAGATGTTGGAGGAAGATGTCCAGGTACAGGGAGCTGATTTCAAATCTCTGTGCTAAATCTGTAGGACTTCCTGCATGGACACAAACTATTTGAGAACTTAGTTCCATAGAATGTTGGGAATCTACTTTCTCTCATCAACTTTCTCTGAGAAACTTGAAACAGTTGCTGGGCTGTTTTGACATTTGACAACATTGGCTGAATCCCTACTTGAGTCTTTCATTGTTACTGCATTACACAGTAGCATAGACATCAGTTGTCTTCCTATTTAAATTTTTGGAGGGAGTGATTCTTCTTACACATACAGCCTGAAATGTATTTGCTATGCCAGCAGCCTGTGCCATTATTCCTGCTTTTTATCAATTCAAATTCTTCTTAGCTGATTATTTTGCAACAGATGAGCCAAACACCCCAGGGCCTGATCATTAGGCAAAAATCTCACCTGAAATCAAAGGGAGTTACAGCCTAGAGGGTGGGACTGTCTGTCATGAATATTGAAAAAACATCATCAAAATTCATCACACCGTCACGTATGTGTAATCAGAAAAGTCAAATATGTCTTAGCCTTTTTAGTGGAAATAATATTTAAAAAGAAAAACACTGGAAGGGTGGGAACACAGCTCAGGAAAGAATCTGCAAGTAAAATTTGGCTCATGTGACTAGTTTGGTTCATTTACAGGGGGATTATTTCTAGGACTGGAGCTGGCAGAATTTAATCTTTCCTTTGAAGACCTTCTCAGATCAATTTGAATTTTATCACATTTTTAAAAAACAAATATTCATCCAGCTTTTTTTTTCAGGTTTTTCTCCACCTGTCACCCATCTTCCTCCATTTAGCTCTAGTTGATTTGTAACTAATAACTGAAAGACTGTTAACTCTCACTACCTGCAGACAAAAATCTCTTAACACAGTCTAGTCTGACAACACACAAACTGTTCTCCTCCTAAACCCCAGTTATTCAGTGAGTATCACAGTATTTCGTTGCTAGCTTCTCTAAAAAGCATTAGAGGGAGTAAGTACATAGGACAAATCCTGGCTTGTAGAAGGACTCCCACATGCTTTGCACCGAACCCTAATTTCACCGTGTATCATAAAATACAACTATTTATGTAGACAGATCAGTTCCCAAACCCCCAGCTAAGAGAGAGAAACACGCAGAAAATATGTGCAGCACTGGCAGGAAGCACCTGAATACCAGGTGAGTATTATCTGTGGATCTCTTCTTATCTCATTATGGACATAGGTCTGAACAGAGCTGTCCCGAATCAGGACAGACTGTTAGGGAAAATATTCCCTGAATTTTATGTAATTTCTGTAATTATGTTAATAATTTGCAAGCCAGTAAGAGTTATATTTAATCATGCAGTGCAATCCTCTATATTGGCTGTACAGAATAATTAAGACAACAAAGCCCATAGTTGTTTTTTCCTTTATCTCCAATCACATTAGAATACAATGAGATAAGCAAGCAAATCTCGCTTTCATGTCCTGGAAGTCTGTTTCCTGCTTCCATGTGTATGTGCACTAGGAAACAGTAACCTAGGTATGTTTAGATGGTCATCTGTGAGCCACTTTGTTCATAGAACAAACAGTTGTCTTTACATTTGCCTAGAAGGGCTGTGTGTGTGACTCCACCTGGCTTTGCTGGTTTTCGAGGCACCAGGAAACATGGAGAAATACCACTGAGAGAAGGCATTGACCTTGCTCCCCTTTTTAGGCAAAAAAAATTAGGTTTCTGCATTGATAATGAAGGCAGGGAAATATGTTGTTTTCTTCTCGTTAATATACTCAGTCATGTCAAGAACAAATGCTTCTTTACATCTCTCTGTGGGTTGCCTCCACAGGTCCCTGTGTTTTTCAGAGAACATTCATGAGGGATGAAGACCACGTTCAGGTCAGTGGAGTGAGGTCAATCCTGCTCAGGCAGGTCTGGAGGGGGCAGCTGGCTGCATCTTGGGCCTGACCTCCATAAGCTGATGCCAGTCCTGATCTGTTGCTACTCCAGTCATACTGGTAGTTATGTTCAAGGCACTGAAAAGGCCCTGGAATTCTGTTCTGGCCACAAATGGTCAACGTGCCACTCATTTGTCACAAAAGGGCAAAAGTTAAAATTTGTCTTCTTTGGTGAGTTAAACACAATTTCAGCCTGAATATTCTCAGTGTTGGGTGCATGTAACAGCACACGTTTCTCTGGTGGGATGCTGGTTGCTTCCCCTTTGAGAAGCCCAGGCCCATTGTCAAGATAGCAGAAGCCAGGAGGGATGATGAAAATGAAGTTGCGGGTACCCATTGTCAAGATAGCAGAAGCCAGGAGAGATGATGAAAATGAAGTTGTGGGTACCCATTGTCAAGATAGCAGAAGCCAGGAGAGATGATGAAAATGAAGTTGTGGGGTACTTTAGTGATACTGCACATGTTCACGTGTTGTGTCACCAGCGCATCGTTAGATACTGTGAAGGATGACTTGCTGGGGTAACTACTGCTCCAGTGGGATTGCTGAAGGGGTCAGATTTGTAATAAAAAGGAATGGCCCCAGCCGGGGAAGGAGGCAGGACCTCAGATCGACAGCACTAAATGGGGAGAGGAGGGAGGGTGAAGCAGTCTGGGTCATCTGACCTGGTAGAGAGTCACAGTGAGAAGAGTCACTTCATGTAGGGATTTGGTGTGTGTACACTGGCTGCACGTACCCGGGGCTCCTGTGTGAAAAGCTGGTGCCAGCACCCCAAAGGTGATGCTAGTTTCCTGCTCTCTGTGCCCCAGGATGCTCACAGCCCCTGCCTTGCCTGTCCCAGGATGCTCACAGCTCCTGCCCTGCACCCAGGGTTCCTCCTGCTCAGTTGTCCTGATGTCAGAGACCAAGGAGAGCTCCTGGCATCAACACTGTTCATGTCTTCTTCCAATTACCCCTCCAAAGGACAGTGACAAACCTGGGTATGAACTGTGGCAGCTTCAGATCGGAGAGTCCAGTCTTAGTAGGTGTGAGGAGAAAGGCAGTCAAACTAAATCAGGACCTTTTGAGAGGCTTTCTTTTCAGCCGTGGCCAAATCAAACATCCCTAAGCCCCGAGGTGGCTGTATTCAGCAAAGCCACATGCAGCAGCTTCTTCCAGATTCATCAAGCCTTTTGTCCCCGCTCTGTTGTGTGGCTACACTTGGGGCCTCCTTTGTTTTTGAAAAGGTCCAGCTCTGCACATCTGGAGCCGCGCAGTGCCTCACCAGGAAAGGAAAATGTTCATTGCAAGCGTAAGGATAAATATTTACCAGAATTCATCTGTAACAACAGAACAGGAAAACTATTTAAAAACAACAACAGTAAAGAAACCAGCCAAGAAATAATGCAATGGGATTCATTGGCTGGACTGATCTATTTTTACATGAGGAACGACAAACAGCTTTGCAGGGAATTGTACTTACTAATTTCAATACGGTAGCACTGAGGGACCCCGTTCAAGAATCAGTCACTGACATTGCTTGGTTTTGTATCGAAAACTAAAGTGTCGTTTTCATAGCATATAATGTCAATGTTCACAAAATAACCAAGTGAATTTAAAGGCTCCTACTGACTTACGTGGTAGTTGGATCAGCCCCCATAGCAACTGCTTATGACCAGAACCAACATACTGGTGCTGCCAGTAGGGGCAAGCTTTAAGTTTCTATGATGATGATTACATTTAAAATTTTGTATGGGAAGAAGAGATATATTCTTGTTTGTTTTTCAGAACTGCTTTTATCTTTATGTGTTATGATAACCTTTTACTAGGTTCTAAGCTGACACTCTATAGGTTAAGGGAGGAGGGAATGCCACTAGTGTCTCTGCCTAGGAATAGACTCGGCATTAATGGGTGCCTGTGTTCAGCTTGTAACAGGCTCAGGAAGAATGAAGGAGCATTTGTTCCCTGGTTAGAGCCATTTTTCTGAAACTTCTCTGCAGAGAACAAGGACTCAAGGAAGCGAATGCTCCCAGGAGGGAGAAGGATCCAGGTGTTCAAGTCAGCATGTAAACCTCAGAAGGATCTGCAGAGACAGAAGGCTTAAGGAGGATGAAAGGGGAAAGGGGCGTACATCTTTAGGGGAGAATCATGTTAAAGCTACAAGAATCTCATTGCAAGACTCAGAGGTAGGCAAGGTAAGCCCTGTGAATCTAAAGTTACCTGGTCTTGAGAAGACACTGGTGTAATACACATGGAACACTAGCTAACAATGAGGACACAGCAGCAGAGTGCGACTAAGAAGTGTGTCTTAATTTACCCATATCCTGTTACCTGTACAGCATTTACGTTACTTTTAAGAAAAGAATAATGCATCACAGAACTTTTACAAGTTTTAAACATGATCCTTTTTAAAGATGGAGAATGTGTCACAGGAAAAGGAGGAGGAGGTGGAATGCAATACAGAAGATCAAATGGCCACCTAGCATATCTTCTGTTTCCAGCACTGGTCAGCAGCAGATATTTAAAGAAGAGTATAAAACTGAGGATGTGAAACATTATTCATTTCCTTGCTTGTCCTTCCATTTTGGGTCATCAGCTCTTCAGGGACTTTCGGAGCTGGATGTTCAATATGGACAGTCATGTCCTGCTGATAGAGCTCTCCAGCATGAATTTGTCTAGTGACTCTTTGAATATCAAATATCGCTCTCCTCACTGTCCCATGGCAATAAGCTCTGCAAAGTTACGACATGATGCTCAATAAATCATAGAGCTTTTTTCCCTTGGCCTGCTAATGTCATTTTTTGGTACCTGTCTCTTGTGTTGTAAAACTTAGTAACTAGTTAACTGCTGTCTCTCTCTTCCCATATCTCCTCTCTTTTCCAGATGGAAGGCTTCTAATCTATGCTTCTTGTGTAGTGGAACCACACAAACCTTTGCTCATCCTCCCTCAGTGGCCTTTTCTAGTTCTCTAGTCTCCTGAAATTAGTAGGGATCAGATCTATGCATTGCAGTCCTGCTTTCCGAAAGAGTTTTTTAGCTATTGATGAATCTGGGGATGCTGTCAGCGACCTGATGTCTAAGACAGCAGAACCTTGAGGCTTAGATTACAGTTGACTGACTAGAGATCTGGAGGAAGCACTTGGCAGTTCCCCAGGTTGGAAATGTTGGGGGGTTTATTTGAAAAAATTTGGTTGGTGACCTTAGACCTCCAAGATCAACATCCAGAATAATTTAAAAAGGAGCCCTGTCCAAACAAGCCTAAACCACAAGGATTTGTCTCCCTGGAGGTCCCATGTGGAGTAGAGTGATGATGAAATCCGTGTCATTCTCAAACCTGCATGTGTCATCCTGGAATACACACAATATTTCAGGTGGCATTAAAGGCCTCTGCTCCTGTTCTTCATTCCTCTGATTCTGTAAAGGTAGCTGCTGAAGAAAGAGTTAAGGCATATTCTAAATCTCCTGTGACTTCTCCTTTCTTTTTACTGGCTTTTCCCTTTTCATCCAGAGTTGTGAAGTCTATGCAATTTTGCTCAAAACACCAATAAGGTAAGAAATAGATCATCTTGATATACCTTATTTATGGTAAATGTCTCTGTAAATTGAACTTATGGTCCCAAGGATGAACAGGTACAATTAAGGCCTTTTCAGTGCAAAGGTATTTCTGTGTTTTTCAAGAAAGTGAGATGGAGACAAAAATCACCTAAAGAAAACCATAGCACATACATTTGAAAATCCCAAACTTAGTCTTTGTGATTGTGGAAAGACCTGTAAGACATACATTCTTAAAGAAAAACCCAACGAGGTGCTTTTCAGACTATGTATTTTAAAATAAGCTACTGGCTGCTAAACACTCATGACTTTTTTACTGTTTGGAGAATAGTTATTAATTTACGTAAAGGAGGCAGACAATTCAAATAATGGGAAGACCGCTCCTTCCCCACCCTTTGCAGCCGATCCACTGCCTCAGCCCTGTTTTCATTCAACTCTCTAAATTCAATTCTAAACCACTGACCAGATGCAGTGTGGAAAAAAATATCTTGACATAAACAGCCTTCTGTATTTATGCATGTTCTGCTGTGCTTATGATAAAACTGATCAAGAAAACACGTGTTTCTGGAAATCAAACATTTCTTCATGGAAGTAAAGATTAAATCAAAAGAAAAAGGCTCTTCAGTGTTACATCAGTGGTTGAAGGACAGAAAAGGGATGTAATCTGAATTTTGTGGAAAGGTTTCGTAAGCTGTGGAAGAACTCTGCAAGAGTAAAGCACAGAAAACTGTCAATATCCTCCTGATAGAGGCAGAAGAACACAGGTTACACAGCAAATAAGCAAAAGATGACATAGTCTGCTGAGGCTGGCATGCTTTTCTTGCCTCACTGACGTACTAATTTGTCCCACTGTCCTTTCACTCCCACCTCCTAATGCTAACCACATCTCAATGAGTTTACCTGTCCGCAGGGGCTATGATGGCATATAATACTTTCTCTGTTGTGACCAGTTTTAATTACGTGTTTTAATTGAGAATACAGCTGCTCTGATGAAGGACACAGCCATATTACGAGTTGGTGAGCAGCAGACCTGGTATTTGTGGCATTTAGTTCAGCTGCCTTAGTCACATCCACATGGGGAGACTATTTCTCAGGTGCTTTTTTGCAACTGTTTGTTTTAGTTTTCCATAAAAACAGAGAGAGAAGAACACTGGAAACAAAGCTTCATTCTTTTACTCACTGTTTATCAGAATAATATTGCCCAAATTTAAGGTTATGCAACCATGTGACAATGCAGATTGTCTAGAAATGGACGGCGCCAAAGAAACATAAACCAGTAGGACACTAAGTCCATGCAAATGATTTATAAAAGGACTTTTTTCCTTAGTGAAATGATGTACCATTAACTGAATGGCTTCTTGCTGTTCCATTAAGTCTTAACTGTGGCCTGTTGTGTCTCGGTGACAGCCAGAAGGGGCTCAGCTGAAGTCAACAGAATAACCTCTGTATATAAGTGCTCCCTTAGAGCGAAGCAAAGACAGTGCATTTATTTCTGAACAGAAGCAATGGTACTATGACATGTTACCTTTCACATATTGTTATAAGGGATCTTTTATAGTTGCTGTAATCTTTTGGCATGCCAAACGGGGGGATATATGTTGTGTGATTTAATTTTCCAGCTTCTGGTATACTGTTTCTTACCTAGAATGCAAACTAGTGTGTTTTCAGCATTGAGAACAGAGTCTGGTTTTGCCACCTGGGACTGAAAAAAATCAAAGCAGGGAAAAAAGATATTGTATGTCTGGACATGGGAAATATAAGAGACAATACACATACACAGAAGCAAGTAAGGCAATATTCTATATACGGCCGTATTTAGCACTGAGGATTTGGTAAAAGAGGGAAGACAAAAGATGCCAGCTCAAACCCAAACTCCGTCAGACATCAGCTGTTTCAAGGACAAGCTTTTGAGACCTCTCAAGAAAAAGAAAGGAAAACATCTCCAAACAAAGAAAATGCTGTGAAAACCTGTCCTGGATGTGTTAAATAACATCACTGCCTTGACATAAAAAGGTTGTTGGGGAGAAATTAGAAAGATCATCACTCCTAGGTCTTTATTTCCATGGGGTCCCAAAATTGAACTAAAGCTTAAATCACTCTTGGATGATTTCTTTTAAGTAAAAGCATGAGTTAAAAAAGAACATAAAAACATAAGTCTAATGTCATGGCCTGGTAAATCACAAGTGGTGGTCCTAAAGGAATGGCTGTGGATTTCAAGGAGACGTGGACTCATGCAGGATGTGAGTAACTCCCATAGACTTCCCACTATCTTTAAGTGGGCTCCCACTGACGTTATTGGTATCCTGTAGGGAGAGAATAGGACCTATATTTTTAGATTTGTGTACACTAGCTGTTTTCTGGAGTTGTTACAACACTAGTATATTTTTAGTGGCTTGTTATATTAAGTCGAAGAGCCTTTGCGTTTTGTTGTGTCATACGCAGTGTGCGAACTTCCTGGAGCTCGTCTGTTCCTTTGATTCTACCAGCAGAGCTGACTCATTGGCCATGACAATTTCTTCCTTAATAGGAGCTCCCCAGGTAGGCAGAAACGTGCCAAACAGGGGCTGGTAACAGCCATATTGACTCTGAGTCTGGCACTGACATGATGTCATTGCAGATGGGAAGAATCTGAGCAGCATCGGAGATATGGCATGTATTTCACATGTTAGCCTTCTGATATTTTGTAGTAATGCTAAGTCACTATATCCTCAGCATATTTTGCATACCTTGCAACTATAGCAATGTCTCACCATAGTAACAAATTTCTAAGTTATATATATATAAAAGTTATAAGTTATATATATACATAAAAATTTCTAAGTTATAAGTTATCTGTGCTTATTGTGTAGATGACAGCATTTATAAGATAGACTACTAAGCCTGATGCACATTTAGAGCTCATAATTGAATGTATTGTGACTAAGCTGGTACAGAGACATCATTTCTATGTGGTTTTTTTTCTGGTATATGTTCCTAGAAAAGACTGAAGGTCAGCTTTTGTTTGTAAAGTTTCTTTGACTTTCCTATTATGATTGTTATTCAAAACAACAAAAATATGAAGTTCTACTAAATCTATATTTTTCTTACTGCCTTCCTTTTCCTCTTCGAATGCTTAATTTGTGTTGTCAGTAACACACGCTAGCTGTTAGAAAGTCCAAATAAAATTATGCAATGCATCACGACAGACATGCCATTTCTCCACTTCTCACTGCTACACACACAGTCCTTCACGACAGCTGTTTAAGACACATGGTACTGACTTTCTCCACAATGCCAGTATTTTACATTAATTTGCTAGGCTTGTATTTGAGTCAGGGAATCACACAATATATTTTACCTCATTTTTGTCAGAATTTTCTGTATTGGCTCCTCAGACCAGTCCCCCTCAACATAGCGTATCTCAAAGACCTTCAGTAGTTGATGAGACAATATGCCTATTGTCTAAGAGGTATTTTCTTTTTTATCTCGTCTCTCCATCTCTTACAGGTAGAAGCCTGTGCAGCAATCATTTCCTTCCCTTTCTTCTTTTTTTTTTTCTGTGTTTGTGTCTGTGTGTACTGCAAATTTCTGTTAGTGGCAGAAGAGCATCTCTTGATACTCGGAGCAGAAACTGGTGACATCTGAAGTAACGCAACAGAAGTACACAGACAGAAGGGCAGTAAGTTACCCTGGTTCAAAGTTATGTTTAAGATAACATTTGGGTTGGCTTGCACCAGCTGCACTGAGCTAAGAAAGGCTGAGCCTCATTAATACTTGGATGGGAGATCTCCAGACAGCGTTAAGATTTATTGCAGAAAGTTGCATTAGGGACTTTGTAGCTGGCACTTTGAATTGGTGCTGTCTCGGTGTTTAGCATATTCACAGGGATAGAATACTGCAAGATGGCTGTATTTTCAACTACTTTTCACAGTCTTTAGCACAAAAGAGAAAAAACAGATCCAGGAGATAAGAGTATTTTAGCACTGTTGCTTGTCCTAAGTATAGAGGGGGTTTAACTGTAGCGTTCTTGGACAAGCTTCTGCTTAGGTTCTTTCTGCCCATGAGCGAGGCTTCACACAGGGTTTGAGTCAGTCTAAAACCACACTGCTACTGTGACAGGAGTGGACCTGCTCTCTTCCACCACTTCAGACACATACTCCTTACCCACTTCCTGAGCCACTCTAGCTGAAAGGTGAAGGCAGAGGTAATGCAGAACTGACTAGCTGGGTCAATGAGGTGATGCAGATGCATGATTTAATGACACTAGCACCAGGGGACCCATCAGTGGGAGCAAGGCAAGGCTGGCCAACCTCAAACAGCCTCAGGTGATTGTTAAAGCAGTACCTTGCAGTTCCTTGGTGCTTTAGTTTTGAGAAGACATTCTGCTCATCCTGTCCCAGGCCTTTCTGTGCAAGGTTATTTCCGTGAGCTGTCACATCCCCTCAAAGGATGGCTGCTGAGAGAATGAGTGACAGGGCTTTGTTTATCTTCCATGCAAAGGGTGCTGTCCCTCCACAAAATAAAAGATCTAAAGTTTTCTGCTTCCTTTGTTTGCACAGAATCCAAATCCACTGAGAGCAAAGAGCTCTCTTAAAATTTCCTGCCGCCTCTCAAAGGGCACTGCAGAGGGTATGTGAGGCCCTGGTTGCAATGTGGGTATTTAGGCTGGCACCTCATTCTTTCAAAACATGTCAGCATCCCCACATGCTGCTTGATGCACAGGAACTGTCTGCTGAGAGGCTTTTTCCTCCTGTTGGGTAAATTTCCAGAGGGAAGTCTTAAGTGTCCTAACCTAATATTTGTAATCCCAGTATGCGTGTATCTGTTCATACTTGTATGTACATATATGTATACACAAACACATATACATACAAACTCTTCTGGTAAAAAAGAAGGGAGATTTTACTAGCTACAGAAGCCATCCTATTACTATATGAAATTTAAAACTTAGTTGTAGGCCTATACTGTATATTTTATTATTATTTTTACGCTGCTTTGATAGATGGCAACTCCAAGGAAAGGGAGGAAGAAAAACTAGAGCTGTGCACCAGCCAGTGATGGGAATGGAAACAACCTTCTGTTCCTTCCAAATGTAATCTCCAGCCTTCCTTCATGCTGCTCTTTCAGGCTGCAATACATTGGAAAACATTTCACAGCTTCAACTGTTTTTCCTATGCACAGGAGAGATTCCTGGTCTCAGCTGTGTAAATGTTTTAACTGAGATTCATGCTTGGCTATTCAGGTCATTGCTTTCTCTTCCGGCCCACACAGGCCAAAATGCATCTATATAAGCATAAAGTGTCCAAAACCAACACAGTGTTTTTCACTTGAACACACCCATGGCACGTGGCTCACTCAAAGTACGGGGTACAATGCCAAGCAGTAGATTTGTACATTTGCCTGATATGAACTTAGCATGATTTCTAGAAACGATGCCATAGTCCTGTTGTATTTCTCTGCAAATCTGACTTGGCAGAAACCCTTTCCAAAGAAGGAACCCGAGGAAACTAAACTCTCCCTTCTGTCTTAAGAAAGGACTAACCTAATATAGGACGTGTTCTCAATATATGTTATGTATACTCACAACTACACTGTATTTCCTTCTGAATTCGAGTAACCCTCTAGCTGCTTTACTGGAAGAATAAAATTATTCTCTTTCTGCTATATAGAGGTATTAGGGACACCTTCAACAGCAGTTAGAGGATTAAAGCACCTTTAGTTATAGAAAGAACTGGGTAGCTCTAGAGACAGGTT
The DNA here is from genome assembly GCA_025345505.1 of Todiramphus chloris collaris. Classification (NCBI taxonomy): domain Eukaryota; kingdom Metazoa; phylum Chordata; class Aves; order Coraciiformes; family Alcedinidae; genus Todiramphus; species Todiramphus chloris. Next base: position 9,215,562 of record JANVCC010000068.1, on the reverse strand, counting down.
CAATCAATTCACAGGTCTACAGGGATTGTGTACCCACACAGTCTTATTCTGCTTGCAACTCTTTGAAATATGAAAAGAAGACAACGAAACCCAAGGCACATCCTCCTCTGGTGACAAGACTCTCCTTTTGTGACACTTCCCTACAGGTTTCCTTCTAAAATCCAGTGTAATCATAAGACCAGGAACTTGAATACTATTTTTACTAAATTTTGAGGAGGAGGTCGTGTGGTTTTTTTTGTGATCCAAACTTGACGACCTTCTGAACTCAGTGCCTAGGTACGTTTGACATGTCCCCTGCAGAGTGAAAGAGGCCATGTTCTCAGCACCCAGGAACTGGCTTTGGTATTTCAGTAGCTAATTCACTGCTGAAAATACTTATCCTTGTTGCTTGGGACTGCAAGGATAACTGATTCTTGGGCACGCAGAGATAGGCTCCCAAATAAATGTTTGTGAGGCCACTGTTTGCAGCTGTTTCCATTCATGAGTTTCCCACAGGGCTGAGCTCACAGACACTTGCCCGCTGGCATACACAAGGAAGGCAGAAGACTTTGCTACTGTCTGAGAGTCCTTGAGAAATAAAACTCAGTAGCTCCGGCCTTGGTATAGGTGCATTTACCATTTTCAGTCTAAAAGTAACAAAATGACATAATTCTTCTGCAACTGATCTTATAAAACAGGAGAAGGGCTTCTATGTTGCTCTAACCTTGGGAAAGCAGCACAAAAAAATAAAGGGTCTAGAGCTTAGATATTGATGCAGCTGTCTTAAACCATCTCCATGTATCATTGTCATTGTCACCATTGTCCAAACTACTCCTTCTCTTTGCCAGCTGCAGTCTATAAGGGGAGTGGTGCTTATGAGCCTTACCATGCAAGGACCATCAATGCCTTTCCTACAGCAGAGGAATGCTCCAACCACCCAGCTATTTGATAAGCTTTATATTTTCTTTTTTTTTCTTTTCCAGCTTTGTAAATCTATATCTGTGTTCTATTTTTGTACTCCTTTCCAAAAGCATTTATCTCCATAGATTTGTGTCGAAGCTGGCAATAGTTCTGGGACAACAGATTGACCATTTTTGGTAAATCAATTTTGACAGAGAAAAAAAAACCAAACAACTCTCTCTGCTTTTGTTAAGGGAAAAGTTGCTGTGGCCTCTAGGTAGCCCGAACTGCTAATGCATTTGTGTGCATCACTATAAGGAAGTCAGCTTCCCATAGGAAGCAGAATAACATTTCTTTGTGCTGAAAAACGCCTAATCATTCTCCTGCTCTAGGTTGTTGTGTACCTTACAAGCTGTATTTGTTACAAGTAGGTACGCCTGCTTCAGCTGTCACTAAAGGCAGGTGATTCACGTAATAGGACATTCTAAAAGGTGACTCACAGAAGACAAAAAATAAGACAATACAGAAGCTGAAAAGTGCTAGCTGGCAATCGGGGCAGCAGGAAGAAAATCTTTTACCTCTCTGCATTTAATTAAAGTTGCATCAGTGAAGAAGCTGAAGAAATATGAATGTGGTGAGACCATGATAGATGCATGCTTTTTCCATAAATTTCTCCCTAGATTAAATTTTTTAGGGCAACTGTCATTTTGTTTCAACCCCTTCAATTAAAAATTGCCTGAATGTCTTCAAAGCACTATGTATTTGCAGCATGATCTATTAATATGGCCTTAATGTTGGGATGGTTTCAAAGTCATATACATACAAAGTCATATACATACAAAGTCATATACGGATGATTACCAAACTGAATGAAAAATACATAATGTTTCAACTCAAGGTTGATAGGAAAAGGAAGACTAGGAAAAATGTGGGCCCACTGCTGAATGAAGTGGGTGCCCTGGTGAGGAATGGTACAGAGAAGGCAGAGTTACTGAATGCCTTCATTGCTTCAGTTTGCTGCTAAGGCTGGACCTCAGGAATCCCAGATTCTGAAGGTAAGAGAGAAATTCTGGAGGAAGGCAGGCTCTCCCTTGGTTGGGGAGGATTGGGTTAGAGATCATTTAGGCAATCTGGACACCCACAAATCCATGGGCATTGATAGGATGCGCCCATGAGTGCTGAGGGAGCTGGTTGATGTTATGGCTAAGCCACTCTCCATCATCTTTGAAAGGTCATGGAGAATGGGAGAGGTGCCTAAGGACTGGAGGAAAGCCAATGTCACTCCAGTCTTCAAGAAGGGCAAGAAAGAGGGCCCAGGAAAATATAGGCTAGCCAACCTCACCTCCATCACTGGAAAGGTGATGTAATGGCTCATTCTGGAGGCCATCTATAAGTACAGAGGAAAAGGAGGTTATCATGAGTGGCTGACATGGTTCACCAAGGGGAAATCATGCATGACCAATCTGATAGCCTTCTGTGATGGTGTGACTAGCTGGGTAGATAAGGGGAGAGCAGTGGATGTTGTCTACCTTGACTTCAGCAAGGCTTTTTACACTGTCTCCCATAACATCCTCATAGGTAAGCTTATATATATATATATATATAAAAATATAAGTATATATATCATACAGAAGGTGAAGCTTGCATGGGTAAAATGAATCACTGTATGGCCAAATAGTATATTGTACTCAAATTCCTCAAATTCCACTTAATTCCACTTGATTGCTTTTTTTTAATCTCATATATCTACCAGTTGCCATCTCTGCCAAAAGTAGGCCAGATGCTTTCTTAGTCTGGGACCTGGAGTGAAAAAAACACCTCCAGGTACTGCAACTGGATCCCAGCACACTGTGTCATCCAGTCGGTCAATATTTTTCTGAACTGCCTTGTTTTCCACTCTGTGCCTGCTACACTTTCTCACCTATAGCTATAGGTTATAGCTGGCTATAACCTATACCTAGGCTATAGCTGGGTCCATCCCATTTTTCTCACGAGGTGCTTTACCCAGAGGGTTAATCTATTCCTGTTTCCTGAAGACACCTCACTTTGCACTAGAAAGGTATTTAAGTTTCTATCTGAATGTAAGGCTTCCTATTAGAGTTTTTGGAGTAGAGAAGAAATGTGCAGGGTTTTTAAAGTTTTCAGCCACATCCTATTAGTTTCTAGTCAGTATGTGCAATGCTGTCTTACAACAAGTCTCACAGCAAGTCACGGTATTAGTGTTTTCCTTACGGTAGCAACCAGTGATCCATAAATGCTGTGCTGCCTGCTGCGGAAACGCTCACTTGTCCTAAATGTTTTACAGAGCCAAGATTAGTGAAGTGTAAACGGAAACATGAACACCCTTATTATTGATAGGAAATAAAAAATGAAGAGCTATTCGGAGCTTTTCCCAAGTTCAGATGGGAGGCCTGTTGTCACAGCTCCAGCTCCTTTACCACCTGACCTCTTAATCACCAAAACTATCCTTCTCTTAATAAGTCTTTAAATGTGGTGTCTTCTTCTCCAGCAAAGCCTCTACAAGATGCTTTCAGCCTGAATGATATAACAATTTTATTGTTAGATGTGCTAGAAAGGATGAAGATTATGTCTGACACCTTATAACTTTATATTTTGGTAACTTTGATTTGATAACCCTTTTAGAAGCATATAGTGAAGTGGTAATCTCAGGAGACACGATCAGATGGCAGCAGTAATGCAAGATATTTCAAGTCTCCACCCTGCTTGGTCCTACCCCTGAACTGTATCAGCAAAACTCCTGGCTGTGAAAGAGGTCAGGGAATTTTGTAGATCCTCCCAGAAACAAATATATATATATATATTTAAATAAATGTAAAAGAAGGCAATTTAGTCTCCTAGAGGTAGGAACGAGAACTGTTATACTGGAAAACCTGAAGCTGTGTTGCTGCTGAACACTCTCTACTCTGAAACCTCTAATGAAGAAAGGAAACGATAGAAATTTCATTTAATATCTGTGTTATATGGCCCTGACCAACAATATACCCACAAAAGATAAGAGAATTTGCATCTTGAATATGGGTCACATTTAAAGAAAAACATAGGCTCCTCCACCCTGCTCCCCATGTTTTGTTGGACTTAAATCAAGCTATGAATATCTAAATGCAACAAAACATCTATGCAGGCTTATGTTTTGCTTATGATCCTAGTGAAAATGTACAGTTACCATACCAATTTAGAGAAAATGCCAAATGGATATAATGGACTGCAGAAAATACCTGAAGTTAAGAGAGATGACATCTTGTGTAGGATGTACAATATCAAAAATTTAAAACAAAGAAGAAAACACAAAGTCTAGAGTATCCTAGAGGTAGTTTATCAGTATATATAGTGCATGTAAGTAAAGTATTGTTAATTAATGAGGGTCAAGATATGCTTTAGGAAAAAAAAAGTAATATAGGTCTGATATAGAAACTAACGCAGCCCACTCAACAAGCATTCACATTGAAAGCCTTAACCAGATCCTAGAACTGCTGATAAAAAAACCTGTAAGAGTTGCCAGAGATCTTAGTGCAGGAGATAAATCTGAGGAAGAAAATACAACATCACATTGTCTGCTACACATAAGAATATCCCAGGTCCTATATATATATGTATCTATGTATCTATACATATGTCCTGTATGTGACAGCACCCAGGAAGAGACAAGGAAGGAGTTTGCTTTCCCTATTTTATTTTCCCAGCAAACTGTGGCCAAAACTGGTAACCACATTGACAAAGCACTTGATACACCTTGCTTTTGTTTCTTTGTCTATATTACCATTTTGATCCTGTTTATACGTATCTAAAATATTGTGTAACGGTGTCTTCAACATGTTAGTCACAAACACAGTATTTCCTCTGAGTCGATAACTGCTGTTTTCATTCTTGTAGAACTGGAAGGAAGGAAAGGCCATTTCTCCTTCTTCTTCTGCATGTTATGTTTGATCTGATGGACCCTCTCCAATGCCTCTTTTCCAGGTTGAAGGGTCCTAGTCTGCTCAATCTAAAGTTGTACAGAAGCCTCCCATGCTTTTTGACTAGTCCTGCTGCCTAGGTGTATTTTCTTTCTAGTTATATCACAGTCTTTCCAGAACTGCATCCAAAATCCACAGTGTGGATTTATCCCCACTGGGGATTTATCTAGCAGTATAATACAATATATCTTCTCTTCATTTTCCCTTTCTCTCCCAGTAATTCCCAAATGCCTTTTTCACTGCTGGCCTCAGATGCTTTTTGTAGAGAACTGTAGAAAAGGACTACAAGGTCTCCATTGTGATTGCTAGCTGCTCATCCAGGTACATCCCAGTACAGAAATGCTCCTCTTATTATGTGTTATTTTGCACTTACTGACCCCGAACTCGGTCCACTATTTTATTACCCTGTCAGCTGCAGCTCTTCACCTCTTCACAGTCACTATAGTTCTGAGTACCTTGTATAATTTTGTAGCCACAGATAGAAAATGCTAAGTAATCCTAAATTACAGGCTTTTGTTGCCACTGCTCACAAGAGAGAACGTCTCATTAACACTTTAATCTTACATGTCTATCATATTCAGGATAAATTAAATCAGTCTGTATATAATGAAGAGAAGGAACAGATAAACAGAAAACCAGACATACTGTCAGAAAAGCATGTCTGTACTATCAAAGCAATTTGCCCATTGCAGCTCGAGTCTGTGTGAAATGAAATAAGAAATGTAAAAGAACCAATGGTGCAAGTCCCTGATATCAGCAAGTGTTAGTGAACTCCAGGGATCGCTTGCTCCACCTGCCATGGATGTTTAGAGGAGCCTGATATCTCCACAGCCCCCAGGGCATTGCTTTGGTCCATGCATACAGAACTGCTGTCCCAAACTGAAATCCCTGTGCGTTTATCACCATCAATATAATAGTCCTCTTTAAACTGTAAGCTTACTTGTTGGACTCTTCACATGTATTATCTGTTGCATCAGAAGATAAACTTTTAATTGTGGCAGTGATTCCACTCAGAAAACATGTAAGAGAAGCTGCGTTATGATGCCTGTCTCAAATTCTTTTATGTAGCTAAAATATGCGAGATTTATTCTCAGTTGTTGAACCAGCCCACCTTTCTTATCTTCCTGACAACTGCTTGCAACATCTGTCAATGCCTATTTAGGAGTGCACCAAGACACAAAGAACACTACAATTACTCTGAGCTATGTACTCCATTGTCAGGATGCTCTTGACTTGTCTTTGAAAAAATATGTTCAATGGGAATAAGATAAAACCATGTGACTTTTTATGGTTTAGAAAGTATACATTGGCAAAGGCTTGTCTCTAACAAATGCTGTTTCTTCTTCAAATAACATCAGGGGAAAACCCCATCATAACTCTTTATCCTAAGACAATAAGCGACTTTACCCAAATAACATATGACATCTTTCTCATTTCAACCTGCAGTGTATCTCTGACAGACTTCAAAAAGTCCTCATGGTCAAAGGGGGACAACACTGACAGATACAGAGCCCAGGAAAGTGAAAAGAAAATTTTCCAATTGTTTCAATGGGAACAGATCTTGTCAAAAGAAGGAAAAGGATAAGGCAATGGAATTTCAGCAGATGGGAACAGAAGCCACAGAAAGCCTAATGTATCTGGTAACAACTGCAGAAAGATGTATTTCCTTCAGGGTTTTTTGGCTTTATTTTTTTTTTAATACTTGCATGTTTCGGGACTGTTTGATTTTAGTGCCTACTTAGTGTTGAAAAAACAATGGAAGGGCAACTTGCTCCACTTCCAAATGGAAAGAAAATTCAATGCACAATTTACGTATATATTTAAATTTTTTGCAAGCAGGTCATTAAATATTGTGAAAAATATCAAATAAAAGCACAAATACAAAGGAAGCAATTACTGTTGAGCATCACAAGCCCCAGTCCTGCACAAATTTATGTATCAAGATCTGGGACCAGCTACTAAAAAAGCTACAACTGACAGAATTTATACGCCTGAAGCATATAAGGAAATATTTGCATGACCTGAGTGTTGATGCACATGTTTTTACAGAATCTACATTTTTTTTCACCTATCTAAGGCTTGATTAAAATCAAAAGGTCCACATGGCTATAGAAGTCAAACCAAGTCTGTAAGAAAAACCCACCACCCTCTGGTGTTCCGTGCAGCACCAAGTACCTGTTCTTTGAGTCGTTGTGTTTGGGCAAATCTCTGTCTGATGATGCTCAGCTAGGGCTACCTAGAGCCTGCAATCTAGGATTTCCATGCTGGTTCTAAATAACTAATGCTGGGTGCAGGAAGCAACGTAGAGATGCCATTTGCTGATGAATAGGCTGGTGGGGGGTCGTTGGTGTAGGAAGAAAGAAGGAGAGACCAAACCACCCATCTCTACCGAGTCACTGTGAGGCCCTTACTTTGAGAGGTAAAAGGGAAGAGGCTGCCCATTGTGACTTCATTTAGCTTTGACCCAAGTTTGCATTTACAAAGGCAACGTGGATATCTCTCCCATTACAAAGCAATCTGCAATACGTATTTGCCTTTACGTTGCTCTTTAAAGACCAGGATTTTCCCTTTTTCAGACCGATGCAGATGTACAGCTCTAGCCAGCCTCCCTTTCTTAAAGACAAAACCCACGTAAGGAAAAAACACGGCAACAAACAACACCGTGGTGAAAAGTTATCCTGAATAGAAGCAGCAAAACTGCAAAGAATCATGGTTGCTCAGTAGGCATAAAATAATTTCTCCTCCTCCCCTTTCCTCCACCACCGAAGAATTAAAAAGAAGTGCAATCACTGTAGTATACTTTGAACGAAAATATTGCTAGTTGAATTAAATATCTCAGATATTAAATGATTTCTGTCACCCATTTGGTTAACTGACTGTGAAGGAAACTTGCTCAGTACTTGGCCAGGGCAGATTTCTGCTCAGACTTGTTCTGTGGGTGGCTGTGAAACTGCTGTGTATGTTTACAGATAAATACACATAAATAAGGGTATAATCATCAGTGACTAAAAGTTTCAGGCCTTTGTGACTGACTAACATCATGAACAATCTGAGGCATCAGAAGCATTCCCAGTGTTATCTGAAGTGCTACGAAGCTGAAGTTATCCTATCCACAACCACAATACCTCTACAAGAGTCAGGACGTTTAGGAAGAGGCTGGTATGCTGGAATCTTCTTGGGATGCTTGGCATGACAGCGCAGCACTGCTAGGAGAAGGGAGAGCCCATGTCAAGATGATTCTGAGTAGAGCAACAGTCTTCTCTGGAGAACACATTTAGGTTTCTGACAATGACTGGGGGGCACGGGGATCATCTGACCCGTTCATGCAAGCCTGAACTTTCCAGAGTCCAAGCAATATGGCACTGCAAAGCATCTTGATGGGATGCCATACATGGCAGACCAGTTCAGGAAGCTGCTGTTCACCTAAAACTAAAAAGGAAATGTTGCTTGTGCTTGTGCATTCAGAGAAAACATTGATTTTCCAGTAACTAGAACACTCTGAAATATGATGACAACGTGTCCATAATAACTATGTAATAATCCTCCCGGTAGCCCTAAAGGTCCCATGATATATTTTGCAGTTATAATGTGAGATATATGTGTCTATTTTGTAAAATGACTGACAATTTAAGTAATTTTACCAAATAGTCTCAAGCGTGGAAGTAAGTGACTGCACGGTTCTGTAGAAATACACATGTTGGAAAATAATGCCAAATTTTGCAAAATTAACAAGATGGTAATTTTACTAAATGACTGGCTGGAGCAATAATCTTGAAAAATGACTGGAAATTTTAGTCATTTTGCAAATGACTCATTTTGCAAGGGGATTAGAGCATACTTACGTGTTTTCAAGTTAATTTAATCCCCAGGAAAATGAGGGACTAATAAACAATCACTACTCCCTGGATTCATTCCCCAGCACTCTGAACTTCTCGGATCCAGCTCTAGTAATCCATCTGTCTCTTGACCTGAACTGTCCCTGCTAGGTTAACTGTAGGCTTGCTGGTGAAATGATTTTATGTTGGATGTTCACTCAACAGAAGTCTTTAACTCTCTTTCACTTCTGCTCCAAGTAAATATACGAACAGATGTCTTAGGGCTGAGTGTGAGACAGCTCCTTGTCTGCTTCTGCTAATCTGACCCAAATGTATGAGCAGTTTAAAAAATCACCAGAATGTCCAAATGCCAAAAATTCTACAACTAAATACGCAAACAATTACCAGGCTTGTGCAAATGTGTGGGGGTGTGAGCATGTGGGTGTGCATGTGCATGCCCATAGCAAACCCACACCCACATGGACTGCCATTAATCACTCTGGGATGTTTACTCCTGCTTATGAGGATGCATTCAGAGAACAAATATTTGGGCTTGGAGTGCATTATATGACATCTAAAAAAAAAATAATAAGTGTTTCTTGAGGGAGGAGATCCCTGGCAACCACACAATGGGTTTTCTCTTCTATGGTGTTAAATAGGCTGATTGGTAGAAACTACTGGAGATGAATGCCAAGCTGTAAACTGTGTGGGACAGAGATTACCTCTTCTTAGACAAGCACACAACATGCAAAATTCAATTTATGACCAACGACAGAGCCTTGGTTAAGGCCTTTTCTGGGAGCATGGGTCTCTAGTCTCCAGGTCTTTCCACTTGTCCTATCCCTCTCAGTCATGATGCTAACTTAGATCTATTATGCCAGATTGCTTAGTTCATCAGTTGATGACGTTATGAAAAAACTCCAACCAACCAAACAACAGAAACCAGAACATGAGGTAATCACTTGAAAGCATTTATACTATAAGTTTAGATTCTTGTTAGAACCCTATTGAAAATGAATATCTACATCTGAAAATGAATTTGCACATTGGCTTCCATGACAGAATGCTCTATAGCAGCCCAAATAAGCTAGAACCTGCTCGGTGAAGGAAAAAAAGCAAAAGGCTCTAAGATGCCCTGCGTCTTCCTTCGGATATAGGGTATTAATTCTGTATTCCCCTAACTCCTCATCACTGCCCAACTGCAGCGTATCTCTTTATCTGCAGCTAGCTGGAAAGTGCTCATCAGAGCAGCATAGCTGCATATGGAAATGGGCCAAGAATTATGGTAATGGGAGCAATGAAAAGTAGCCAGAGGCAGTAATCTTTTTGTCTTGGAATAGTTGTAGCTGGAAGGAGGTGTTTGCCTGCCATATTAGTTGCTTTTTGTTTTGTTATTACATGAGCCCAAACACCATGGAAATTCGACTATTATCTACATGGAAGGAAAGAATAATTGAAGAGAGTTGTTTAAGCAAGCCTGAAAGAGAAGATACTTTGTGTAATTTATGGTCCACGATGTTATGGCTACATTTCTCAGATTAAATGACTAGTGATTGTCTCCTCACATGATGGTCCAGCTACCCAGAAGAAGAAGAACTCTTGTCATTTTGCTACTGTCAGAGAGTCTTCACCTCCCAGTTTCATGTGAGAAATGCTCAAGGGACCAACTGAAAGCGTGACCCTGAATCAACTCTGACAAATCTTCATGTTGTGGAGTTCCTCATTTGGCTCCACTATCAAAGAGAATAGAATAAGGCTTCAGTTACAAACTCATAAAGTTTTCTTTCAACAAACGGTACCCTTGACTCCCAGAATATCATCCCCCTTCTCTTTTTTATTCATTTTCTCCTTACTCTGCACTTACATTGCATTGAAAAGAAGTCTTTGTTTACAAGGCCAAGCTACAAGGTTCTCAGATCCTACTAACATTGTATTGAGTAAAAAAACCCCATAACTTCTGGAGACAGCCTACAAGCAATATCCTTTACAGAAAGCAAAATGATTAGGTCAAATCCTTCAGAGATCTGATGAAACTTTTGCTATCCAAACACAGGTATGACTTGGTGAATTTCCAAAGCAAACCTGTACTTAAATTGTGGGAGACTCTGAACTAGAACATTAGTGCTATAAAGTGCCTTCCAAATATTTATTTTTAGGGGAAGGACAATCCAGGGTTAAAGGAGATTGCCTTTATCAAAATGCAGTGGATGACACACCTCAAGCATGAGTTTAACCAAACCTGATCAACCGTGAAACCCAATTCTGTTCTTTTCAGTCTGAATCATAAAGTTTTATATATCACATCCATACATATATAATGTACACACACACACACAAACAAACATGAATAGATTTGAGTATAATAGTAGATAGCATATGAATATACTACACATGAACTTCTGTGTGCATGTGTAGTAGCTGCCAAAAAAAGAGAACTTTTATCTGATGATGCTAGCACATTGACCTGGATATGAAATAATGACGGTACAGCTAAAGCAGTAAAGGAGCAATTTCTTAAGTGCAAATTTACTCAACAGCTAGAAAAATGAATATACAACATTGAACAAACTGAAAACAGTCTCGGCCTTTGTTTCTCACCAACTGCCATGACAATATTTGGAAGCCACCCGTGAAACATACACAAGGACTGGCATAATTTCTTGGGTTTGCTGCTTACTTTTTCCAAAAAAGAGACCTTCAGGTCTGTGCACCTGGAGGAGACCATATGCAGTAAAATAAAATTTTTAAAAAAGGAAACTACTCAGAAATACTTTTTGTCTCCATCCCTAACAAGCCTTCTTTGGGGATGTAAAAAATCAGTAACTCTGAACAGCTGCTAGGGTAACCCAAATATAATACCCAGAGTGCTTTTTCTAGCCTGTTTTATAATTTATCAAAATGTTCAAATGCTCCTTCACTTGGCTATTAAAAAAAAAAAATTATTAAATGGAAGAAAGACTCTTCACAAGGCTTTGAGCTTTGATGTGTTTCACAGACACACAGTCAGAGTGGAATGAAGGTGCAAAAATCTTGCCAAGGGCTCAGTGAATGAGTAAAGTGTTAGGCCTGTGTGTTTTCAGAAGGCATTAGGCAGTATAATTTCAAAATTAAGACAGGACACTCCTGTCACTCCTTCTCAATCTATCACCCCTTTTCAATCCAAAGGCCAAGTTTTAAAGCATAAGGACACACTGCACTGGACAGACTGCATCCTTAAAGTTTTATTCAGGTAAGATGCTTAAGGGATGAAGTGAATAGGAAAGGGCAGATGCTCAGCTTGGGTTCCTCGAGGTCACATATTAAAACTGAAAGTTTCTGTGTAGTTTGTCTATCACAGTAAATGAGTATACATTCTGACTTATACACATATCAGAGTTCTTATGCATCTTGCTTAAGAGCAAGGACATGAGACCAAAACCAGGAGTCCATTCTCTGATGCCAAGAATATTAGCTAGATAGAGCTACAAGCATTTTAGCCCTGATACAGGAGGGAAATCACAAACTCTAGAAAGGAATGTGCTCAAACCCATATTCTGTATTTGAAAATTCGGAAGACTGGTGAGGAAGGAGCAAAGTCAAAATCTAGACGTGAGTTTGGCAAGTGGTACAAATCCCAGCTCAAACCACTTGGGAGCTTTGGACACTCAAGTTCTGCTTCCAAATCTGCTCCTGGGCCTCGAGCACATCTTGAATCTGGTATGGACAGACAAATCACAACACCAAGAGAATAATTTTTAAACTTCCCTTACATGCAGCGAGATTGTTTTTATATTCAGTCATTCTTGACATCTGACTCGCAGACAGAACTTACAGCTGTCTGTTTCTTGCAGACTCCTTTGGCTGGCTGTTGTGCTTGCTGTTTTCCTTCTAGCCAGCAGGGAATGCTGATGTATGGAAGTAACTCTCCCTCTCCCTAACGTAGGCAGAAATGCCTCTTCCTCAGTTAGGAAAAGCATACAAAACATCCCTGCACAATCTGGGATTTATTTGTTTCTGGAGCAGTGGTGTTCACACAAAATGCCAAGCTGGTTTTCAAGTGCAGAGTGCTCTTATCTAAGTCTACCCTGCTTTGCTAGGGTTTCTAGCAGTCTTAAAGTAGGCTGCCCTATTTTACAGCACTTGCTATGAGAGCTTCATCCAAGAAGGATCTTCATGCTGCAGTTAGAGGAAACTTAGCTTGTCTGCAGGCTGGAAGACATACTGGTCTTTAAGTTGCCAGCCTCTATTCTTAAACATGTAAATGGTCCCAAGGTCTCTCAGAGCATGACATGATATGACAAAGCAAAGGTTCCATGATTATTTTCCCTTGAGGATAACACACAGATGTACTTTAAGACCTTCAGTATTGTCAAGAGAGAAATCACTTTATGCAGGCATCCTTACTTTTTCAATAAGCATAAGCTTTTTTCTAGCTTTTAATTTATAGCACTGAAAGGTCGTATCTTTTCCATTCTGGATTTGATGGTACTGAAAGCTGGAAGTTAATAAACCCCCCTTAAAACCTTGTTTCCAAATCCTGTACTTTTTTTTTTAATACTTTTTGAATCAGAGGATATTTGGGAGCAGGTTCTCCAAAGTAACTGCTCTGTAGGATAAATTTCCATGGGGACATTCTCCACTTTGCACTCCAAAACCACAGTCCCTGAGAACAAAGTTGCTCCATGCTTACTGCATCTCCCAAGAGTACCAAATGGAAACGTCTGGCAAAGGAGAGAGGAAAGAAGGATGATACTGTAACTGAAATTGCAAACCTGATAGGAGTGAAAGGAGGCAGTGCAGCTGTGGCAGAGAAATGCACAAGTTTTAGCTGACTTGACTTCCCAGATAATAAATCTGCTGATCTTGAGTGGCATCTTCATTCTTTGATAACAATTCACAAGCCTCTGGCAAACACTAGCATGGGGATCGCTGCCAATATCTACAACAGCAAGGGCTGCAGTTTGAGAGCTTGGCAAGGAATGCAGCTTGGCAGCGTTCCTGCCACCCTGGGGTTTTCTGCCTCTGCCTCAGCTATGAGTACTCCAAATGCCCAAGAAGAAGTGAACCAAATGAGTGGTCAGACTCGCAAAACTTGTGCAATATTTACACAATCCTATACAAACCAACTAGAGATACTAGATCCAGCCAGTGAATGAAATGCTGTAGAGGCCAACCATCAACCCGGTAGTGAAGACACTGATTGGGATGAGGAGCTATATTGTACAGAGCTGCACAAGTATAAAACTACACCCCTGCATGGCGGGGCATAAGAAAAATATAAATTGTGTGAGAGTTTTGACTTATATCTGAAAGGTTAAGCTCATACAGGTAGATGAACTTCTGGTCTTCTCTTTGAGTCTGTCACAAGCTGTAGTAGGACTTGATGCATGCATCAACTGCCGTGGTTCAAGCAAATGAAGACCCACCTACATTTGTGGATCAACAAGCTATGCATGAGCCTACTCGGGTCTGAGCATCTTGTTCTGTGCCTTGACCCTTACATCGCTGGGTGGGAAAGTAGTTGCTTTAAGGGAGCCATTTCAGCTGATCCTCAGCAAGTTTTCAGATGACAGCAGCTAAGAAGGCCAGTGGTATCCTGGGCTACATTAGGAGGACTGTTGCCAGCAAGTTGAGGGAGGTGATCCTCTCCCTTTTTTCAGTAATGCTGAGGCCACACCAGGAGTACTGTGTCTAGCACTGGGCTCCCCGGTACGAGACATAGACTTGAATATTCTAGAAACAGTCCAACAGATGCCCACTAAAATGAGTAAGGGACTGGAGCATCTCTTCCATGAGGAAAGGCTGAGAAAGCTGGGACTGTTTAGTCTAGAGAAGGGAAAGCTCAGGAAGTTCATATCAATGTATATGAATACCTGAAGGAGTAAAATGTAAAGAGTATGGTATAAGGTGTGTAAGGTGTAAAGAGCATGGAGGCAGGCTCTTTTTCAGAGGTTCCCAGTGACAGGGCCAGAGGCAATGGGCACAACCTGAAATACAGGACAGTTCAAGAAAAACTTTTTTCCTGCGAGGGTGACCAAGCAGTGGCCCAGAGAGGTGGTGGAGTCTCCTTTCTTGGAAATATTCAAGAAAGATCTGGATATGGTCCTGGGCAACCACCTCGAGGTGGCCCTGCTTGAGCAGACAGGTAGACCAGATGACCTCCAGAGGTTCCTGCCAACCTAAGCCATTCTGTGATCCTCTATTATAGTGCTGCATCGCATTCCAGGTGTTCTTTTACCAAAGCACTGACCCTTTCAACTCAGTATGATCCAAATATACCACAGATGAATGAAACGTCATGAAAAATGTTCTCCAGTGACACTCACAAACTGGAAACATGTAGTCACACTTTAGGCTGGTGTTGTATGACAGTTGCTGCTCCAGAGGAGGACCTCTGTCTCTCTCCATAGACAAAGGAAGCAGACCCATGCTGGACATCCTACCTTCTCTACTGCTGATGACCAGGTATCAGGGCAAGTATAAAGGCCACCTGCTGCTGACAAAGTACAAAGGCCAAGCGTAAGGTCCCGTACCTGGTTTGAGGCAACCCCCAATATCAGTACAGACTGGGTCGTGAATTGATTGAGAGCGTCCTTGTAGAGAAGGACTGAGAATCCTGTTAGATGTAAAACTGTATACGAGTCAGCAGTGTGCACTGGCAGCCCATAAATCTTGGGCTGCATAAAAAGAAAGGTGTCCAGCAGGTTGAGGGAGATGATTTGCCCCCTCTACTCTGCTCTGGTGACACCCTTGCTACTGTGCTTGGCTCTGGGGACCCCAGCACAAGACAGACATGGACCTGTTAAGAGTGGTTCTGGGAAAAGCCACAAAAATGATCAGAGGGCTGGAACACCTCTCCTGTGAGGGTAGTTTTAGATTGTGTGTAAGGAAGATTTTATTTATTTATTTATTTACAATGAGTGAGGCACTGGAATGGGTTGCCCAGAGAACTTGTGGATGCCCCATCATTGGAACTGTTCAAGGTGAGGTTGGATGGGGCTTTGAGCAATCTGCTCTGGTGAAAGATGTCTCTGACCATGACACAGGGGCTGGAGTAGATGCTCTTTAAAGCTTCCTTCTGACCCAAACCATTCTGTGCTTCTATGGTTCTACCTACATGATATCAAAAGTTTTACTTCCTGACCAAATGGCCATAACAAAAATAAGCCAACTAGTTTCACTATTAGCTAAGCACCTCACTGTTGGTTTCAGCTGTGGTTCTGCTTATTCCTGAAAGTCCTCAGATCATCTGGGAATGAAGCCAAACAGCAGTGAAAGATCAGTTCATGAAAAGACAGAGCTATTTATCAGCATCGTAACACAGGGCACAAGGATACACGCTACCCTGATGTTTCATTCCCTGAACTGTTTCCCCTCAGGGTCTCCATTCTGTCACTGACAGTCATTTTTGGGAGTTCTGGAGCACCTTCCCTGCCATAGCCACGGGGACTGACTTTCCTGCATGCAGACTACCTCCCTCTCTTTCTGCAGACTGCCTGCCAACAATGGCAGATGTGGAAGGGTTAGATATGAAGGTTTCACAGGCTGGACTTGCTTCTGCCACAGAGAAACTCCTGAATCAAGAGTTAAAAATATGTGGTCTGTTTGACTGATTGTTTTTTTTTAATTAAAAAATTTAGAATTAAA
Organism: Todiramphus chloris collaris; assembly: GCA_025345505.1. NCBI lineage: Eukaryota > Metazoa > Chordata > Aves > Coraciiformes > Alcedinidae > Todiramphus > Todiramphus chloris. The sequence continues at coordinate 9,199,268 of JANVCC010000068.1, read as the reverse complement.
AAAAAAAATTCTCTCTCTGAATAGGCCACATTTTCACAGTCCGGCAACGACCCAGAAAGAATATCATGATTGCTACTGCATATTGATGCTTTTAAACACTAAGCTCCTATCCTGATGGAGGCAACTAAGCAGAGAAAAGGATAAAGAGCAGTTCCAGTGGAACTGCAGTCTTGATTTTTATAATAGGATACTGTAGAAAGAAGTGCTATTTTTAGTGACCTAGTTTATCTGGGAAATTTCAGCTTGCAGATGAAATATTACTTTCATGATCCATACACATGGATTTTTTATGAATGGCTCTTAAGGGACATTTTTTTGCTTCCAAGCCAGTGTTTGGTGACATTTAAAATCATAATAGCAGCATTATAAGAAATAACCTGGCCCAAGAATCCTTTAGAGCCGTGAGCACACGTAGCAGATGTGTTGCATCTGCACGTAGCAATAGCTCTTCTATTCACCAGTGTGTGAAGGCTCTGCACAAAATCTCATGGACAAAGCTGCACGGGGCATAAGCACCACAGTAGTTGGGCTGCTTGGGCTGCCTCTCATCTGTTTCATGTCCTCACTGAGCAGTCGTTTTCCATACCTGTGGAGAGAGCTCCTCCCAAAGATTGCAGATCTCCCTGGTACAGCTAAAACTTTGCAGTAGCTTTATAATCTGACACTCCCTTGCTCTCAGAAAAATGTGTTTTATCCAGCAGTTGAGCATTTCTGGCTCACAGTCTCTATCCCTCAGTGGGAAACACCTGAAAAGTTCAGTATCTTTTATACCAGGTAATCAGCCTATAGTATGATCTGCACACATCCATCATGACCATGTCCAAATGCCCCATGTGTAGCTTCCAACAGTGAGACTCTCCCTATATATTTTTTTTTTCTCTTTCCTTATTTTTTTTTCTTTGTTTAACTTCCAGGAATTGTCTGAAAAGTTTCCAGTCTGGCTTTACCCAGCTTCAGTTCTGATCTCCCTCCCTCCCTCTTAATTTTTTTTCCCCATGGGCAGCCTCACTGGAACCTCCTGGCAGCTTAATGGCTAAGTCTGCTGACTTGCAGCATCCCTGGGGAGCTGATTCAGTTAGTCTCTGCCTGTGGATCTCTTCAAAGAGCCCTGTTCTGCTCGAAACACATAACCGAACAAACTGAATGTCAGCACAGGAGAGCTTGTTGGGTGGTGAGTAAAAGGCTGGATTCATGAGGGAAGTGGTGCAAGAGTCTTGAAAAATATCCTGGCAAAAATCCATAGGTATACCAGAGGGAACAGCCTGAGGTGGGGAGTACAATTGTAAAGATTTGAGATTTCATGAATTTTATAACGAAATAGAGAATCTTTAACATTTTCTACTTGAAATGTGTCATTTTGCTGTGGGGTGTTTATCCCTTTAAAGCCCTCCATCCCTTCTTTTAATGAAATACGGCTTGATTTTTTTTTTAAAGGTCATCTTGGAGTAAAAGAAAGTTTTACTTTAAGATTGATGAAATACAACACTTCAGCTTTCCATAAGCAACACATTTCCATTAAAAAAAAAAAGTTGAATTGCTTTTTCTTGATGTTTTCAAAACCCTTCCCTCATTACTTTTGCTGGGACAGATTCCTAAATTTAAGTGGATTCATGAACAGTTTTAATTTCTCCAAAACTCTGTGGTTGGATTTACTATCTGTTGAACACAGAAGCCGTATGGTGCCAACAGACCTTGTGTAGAAGAGCATACTCATGGCTAAGCCATCACCCTGGGACTCAGGAGGCCTAGTTACAGCTTCTGACTCTGCCAACTGACTTCATGTTGGCCTTTACCCAAAGCCAAACTCTTAATTTTAGCAAGTTTTTATTTATATATATTTATTTATATATATATATATATATTTTTTTTTTTAAGAAGATGCTAAAATAGTCTAGGCAACTAATACACACACTGACATAATTTCCTGATAACTACAGCTAGTGGAAACCCTGGGATGATGTGGGATGATAGAGCTTCCCTGGCACCACTTCGATGTGTTGTGTTATGCTATATTCAGTGTGCAAAACCAAGCAAATAGGTCACCCAGGGGAGCTGGTGGACTCCAAATCTGGCACCCAGAACAAAAAGAGACAATTCTAACTGGATCTAGATCAGCTTATTGCAATTAGTTGCCACACAGCAAACTGGCAACCCAGTGCACTAATTAAGATAATGGCACAGGAAAAAACCCATCAAGTTGTCGAAGGTATTATGCAGAAATGTTTTGGGGAAATTAATCTGAACCAGAGCTCAAGGAAGGCCAAAACACCAGAGCAAGGTTTCTGCCTGGGTTGGAGTCTGACTGGGAGAGCACTGGCAATCTTCAATCGTCATGAGCACAAGGCTCATGCCAGGCCAGGGAGTAACCCAGAGTAATCTGGAGATGTCCGTGCCATCTCTGCTGGGGCAGATATTGCTCTCTTGAGCAGAAATCCCTCCCTGGACTCGGCAAAGTCTTTCCCATTAAAATTGCCATCAGTGACAAATTCCAACAAAAGAGATGTTTGTGGTTATTCAGTGTTTTGTTGAGTAAAGCACCTTTTGCTGAAAAATTCTTTACCCACTCCTGCCTTGTCACCACTCAGCCCTACAGTTCTCTGGCTCTGCATCACTGGAGGTTGTGTTCCATGTATACACAGCAGTGCTAGGGTGCTTGAGAAGAGTGAGAGTTCATGAAATAAATGCCTTTGTGAGCAGTGCCTGCACTACTACTACCCTTAAGGAACCCTTCCGGGTCAGACACTTGTACAGACACTTGTTATCTTTGCTGACACTGCATCTGTTTGACCAGTTCTGTAAATAAGAAGATTAATTCCATTTTCAGGGTGTTAACTTTTCACAAGCAGCCTGTTCTCGCTGAAAATGCTCACAAATTCTCTTCGCATAAAATGAACATAGCAAATGTAACATCTCTACACCGATAGAGGAGTGTACGACGCTGTCCTACAAAGTGCAATTTTTTCAGCTCAAAAAGAACTGAGAGAAAAGGATAAGTGGAAATAAGGGACTCTGAATGCTAAGGGATAATCTGCATGTGAACAATAAAAATAAGCAAGTACTGCTTGTTTTGGAAATGGGAGGTGCAAGCCCGAGGCTTGTTTGTGCATTAACTTGTCATAGTGGCTTTACAAGTGTGTGCCTGCCTGTTTATTCATGGATGCAGCAAGAACGGTGTGCTCTGTCCTGCAAGTAAGAAATATAACTCACAGTTGTGTTGCACGGGGACAAAACATCCATCAAAAAAACTGTGGGAATTCTGTTGTCTTTATAAAACACGTTTCGATGGGGAAAGACATGCATAACAACAAAGCCATCTTACTGGGAACAGCATTTGACATTTCTCCTCATTTCATCAATGCTTTAATTCTTACAGGAAGGAAGGCTGGCAAAGTTCACTTGCTTTTAATTAGAGGCGTGAAGTAATAGGTGAGTAGGGTTTGCAAATCAAATTGTTTTGAGAAAGTAGTTAATATTTTTTTTTCCTTATGATTTGTTCTCTTAGGAAAAAAAAAAAAAATCTATTTATGTTTCCTACCTTAAACGAGGCTTGTGGTATTAGGGGTGAAAGTGGAAATTAGGTGAACTAGGAATGATCATTTTGAAATTGTTTTTCCCTATCTCATGTTCACATTCACACTTTATGAGCTCTTTCCAATGCATGTCTTCGGTGAGTACTACTACCATGTGCTCTTCTCAAATACAGGTCTGTCAAGCTGATAGGGAAGCTTAAAGACAGGAGGTGACCCAATTCATAATTTTTCCTTCGTGTGTCTTTTCACACAGCGTGAGCTGAGCGCTGGGTATCAGGAAGACAAAAAAATGTTTGGTTTGCTGTTTGGGACATATTTTCCTGACCAAAAAGAAAAAGCTAGAAGAAATTTGAATTCATTGCAATGGTCACAAGGAAGGCCATAAAGTGATTTTTACTAGAGTTCAACCCTTGGTCAATGAGATTCATGTTTGCATATATATATCACGGAGCTGTCGGGGTCTGGCAGCAGGTGTTCTCTGGGGAAACTTGTCACCACAGTGGCACCTGTGCCCATAAAGTCATCACCTACCGCCGGGGATGGGCACAGAAGCACCACGGGTCGCGCGGTCTCTCTTGTTCCAACACCACTGCACAGTCAGGGGTTGGGCTCCTGTAAGGGGTGAGCTAGTTGGGGAGGATGAATGGCAGAATTACTCTCTCCCCTTCTCAGGGCAACAACTGCCAGCGATATGCTTCTCTCCTGACCCTCGTCCCACCCCTCTTGGAGACAACAGGCAGATTTGGCTGAAGCTGGCTGGGGAGCAGACACAAAAACTTTCTGTGGCAGAAGTCCTTCCTCAGAGCTGTGCAATGTATGGATGAAACCATTTATATGCCTGAAGAATCTAACATCTCCTGAGGACACACTCGGCGCTAGTCTGCAGTGTTGTTGCATTCAGCTTTTATGTTATCTCCATGATTCACAAAGAGTGATTCACAAGAAGAATTAATTCCTGTAATGACCTATTCTACTGCATGAATAAATACAGAAAATACCTAGGGAATCACTGAGTTGCATCTTTGTGAATTAATTTCTGTACTGTACTCTGAATACATAAAACAACATATGCCTATTAGTAGCCACAATAAGTAAGTGTAATGTAGAAACTTAAGGGCAGATATTTCATAGCGCTGCTTTTGTTCATGAACTATATAGGTCTGTTTAGACCATTCTTCCTATTCAAGGTTACCCACGCTTTAGCAAAATAAGAAGTGGCCTTTTGCAAATCTAAAGTACACTAAATGGTAATAACCTGTTATCATGGATACGGGATGGCTATGCTACTAAAATTTATTTGACGTTGCTCTGAGAAAACACCACCATCCAGAAATTCCCCCTGGAGACTTCAGCTCAGGCAGAACGTTGGGGGAATTTAACACGACAAGATGCTTTGGAGTGTCTGTGTTTATTATGTTCCCTGCATGGCAGTGTGGCTCAGCACGCGTCTGCAAGAATTTGTGGATTCTGGGAAGCTGTCGCTTCTGAAAACCAAACACCCTTGTTTGTCCCCCAGACCAGTGGACAACATAAAGAAAATCACTGTTCAGCCAGTGTATGCCTAAAATGATATGAATAAAACTTCTAAAATGGAATTCCTACACTGGTTTATGGGAACTATTAAAAGGGTGTGAGTTGTTTATGCTTACTGGGAAATGGATGGAGGCCACCAAACTTATTTCACAAAGGCTTCTACAAATCCTGCAGTCAGTAAAACTTTTCAGTCATCCATGGCTGGATCTGAACTGGCAAGCCCTATGTGAAAGCTGCTGTATCCATTCATCACTCACCCCTCTCTCCCCAGTTTTTATGGTCAGCAGGTGTGTGTGTAGGAGAGGCTGTGGTCTCTCATTTCATTTGTTCCTCCTGATTTATGGCATAATATCAGTTAGGTAGGCTTCATAAAGTCGGAGGCCAGGAGGGAGAACTAGATCATCTGCTCTGACCTCCTGTGTAGCACAGCCCATTAAGTTTCACATATTAAGCTCAAAGACAAGAGTGAGACTACAGCGTTTTAAGTATACAGGGGATTAAACCATGTGCCACATAACCAGGAAACCAGGAGAGATGAAAAACCATCATTGCTCAAGACCTCTGAAGTCTCAAAGAAGAATAGAGTTGAGATAAGTCCAGTGACAGCAGCAGACAATAGCATTCCTGTCATGTAGAAAGAGGTGAGAGTCCCTAGATAAAAAAACAACAGATCAAGAAAATCTAGAGTGAGAGCAAAATGGCATCCAGAAACTTCTGCCAGCCTGATCTGGGGGAAAATTGTATCTTCAGTCCAGCAGAGCCCTGGATATGACAAGAAGGAAAAGAAGTAGAAATACAGGGAAGGAAACTCCCTGTCACCATAAGACCGCTCTTCTCTTTCCTTCTCCTTTCAACCTCCCAAGGAAAACCAAAGAGGAAAAAAATAAAAAGGGCAAAAGGCTGCCTCGTATGGTTAATGTTAGAATTGTTTTCTGTAAAGGTTTATAAGGGCACCCAGAGAGGCTGGGCATGTGATGCTGAGAAGTAATGAGTGTAATGTCATTTCAAGATGAGGAGCTAAAGCGTGGGGAAAAGCAGTTCTCGGAAGAAGCCATGCATGACACCAGCACAGCTCTCTTGAGCCCTAACTTTCCCGATGAGGAAACAACTGACTAACAAGGGTTTTGGTGAGCTTTAGCATCTTGTTTCTCTAGACTGTGTAAAAACCTTCGGGAGAAAACATTAATTATTAGAGTGAAATATTAGGAGTTTTTAACAGATCAAAATTCTCAGCCATCACCTTCCTGCCAATTTTATTCTTCCATTTTCATATTGCAAGGCCAAGTGCCCCAGCACCACTGTCAGTTGCTGCCAAACAGATGGTGTGGCTTCAGTCGTGTAGCTAATTTTACCTATTTTAATGGAGTTCTCAAGTAAAATTGCATGCATACATGTGTATTTTTTCCAGATTCAGATTAAGGCTTTGCCTTTGCAGAGAGTGAGTTTGCCTTACCTTTGCATTTCTTGGGCTTTCTTAAGTTTATCCACATCATTCCATTGAATCTTAATCAAAGGGGATTTCAAGATGTAAAACCACAGTATGTGGAGTGTATTGGATAAGTACAGTAAAAGGAGTGGAAAACATAATTTGGGTGTCTGGTTCATACAGAGTCACATGCTATGGAGGCATGATCCACAGATAAGTTTATCCACTAGCCCTGAATGACACAGTAAGTAATTTTTCACCAGATATTTCCAGGTTTCCCCTTCTGGTCATTCTCTGAATATTGTGGATAGAAGGAACAGACCTAACTCCTCTCATTGTCTATCTAACATATTTCTCTTTGGCTGCACTAATTTCAGGGAAAATACACTCTCGTGGACATCAACTAAGTCTCGTATACTGAATAACTAAAAGGGGAAAAAGCCCTTATTATTAAAAAAAAAAAAAAAAAAAAAAAAAAAAACCCCAAGAAAATCCTGCCATACACTGAAGATTTTACAAGATTCCAGATGAAAGTATAAAACCAAAGTTTTTTTGGTCAACGATGTCACCTGCACATACAAAGTGATACATACAGCCCCTTTTGCACCAAGCTCTCTCTCGTTATTTTTCTCTACACCACACAGACTTTTGTCTCCCTCCACAAGCAACAGGAGGGAGGGAAAAAAATTAAGGGATCTGTGGGGAGGGACTGGAAGGGAAAACAAGAAAACGTCGAAGCTTAAAAAAAACAAAAGAAAGAAGGATGCAAGGTGCTGGAAAAAGTGTCTAGAAGGAAAAAGTGTAGACGTAGAAAGGGAAAATTCAGCAAAACACGTACAAGGCAGAGACCAGCAAGCTAGGTTTTCAGCTGGGCTAAGCCAGTCAAGCTCCACTAAAGGGAGTGGAAGCTGAAATGATTTCTAGCAATTTAGGATCTATTCCATTTTGTTATATTGAAGAAATAAAGAACAGGAAATTCATTTTATAGAGAAGGCATAACTCATGAATTGACTGTGAATTAGTTGGCTGCCAAAAAAATTCAGCAAGAAAACTGCTAAGGCACACTATTCTTTAAATTATATCTAATTAGACTCACTATTATTTTATCTTGGTGTTCATACACTTAGAGTGGATCCTGAGGATGCCCAGGAAAAGGCAAGTGCGGAGCCTTGGATGAGTTCAAGTACAACACTGACTATCTGAAAGTAAAATGGGATTTGCCCATTGCATCTAACCATGCAGTACAGGTCACCCAGCTTTTCCTAAGCCTTCATGCTTGAATTGCATAGCCCTAGTGTTTATCACAGCGAGCAGAGAAGGCAGAAAGACATGCAGTAAATCATATCCTCTTGTTAACAACAGCCATACCACGCCATTAGAAAGTTTCAGAGAACTACTAGTCCGTCTTTGGAGGAGAGGTCTATTTGATTTGACACAGAACAAATCATAAATCAAACAAAACAAACCATTCATAATTAATCTTCACGTAAGGCTGCCCTTCTTGAAAAGCTGGAATAGGCAAGGCTAAAGCCAGCTATGCCTTTTGGGGTGGCAGGGAGGACTCCAGAATCCCCCTCCCACACACAATCTCTTCTTGCTGCACTGTGGCAGCCCTCCGTTCACCTGGACATGCTCTGAAGCTCCGAGGAAGCTCAAGAGAAGCAATCTGCAGTGCTCCTTCTCACAGCCTAGGGAGCTGTGCCAGGGATGAAGTTCAGGACCTGAACAATGCCCTGCTTGGCTAGTCATTTGGATAGAGAAAAATAATTTACAGCCAAATTCTGGAGGAGGGGGCCAAATTCTAAAGAGCACTGAAGTCTCTGGAAGCTTGTTTGAAAAATTAGTAGTGCTGCCACAACAGCTGAGATTTCTGCTTGTTGCCAACAGCAGTAAAACTCGATGGCTATGTACACAGGTAGCTGAATCTGACCTTCACATCACAGTATGTTACTGTGGGCACCAACCAGGCATGGGGTGTGAGGTGCAACTTTTCACCACGACTGCAGTTAAGGCTCTGTCTCCTTGCTGATTGAAGTGGTGGGTGTTTAAAATGAAGAGAACGCTGAGATGCTCAGAGCTATAGTGCATTGCATCTGACTGTAACACATGGAAACACTTTTTCATATCAAAGATGAGAATGGCTGTAAGCAGGTCTTTTCCTTCAGGCTAAGTGTGAATTCTCCAGCCCCTGGATAAGAGCCAGTATTTCTCCAGGCAAGCAGTAGTGCCTGGTGCTACCATGTGCCACATCTAGATCTCAGCATCTTCCTGATTCCTCCATGTCAGTACCTTTAGATAGTAGAAGGACTGCTGAATTGCTACACTAAGGAGGAAATTCGTACCAGTCTGGAGTGAGGGCAACCATCCAGCACTGGTTTTAGTACTCTTGAATTAGGCTGTGACACTCAGCCCTCCACAATAAGACTGTGGCCACTATGATGTGAAGCACTGGGAGCAGTGGGAAGGGAAGATGCTGAAGGCATTTCCCTAAAGCAAGGGAAGATGTTAATGGCTTCCTGAAGGAACGCGAGCTATTTCAACAACAACAAAAACCCTTGGGAATTTAGAAAGGCACAACACAGATCGCAGGCCTATTTATACTGTGTCCAGTGAATGTTTCTGAAGAAATTTCAAAAACTTTAATTCATATTTTTACTTAAATTCTCTATTACTTTAGAGCAGGTGTATCTTTTGGCAATAAAATACAGCACAATAAATTTATAGAATCATAGAGTCATTTAAACTGACTTCCCATATTTTGAGATTAAAAGAAGAGGTTTTCAATCTGCCAAAGGCAAAAAAACCCCAAGACATCCTTGTGCATGGCTACTATAAATAGATCCTGACTACCTACCTCATTCATTGCTCTCGAAAGGTGGGGGGCTGCCACAGAGCCATGGCTTGCAGCAGGTGTGCCAACCCTGTTCAAAGGAAGGGGCTTGTGAAGTAAGAAGCTCGTGAAGTAAAAAAGCTAAAAATAAAATCAGTTCTTCTCAAATCTCTGGCTTAATATTCTCCCTGTTATTCTTCTTATTCTGGTGATTCTTCCTGTTATTTTTACAGCTGAGCCAATGTTTCCAGGCAATTCACAAAGTTACTTGGAAATCTCAAGCTATTATAAACTTTAATTTTGATTCTCATTTACACTACAGCTTCCTTTACATTCAATTTTAAAATCTCTTTATATTCAAAGAGGAATGAAGGGTCTTTTTTTTTTTTTTTGGTAACAGTATCAGAAGTTTTCTATATGTATCATTATTCTATTATTAATTTAATTATAATATCTCCTAATCAAGTTTTGGGGTTTTCCAAGAAGAACACAATTCTTGGTAAAATTCTGCAGGGATCAAGGGAATAACAAAAAGAATTATTTTGGCCACTCCTATCATTTTTAGTATCTTTCTCTACTTCATGGAAGAAAACCTGGAGTGATATAATACAAGTTAGGTTACTTAAAAAGGGTCCTTTCTGAAGTGTATATGAAGGAATGCTATTGACTTTTGCAGCCTTGCAAAAAAAAAAAACCCAAAAAAAGAGTTCTCAATGGCAGTGATTCACTTTATAATTCACTATTTAATCATATTTGTCTGAGGTAAAGATAATATTATTAAAAGACTTTTCAGCATAAAGGCAAGGTATTTCTCCTTCAGAAATGGTAGGGTTTTTTTAATGGCAGTCTTTTGTTAGTAGTGTAGTTACAAAGTTCATCCAAACACCTTCTCATTACCCATGTCCTTCCCACACCTGGTTTCAGTTGACCAGAGTATCAGTTACTTCCTTGCCTTTCCTAACAACTGGGAAAAAACACAGGAAAATAATGTTTAATGTCATGAGATATATGTATATATTCTTGTAAAGAAAGTAATTTCTTGCCATGTAAGATGTTCTTCTACTTGAACACTGCACTATTATTTTCAAACTTTACTATAGATTAAAAAAGGGAGTTTTTTGAAAGCGAGCAATGATTCTTTTCTCTCCTGTTTTCATAAGCATCCTTTTATTTCTCTGCCTTCAGCTCCATTCTCTGTTTTCCTCCCCTCTGCCTTTTCTTGGCTGTTGCAAGTGTGCATTCCCTTGACATGAGAATCTCTCTTAATGAAAGCTCATGAGGATTTTTCAAACTATTATTTTCAGAGGGATAGATCAGGTCCAAGAAGCATGCCTGTACACGTGGAGATTTTTGTTTCAAGACACAGTATGAGAGACATCGTGTATTTGAAGGCAGTCATAGGCTCAATTGAGCTCACCCCATATAATCCACTGACATATTCGTTGTAAGGGATGACATCATTTAACGTGGGTTTTTGATACGGGGAGCAGGGCTGATTCAGAGCATGCTGAAATCAGTAGGAGTCTCTCTATTGACTGTAGTGAACTTATGGTCTAGTCCTTTAATACCATCTGTAGAAGACAATTTCAAGGCATTCCTTTCATTTAAAAAACTCACAAACCCTCTGGTGCACAGCAAGGATTTTAAAGGAGCTTGAATATATCTGAAGGACATGTCAGCCTGCCTGCTCACTGCACTTTCCAAAGCCCTGCAAATTGCCCTCGGTGTTTGTTTGTGTAAGAAATGTCATAACAGTAATTGTACCATTTTGACAGTTGAATGCAGAGACCCCTTGAGTCAATAAAATATTGCTGATGTGCCAGAGGCTGGAGAGCCTTTGCATCACTTTAGACTTTTTATTCCTACCAAATTGCCATTCATATTTCAGCAAAATGAAATATCCTTCTGTCTGGGTTCCAGAAACTGCCAGCAGCAGTAATAGAAGTTATTTGAAAGCTATTGGCTGCAATACTTGAGCAAGATAAAAAAAGAATAATAAAATAAATAAAAATTAATTGTTTCCTAAAAGTTCTGTAGCCATAACACAGAGTTTCTCAGGACTATAAAATATAACCGCCTTCCTGATCTATTCTTGGAATATTCCATTGCATTGACTCTTTTTTCTATGTAAACTACTCTTTTTCACTAGCAGTCTGTCTAAATCACAGTTTATATCAGGTGGATCCTGAGCTGTAGCTCACTGTTCTTACTTTTCTCTCTCACATGAACAAGCTCAGGGCTAGGTATTGTCCACCTTTACCCACAGCAAGGAATCTCTTCCATCCCAAGTATTCCTTTTCGTAGAACAGCAGACGGAAGAAAAGGAGACAAGGTCAGGCCCAGAGCTGTGCACAACCTTGATCTAAGCAGCAGTCAGACATGGAGAAAGATGTGGGGCAACCTGGGGTGGGGGCTGCAGGTAGGGGGAGGCACAAATGGCTCACATCAGCACTGATGCTTTGGCCTGGCTCATTGCATCTGGCATGTAGGATGGAGGCACTAGAGAAAAGCCATAGTGCTGTGAAGGGAAAATGTGGAGCACATTGGAAGCAGGATGGAGAAACTATCTGGGGAAAAGGAAGAACAAAGCCCATCCAGCCTTCTCCCAGTAAACAGAGCTGTCAGAGCCTTAAGGTTCTATAATTAGCATCATGCAGGCAGGCTGCTGCACCCTTGTGGAGCACCTCTAAAGTTGATTGTTCATAGCCAAGTCCAGGATCCAACTCCAAGCTCTGCAGCCCCCTAAACTAAATTTTTAACTCAGGAGAGCACTAGTCCACTAGCAAGAGTTTGCAAGATCGGGCCCAAAGTGAGCAATTCTACTGAAATAGTCCTAAACTACATGTGAGGAATGGAAGCAGGAAAGTCAGGAGATGGGAACCAAACCTGTGTCCAAACCTATGAAGTTCTGTGATATCTAGCAGCTGAGTACCAGGTGACTGCTTCCAGGTCTCTCACTACCTTTACCTACTGCTGGTGTGACCCATGGCTTAAGAAGATGATTGTTCTGATGAAGCCACCTCCTGTCTCTGCTCTGTGCTTTTGCCTCTAGAGACAACTCCTTTGCCACCACAGAGTAATGAAAGAAAAATAATTTCTAAATCAAATTTAGCACAGATACTATTTCTTTCTTCGTTGTACTTCACTAATCACAAACTCGGGTGATCTTGAACTCTTCTTCTCTGCATGTACAGGACAGTGTATTTGGGGTTTCCCTGTAAGGTCCATCTTACAGCCTGGACCATACAGATTCTGCTACTTCTAGTCTGTCTTTGACACTAGCCAGCATCAAAGTTGTCTCTGGAGACCTCCAGAAATGTTGCAGAAGACAGCTGTGCTCTGTTTTTTTTCTGTTCCTTTCACTTTTTAGTGCGGTCTACAGAAAGTACGATGAAGCCACATACATTTACTCACCCCTTCTCTGAATGATGCTCAATTGTCACCTCAACAGCTTCCTGCAGCCATGAATCCTGGAGTCCAATTACACACTCTGTGAGAGAAGGTGTTTCCTCGTATCAATTCTGAATATGCTGCTTTTTGGTTTGGTCATCTCCTCTTGCTAGTATTTTTTGGACAGAATCCTATTCTGAGCAAATAGCTTAAAAGCCCCAGATCAGCTCTTCACTTACACACAAAGAAAGATTTCCCTCTTTCTCCCCCGGGGTTTTCTTTGCATTTTAAGCAGCACATTCAAAATTGAATTTTGGGTTGTTCTGGCAGTGTGTGGGTTCTGCAGGGCAACTTATGCTCGTACAACCTGGCCAAAATAAAAGGGTTTTTATTGTAGTTTTTTGTTGTTGTTGTTTTTTAGATCAGTATTTGGCTAAGTGAACAGAGTAGAAACAAGCACCTGATCTCCATGGGATGGACTGGTCTCATTTCTAGGCAATTATCTGTAATATTCTGGTTTATATAAATACTGAAATACTTGAGTTTCTTTGGGCTCTGTACCGTGAAGACTCCTAGATAGATTGGTGCTGAAAAACACACAGGAATTTGCAAGTTTTGGATCAGAAACAGTTTCACATATTGAAAGCTTTGATGCTGTCAAGCCTCAAGTCACTCAGCATATGATTCTCCAGCTGCACCAATCCTGCATTCACAAGGCCAAGTGGCTGCCCAGATGGATTATTTCTTGCCAATGGCTCTTCCTGATGCTGGCTGGACTTGCAGCACAGCTTTAGCTTTCCTTTGGGCCTTGCATGGCCACATTTGTCTCCAGCTGGATGCTACTGGAGCTGCAAGGCAGCAGCCCCACATCCATTCTGCCCAGCCCACTATTTGCTAGGTTAGAAAATCATGGGTGGATAGAGGTGATAAAAAAATCTCTCTGATGGCTCTAGGCCACCCTGAGGGAGACAGTTAGACTGTCATTCTAGCTTTTTTGAGTTCTCTGGGATAGGTAAAGTGACAATAAACACTACCCACTGAACAGATGCATGGTTTCAGAAATGCCACCTTCCTTCTCACTTCTTTGTCCCTATGTAGAGATGACAAAGTCAAAGCAGAGGTTAGTAAACATTGTGGCAGGCCCATAACTCAAAATATATGGAGCCTGTGCAACAGCCACACAGCACAATTAAGTCCCTTGTGAATGACATGTAGTGTTACTCATGAAAAATATTATAAATGCTCTGTATTCACTGACATAAAAAATAAGCATACTGTGACTAGTCAAGCCAGTTTTGCTACTGTTATGTGTTATTATAATCCAAGACAACTCTGTTACCCAAACTGAGGCTTGCTGCTGAAGCACTTTATAATCTGGCCGCTGCAGAAATACTGATTTCTGTTTGACTAGTATTCATTCTGGTAGTTTAAGCTTTACTCAGGGGCTACTGCTAAGCAGTTTTTATTTCCTGCAGTATTTTGTTATTAAGGAAGAATTAAAACCTTGAATATTTAGCTTCTGCTATCACTACACATTATTAGGCAAAGCTGATTCTGAGTTCTAGGCAATGAGCATGACCTCCAAAGTCTTTCAAAGGCCACTGTAATTTCCATGTGTAATACAGAGGGTTTGTTAAAATGAAATAGGTTCCATCAACAACAGTTGCTAGAAGACCTGCAGTTTCAATTAAGAATCATATGTCTCCAAGGAAGGATGGGGCAAACAGATTTAACACCAAAACTTCTCAGGTCACCAAATAAGCTCGTTACCATTTTACCCATGATACAACCTATTAAAACCCTATATTAAAGTATTAATAGCACATCCCAGTGAGACACAGATGGCAATTAGCCAACCTGCTACCCAATTCCATTTCTAAGTTATTATGACTATTTATTTAGCTCCCAAGAGCCTGAGACTACACAATATCCTCCAAGGCTGGGCATTGAAATGTCCAATATTACACTAAGAGTTAAAACGGGTAAACTTGTTACTATAAGGTAAATTCAGACGTGAGCTTGCAGCAGTACAGTAACTGTTGTGTACATGCAACAGCATGTTCAAACGGCTGTCCATACCTCAAACCACTGAAGAGCTTTCCCAAAAAACAAAGGCAAACTGCACAAACCTTTATACAGAATCAGCAGCCACCATGGATTTGTAAAACGATACAAACAGTTTATGAACAAACAAGATTATATCCTAATTCAATATAAATCCTTTCAAAGAAGTTTGTTTTAAATGATAACATGCTCCTGCAAGTATACAGCTACCTACTTCCCTTTCTGAGCCCAACAAAGACAGGCTTGGATTTGGATGGACTACTCTTGGGATTATGAGAGACCAGAATCCCTTTTTTTTCCGAGATGGGTTTCTTAAGAGACTGTACAGGAGAGAGGAATGGACCATGGAAATGGTTTATATTATAAATCAAGAAGCAAGGTCTGAAGGAGATATATGTGTTCTCCATGCCTGGTCCTCATCTACAGAGCACACATGGATAAAGGGCACTAAAATAGCTGAAAGAACAAGGGGGAACAGACGGACAGAACGTAAGGGTGAGAACAGCAGCAAGGTAGATGATAGCTATTGATAGGTACAGTCAATGGCAAGTAGAAATTAGATTTTGTACTTAAAGGACAACACATATCTTGAAATGAAGAAACTAGAACATCTGGTGCAGGACATCAAATGTATCATTGCAGGAATAACCCAAATCTGGTCTACCTATGTCTGGAGTAGGGGTTATGATCAAAACACAGATGCTGGAAACACTTGCTGTTCCACAAAACCACATGTAATGATAAAAGTCATGGGTAACTCTGCACATTAACAGAGAGAGAACATGGATAAACAGAAACAAAATTGTGACTATTTGGTCAAGGTTATTTAAAATAGGAAAAAAACCAGGCTAGAGTTGCCTTTTTTTATGAACAGAGATCTATGTAATGATATTAGAACCATTTCTGAACGTTGTACTATGTTGAGATAGTGTAACTTTTCAGAAATATATTGAAGAACAAATTCTACCAATAATGTTAGAGACCAGAGGTTCCTGTTAGGGAACCTGACAATTTTTTTTCACTGTTACTGGTTTTTTTTTCACTGTGATACTGTTTTGGGTGTGTATTACAGGCCACCTGATCAGGATAAGGAAGCTGATGAGACCTTCTACAGGCAGCTGATAGAAACCTCACAATCACAGGCCCTGGCTCTCATGGGGGATTTTAACTACTCGGATATTTTCTGGAAGGTGTACATTGTCAGCTATTTGCAGTCCAGGAGGTTCCTCCAGAGCATTTATGATAATTTCTTGATGCAAATGGTGGATGAGCCAACTAGGAGAGGAGCACTGCTGGATCTTGTACCCACTAACAAGCAGGGTCTGGTTGAAGCAGTTAAGGTTGAGGGCAGTCTTGGCTGCAGTGACCATGAGATGGTGGAGTTCAGGATCTTGTGTGGTAGGAACAGAATACCAAGCAGGATCACAACCCTGGACTTCATCAGGGCCAACTTTGACCTTTTCAAGAGATTGCTAGGGGAAATCCCATGGGACAAGGTACTAGAAGGTAAAGGGGCCCAAGATAGTTGGCTTATATTCAAGGACCACTTCTTCCAAGCTCAAGATCAGAGCATCCCAACAGGTAGGAAATCAAGAAATGGAGCCAGGCAACCTGAATGATTAAACAGGGAACTGCTGGGCAAACTCAAGTGGAAGAAGAGAGCCTTTAGATCATGGAAGGAGGGGATGGCTACTTGGGATGGATATAAAGCTGCTGTCAGAGGATGTAGGGAGACAACCAGGAAAGCTGAGGCCTCCTTGGAGTTAAACCTTGCAGGGGAGGTCAAGGACAAAAGAAAGAGCTTTGCCCTGGTGACAGAGGATACAGAGAAGGTGGAGTTACCGAATGCCTTCTTTGCCTCTGTCTACACTGCTGGAGACCGTCCTTGGGAGCGCAAGACCACTGAGGCCCCAGAGGAAGTCAGGATAGAGAACAAGACTTCCTTGGTTGGTGAGGACCAGGTTAGGGATCAACTGAGCAATCTGGATGTACATAAGTCCATGGACCCCAATGGGATGCACCCGCAAGTTCTGAGGGATCTGGCAGAAGTCATTGCTAGATCATTCTCCATCATCTCTAGTAAGTCATGGAGGTGCCTGAGGACTGGAAGAAAGCAAATGTCACTCCAGTCTTCAAAAAGGGCAAGAAGGAGGACCCAGGTAGCTATAGACCAGTCAGCCTCACCTCCATCCTCAGAAAGGTGATGGAACAACTTATCCCTGCTGCTGTCTCTAGGCATATGAAGGACAAGGGGGTCATCAGGAGCAGTCCACATGGTTTTACCGAGGTGAAGTTGAAGTCATGTTTGATCAACCTCATAGCCTTCTATGAAGAAATAACCAGGTGGATAGATGATGGCAGTGCAGTGGATGTGGTCTATCTTGAGTTCAGTAAAGCATTTGACACCCTCTCCCACAGCATCCTTGCAGCTAAACTGAGAAAGCGTGGTCTGGATGATCAGGCAGTGAGGTGGATTGTTAACTGGTTGAAGGATAGAAGGCAGAGAGTTGTGGTCAATGGGGCAGAGTCTAGTTGAAGGCTGTATCTAGTGGAGTCTCTCAGGGGTCAGAACTGGGGCCAGTACTATTCAATGTATTCATCAGTGACCTGGATGAGGGAACAGAGTGCACTGTCAGCCAGTTTGCTGATGATACACAACTGGGAGGAGTGGCTGACACCCCAGCAGGCTGTGCTGCCATCCAGCCAGACCTGGACAGGCTGCAGAGTTGGGCAGGGAGAAATCAAATGAAATACAAAACCAGCAAGTGTAGAGTCTTGCATCTGGGAAAGAATAATCCCAGGTACCAGTGTAGGTTGGGGATTGACTTGTTAGAGAGTAGCATGGAGGGAAAGGACATGGGGGTCCTGGTGGACAGCAGGATGACCACGAGCCAGCAATGTGCCCTTGTGGCCAGGATGGCCAATGGCATCCTGGGGTGGATTAGAAGGGGTGTAGTTGGTAGGTCAAGAGAAGTTCTCCTCCCCCTCTATTCTGCCCTGGTGAGACCTTATCTGGAATCCTCTGTTCAGTTCTGGGCCCCTCAGTTCAAGAAGGACAGGGAACTGCTTGAAAAAGTCCAGTGCAGAGCAACAAAGATGCTTAAGGGAGTGGTGCATCTCCCTTATGATGAAAGGCTGAGGGAGCTGGGGCTCTTTAGCTTGGAAGAGACTGAGGGGTGACCTCATTAATACATAAAGGGCGGCAAGTGTCAGGAGGATGGAGCCAGGCTCTTCTCTCTTATGTCCAGTGATAGGACAGGGGGAAATGGGTGTAAGCTGGAGCATAAGAGGTTCCACAGAAACATAAGGAAAAACTTTTTCACAGTGAGGGTCATGGAGCTCTGGAACAGGCTGCCCAGAGGGGTTGTAGAGTCTCCTTCTCTGGAGACATTGAAAACCCTCCTGGACACATTCCTGTGTGATCTGCTCTAGGTGGTCCTGCTCTGACAGGGGGGTTGGACTAGATGATCTTTCAAGGTCCCTTCCAACCCTTAACATTCTGAGATTCTGTGATTCTCTTGTGGAATCAGAAAAAAAAGACATGTTATTGTATATTTGGCTTTGGTGAGTACTTAAGGAAATGACAGACAAACTGTTCAGAGAAGTAACCTTAGCTTGAATGCTCATGATTCATTCAAACTTAGGAGAAGGAAAAAGAAACTAAGACTAAATAATGAAGGAAAAACCTCAGTAAATTTAGGGAAACAGTTAGTGACACAAACTGGTCAGAGAATTTCTAGGATTTCAACGTAGATGAAGCCTAGACTATCTTTGAACTAAGGTACACAAAGTTATCTGGAACTTGTGTCAAACTGTTGTTTGGAGAGGGATTTCACAACAGCAGAGCAAAACCAGTAAGAAATTCTCCTACTATTGAGAAAAGGATCCCTCTTCAGAAAAGATGTGTCAAAGAGAACCCGTGTCTTACAACTGGAGAATTGTAGGGCTATTGTTCTCTGATGGACCTTGCTAAGATGGTTTTTCACCTGAGAACACTTGAACCTTTACCAGATGACCAACAAACACTAATTATGGGAGAAAAGTTGTCTAGCTGTCACGTCAGTCTGCCTGCTGATCTGTCCTGAGGGGCCTCCAGCAATTTGGGTTCCTCTCTGGCGAGGCCATGGAAATAACATGCTTTGACATTCACAGCAGAAGTTGTCAGCTGGGTAAGCACTGAAACCTGCAGCCAATTTCAAGAGTTCTGTGACGAGGCTGCACCAGGGCTGAGTTCAAGAGAAAGATGCGTCTTTGCCACGGACGCACAATAGGGATTACCACATTGGAGGTGGAAGCAAAAACATTCCTGTGCTCTAGTGAAAGGATTAGCTTTTGGACTGATCCCTTCAACTACTTTCATGAATGGTCTTGGCACAATAATAGGAATGCACAGGGACGCATAAATCAAACTTTTTGATGAGAATTTGGGATATTGCCAGTACAGCAGAGGATCAAACTGTCATACAAGAAGAGCTGAACTATTAGAATAAAAGAAGTGTAGTAGGTCATGCACTTATGAACTAATGATAATAGTTTCTAGAAAAAAGCTGGTAACTCTCCATTTGGAAATGTTCAGGAAAAAAAAAAGCTCAGGGAAGGTTGTAAATACCAGTCAATACAGCATGACCAGGAGCCACAATTTGAGGCAGCTATAAGAAAAGATTGCTCTAATCCCATGACAACTATTTCCACTCAAAACAGAAAAGTGTTCGTATCGCTGTAGAGGGCAGGGACAACTTTTTCTGGAATACCTTGTACAGTTCTGTTCACCCACGCTTAAAAGAGAGGAATTCAAACTGGGACAAACGCACGGGGACACGAATGATGCAGTTTTCACACCAGGGTGAACCGAGTCCCACTTCATTTCACACCCTTTCTCGTGTTCACACAGCTGCGTGGTGAACCGCAACAGGAGGGGAAAAAAATTTTTGAGGCAGAAATTATCCTTGTAAGATTTGAGGATGTAGTTCTTCTAGAACACAAAATACTTGAAGTCATGCTATTTTATTTCCTTTTAAAGAATTTAAATATATAGACAAATTTTTAGGGATATTTAGCTCCCATTATTTTAGTAAGAAATTCAAGTGTTCAAAATACTCAAAAAAAAGCACCTTAACCATCATCTTTCCAAACCTGCTCAGCAGTTAAAAAGCATGGGCAAACTGTCAAAGAGCTCAACTTCCACCAGGGAACTGAAAACACCTGAGTTTCCAGAAGTGCCCTGTACCTCCCAGGTTTTCTCTTCAGATGGAGCACTGCAGAGAGCCGAGACGACACAACCTTTATGAAAATCTGTCCCTTCATTGCTACAACAGCCTGCAGAGGAACTCCTGGATGCTGATTTCTTATGAAAATTTGGAGCTTTAATGGATCATCTAGATTAATAAAAGCATCAGTGGTCCTTAAGCAGGAGATCTGTCTTCATATGCCATACAGTAACGTGCACAAATAAATCAAATGCATTATGGAGGCTGAATATTGTCGGACTACAGAAGAGAACATCTCAATAAAATCTTGTTGATACAAGAGAATGTCAAGGATTTCTGTCATAATTGCATTAAGAAAAGGTGTAAAAAAGTTAATTCCCAGATTCATGTAGGAACTTAAGTCCTTTGATTAGCAGTTATGGGTGGGAGCTGGGTGCTCACATTCCCTACAGCATATGTGTAGCATGTTGGGTGACAGCTCAGTGTTTTGATGAAGAATACCAATCCAACTTCTCTCACCATGGTCCCTTCCCCCAGAAACTCCCTGCCTGAATGGAGGCCACAAAGACCCTGGTGTTAGAGTGCCATTCAAAATTGCCCAAACTGTGAAGTCAGGAACCATTCTGCCAGGATTCATACTTCAGATCTGCCCCCTCAAAAACTGAACAGGAGCCATTGCTATCGTTTTAGTCACAATTCAGGTTTGGGGGACTCCTTTTATGAGATGTGATGGTGGTTGAAGACTTGAGCAAGAATTGGCAGGTCTGTGATTGGTATCCCTTCAACCTGCTATCTTTGAGAAGGATTATCCGCTGCCTCCCACCATTCCAGAGCAAGGGGGGATGAAATTAAATAATCAGTTTGTGGCACAGAAAGAGCACTTCTGGTGGCACACAGACTGTGGACTCATTGTCACAAGTCACTCCTGACATCAAAAGTTAGTAGAGGTTCAAAACGTGATCAGACAACAACATGGAAGAGGGCTCCAGCAAGAGAATGATTAAGCTGACTCATCACAAAAAAAATACCCCACCAGTAAAAAAACTCTCTCTCTCAGCCATTCAGAGATAAAATCCTCTTCCTTTCTAGAAAAAACTAGCCTGTAAGGATGAACAAGCATTCCAGACAATCAGTAACATCAGCATGTTAAAGGGAAACTTGTAATAACAATTCTCATGAGTAAACCAGTCACTTATAATGACTTCTAACTTCTTTAAGGAGATCATCACCTGAAAAAATTTAGACAGATTTTTTTCCCCCTAAAAGTAGGCTTCTACAGGTAAGTTCCTAATTCCATACTTAAGCACCTGTCTAATTCAGGGGCAGCAAGAACCCAACTATTTCTATTTTCTCCATTTCTTCTGCCCAGTAACTGGTTAGTTGCTATCTGTATTAATAAAGTCAAGTCTGTATTTGTAAATTCTGGATGATTCTTCAGCCTTAAGGATATCCTGTAGTTAAAAGAATGGCTCATCTTCCTCAAAATGGTAGAACACAGAGATTTAAAAGTCTGGAAAATACCTTCTAACCTGGAGGTGGAGGATGAGCAAGAAGATAAAAAAAAGATGGGTATTAATTATATTGTGGAAAAATGTTGGATGTCTTTACCCTTCAGAGCTGATAATGACTCAGCTGTTTTCTTCACAAGTTATGGAATAAAGCTGTTGCTTTAACACTGATTAGTTGTGTACAACTTGCTTTCTTTAGCCAGATTGCATGTGTGAATGTATTCATGGAAAATAAAACACTCCTACAAATGAATTGTGTGTTTATAGAATTGATGTTATCGTATGCTTCATAAATAGCGTTTCATGCGAACAAGCACTGACAAGATAAAACAAGTATCCATAAAAAATGTTTGGCCTGGGAAAACTCTGCTTCTGAATTGAAAAGCTACCAATTACAGCACTGGACACAGACTTTCTGAAGCTGCACCAGCCGTGCTTTCAAGACCACCATTAAGCGCCCACACTAGGGACTGGATTCTTCAAGACAGCGTAAGCACTTGAGCAAACGTCGAGCTCTTTGCAAATGCTGACAACAGGCAGGAGATGCTTGCTGTTGCTTTTGAAAGCCTGGCCACAGCTTAAAAGATAAGCTGTCATCATATAAAAGTATAGTTCAATTTATGGGTTTTAAACACTTGGAATGGTAATTCTGCGTATGAACTTTAGTATGTGAGCATGCAGAATGTTTTTCTTTTCAGAGACATTCTGTAGGTGCAATGATGAGGGCGTAAAAAACCAGTCTGGCTTGCATGTAGCTGCTCTGTTGGATTTTTTAATTCCCGTATTTTTGTTTTTCTTACTTTCAGACTGTAGCTTCTAAACATTAGACAGCTCGGAATACAAGTATGTTGAGTCAGAGTAAAGCTACCTCACACTCGCTGACCCGTGCAATTTCTTACCTTAAGCCATTTTACTGTCGCACTCAATGGAGACTTCACAGCCACTCTGATCCGAGACAGCAAAAGTTGCAGGTGCTGGACTATATTGTGATACCACAGCCCAAGTGCCTCCCTGGTGATGAAGGAGGGTTTTCTCTAACACAGAGAGAACTTTGTTTCAGAGCCCTCTCATAGTGACTCCTGTAGATATTAAGCATGGTGGTGGAAGCCTATGGCATGCCTACGAGTCAGCTAGAGGACTACTGTATAAACAAAAGCAAAAGTAATGCTATATGTTAGAGACAACACCTGGTGCTGCAACGGGCCTATTTCCATTTTGTACGTGTAGACCAAGCAGGCGGCTGTAATCTGAGAAGAAACATCTGTTTCACAAGCTTTTGCTCATTCTTTTCTAAACTGGGAAGAAAACAAACCCAAACTCCTCCAAAACTCCTCTGATTCAAATGCCCACGGAAATGTCCAATAATTATCTGCCTTCTCAAAATTAGCTAAGTATCATTTGGTTGTGATTAAGCTCATTACAAACCTGCTCCTCAGGAAATGCCACTATTAAATTCCAAGCAATTCTTTGGGCAAACCCACTTAGCATACAATAATAGAGAAATACATTTGTTCCAGGTGCTTTCTTGGTGGAGCCTGACATTCAAGTCTGTTTATTCTTTTCACTGTCTCCCAAGCTCCCTTCAGACTTTGTAATTCTGTAATCCTCCAGGTTGCCCTGTCTCTTTCTCAAGCAAGAGGTGGCTGTGGAGGGAAGGAGCTTTAATGAAAGTAGTATAGACCAGAGCCACAAAATTAATCCAAATATGGCCTTTGTTTTCTTATTTTGCAGCTGACCTACACGCATTGTAAACCAGACTCTTCCATAACCACTATTCCATTAAAAAAGAGATTTAGAGCCTCAATTATTCTGCATGTTTAAAACGGAATTTGTTCTTTTGTTTGCATGCTTGTTTATTAACTAACGTCATGGAAGGTATTGCATAAAGCACAAAGGAGAACATGCCATTTTCTTCAAAAGTCTTGCAGCTTAAGGAGACAGTCAAAGAGAAGAAACAAATACTGCAACCCACCCGTAAAATGCTGGAAATTATGGCTACAGCTTCCAACATAGACTTTGGTGTATTTGATCTAAAGAAAAAAAGGTCTGTGGAGTGTTGGGTCATTTTCAGGGGGTGGGGATGGGATAACTGGCAGGTGATGAAAATTAAGTGCATATAGGAAGTCTTCAGCAGAACTGCTGAAACCAAATGTATCCACTTGATCATTTCTAAAAGCTTGACACTGGATATTTTTATTCCTTTGTACATATTCTGAGCTTCATTTGCCATTTCAATAATGGGTGTTCATAGTACTTTTGTTATATAGTCTGATAACTGTTGAGCTCTCAAAAGAAAAATACTTTATCCAGAATCAGGTTTTTGTTACAAATTAGCTTCCTTTCAACCCAAAAGTCAAAAAGGTTTACAGGATTGGGTTTTTAACCTCTGAGTATGAAGAGGACTTTTACAGTGGCCAAAGAGTCTGGTAAAAAAGGAGTTGCTACACAACACAAGAGCACGCCAGTAGAGAGACACAGAGAGGAGAATAATATGATCTTACTGATCGTGGGACTAGGATTTTATATTTGAGTAACGGTGCAGATGTCAAAGCCTGGGCTTTCCTCTTACCCACTGTACATTTTATTCTACCTTTTTCCTCATTTGCCACTGAATCACTTCAGTGCAATCTCTCTTTTCAGGTTACTGTTGTATCAGATGAGGACATCTGCTTCATATTCAGGGCAGGTTTTTATTAATAACGCACTTCCTGAACTGAATTCAAGTCATCTGTCTACAGGCAAGCCAGATACTATTCTTCTCATCAGAAAAGGCTGGATTCCTAAATTAAATACTCATAGTTGTCTGCCTGTAGAAATGTTTTGCTTTCCTGAAGGGTTGACCAGGCATCAGTTTCTACTGATTTTTTTTTTAAAAGCTTAGGCCTCCTTCATTTAGAAGCCTTGATATAAAATTAGAGAGTTAATTTTAGGTACCAGGGTTGGAAAATGTTGTTGGCCTGTAAATATGATTACCTGTCAAAAAATGCAATTGAGCTTCCAAGGAAATTAGTATGTTACCTCTCTATTTCTCTCTTTCACTATACTTACACACCCATATATCCCTGGCTACTCACCTCACGATAAGAAATAAGCACTGGGACCATGAAATACATCTGCCTTCACTTAACTGTGGCCCATTCTTTCTGAATGAAGTTAGCTACCTAAACATACTTTTTGCCCAGCTACTTTCCTTGAAATTGGAAAATAAATGCTATGTGATGTTACTCTGCCCATCCTTGGTTACCTCACTGAGAAGCTCCCCTCCCATCTTGGCACCATCTTTTCAAGACAGGAAGTACAAAATTGTGACCACGTAGGGTAAAGGTGGTGCCCCAACAAAGCCACAAGGACTCTAAATTTAAGCCTGCCATAAAAGCCTTGAAAACGATGACACACAAAGAAGGAGAAGCTATGGGGAATGAAACACCTTAATTTTGAAAACCCACAGCGATCCACCCAGCACTTTTAGAGCTTTAAGCTCTGAGGCATGAATTAACCACAGGCAGAGTCTTTAACCTACCAAACACAGGCATTTATTCTTTCTAACTTTGCAGCTGCTTAAAATGGGATGGATATACTTTACAAAATTAAATCAGACTCTCAACATCTCTATGTTTAAAAAAAAAAAAACCAAAACAAAAACCAACCCACACTCACAGCCCAGTAGGCTGGGCACCTGCTTCAACATATGCTTGGGATTCCCAAAGGTGAACTGGCAACCCTTCGTTCTGGAATGCGGAATTCGAGACACCTGATTTAGAAAGCCCAGAACACCCTTGTTCGTCAAAAAAAAACTGCTCTGCACTACTTCATCTTGAGCTTGGGTGCCTCCTAAAAAAGGCATCTGAAATAAACAGTGTGAAAATCTTGGCCTGGAGTTTGTGATTTCAAAACTCTTGTGGGTTGGCCGTGTTCCACAGAAAGGTGCTGACATCGTATTTAACTGTGACTGTAATCAAATCTGTTTATTGCATCACTCGCTATTCATTTGCATTCATTAGCCAATTATTGTTATTAATTAAGTGTTCTTTGGGCTTCACTTTCTTTTGCATAACACTCTTTAAAGGACAAGCAAATGGTACGAGGTGCCTTCGCAAACATGATGCTATCCAGGACCAGCAGTGAGTGGAAAACTGTTACGTACATTAAGCTAACCTCTTCCCTGATTAAGGAAATGCTGACTAGTGTTTCCTCTGAAGGCATGTTTTTGGGGAAACTGTGTGCTGGTAAATGTGAATAGCAAATTAAATTTAAAATAAACCCCTGCTCTCTGGAACCTACTTCCCCTCAAATCAGTCACAGTCTAATCACTGCTTTCCCTGGATAAACACTGTTTTTTAATTTGGTTTTAGGGGTGTTTTTTTTTTTTTTTTGTTTTTCATGTGCTCAAAATACAGGGTAAAATTATAGGAATACAGGGATAGAGGAAACTCAGATGGAAATAAAACATGTGGCATGCCCAAGAGACCGTTTATAGCCTTTTGCAGGTTGCT
Organism: Todiramphus chloris collaris; assembly: GCA_025345505.1. Lineage (NCBI taxonomy): Eukaryota > Metazoa > Chordata > Aves > Coraciiformes > Alcedinidae > Todiramphus > Todiramphus chloris. The sequence continues at coordinate 9,173,287 of JANVCC010000068.1, read as the reverse complement.
GCATTTCTCTCACAGCCAGGATTTGCCAAGCAGTGTCTTTGCTGAAAAATATTGAGTCCACTGCCCAAAGCCATAAGGTGAAAATAAATAAATAAATAAATAAAAATAATACAAATCTCAGTCCAGAATCATTCCAAAATCTGTTACAGACATCCACTCTGGCTCCCTAGCAACTCTGAATCCTAAATTTGAGGTGGTTTCATTAGCATCCAGGAAAAACAGTTCCGGGCTAGGATGCAGAGGTGCCCTGAGCCTCACTTAGGTGGGGAGCAGGCTCTCACAGGGAGGTTCACTGTAGTGCAACTGGGAGTGCTGGTGTCATCTGCCTGCCTGCTGTACCCTCTCCCTCTAACACACTTTATCTCCCATTTGCTGTAGCTCTGCTGAGGTGGGAGAGCCTTTTTTTTTCCTGGTTCTCTTCTGCTTGGGCAGGCCACAGCAGGTTTCTAGGTCCCTGCAAAGCAAGACCCCAACCCAACAAGTGAGCGAGGCACTTTGGGGTGGGTCGGATGACTATAACACTGGGCATTCACCAGGGAGGCAGCCAAAGCTGTCCAGAGATGCAGTGGCTACATCCACTGTGCTGGGCCACGAGGGAGGGGAAGATGCTGCGGTGCAGGTGCAAGGCTTGGCTTTGTGCACCTATAGACATGGAGCAGGAGCCAAGTGTGTGAATGTCAGGTGTCTGCCCTGGCTTGCTCTTAACTTCACTGCCTGGGCAGGGAAGAAACTGCTCTACATACTAAAAAGCACTTTAAATTTCTAGCTTTAAATTTCTAAATTTCTTTAAATTTTAAATTTAATTTAAATTAAACTTTAAATTTCTAAAGGTCTTTTTCTTTTCACTAGAAGCTGACAGTTTTATTCCTCCTGTTACGACCAACTTTGTAATAATACATGCGTTATAGAGACACTGGGTCCAAAGGCAGGCTGAGAAACCCAGCCTTATGGAAGACAAAGCTCTAGTAGAAATCACAGTAAAAAAAGAGGATTTAATTCCTACTCTTCTTATGTGCTCAGAACCTTTTCCCCAACAACTACCATCTTTTTACTGAAATAAGCAGAGGAAGTTCTAGTCCAAAATTCTTAAAGAGATATTCCTGTGCATACGTGTACACGTGCACATGGAAACAAACTTATCAGAGCAAATGACAGCCAGAAACTACGTTTATTATTGTGACATGATGTTACTCTGTCTGCCTGACAACAGAAGCAAGACCTCTAATCCATTACAATACCAAGATGCCACGAACTCACTCAAAGTCCTTTGAGATGCACAGTGAAATGCCATTTCTCCATAGGAATGAGATGTGAGGGATATCATTCAGGAGTCAAGAAGGTTGAAGGAATCTTGGGGGGTTGCAGTTAGCCCACTACACTTATGGGATCTGTCCAACCATAGAGGAGAAATGGAGCCCAAGTCCACTGCAGACAGAGATAACGCTTTTGGGAAGACTGACAGCAGCATGGATGGGGCTCCTGTTACAGGGATCTTGTTGCCAAGACACATTCTTTGCTTGAAATAATGACGGGAGGAGGTGGTGGCTCATTTTGCTTACTTTCAGAGTTAAGACACTGTTACTTCCTTAAGGCTTTTCGGTCACCCAGGAGAGGCTCACGACAAATGCAGGTTTCTGCTCCACAGGGGATGCCCCTGGGAAGGCAGTGTAGTTCATCACTGCTCCTTGTGCTGCCTTGAGTCCTGACTTCACAGAAGGAGGAAGGAAGGAGCTACAGGAGGGCAGATTTCCTGGCCTTAAAAGGAGATTTCCAGTATAGACACATTGTGCACAGCCTGACTTTGCTGGTTGCTAAATGAAAGGGAATATACAAACAGGCAAGCGCGCTCGCACAGATGTTCTTTAAGGGAACATTTACACACCCCTCTTCTTTCTAAAAACGTATTTCCACTATTCACCTCTCAATTATTTCTGTGTCCTCAGTAAAGAATTATATTCTGAGACCAAAATGCTGAGTCCTTTCTGGTGGGGGGGTAGTTGAGTCTTAGACATCATCCTGGAGATGGCCTGTTTTTCCTCTGTGCAGTTCCTAAAGGCAGGGTATACTATTAAGAGGCTTGCCTGCAGAGGCAAGGGCAATAATCTGAGTGGAGCCAGTCAGTCCGTGACCTTAAGTGCACCCTTTAAAAACCACACCTCAAGCCTTGCCCTCATTCTTACTCCACCCTCTGCAGAACAAATCACACCACTCTAGTTTCATAACTCTGGAAGGCTATTTACCCACTTTGGCTATGGTGCAGTCAGCAGCTTTTGGAAGAACTGAGTGGGGTAGCTTTAAGACACAGATCTTTCTTCTAACTTTTCTTTTAGTATTACCTTGAGTTCTTCTCCCTTCTTTTCTTCTCCCTTTCCTAGCTTGACAGCATGTCTGAATGAGCTTGCATGGGGTTTATCAAGAACAGCATTACAACTAACATATTTTCATGGGTCATGGAACAACTTATATCAATCCAGCTAATTAGCCCTTTTCTGTGGTACCTTTTTTTTTTTTACATGAAATATTTATTCAGTTTTCTTATCTACTGAAATTTGTGATGCGCAGACAAAGACATACCACAGAGTGATGCATTATGAAAACCACAAGCCACTGATCTTTATTTGTACACAAAAATACTCAGAACTAATTTCTCTTAAGGGATAAAAGAGGCAGAGAGAGCAAACTGAAAGAGGATGAAGATAAGGCAGACTTAAAGAGACAGAGCAAAGCTTTGCCCAGCATCTGGACCTGGGACCTCACCCTAAAGTCATCTGTGTTCTTCTACTTTCAGCGTCTTTGTCACAATACTGGCATTTTAGGCTGACTCCTGCCCATTTCCTGGTAGAAGGCACAACCTGCCTAATGAAACAGGTTCTCCTGCCAAGTAAATACCTATCAGCTCTTATAGGGCTGGACAAGTGCTGGGGTGGGGCTGTGCTCTGTAACAGCCCCTCCAGGCCCAGTGGCACGACTAGGAGCTGGAAGGTCACCCAGGTCATCCTTTGCCTGAGGCAGGTTGGCTGCATCCCTGTTCTCCCTGGTACATATTTATCAAGCCTCTTCTTAAAGATCTTTACAACCCTCCAGGTAATCTAATTCAGGTCTTCATTTTCTCTGACGTTAGAAAGAAAAGAGTATTTCAGCTGTATATTAGTTGCTCTGGTTTCTCTTATTGATCATGCACATGGAGAACAGAGCATCCTTTTCCTTCTTTTAGCTGTCTTTTATGTATGTATGGCATCATGCTCTTCCTCCAGTCTTTCCTTTTTCAGACTAAATTGCCTGTGATGAGTCACTTTTTTTTTTTGTAGGCCTTTTTTCTAAGAGCTTTGATTATACCTTCTGCTCTTCTCTGCTTTCTCCAATGCCCCAAACTACTGCACACAGGACAACACTCAAACCATGATCTAAAGATTTATGAGTGCTAGAAGAAATAGAGTGAAAGAATTATTTCACCTGTTAATCTCTACCCCTGGTTACACATCCCAGGCTGGCATTTGCCTGTGTTGAAAGCCATGATACTGCTGGCATTTTATTCATCTTGGGTCCAGTATACCCCTTGGAAACTTTTCTCTGCAGTATTGCTGTCTTTCAAATTCATTCCCATCCCTCATGCCTGCAGTTGTTTACTGCTAAGTGTAGTTTCTGGAACTTGTTGAACTGCATCCTATGTTTTCAGCTCATTTCTATATGACCAATTTAACATCTAATCTTGTCCTTCAGCACGCTTGCAAGTCCCTCCCAAACTGACATCTGCAAGTTCAAGAAACGTGCTGTCCTCCTCCATGACCAAGCTCATTAATGTGAATATTGCATGGTACGAGATCTCTCTGGAGCTCCCCAAATAATTTTCCACTGAACACAGTTTTTCACCTGGATTTTCAGCCACCCCATGGTAGACACCTCCAGGCCACATCCTCTTTGCCAGGTTGATGAGAACAACCTGTGGGACAAAGACTTGCTTATGGGAGACTTGTTTGTCGCAGCTGGCATCACACATGGGACTGGAAACCACCACTGCTGCTATCACTCCCTTTGGATGCTGCCCTTTCAGGAGCTCAGCCAAACCAGAAAAGCAGAGCCTTTGTGTTTCGGCACACTGCAAAACAAGCCTCAGAAGGTACATATGAAATCAAAGCACTTTCTGCCTTTATGCCAGTTTTAGATTGCAAGCAAGAGGCCAAAATTCAGGCATCAGCAGACGGTGGTGTGCGTTTCCCAATGTTACTGCAGGGGCAAGTATGCAAGTATTTTAGGGCTGAATTTGGGCACATGTTTTCTTTCTCTTGAGATCTCTGATGCAGAGAACTGATATGATCCTGAAAAACTCATTATCCAGGGCTACTGAGCTCCAATTGTTGTGGAACGAGGATGTTTCTTGCGGTTGGCTTACACGATCCTTCACCTATCACATCTGTGGTTTGAAATTTTGCTACAAAAATACTATTCTAAAAGACCTGTCTGCATTTGAAATACTATAAACATTTTACTAGTCCCAGATTTTCTTCAAAATACTTTTTTTTTTTACCTTTCACTGCAGACAAGACTTCAACTGATTTCGCAAAAGATTTTGCCAGAAGGACTGATGTGGTATCCAAATCTTGCAAATAAGACTTTATTATTTTCTTCTGCCCCTGGCTTGCCATTTATCTCAGTGGAATTCCCACCTGCTTCTTCCAGGTGCTGCCAACACAGTTTCATAGGAACTCTATTAACTTTTAAAGTGCTAGTTAACGTCATTCTAAAGAGCTGCTTGTTTTCATCTTACTGCCATCAGTCAAAAAAAAAAAAGCAGCACTCCTCTTTTCAGCAGCTCATTAAATCTTATTAAAATACATGCCTGCAAAATAGGTAAATTAACTCCACAAATCCGCTGTGACACTGTCCAGCCTGCCAGCCATTCTTTTTCCATTGTGTTGCTTTTTTCTTTTGTTGTGGTTCCCTTCCCTTCGGTAAGAATATGTGCTTTTCTCCCTCTCTCCCTCCACACCCTCCCCAGATTTCATTTAATTTTACTAATTCATGCAAAAGAGATTTGGTTCTTCGCGCCCTACATCAGGGTGACTCTACTGACATTTTCCTTTACAATAGTTCAAACTGAGGAAAATTAAGGCCTCAGGCTTGTCTATCCTCAGGCAAAGTATTTCTGTTAAACCTAGCTAATATATTCTAAATGTTTGTTTTGAAATTTCATTTTCTTCCACTTTCCTTACATATAGATAGGTATTGCATATGTGTCAGCCAGCAGAACATTCACAAAAGGGCAGCTTGTATGTCTCTAGTTTGCAAAGAACAAATAATAACCGCTGATTTCCAAAGCAGTAGTTCTGATAAGAGTAGCTGCTTAAGTGAAATACAGATGGAATAAATGACTGCCATCTGCCTTCCTGCTTTAATTTTTTGTGGTAAATTCTCAGAGCCTGTATCTCTCATTTATCCGTATACACACATATGAATCATAGCTGCGGGGCGAATGGGGTGTACATGAGCGTTATTAATTTGATGACACAAAGCAAAACATGAAAAGAAAAATAATTCCTTGTGTTGTTTTTGAAGGGACCTTTATCTTTTGTTTGAACTTCAAACAGAGCTAATGCCAAGTAACCCAACCTTAATTTACCATGAAAGGCATTAATATCCAGTCCTTCACAGAAATGACCCACGATCAGCATTCCCTGCAGAATCTTCGCAACAGTCAGTGGAGATTTTCATTGATGTTTCCTACTTGTGAATATGCTTTACAATCAGTTCTTCATCCTGCATCCTCTACCTCCACCGCCTTTCATCAATACCTCTGAAGAAAGAATCAAGCTGAGAAACGTAATTGCTGCAAATTCATTACTTTTTAACCGTCATTCTCTTCTGTGACTCCTTTGACCAAAAGAGCACTCCATTGATTGCTGGATCGCTCAGACCATTTGTAACTTCTAAAATACTATTGCTATCTAGCACTCGCTGAGTTAAACTTCAGGCTTGCCAGGAGAGGAGAGAGAAAAATGGGGAGGCACCTGGGTTTCATCCCACCATGAGCACCAGTGTTGGTGCAAAAGCTATCTGCCCGATCACGCCTGTTGGTCATGCTGTTGCCCAGCATCCCACTTATACTGGCACCATATCTAGCTCCTCCACCATCTCCAGTCTGGACTAGGGAGCTTCCTCTGTGATTTAGGGGAGAAGGGAATCATCTCTCCATCCTGTAGAAGCTGATATCCATAACCGAATCATGACGGATCTGTTTAGACTAACTTTATTCTTATCATTGCCCATGCTTTGGTTTGCAGAAGTGCATAATCACCCGCTAGCTATAAACGAGGGGAAGCCTTGCTGTGGAACTCATTGTTTGCATGTGCTCAAACACACTGGTACAGAAAGGAATATTCTGGAGAATATTCTGGAGAATATTTCAAAATTGTGACAACTAGATTTTTTTTTTTTTTTTTTTTTTTTATACCTTAAAGTTTAGGGCACTGAGATGTTTTGTCCAGAACCTAACATTCAGATTGGATTTTATTAAAAAACAGAAAGAAAACCGTGCATATTTATGTTAATGTAAACTTAAGAAGCAAACTGACACAACATTAAGGAATCTTTGTCAGTTATACCAATTCCCTGATTAAAAGGAGAAGACCACCACAACTGAGAGCAACTCTTTGCAAGCTCCTTATGAAATGGCACCCAGCAAAGTGGTAACTGAGGATGAGCAAGAAATCTGGAGCTGGATAAAATACCAGGTACCTTATGGATTACGCCTGGGCTCAGTTGAAGGGAATGAACATTTCTCCCCTTACAAGAGTGCAACAGTCCACTATTGCTTTTCATCTTTCAACTCCCTAACGTAGCTAAGATTATAGAGCAAACTGCACAGTCTTTCCTTAGATGGCAACTTAAGCAGCTTGTGTTTCAAGCTATTGTCTTTGCTGTGTCCAGTGCACAAAGGTCTTTCCTGGTAGCTGCTGTGGGTGGGTGTAACCTAGTAAGCAAGATGAGAAAAGAGGCTTGGGCTTGCCGTGCTGTTTAAACTCCAAGTTTAATTGTATCTGGTTGCCGAGATGCACATAGCTTTTTAAAAACTGTAAATAGAGACTGGCTGCTCAAACAGTAGCTGCAGAAGCCTGCTGACAATTTCATCTGGTGACAGGAGCTAGTTTCAAAGAAGATTAGTCGCTGCTATTGAGATAATTCATTGAGAACTCACTCTTTCTGCCTGCAGATTACAAAGGTTTACCGTCAGTCCCACTAAACTAAACAGACTGGGGTTGCTTTAACCATCCAGTTGCAGCAGCTCCCTAATGGCTTCTGGACCCAATTTACTACCAGTTTCTTTTAGCTGCAACAAGTTGCAGAAAGGAATACGACTCTTTTAAGACTGATTTTAGCCAAGAAAACTATGCTAAGGAAGAGCTACATCATACATTAACTGGGATTTCCATTCTGTTCTAATTAGGCTGCATAAAAACGTCTCCAAACGTATTTAACTTGTGTGCGGTGGCATAACGTTCGGGGCTTAAAATTTTAATTTATAGCTTTGGGTGGGTGCCTGATACTTCTAATGTTTAATGAATCTGTCCTCACTTGGCAATTTGCCATTGGTGATCATAGAGTTTGTGCATGCCCCTAGGTATTTATATCTGTAAAATTGATAGTGTGTGAAATGGCTTATATTTGACAAAACATGGCTGGTTTATTTTCTTCTGAAATGACATAATTACTCCTGCAGGATATGTGGTCAGTTGAAGATTTGTAATTTTTCATATTAAAGAGTTCTACGTATTATTTCTGACAAGCAATGTTTTATTTTTGTGAAAGATTCAGAGTTTGTTTAGTTGGTGGCTGTATTTTGTTTAAGTCTCACACTGGAAGCTCCCTGGGACAGGGGCTATCTTTGTGTTGAGACAATAACTTTTAAAAACTCTGTAAAAATGGGATTTTCCATTAATTGTACAGATGGTGATTTGCTACAAATAAGCAGAGAAATTAAAGCAAAGCGGCAGGAAAGATAGTGTGAGTAAACACAACAGAAAATCTCTTTGTCTAAGTCCAAAAAGAAAGGACCAAGTAACAACAAAAAGCTCATGGATGTTAACAGGAAAAAAAAACCAACCCAAACCAAAAAAGGATAATCTTTTTGTTATTCAAGCAAGTCTTTTAAAATATCTAATTTTTCCTCCCAAACACCACCCATGACATATCTAAATAAAATTCCACTCCTTTACCAACAACTACTTAAAAACTACAACGCTAAAAAAGACTGAAAAAAAAAAAAAAATCAGGAAGTTATACATATATGAAAATAAAACCAATCTAAAATCCTCTGGATACAGTCTGAGGGTTCAGTGCTGGTACAACAATAAGTCTCTTGAAGGCCTCCCAGTTCAGCTACAGTTAAGAAAAATGATGGTGGTGTCAACTCCTCTGTACAAAAGCTCTGGCTTTTGTGCTGATAGGCTGCCACAAAAATTCAAAGCACCTACGCTTTCAGTGTCTGCCCAGGTTCATCTAGCTGAAGAGTAAACTTGTTCATGTCCCTTCTAACATGGTTTCACTGACAAGTCTCACGAATCCAAGTGTTACTCTCTGTCCCCTAAAAAGACTCCCTCATATTCTCTAAGAAAGGAAAATAATAATTTAAAGGAGTCACCTTTTGGAAATGGCTTCTACCAGGCTTATTCTGGTATTATAATTAAATATTAGATTTAAAAAAAAAAAAAAAAAAAAAAAAAAAAAAAAAATTATATAAAATAAAATCATTTTAAAATAATAATGTTTCTTGTGAGAGTTGCTAAGTCTTACACAGGGCTAGCCTGGGCTGGTCAGTGAATAATCAGCAGGTAAAAGGACTAGTTTGTTCTGATGCTAACGTACGGCAATAGTGAGTTACACTACAGCAAATACTGCTTCTTAGTGTCCACAAAGTCTGTTATCTTTGCTATCTCTTGTGTAAAATGGAGAAGAAAATAGCAGGTAGTGTCCCTCACTTGCTGACTTCTTTAGAGTGTCAGGAAAGGTCTCATAAATCAAAGTTTTAGAGCTGCTTTTCTAACAACTCTGCCTTCCTCTCCAATGCACAACTTCCTGCGTGTGGTGGCTCCAGAGAAACCTTTGAAAAAAACAGGCAGGCTTTTTGGCCAACTTGGTGACTTGTTGGCTTGACACCTTGTCAAGGGTATGTGTCTACTGCTGCTCTCCTCCTGGACAAATCTGTTGTATCGTTTGCTATCTCCATTCTTTATTTAAGAAACACTTCTTCTTACACAGGTTCAAGTCTTGAAGTTAAGCTTCCACTTAGACCAACACAAAAATAAAGGAGATTATTTGGCCTGACAGCTATAACTTTTTCTCTGCTCCACTGTGCCAGCTTTGTTACCTGGGTAGAAAGGTGACCCATTTTGGGGCTATACAAGTTTTATGACATTTTCAAACTCTGAGGCAGTTTGGCAGTTTGAGCAGAGCTCAGAGATACCACAGAAAGGGAAAAACACTAATGTTTCTAGGCTGTTTCTCTTCACTTACTAAATAAATGACTTAAAACTTCAAGGTCTTTTGTCATATCAGAATTTCAGCTAACCTAAATAATTACGTGCAAGAGGAATATAAGAGAAGGAATGTCTATAAACAGACATGCTTGGCATCAGAGCTTGAAAGAATCCTTCAGTAGGTTCACAAAAGCACACAGACAGAAAAACATACACAAGTGTAGACCTACATGCCTATGCACATGCACACCTCTTCAGGCTCTGTCATGAACGCTTGTTTGAGGTTCTGTGGGTCTCAGGAAGCCCTACAAAATCAAATGAGAATGCAGTGAAGACATTCACATTTTTTCAGATGCTGTTTTCCTAAAGTGAAATATTCACTTTCTGAATCAAGATGCTTTCTGTCCCAAGGCGATGCTATGAGGATGGGAAGGAGGGGGAGGGGAAAAAAAAATTGCATCTGAGTGATACTCAAACTGTGATGTTCATTCACATTTCTGTGCAAATTAGACCAAAAAAAAAAGGACCAAAAAAAAAAAAAGAAACAGTATGTACACACAGATTATTTGTTAAATTCTGCTGTAAAGAAGTGGCTGCACATTTGTATCTCTCATAAACTCCTCTGACATAAAATAACTAGTGTTCCTGGAATATTTCAGTTTAGTAAAGAGGTTTCAATGCTGAGCACAGCTTTAATTTTTTTTTTTTTAACTTCTCTTTCTTCTCTTCCCTCCCCCCTTTTTCTTTTTGAGTCTGACCATAGGATAAAACCTCAGTGATTAGCTTCATTGCCGGCAACAATCCCGATTCTTTAATGTAGCTGCTCTGCTCCTTAGCTTTGTTTTCATTATTATTTGCATTGTGCAGCAGATGACTAAGAGACAGTCAAAAGATCAAAGGTTTCCTTTGATGGTTTATATCACGGATCCCTGCTGTATTAAAAAGGATCTCAGGTCAGGACATTCTTGTTCACACGCAGATCTGAACAAGGGGCTGCACAGGGTGATCAAACTGGATGAAGGCTGAACATATCCATCAAAGGCCTGACCACATTGGCCCAAACAGAAGAGGAGGTTCTACCTCCATAACCATGACATTAACTAGTGACAGATGTCTCCCTGTGGCTGCTGCTTTGATGTGTCAGGACTAAGAAGAACCAGAGAACACGGAGACGTTACGCTTTCCACATTACTCTAGAACTGTTTTATATAAAAAAAAAATAAACCCAAAAATTATTAACAAGCAATTTCTAATATCAAAGGTTTTTTTGTTCTTTACAGATAAACACAAATAGGCTCATCTTGCATAACGGAGTCACACATGTCAGGCCACAATATGTATCTTTTACACATTGCATTGAGTCTTGCAAACAATCAGTATACAATAAAAACCTCTTTAAAGTAAAATATTATCATGCACAGAAGGAAGATGGAGATATTGAGACCAAAAAGGAAGGCCTAGTCTACAAAAGGTGGGCTGATGTAGCTTGTCTGCTTCTACATTTAAAACTCCTGGCACTGGGCTAAAATGATTTTGTGTGTTTCTTTGTGTTTGTGAGAGAGGGTGCTGACATTTTAACACCATTTAGGATCTATCAAGCAAGGATTGCTAATGCAGCAGACCTGTCAAACCCCCTGTACTAAGCATGACACTTGTTTAATAGATGTCGGTGCTCCCCTCTTGCTGGGGGTCTCACCAGTGTGCAGAACAGAGTGACTGCCACTCTTGTCTGTGACCCATATGCCAGATATGGCAGCCTACCCTGATTTAGAAACCGCTTCCCAGATGCACCTTGGTTGCAATTTCATGGACTGGAGAAGAGGCCATGACCTGAACAGTGTCTAGAGGGTATGAGGCCAAGGAAATCCTGTGCAAAAGAAACCCTACCCCAGTGCTAGGTATGGTCATTTCCCTACCCCACAGCCCAGAGCAGCATTTCCTCCAGGACGTGATTCACATGCCACTGTTTTTCCTATCACATCACTGAAGGTGCCTCTTTCTCCTGCACTGAAGGGGCATTTCATGAGGTGCACAAACAATCTACACTAATTTCCTGATTAAAATAGAAAAAAGTAGCAACAAACCCCCTCTATTTATGCCAGACAAATTTTGTTTACATTAAGATTTTTTCCAGAGTAAGTGATGTCAAGAATAACCTCATGACTCTAAAGAATATTAATGTATCATTAAAAGCTCTAAGTGTGGACTTGCCCTAAATTTTACAGACCATCTCCAGCTGCCATTGCTTGCATGGCTACACCTCAAGGGGTAGGATTCAGGTCTGAAAGCATCATGTGAAGAGAGGTTTCTGACCTGAAGTAAGTGCTGAAGCCACCTCCCTCACGTTAGTAAGCCTCGTTTCTCAGAACAGAGGACTCATGGCATTTCCACAGCTCTCATAGCCCTTCCAAATAGCCACTCATTTTGCCTAGCCCATCTGTGTTATGATGCTGCAGAGGAAGCCCTGCTGACAAATTTGACTTGGATATTTAGACATCAAAAGTTAAGCAAAGAGAATCTCACTGTAACACGCGGTGGCTTTCCACTACACAGCTGATGCCACAGCTGGGGTTTTAGAAGGAATCTTGGCTTGTGGTTTTGTATTCCTTCTTCTCACTCAGATCATCCAAAACTGGTATCCTCATTAGAAATCCACAGGGCTGATTTCACGTTTCAAGTAGTATGCATATGCAAAACTAGAATAATCTGAGAATCAAAGAGGTATTTTAAATGGTCCATTGGAAAGTAGCTTTGAAGGGGTATAGAGAAGAGGGCGTATGTTTGTGAAAACGTGAAAAAGCAAACGTCACCATCTAGCATCAGAGCCAGCTCCTCCTACTGGACTATGGGGGATACCAGGCAACAGAAAGCTCATGATCTGAGTATAGACTGTTTAAGGAAGCCTTTGTACGAATATCAACATTACCCGTATTAGCCTCACACTTGACTTAAGTTTCAAAAACTTGACACACTTACAGACCAGGTTTTAGCTCTCCCTCTCCTCCTCTCTACTGTAAAATTACCTGACATCATAACACTTTTTTTTGCCTTTTCAGAACATCAGATATCCAGTTCCCATAACAGAGAATTATTTCTCTGTCAGTTCCAGTCTTTGGCTAGCGGAAAAGAAGAGGGGGTTCTGTTTTGTTACTAGTGGACTTTTGCATAAGAGTGCCTTGCTTTCCAAAATGATTACTTTTTTATACGCCAGTTAGGAATAATGTTTCATAATACCTATTCGCAGCCCTGAAAGTTTATGTAATAGTTTTAGTAGTGGTAGTGTGGATAGTTGTCAAGTGGAAAACCCCCCCGCAATTTGGTCTTGAAGATGTGTTGTTTTTAAAGGGCTGTTCATCGCAGGTCTCCAATTTCTCATCTAAACTGGGAGCATTTGCTTGATGACTGAATCTGCTAGGAATTTTTAGATTAATAGTCTCTGTTTGCTGCTGATGTATTATGAGAAGTAATAAGGCTTGTAAGTAGTATTCTTGCAAGCTGCTTTTTGTGTTGAACGTAGGCTCCAGAGTTACACTGCTGCTCGCGGGGAGAATGCCTGGCAAAAACATGAGGGCAAAAGAACATTTGTGTAGGCACAGGCTATATCCCAGCCTGTCAACGACTTGAAATAACATGCAAATGGGTGCCAGTACATCTATCATTCTGTTTATTGTCTTTACTCACTTTCAGTTTGACTTCTCATACAGTTCTGGCTCTAAGCAGTTGATAAACACCATAGGACTACTGGATTTTGTTTCCCACCAACATCACATCTTTATCTTTTGGAAAGGTTGATGAAATACAAACAGCATAAGAAAAACTTTACTGTCAAGGGCCTCTGTGCCTTGCTACACCACAGCAACGTACTGTGGTTGCTTTGTATTTGTTGCATAAAGTTCATTTGAGTGACAGTCTGACAAATGGCCATTTAGCACTGAAACTTAAACAAGGAGTGGATTGAGTAAAATCACAACCTGGACTGACTCAAAATGACATATCGGGACCATTTTTCAGTGGTCAGTTTCCTGATGGTTGAATTAACTGCAGTTTTATCTTGCTCTCTATTGGCTGTTTTACCTCACTTTCACCAAATTGCTTTCTTATCGTCACAAACACTACTGAATTACTGTAAACTGCCAAAGTGGCAGAACTCTGCTATCCAGCCCATGGGTGCAATAACTGGCTTTTCCTCTCTCAGTTGTCCATTGTATTTGAAATCTTCTCAAGAGAAACAAGCCAACAAAACCGTATTTAATCTTGAATTGCACAAACTGTCACATGTAGTTAGTACCCATCCTATTTTCATATGCCTGGATATGAATTTCATGGACAAAAGTATGCCAAACAAATACACGACAGAAAAATATTTTTGCTCAGTCTTTTGGCAGGTTTAGGCGGGTTATAAAACCAAACACATTTCTAGGCAGGCCACTCCATTCATTTTGTAGTTGCCAAGGTGACATCCAGAGGAGACGGAAGGAAAGGCATTGAGGCTTTAACATGGATGGGTGGGAGGACCATGCAATTTTGTCTTCTGAGGGTAAGAAGTCTCACAGAGGAGAAGTGTGAGAGGGCAGGATATAATATTATGCAAGTTAGGGGTGAACTGTATGTCTTAATTATTTCCTATTTCAAAGGAAGTACAAGGCACCTAGTCAAGATCCACAAAAACAATTTCTCTTATCAGTAACATATGACAAAAAATAACCCTAAAGAACAGAATGATGAGCCCAACGTCAGCCCCATAGCCGATAAGAAATGCAACAAAAAGTCAGATATTTGAAAGGCCTGAAATTGTTAGCATTTCCTCCTGAACTTCTTTGCAGGAGAAAGTGGGGGTCCTTCTGCTCAGGACACAGAAAAACAGAGTCTAAAATTTATATTGCCTTTTCAGTAACTACAAGTCACCCTTGGACTAACTTTATGACTGGTACACAAGCATTGGTTTTCTAATCATCACAGACCTGTAAGAACTAAACCCATTTGCTGCTGTTGTTACTGGAACACAGAGAAAGAGAGAGGTGAGTCAAGACAGCCTGCAAAGTACGCTGTGATCTGATTCCACTGCATGCTTCTGAGCCCATCACAACTGTTCTCCTGAAAAACTCCAGATTTTTCCAAGTTGTCCCTTTCAAAGACAAAACAAGAGCCATAAAAAACAACTAGAAGACAAAACTCTTTTTCTTGATTGGAAGCTGCCAGCTTTTAGGAAATTGCAGCTTGTGTCCACAGCTTCAATTCATTTCTCTTGGCTTTAGCTGGAACGCTACTGAAAGGGGCAGACCCCCTTTCCTTATCATAAAATAAGGGAAACAGCTAAGAAAAAAAACATGTGTCCACAGGAAAAGATCAATTTTGCTTCTGTCAATAATGTGTTGGGATCTGGCAGAAATAACTAAGCAGGTGTGTGTGGATATGATTCATAAGCAGCTTACAAGAAGCTATCATTAAAGGCATAATAATAGCACAGTGCTGGCAAAAGGAGACAACTAGATCAGTCAGGGATACAGGATTTATAGACTAGAGCTTTATGTAACATCCTTGAACCATGCTTTCTAGGTTGGCTCTCCAACAATCTCATGTTTGTACTGGCAGTTCTGTCATATGTTGCCCACATTTTCCTGGGATCTGAAAATGCAGTTGCCATAAAAGCTTAAGTAGCCAACAGGACAGGATGTTCTACATCCACCATTTGATGTTTATCAGTGATTACTGGGATCAGAGAGGAAGTGGTTATTGAGAGACAGGGCTTCCAAGGCTGCTGATCTCCACTTGGATTATAGCAGTGGTGACAGGCAACGTCTTTTTCAACAAGCTTGTGAGTCATCAGCAAATAAAAGAACTAGAAAGAGATCTTGCTTTTCTGAGTGCCTTGTCCTCAGAGATTGTAAACATCGTCCCCAGTTTCTTTGTGAACATGAGGCTTTCTGAGCTGCCCCTTATCATCTTCTGAAACACAGAGAAAAAAAATTACCATCTCCTCATTATACTGTCTTTAGGATGCAGGCACTGTTTTGAGCTTCCACGCTTTCAAGAGTGGGGGCCCCTCACGGAGGGGCCCAAGGTGGGCATGGTATGGTAGAGCTGTGCAGCCCTGAATCAGCCTATGGGGAGAAAGTGTCCATCTCTCCTTGCCCAAGAGCTGTACTTACGCTCAGACCCTCACCCAGGGTGTTTGCCTGAGCTGTGCTGCAGCTTTACCACGGTGCTGCAACTATCCCTGCTCCTGCCGCGTTCTAAGAGTGGCTCGCTTCCCCTGTTTTCCCCTTCTGGTTTCAAGAGTGCAGCTAATTTCTGGTTGTGCTAGAAGCAGACTTCAACCACTTTGCAGAGCGAATCACATGCTTTGTGAACTGACATTTTTATCTGCGTTGCCATGGTCGTTCAGTGACCTTATCCACACCTCCCAGTCTCTCCTGCAGAATGCTGGTTCCTAACCTTTGCTGCCACAACTTTTTGCTCCTGTTTGACTTAAATACTTAAGCAACTTTCTCCTCACCTGCCACCCTAAGACATTTGTCTCAACCTCGTTGTTCCCTGGATTGCTGCTCCTCCTTTCCCCTCTAACCACTGTGCACAACTAATAAACCAAGAAAATCATCACAGCTTCATTCCTCTTTCCTTTCTGGAACCACAATATTGTTCTCTAAGGTGAATTAAATGAAAAATTAACGTTCACACTTTGAGAGTTAAAAAAGAAATAAAAAGGAAAAAAAGCATGACCCAGCTACTGAGTGGCAACGGTGCTAGCACACTAGGGACAGTACCTTCAGAAAGCTTCTCTGACGTACTCAGTATAAGTCAACCAAATGACTGGGGTCAAGCCAGCACAGACACACCTGAATTCATCCTCTTATTTAACATGACAGAAACCAGACCAGATGCAAACCAAGGAAAAGTGATTGGATCTTACTGCGAGCAATTTCTGAATTTACAATGTGCCATACACTTTACACACAGCAAACTACAACAGCGACTGTCAATAAGCGGGGAGGGTAGGAACGGTGGTACAATCTTTAAACTTCACTAAAGTGAAAGGAATTTTATTATTTTTTTTAATTCTCCTTTTCTTTTGCCTTCTGGATAGCTGCATGCCTGAACGGTTTGGATAGGGATGAACATTAAAAACAATGAGTAATCTATACCAGTTAATCTGCTCAACTGGAAGAGCCTATGGCTGAAACTAGGCACCTGAGTGTGTGCTAGACTGTTGGGTTTATGTCAGCTGTCTGCTCAAAAGTTGCATCAGAACCACAAAAGGCTGCCTGATTTGAAGTGTGTAGACTGAAGCCTTCCCACAGCAACACAGATGGGGCTGCAGGGGTTGTGGAGGGTGGTTCCAGGCAGACAGCACATGAAAAACTATGTGGGTTGTCACAGAAAATAACACAGCTGGAAGGATCTTAAGGATTTAAATTGTTTCTCAATTATTACAATGGCTGAACAAGTATTTTTGTGACTCAAGAAATGCCAAGGAAGGTGAACAGGTAACATCCAGCACTAGGATACCCATCTCAGCTTTTGGGTAAAATTCTCCCCAGAATAAGGGGCCATCACACTACATATGAGTTGTACACGCACATCTCCCTCTAGCAGGCAGGCTCTATAAAGCTTCTTTGACTAAATCCAGGGTTATCAGGTTAATTCCCTTAAAAAAAAGCTTTTGTTAAAGAAAAAGGAGAAAATCCTGCAGGATCTAAAAGGAAAGCTATGTTTAGGCCAGAAGTTTCAAATATCAGAAAAGTGTATTTTCTCAGTTATGCATGTGAGGCAGCCTCCAGTTTAAGCATGTCTTTGGCAGCCCTGGCTAACCTACGAGAGCACACCCATCCCTTGGACATGATAGCTGGGCTTGCTGAACAAGGATTACAGTGATAATTCATGTGACACTAAAAAACACCTGTCTGCACTACTACCAAATTATGGTCCCATTTAACTGTCTCTTCATGGATTGGGCATTTTGTACATGTTTTTGTTGTTGGGTTTTTTTGGTTGGGTTTTATTTTGCCTATATCTATTATATCTGATTAGTTTCCAATGGGTTAGAAGTTACATTGCTTTTCCTTTAGCACCTGCACATTCAAAACCCAGAGAGCTTGCTGACTCTCTTGCATTCTCTCATGCCTCTGTGTAGGCTCCCTTCATGCTGCAAACCCTCTTCAAGTGCAGAAGTAACAGGCCCTCACGAAGCACTGCAAGTGATGAGGTATAGCACATGAAACCTCCAAGACAACCCAGCTTATGCCTTGAAATGCATCCTCTGATCTGCTGAATAGATGTATGTATATATGTATAGTTTGATGTATGCCTGGAAAAAAATTGAATGGATTCTATAGAATCTATCAGACACAGTGAAAACATCACTGAAAGATAACATCTCCTTTCTACAGGCTGGTTGTTGTTAAAGCATCTGCTTTAAAGTATCCATGGTTTAGGTCCTCAGCACAATGTCATGTGATGCTGCGCCAACAGTGCTTGCTGTTTGCTGCATTACCTCAAGAATATATATATATTTTTTCCATATACATCTTAAAATAGTTGTCTCAAAACCTGGAAAATATTAAAAGTTTAAAGTCTCCCTTCCATTTTATGTATTTAAATCCATTGACTTCTGTGGTATCAGAGCACAGTTTTTTGAAGATGGTTCTTACTACTGTCTTCATAACTAATTATTTTCCCTCATCTCACAAGTACAATAGTCCATGGTTTACATATACTTTGGAGATGAGACAGGAAAAAAATCTGCAGAAGTAAATTAAAAAATGACACGGCAAGATTATTACTTCCATTCACCCATCTAGAACATCCGAAGAGGATGATAAAAGGTCTTGGAAACCATTAAAGTACTGCTGACTTTTTTTGATGCAAACAATAATACAGCGAAGAAAAAAAAAAGGAAAAAAAAAAGGAAAAAAAGATAGAAGGATGAGTGAATCCCTTCTCGTAACTACCTTAAGACCTTATAGAACTTTGTGCTCATGAAACATTTCATCTGCTTGCAAGAAACCCATGAGAAATAAAGAATGCACCTGAAAGGAGATCATAAGCTTAGAGACAGCTGCATAGCTTGCTCTATTTTGAGCATATATGATTCAGAAATCAATAAGGGAAAAACTCCTCATCCTTACTGTAGACCATAAGCCAAAGTCAAAATACGTTTAACTCAATGGACTCAAAAAGTTCTACCCAGAGTGTTTTAAAATACTGGGGACATCTTGAGATTTGCAGAGGTTTATGGGCATCTACACCCGATGACTTTTTGGTTCAATAAATTATGTCACATAAATAATCCAGTTTAAAACTTAAAATGCCAGCCTAATGCCATATGACCAACCTAATTTAAAAGTCTTTTGTAATAACTTTGTAATTAATCAAGTAGGGTTTTTTTTTTATTAAGAAGTGGATTTAAATGTGATTACTGTTTTATAAGCATTGTAACCCAGAGCCAACATGTTTCTATTTTGTTTGCATGAACTTACACTAGAAGTCAATTAATCCTGATGAAATTAAAGTCATTGCAATTTTGAGTAACAGCATCTATATGAGATCATGCAGTTTAGCTTTAATGCATTTTAATCCACTTTTATACTTGTTAATTTGCATTATTTTTCCTCAAGGTCCAGACAGGTAAACCCTAAATACAATTCTAAAGGTGTTTATGCAGGATCTATAATTTATCTCAGTTTTACCCTAGAGGAGTTGGGGGTTGAAGCAGTATCAGAGCACTTACTGTCAGGTTGGAGAAAGGCAGAGGGGGGGAGATCTCTGTGTCAGGTTTTGGCATAGCAGAGAAGCTATGTTTTCACTGTCCTGCTTTTTATTTGCAACTAGCATTTTTTTTTGACTCCTTGCAGCTGAAGCCCCTAACAAAAGGGAAAGAATGAAACGAGACAAAAAAAGCATCTGCTCTGCATGGAATTGGGCCAGTCCAGTCGAGTTTAAAGACTCTGAATCATTTGAGGGGTATGAGACTGGCAATTTACTAATGACTACAACTTATTAAAAAGGCATGAAAAGCTCTCTAATTACATATTTGGATGCTAAGCAGCCATTCTGAGCTTCAGAGACAGCGTGACTTTCTCTTCCCGTCTTGTTCCAGACCACACATTAAAGAAAGCAGGCATCATAAAGAGACAGGCATTTTAGACTCTAGGAACTAAAATATTGTAAAGGAGTTAAGCAGAGTCTTACCTGAGGCTTTAGGCTACTCTCTGGTTTAACTCTTACTGAAAATAAGCTAAAAAAATTTTGCTCATCTTATAGTATATCCATTTATAAATATATACAAATCTTCCCAAAATTACCATATATCCTAAAACTTTCCAAAGCAACACAGTAGAGTAATCCCAGACTACGATCACTGCATCATTAAACATCTATTATACTGAAAACCTCAAACAAATCCTGAAAATCTTACAGGCTGAAAGTCAGACGTCCTAAAGTTCAGAAGCACCTAAGTTGATGTTGACCACAGACTTAATTCAGCTTCCTTGTGGGTATTAATTATGAGAGAGTCTTTATGTACATATCATAGACTCTTTTTTTTTTTTTTCCCCACAGGAACCCCACCTCATTTAGTGCAAAGTTCAACAGGGCGCAGTGCGGGGAAATCTATTTACAATTTCTATTGTACAAATTACTCAGTGCCTTTATTTACTGCATATCATACCATGACAGCACGAAACAGAAAATTATTCATTTCCTCATGACTGTTTTTATTTTTTTCCTTAAATAATGTATTGATCTAGCACTGGACTGCTCCAAAACCAATCTTGAATTTATCTGAAATAAACACCCTTGACAGGTGATATTAGTGTTATTATAGGTCCCAGTTTTTCAGGATTAACCCGTTTCCCTCTCCATCCATGAAGTCAAGATAATATTTTCTGGAAGTTATGGATTATATGAATTATATATGAATTATATATGAATTATATAAAGTTGTATATCACACAAAGTCCAGTATAACCTGCATGTGTTGGGTTTGCAGTGTGTGAGCAAGCCAACTGCTTGGAGTACAGATACAAACCAGCCCTTTTTGAGACGTACCCAAACCTAGGCAGAAGCACAGAGGCCCTCCATGAGGTGCCCTCATTTTAGTTTGTTTTACAGGAAAGGAAACGATGCACAAATAGTAACACTTGTCAGAAAAGGAGAGTCTATTCAGCGCATTGCTGTGGGTTACAAAATTTAAAATAAAATTAAAAAAACCTGCCAAGCAAGCACACAATGAAAACCAACAGCTGTCTCTTCATCAAGCATTTAAATACAACATACTTGTAAAACACAAGAAAAATAAAGCTGATCCTGTATTTTTATATCCACAACTCTACAGCTGTATGAGGACTTACTATACATCCATTTCTTTTGCAGTCAGATAACAGTAAATTTATGGAAACTACTAATCCTGTGTGCAAAATTCACATAAATCTAGTTCTCCTCTTTGGACAGACGTATGCAGACAGGCAGCACACTTCCAAGGAAAAGAGACGGGCGAGATTTTTGTGGCTAGTCATTCATATGAATAGCACCCAAATCACAACCAATATTTCACTGTGGCTGAAAGCAGTACACATGAGACCCATCTCATGCAACCTCAGTCATCTGGAAGATCAGTGTCTAGCTGAAGATACCCTTCCAGATTCCTTCCCACCTGTTCTTGCTTAAACACAGGCTATACAACAAGCAGACAAACTCTCTGAAACACAGTCTGTACAAGGTGACTAGTCAATTAAATTAAGATCTGAAAAGCATTTGTTGCTTTTTTTAAAGCTACAGACTAGTGAGTGCTTAAATTGCATATAATCCAGAAGAAGTCAGCAATTATACCAATGGAATTCCATTCATGAAGAAGACTGTGATGCCAGCAAGGCTATTTACTGCAGCACCATCTACCTTTAAAGCCTCCCATCAAAAGCAGAGCCAGGGCACACTTAAGTCCTGAGATGAGGTGGCAAGTGCAACTTCAAGCATGCTGGCTGCATGGTGGAACAATGAAATAGGTCTGAGTTCCAACTTAGTGCCTGTGAGTAGAGGGATCAAAGAAAAAAAACCCAAAGTCCTTCATGTATGGCCAGGCACAATCTGAAGACCACAGTAATTTTCTGGACAGTGCTTCAATCAACTTGAACAAAAGCCATATACTACAAAACCAACAAAGGCACAAACACCAAGTTTTGTTTCAGCTGATAGGACAATGAAGAAATAATAGTACAACTCACAAGTGCTGTAGGGATAAAGGTATTTTTATTCTTGGCTGATACTTCTATCAATCCAAGCCAAAAGTCACAAGAAAAAGAATGGTTGCTTTCCTTATCCACATAAAAGGATTCTGTGCTGAACAGCACTGAAGAAAAATGGTCAGATTGTGATTATGTAACCCTAGCATGAATTTGGTGACCAGCATAATCATGTCAAATTTGGATGCATCATTCAAGCAGCAGGGAAGGATGAAAGTTTTTACCATCACACGTAGAACCCCCTGCGTTTCCCTTCTAACCTGCTCTCTTTCCTTTGCTCACTATGTTGGTGGGCTGGTTCACTTACTGTACCGGCTCTTCTTCAAAAACAGAGAAATTATCAGTAACAGATGGCGATGGTAACTGAAAAGGAAAGATACCCAGTCATTATTTCTCCCATCTGCCTTCACCAGAAGCTTCCATCTTCTTCCTCTGTCAGGAAGCTGGTTTATTTCTTGCTCCTCTTGTCCCTCCCAGATGTCTGCCTGCTCTTTTCTCTTCCATACTAGGGTCCCCTTTCCAATTTTTTTTTTGCCAGGGGCTGTTCACATGACCCCATTCCTGCTTTCTTAATCATCTTTTTCTAATGTCTTTTCATTAAAATGCATATCATTGTGCCCATCAATGAGTAGACCACACCTTGGTTTTTTTTTTCTGCTGTTGTTCTTGATCAGATTTTAAAAAATGAAAAGGCAAGGAAATGAAAGAAATAGCTGCCATTGAGCTTCAAGGATGAAACAGAAGATGAGGCTTAAGCAGTCGCACGTAATGTAAGTTTTTAGATGCAGTTTAACTATGTCTAATTAGTATAATGTAAAGCAATAGTTGTATTATTCAGGTATATTTTGTGCATAGATATTTTTGCAGTCTGAAAATTGCTGACTGTATTGTGACAGCTAGCAAGTTTATTTTTTTGACTAATTTAGAGCTTTGAAAACCAACAAAAGCAAAATTTAAGCCCCCAGGCCCCAGAAAACCAGAATGCAAAAGCCAGCTTTGATGTCACTAAACTGACCATCACAGCACTTCTTTACATCCTGTATGGATTCATTTTATACAGTTTCTACCCTCCATCTGAAGATCACAGTTGTGAGTTTGGAAAAATTCAGTTAATATATAATTTCTCAGTCAAGTCAGTTTAGATTGTCTTCTTCCTTTTCTCAATCAGTTATTAACAACGAAATACAGAAGAGATAGTTATCTGCCCTGATACTATGGAATTACTACTGAACATTCGCACAGGAGGTGAAAATTTCCTTTTTTGTAGTATGAACTTGCCAGTAGAAATAAGCTTTTCAAGGTAAATAGGTTATTCAGATAACGTGGTTGCTTGATTCTCAAAGTCAGGTGAAAGGTTTTCCATTGCACAGAGCAGTTTCATCTTGGATGCCTTTAAAATATTCACTGGCTTACCATTAATATATGAAAGAAGTCATAAAAAATTACATCCCTTTTGAGGATAAGTAACGCAGTGAACTGGTGAACATCACTGTGTTACCAGAGACGTGAAGCCATAGTCCTATTAAGAATAACCTTAGCCTATCATTGCAAATAATCTTATTTTACCTTTATTTGCTTTTTAGAGTAATCCATCTAGAAATCAGAACCACCAAAACTAAACACTATTGTTGGGATGAAACAGAGTTCATTCTTCCTCTCTTCTGTGCTAATTCATACACTCCCTTGAACTGGCCAGCTTTTCCTTCTGTACTCTCAAGGGAATGAAGTGGCTTTCTTCAGGGAATTATTTTTAGCACTCAGCTTAGGTTCCTACTCAAAATCACTTAGAGAAAGAGCATCCACCTCTCTCCTTGGACTCTGGCAGGGGTCGCAGCTACAAACCTGTACACGTTCTCTGTTGGCATACCACACTTCTTTCAAGAGACAGTGGGGTGTGTGGAGCCACACTGCATAGAACAGGGAGTTTACAGGCATCTTGCATCATTTCAAAAGATAGGGATGCTTACAGGTAAACCCACCCCCTCTGCAGTCTGAATAGTCAATTATTTCTTTGAGAGGAAACCTACCTAGTTGGTAGGTTTATTTATTATTATTTATTATTCTGAATAATCCTGAATTATTCAGAATCCTTTCCTTAACATTGCACACCAACATTTAATGTTTCAGCATATCCTTCTTCTTAGAACACTGACAGTAGAAACTGGCAACTGTTCCTCAGCCCAGAAACAGGCTGTCATCTGTTTGGAAGAAACTTCTCCTGCATGCATGCTTTTTTGGTGTTTCCTTATTTATTCTGTGGAAGATCTTTGTGCAACAGTGGGTTGCTTCCAAGAGAAAACACATGCCACCAGGAACAGAAAGCAGCACAGGGTAATTTCAAGGAGTGAGCCTGAGAGGCAGCTCCTTATTGGGCAGGTTGAAAGAAAATCTTACCTTCTCCCTCCCACCTTCCTTTTTTTTCTTTCCTTCCTCCCTGTACTTGCCTTACCTTTCTTGGCACCCCCTGACATTCCACCAGCCCGACAGCTGAGCAGCACCTCACTGATGTATTACCTGCTTACATTAAGTACTTTCACATGTGGAATTTTGCACACCCAGTATTCAGCCAGTGACAGTAACAAATAGGGTATTAATTAACACGAGTGATTAAAGACTTGGGATTCTGACATCTGTAATAAATGTTCCCAAGATAGCGCGCTTTGCGTGGGGAATCTGTAAATCAGGGTGCTTGCAAAATGAGCTCTGCTCTTTCTCAGCTCATTGCCGTTTGCTGAGTACTAACAAGGTTAACAATGCAGAGCTGAAGCATTTGAGTCAACCCTTACTTTTTCAGGGGACTTAATGAATCATGAGCAGACCATTCATATCATGTGTTTTGCAGCAGAAGGGGAAGTTGATTAAGCAGTTTACTTACCCTGCAGTGTATGAAAGTCACAGTATATCAGAGGGAACCTAATCAGTTACATGAGAAATGTTTTTATTTCCTTCTCAACATTCAATTTGATTATCTCATTATGTTTCACCACACTTTGTCTCACTTAGCAATTTGCATCTAGAACATTTCATTCTTTTTTTTTTTTGCTCATTGTTAAAAACCAGTGACAGGTCAGATGGAAATTCCTTCTCCAATAGGCATTCAGTTCAAAAATGAAGCTGATTAAAATGTTGTATATTTAACAAAAATATTGGCATTCAGTCAAAATCTGACAAATTAATTATGGCTTGTCTAATCCACATTCTGCTCTAAAACAGGATTTACTAAATATCCTCACCTAACAAAAGTTATTGGACTTCTTACTGAATTCCCTCTATTTGACACACTCATAATCTGCAAACATATATGGATCTTACTTTTTCATTTCCTTCCTGATGGAGTATTTCAACCTGTTAACGTATACACAAATCCTGGTAATCCTGAAACTTGTTTGGGCTGGATTTTTCTTTCAAATTATATTTTCTCTGATTGTTTTTCCTTTTCTTTATGTTACACACATCTTTGTGCATGGATTTACAAGAACAGGCAAATACTGAAAATGGCACATTGTCTCAAAGTAGATAGTAGATATAGGCAGAAGACCAAGATTGTAAAAAGATATTTTTTAAATTGAATTTATTAACATCCTAACTGGTCTTGAAGTTTAAATGTTTAAAATAGTCTCCTCATCATGTCAATAAAGGTGAAGTTAGCAATAGCTAGGGACAATTACAGAGTGGTATTTTGGAAACTTTTTTTTCCTGCAAGGTGAAGATTGTATGGATCCTGGAATTGTAACCTTGTGGAAACACAAGTGCCTTTGCATCTGTTAGGGCCACTTTCAGATTTGTGTCCTACGTACAATGGAGATGTGAAACTCAATCTGTGACATTAATGGGGTCGAGTGGTGATGCTTAATCCTGTGGAAGAGGCAGAGACCATTTGAACACTCTTTAGAAACTTCATGGCTCTTGCTAAGGTCTTGACCTTTATTTTCTTACAATAAAGTTTGATAACCAAAGGCTTTCTGTTGCTCTCTATGTATTATATTCAATTAGATACATATTTGTTTCCCTGTTAGGTGATATCAGAACCAAGAATGTGTGAAAAGCAAAAAGTGATCAAAAATTTAACCAGAAATTCTGGTCTTTTTTCTTTGTGCTACTATTTTTTGAAGAAAAAAACTCCCACATATCACTCTTTTTTTTTTCAAGCTAAACCATGCCAGAATAATTTTTTTTTTCTCTTATAATAGGTACCCTGTGTCTGATGCTGCGACTAACTATATCCCTGAAAACACGTTCTTTTTTACAGAATGAAAAAAGACAGTAATTGGAGTTGTTATTTGGAGAAACCTGTTCATGGTACTCATATGCTTGGACTAATATCAGAAAGCCAGCTATGAAAACAGGTGTAGCAGAGAATGTGTCTTGCTGTAGCAAGTGCTGCTACCATGTAAGCACCAGAGACAATGGAAGGTATTAAAAGTTAGCAATTGAACTTTGACTACACAATAGTCAAAGTCAAGCTAAGTAAGTTGACTAAAGTTTAAGATAACTCCTTGTCCAAATGTCTCATCAACAGGCAGATGTTTAGTGAACGGAAAATTCCTAGACACAAAATAATGACACTAGGGGTGAGGGAAGACAGGGGGCAAGAAGAATTTCAGTGACGTGCATTATGTGAGGTACCTTCCAAAGTGAAGCTCAGCTAGAACATATCTGTAGTTCAGAAGTCAAGACAATGCTGCAAAATAAAGATCATGGGCAACCTATACCCAAATAATGTTGAGCAACAAAAAAAAAAAAAAATGAAGTAAGCATCTCCTATAGTTTGTTATTTTTATGCCATGCAGAAAGAATAATAATATCTCAGAATCCTGGCCACAGGCTCTGTGCTCATCATCAGCTACGGCCAGTCGGGTGTCCCTGAGCAGGGATATTAGCCAGAGCAGCCATATACCTGCACTTCTGGAACAGGATGTGTTTAAGCTCCTGGGGATACTTGGAGTTCAAATCAGTCTGGGGATCTAAGACAAACTGTCCTTGGTTGCAAATGCCCATTTCCAGGAAGTGATAACACAGAGGACACTCTGCTAAGGAAATGTGCCTGAAAAGCCAAGTAGAGAACCCATGCTAACTGATGGCACAGGTCTGTTCTTGGTAGCACAGGGGCCAAAGAGTGAGGATCTTGAATTGTAAGCAGCAAGGACAAGGCAGTTGAGGAACTATGAGAAGTGATACATCAAGAGATGGATTTGGGAGAAGGAGAAGTTCTCTTTTTTTTTAATTTTGACGACAATAGACCTGAGAATTTCTTGCCTATCATGGCGAAAGAAATGGCTTTATAGGTAGAGGACAATATGTTGTCTAATTGAGAGACACCAACCACTGCAGGTCCTAGCTTAGTTCCTACATGCACCAATAAGCTCTAATCTGGGAATGAAAAATATAACCTATCATATCCAGACTTGACAGGTCAGTCACTCCCAACTTAGCATATAGAGGCTTGAGATCCAGCAGTGGAGTAAGTGGCCAAGAAAGCAAAGTTTGACAGCTCTGTATCAACATTGTCTCACTTGCTCTTCAGCAAAAATAAATCGTCACCACCTCCCTGTCCCTTGAGCCATGTTCCCTATGATTTCCTTCCTATTTCTCTTCTTTTCAATGTCAATGTTAGTATGTTTTTAAACACTTCTGTTCCACTTGGTCCTTCTTTATGGACCTTCCAGTGCTTTCCTTTTCAGCCACCATCTACTCCACATTTTTCCAGTTGCCTCTGTTACATTCTGCTCTTCCAGATGCAACCTGTCACTGCTGCTGCCAGCTCTGCAGATCTTTTTCTCAGAGAACATCCAAAATACACACAGCCCTCTTGTAAATGTTATGGTCTCTTTTCATTTGGGTCTTTTTCTGACATCTAGCTTTCTTTTTTTTTTTTCTGGAGTGCTATGTCTAATCAACACAAAATGATTGTCATGTCAAAAAAAGAAATCACCTCATCTTAGAATCTGAGCCATTTCAGGATAAAAAGGAAATAAGGAAGAAAACAGCTTGAGGTCCCAAGGAGTAATAACAAGCCAAGAGCTTAAACAGAAACCTCACTTTTTTTGTGCTGTGTGGTCTTTGTTCCTCCTTAAACTCCATGGGACAGACTCTCTATTGGGGATGAAACACAGCATCTCATGATTGACAGGTCAGAGCATCCTCTCCAAGAGTGTACCACACCCACAGAAGCAGTCTGCTGTCAAGCCACCTCTGAGAAGCAGCCTGACTAACATCTTAGATTTAGGCCAGTGTTTTCCAGCTGTGGGTTGTGACCCCACATGGGCTGGGGTCAAGACAGGGTTCACATGAGGTCACAAAGTATTAGAAAGAGCTAAAGAAATATTTAAGCTGAAGGATTTCTGTTCAATTTTCTCTCAGTTGGTGGGGGGGGGGGAAGGGAAGGAGTGGAGCTGCACACAACCAGATGATCCAAGACAGCTAACTGTTTCAGAAATCCTGACTTGAAATATTGTGAATTCCACCCTCGAGACAAATAAAATGGTTCTATTGCTCGTGTGCAGGGGCAATCTTTTGACTACGCACTTTGAATTTCTTTTTTTTCTTTTCTTTTTTTTGACGTGCTAGTTTGAAAGTAGCCAGAAGCCTGGAAAGGTTTCAGTAACCTTAGAAGACAGACTAGGAAACAAATACAAGAGACATCAGCATGAGCATCCTAGTAATAGTACCTGGCTTTTATCAGAAGAATTTGAAAGGGTTCTCAACAGTGAAAGCATTTATACTTCCAGCAGAGTAAAAGGAGGTTTTCATTATCCACACTTTACAGAGGAGAACCTGGTTAGGTGACTTGCTCAATGTCATGCAAAAGATCTGTGGCAGAGTTGAAAGCTGAGTCCAAAACTGAATTCTTAATTAAGTTAATGCCCTTGCCGCAGGACTATTCTGTGCTCAGAGTCCTGAAAAAAACACATTTTCAACCGTATGGATATCACCAGCATCTCTGTAATTAGAATTGTGCAATTGCAGGAGCATTGCGACAGACCTCGGTGTCGTGAAAGGTGTGAGAGGGATTAATCCAATGACTGCATTTTTTTTTTAATTTATTTTTTTTATCTTACACAAATAATACTGATACAGCCGTAGATAGTGATTTGCCAATACGATTTCACCCCTAAGGGGAATACCTGTAAAATCTTGCCCGCGCTTGTTTAGAAAGATCAAATTAGGTGGCTGCTTTTTGTCCTTCAGGAGCAGGATGGCAGTCAAACAGTGCCATTACAGACATTATGGTTCCTGCTAATAACAACAGTAGTTGCCAAAAGTCTTCTGAACATGGGCCACCTTGCAGCCCCTTTGCTAGTTACTGCAGCTTTTGCTAACCTGAGATAGATGGAAACATGGGAACTGATGTGGTGTGGAACAGCAAGCCATGGTGGGGAGCCATCGTACAGCCCTGGAGCCAAGTTGGGCTTATCAAGAGCTCTAGAATGGCCTTCCTTTTGTACTCAACCCAGAGCAAGACGTGGCAGCATGGACCTTGTCTGCAAGAAGACAAAACCTCTTCAACAGCATTTCTGAACCTGACGAAACTGCAGTGGCAGCAAGACTTTTCCATAGGGTATTCAGCTCAACATGACCACAACTCCTTGGACCAGCACCAGAACGAGCCTGCATTGACTACATTTTACAACTTAAGATACTTTCAGTTAGCTGAAATATCAAATATTGATATTTGGCACTGGTCCATCAAACCAGCTGCTGGCACAATCCTGTTTTCTTGTGTAGATAAGAACTTGGCCTCACCCACTACAGACTGATTTGTTAGCTGGGAAAAGATCATCTATTGCTTTCACATCATTGCTTTAGCTATCCTTGGATAAACTGGCTATGGAATTTAATAGTTGATAGTTTTCTGCTTCCAGTATTTTCTTGATATCTGCTTTCTATATACTTTCCTACTAAGTTTAAATATGTACTTTTTGCTTTAAAGTATTTTAAAAAGGGAAAACTTGCAGGAAGTTTCTTTATTCCATTTCCTAGTGATGAAATGAATCCTGCAAGTATCTTTGCATGTAAGTATAAGCCTTTACAAACTAACAGATTCTCCCAGTTTTCTCCCTTGAGTTTGGGAAGCTTCTCTGCTTACAATCATCACCTCTCTTTCTGCAGGGGAAGGTTGTGAATCCTGTGACTTTCAGAAAAAATATTTCTGCATGTGCTGCGTGGGGTGGAGTAGGAACAGGTACAAACTGGGAACATTTTGATTCCAGAGATCTTCAAAAACTGTTAATAGGATGCTGAAAGCTTGATCTCATAGATCAGTTACACTCTACTGGGCTATTTTGCAAGGTTTCTTTGTGTATGGCAATTATTAAGTTCCACCAAAATATGTGTAAAATTTTTACCTGCTAGAAACAAAACAACTTTTCTTTGCCTAGGAAAACACAGTGATAAAGGTGCTTCAAAATACCTGCTTAGAGACAACTCTAGACTCCCTTGCTATCTGAGATCTCTTACCCTGGTAGGTATGACACAGGTTGTATTGAAGACCTGTTCCCTTCTGGAAAGGAAGCTAGACGCCAGCGAAGGTGTCCTAAGGCAATTTAAATGGCACTACAAACTGTTGTTTCTGTGATAACCAAATCCCGCATAGATTTTTCTTGGTTGTTTGTGTATGTGGGGTTTTCTGTTTGTTTGGGTTTTTTTGTTCGTTTGTTTTTTTGCTTTGGGTTTTTTTTTTTCCCTTTTTATTTTTAAATAACAGAATGAAAAATATTATGGCTCAATTTCATTCTTGCAGGTACTTGTGTGTATGTGTGTGTGTACATTTATAAACAATATTAGGGCATTTCACAGCAGCAGTAGCTTGAAGAAGAATAATGGCAAGTAAGACAGGCTTGCCTGGCAATACAGAAACACAACGGACCTCTTAACTGTTCATTTTCAAGACCTGGACTTTTTAAAACATGAAAGTTTGTTTAGAATGTGTAATATCAAGCGGTAGGTGTTTGAAAAAGACTTAATGTTGAGGTGTAGCTAATCGTTTGCTCTGGAAGGTATTAGTAACATATATATGTATATAACTATATAATTTGATATATTTTTATATATACATTACATATATTTAAATGTGGCAGCTCATCATCAGAATCAGCTGACTTGCACTCCTCTCCTAGAAGGGGGAGTATGGGCAAACACAAGTTCAAAGTTTCTGTTACATGTCATACCTAGGTAGTCAAGATGGGAAAAAAGTATAGTACACAAATATAAAGACGGCTTGGACTAAAAGAAGTAACACTTGCAGCTCACACCACTCTCTTCTCTGTGACTATGTATGAAATCTCCATTGTTACTCAGTTGCACACCACTGGGCTTCAGAAATTTTCAGTCAGAGCAAAAGGACACTCCAGAGGTGCAGTTCACTACCTTCTGAGATACAGAAGTAACTTGAAGACCACCCCTAATGTTGCATGAATAGGGAGCCATAAATCAAATAAAACATTTAAGACTTCACATAGTAGTGAGTAGAACTACTTCAGGTTTTCTTCAGGTCCTTAAGCAAAAATCATGTTTGGGGAGAGACTTGGGCTCAGCACTTCTTTATGTTCCTTCATCTGGAAGGAAAGGGCAGCTCATGTATTTTGCTGGAGTCCAAAAGGGTATCTAAGAAGATGAATGGTCAATTGCCAGATGGGCTAGTGGTTTTCAGTGTTCTCTACCTGCATGATACACTCACAGGTACTGGGCCAAGAAGCAGGAGTGGGATGAAATCCTGGCCCCACTGAAATCCAGGCAAAAGTTTTAGGAGGTGCAGATGCCAAAGGTAATCTCAGATTGTTTGAACAATGAAAGGATCACCAAACTCAAGTATGTTGTGAAGTCTGACTTCATGTGGTTGTAAATGGAAGAAGAGTAGATGGGAAGAAGAGTAGATGTGCCCAGCTGACAGAAGATGGGGTTTTTTTTTTTGAAGGGTCTGACAGACTCATTTCTACAAAAAGCAGAGATAATTCAATCATAAACACAGGAAAAAAAAAAGTCCTTTCAAAGTATTCTAGCCAAAGCCACATATTGAAAATGCATTACGAAGGGTGTTAGACTCAACCAGTAATTATCTGGATCTAGGCAATAAATAAATAACAGTAACTTTAATTACAAATCTGTGATAGAACTCTTGGAACAGAAAGATTTCATCTGGAGCTAATTAATGCTCAAAAATTAACAAACAAGAGAAAAATCAACAGAATGAGGTCATCTCCAAGTACTATGAGGAGCTAAACTGTGGGGTATTCCCTAGACAGAGTTGAATACAGTGACAAATCTCAATCAGTTTTCCTGGGAATCGTAAGTTTTTTAGAGGGCATATGAAATACATATTGCATAAACATTCCTGATACCTAATTCTGAAGAGCTCAGTGCCAGGTATGGTGATTTAAAATCACTCAGTTTCCCTGTGTCAGCAGAATTCTCATAAACATAGGCACGTCCAATATGTTGACTGTGTGATTTCACATAAAACCATGATTATCCTTGTGTTCCAAGTCTGTAAACAAGAGTTATAGAAATGGCACAATTTCATGCAATGTTTTATCTGAAGCGGCTGGCTGCTGTGCACTTGCCCACGCCAGCACATCTATCAACAACTCCAAGTCTTTTCAACTACAAATCTTGCATTACAGAAAATACAACTATTTTAAACCTAAAATTATCTCTGGCTTCTCAGCTCTGTCCTTGGATTGGTCTGAGCAAGTACCAGTCCTATGTTTTGTACTGTAAAGCACACTAGTAGGCATCATCGCAATAGCACAGCTATCAAAAGGCATTGAATAAGTCAGGTAGTACTTGTCAACAGTATCTGTGTCTCTCAGCACTAAATGTGGCCCTGGTGAGAGACAATTGACTGACACCTCACTTCTATTTATCCACAGAACAGGGAGTGAAGAGATATAGGTAACATTTGTCCACAATCTAATCTGTGCCATGTCTGGAAATGACAACGTCCAGTGGTCACCAAAGTCTCAGGAAAGTCTACCTCTGATTTCAGAGATTCTTAGTTTGGTTGTTGGAAATGGCAACAGGGTTACCGGGTGTAAAGGTGGTATTTGTACTATCCACAGGTCCAACAAGAACTCAGCTGAGGCTGTGACTACTTAATAATTCATTTCAAGTAGGCTACTTTAGACCATTGCTTTTCCACAGGCTTAAGTTGACAACTAAAAGGTATTGATGCTGTGAGGTTTGTCCATCCATTTTCAAATACTCCACACATGCTTTCTCTTTCCCCCTTGTTTTTCTTCTTACTATATGACCCATGATTACAGTTAATTTCTTAGCAGAGATGTGTCCAAATATTGCAGACCGCTGTAATGTTAAAACTGCCTCCATTATGAATGCTTGAAGTTACTAATAAAAATTTCTAAGCCAAGTAATAAAATGTTGTTTAATTTGAGTAACCTAACACTAAGCTCAAAATGCAGAGAAGGGAGATTCTCCTCTCCCCTCCATAAAACTGTTCCACAGTTGCACTATCAAGGCAGATAAAGGGAGTTTATTTCCCTGCCTATGTCTTTACTTCAGTATATCTTTTTTCTCTTATGGAGAAAAGACAAGTGAACCTTTAACACCAGCCAAATTCAACCCTGAGACAGCACAAGAAACTCAGGTTCATACCACTGTCTCAGCATAACTTTATCTGATTCATTTGCTTTCAGTTGATCTTGCAGCAGGGCAAGAAATTATTTTTCTGTGAAAAACTAATGATAAAAAAAATACAAGAAGCTTTTTCATTAAAAAAGCAAATTCATTTCCCAATAGTCAACCTCCCACCTGTCAAATTTGTGGATGACAAAAGCAGAAAAATGTTTTTCCACAAAGTTTTGATGAAGAGTTAAAACAAAAGTATCTATTCTTGTAAAGAAAAAGCAATAAACCACAGAGGAGCTGGTTGTTCATGAAAATGATTTCATAAGCTGTGCTTCAGACCTTGTTTGTGTCTCGTTTCTATGTCTGTTAGAAACTTAAAAAAGAAAGAGGAAGAAAGTGCCGTGAAGTTTCAGAGAATTAAAGGAAAAGGCCTTAGTGAGAGCTAAGTCTGTGTCATGATTGTGCAGGTAGTGCATGGTCTGTCTTCTTTCTTCCAAGACAGAATCAACACGTAACAGAAGAGGAAAGTGGGGCAGTGCTGGGGAAAGCCTAGCAGTAGCCATCATATAGAATCTAGAGCTTTTCTGAATTTTGCTGGTATTTCTTCCACGACTAAACCCATAACTGACGTAAATCACCTCCTTGGGAGAAGAGCTTTAGCCTCATGGCAGAGTCAAGTTCTTGCAGTGGGAAAAAGTGAAGTTTGCATAAAGCTTGTTTCCCAACTCTTTCTGCCACAGATTTCCAGTTTACTAAGTCAGCTAGTTTTTCTGTACCTTGGTTTTTGCTTTGATGTATTCAAAGGATATATCATATACATATATATGATTGTATATTAGCTCCTGAAAGTAAAATCAGGAGAAGCCTATCGGTAAGATTTTTGACGCTACCTAATTCTATGCAGAAGAAGCAGATGATACTTGCATAAATCATCAGGAACACTGAATAGAAATGGGCCTTGGAGGGGGCTCCCTTCCTCAGGCAGAACTGACGTTTGCACAGCACAGGCTTGGCGTGACTACTTTTATTTGGGGGCTTCACGTTGCTGGGCTAATGCATTCCTGGTTCTGGCTCTCCTCCATATTAGGAATAGCTGATCACGCGTAATTTGCAGAAGTACAACATGGTTTAGTCTTCGTGTCTACTAGAGAACAGTGTTTGGCAAGCAAAAAGATCTGGAGGTGAGGATCCCTGGATTGTGGGAATATTCACACATGCACTGAAAGGAGAAAAAGCTTCAGAAAACATCAGCTCTTGGGAGCAACCTCTGGAAAAATTTCCAGGACTTGGAATCTGTCATGATTAAAAACAGTTGTTCTCTTTCTTATCTTCTGTCAAACTTGACAAGTGTAATGACAGCTCTTAAGGATCGCACTCTCCAAGGATTGGGAATGCTCAGAGTGGCACGTGAGCCACAGAGTGAGGCAGATAAACAATCAGGGGTGAAAGTTCCCTTCTCCGTATCGCAGAAATGTGGGCACGCTTGGCTTTGCCTCCCAATTCATGATACAAAAACGTATCATCCTTAAAAGTATTTGGCTTTAGAATGGAAATCTAAAAGGCCTGTGTCGATATGGATATTACAAATGTGCTCCAAAGTGAACTTTTTTGGCTCATAGCACGAAATGTCAGCTTAGAAGAGGAGAGTGCTCTGTTGTGGTAGCCTTTGATTGTCGTATACGTATACGCGTCACTCACACGCAAACAAATCTGTTAAGTGGCAGCCTTCAAAACAAGGTCTTTGGAAAGGTTACCGCTCCGCCATATGTAGGACTTTGATTTATAGTTATATTTTTCACAGTGTGACACACATTGTTGGTGAACTGAGGCTGCGATAAAATCGTAGAGGTGTAAAGTTTCACTGGCTGGATGGTAAAGAGCGAGGCGGAGAGAGTGTAATGCGAGTCGAGAGCTGCTCTCCAAATGAATGAACTTGTATTGTGGATCTGGTTACAGCCGGCACACTGCCCTAATCCATCAACAGCAAGTTCACTTACAAACCACCCTTTGTTTTTAATCCATGAGCCTTTGGGGATTCACTATAATCAAATGACCAATCAGAGGAACACATAAGAGGAAAAAAAAAAAAAAAAGATTGCTACAGTGAAGTTTACTCTCAGCCACATACTCTCCGTCAAAACCCCTGAGGTAATGCAGATAACAGTATAATGCACAGCATTAAGCTTACGGGCATTAAAAACTCCACCAGTTGGAAGTTGAGGCATGGCAAACCAGATCTCGTTACTTTCTGGGGGTGCTTCTCCAAGGCTCGAGGAAGGCTTTGATTTCAAACCACGTGTGCTCGCGGCACGAACGCAGATTAGTGATGGAAGACAGCCACGGGGTTTGCGATGGCTACAGCTCACTTGGAGTTTTCTCCTGTTTTGAGTGAACGAAAACATCCTGGATTTTGCAATTAAAATGTGTCAACCTGAAATAACATATGTTCCTTGGCAAGGGCGTGATATTAAGCCTTGGGGTGTGTCTGTGTACACATAAACCAATACTTTTATTTAAAAACGTGTACGTGTGTTTTGTTCTTTCTCAGTTCAGCACAAAGTATAAACAAAGAACAACCTCTAGGATACTTTTCCTTGCAGAAGACTAGGTCAAACATCCACCACTGCCCAACAGCCCGCATTGGGATGGCAAACACATCCATAAAGATGGAACTGAACACAGACCACAGTTCCCATCTTAGTACGGTAGTATTTTATTTTCTACTACGCCACAACTGTGGGCTACCTGGGCCACCCCATCTAGCTACTGTCTCCTGTAGTCCGTCAAGATGGATCAAGAAGAAAAGGATGTGCAGCGCGGCTTACCCAGTGCCATATGGCTGAGCAACTCAAAGTGTGTTTGTGTGCATGCGGTGGGGGGGGGCACAGGGGTGGCAGGGAGAAGGGTGCAAGACGGACACATCACGCTATTAAAGGAGTGACAGATGGTGATGAAAGTGCCATAAAACTGTAAGCACTGACAGCTCATGGCCAGGACCGAAGCAGCTGCTGAGGTATCACGCTGTAAGCAGACCCCTGTTCGAGCAGCCCCCTTGCAGCACCTATCACAGAAACTGTCATCTCTTGCAAATGCTGCCCCGTCCTGACACTTGCCCAACCTCGTCCGTGTCTCCTCCTGTCAGGGGATGCCATGAGGTGAAAGGTGGGTGAAGGAAAAGGATTGGAAGGTGATGTTTTGCAGGCTGAGAAACCTGAGATGAGCACAAAAATGAGGAGACAGCCATAAAGTCCCCCATGCCAGGATATCAGTGCCACCAAGCAGTCATCACACGTTTCCTGGTGCTCATCTCCAACCAGGTCTTCCAGCTGCACATTCTGACTCCACAGGCAGGAAGGTCTCATGCCCAAAGGCATGGGCAGCTCCTTTCTAGTGATGGACAAGCTGAACAGCCTAAGCACCCAGCCTTCAGGTCACTATAGTGAGGTCCCAGTCTTTTTTAGAGACTGTCATCAAACCTCATGCAATCTGTCTTTAATCTCATTCCCATGATGCTAAAGAGAGAAACATACGGTATTTCTTCTAGGTCACAGCTCCAGATGTCCAGAAACAAGCTCTCTGCTCTTAGGCAACTCTTCCTTTAACCCATAAGGAAGCTAAGATACCACAGACTCTTCTCAGGAAAAACAACACTGTAGACCAATGCTCCTGCTCATGTCAAATATCTATTTTTCACTTAAAAAGAAAAAAAACCCACGACCATATATACATACACACACTTAGGCAGGGCAGCTGTGACAGCACATGATTTCTGCTGAAATTCCCAAGTTCCACCCCACTCACTGACTCAGCAGAACTCTACTCACCCACTCAGCCTAGGAGGAAACGATCAGCTTTGATGCACAGAGAGACACAGAAAGGGGCCAGATCACTCACTTCTTGCATTTGATCTTTCAATACTGTTAGCATGGCTGCCCTCAGGGTGGGAAGCCAGCAGATTCCTCTAAGAGCATTTCAGGTCACTCCTTTCAGAGCAACCTCAGAGAGCAGAGAGCAGGAGGTGACTCCTTTTGCTCCTGGCAGAGCCCCGTGTCACAGCCCCATCCTGCTGAGACTTTTGTCGGTGGGCCATCTCTGTGCCCTGCAGTCCCTGTGAGGACAGTGTCCCACCAGGTTTGAGTGGGTATCAGCCCGAGCTGCATCTCGTTTTATCAGACCAAATACCATCTCTGACTTCTCCAGTAGCTGGCAGAGAAAGGGAAGCTTTCAGAGGATATGGGGTGTCTATTTTGGCTTTGTTTTTTTTTTTCCCTCTGGCATTGTCTGATTAACTCTAGAGCGATGCACAACTGCAGAGTTTTACTTCACTCACCAAAGCATCTGTACTCTCAGTGCAAAACAGTTGGCCAGGGATGCTCACTTAGGAAGCTTTGCCCTCTTCCCTGATGTACAGACCTCATCAGCCTTGCTGTTCTCCTCACAGCAAACCCTGCTCTACGAGATCTTCCTGGGAAGGATGCTGTGAAGGAATGATGTAGCTGGCTACCACAGCGCTGCTTGCTGGACCAAACATAGATACATGGGAGTGTTGTAGGACTATTTATGTCAGCATGACCCTCCCACATATATACGTATTAGAGGTGTCAGTTTAAGGTCTGTGAGAGCATCTCAACCCCAGTTAATCCTGCGTAACTCGAAGCACTGAGATGATGAATTTGCTCTGGTTTCAGGGAGAAGGCAGGAGGGTCACTCCTGTCATGCACAGGCTGAACTGCCTGCAGCAGGGGCCCCTTGCTAACCCAGCTTGAGCTCTGTTCATTTAGACACACAGAGAGTACCTGCTTTCCTCTGTGCAGTGGGAAAGGAACTGGGAGCTTCTTCACTGTGGAAATACCGTACAACGAGCAGCACAATCTGTTGGAAAAATTTGGCTGCACCATTTGTCGTATGAAAAGTTCTGCTCTCACCCAAATAAAAAGTTGAAAATGTGCTGACTCCAAAAGAAATAGTAAAATATTACAGTTTTAATTATTCTTTTTTTTCAGGAAGGAAGTTTTTACCAGTTGGGGTTTAATTTTTCTTATTTTTTATTCTTTCATAACATAGTAGCAATAATTTACTAATATGCCGTTAAAATAGTGCAACAAATTTATTTTAAGGCTTTTTTTTTTTTTCTCA
Source organism: Todiramphus chloris collaris (assembly GCA_025345505.1). NCBI lineage: Eukaryota > Metazoa > Chordata > Aves > Coraciiformes > Alcedinidae > Todiramphus > Todiramphus chloris. Next base: position 9,134,862 of record JANVCC010000068.1, on the reverse strand, counting down.
AGTAAGCTTTAGGATCTAATGCTGAGGTAAACATCTTGTCTCCTTTTTTTTAACCTGTTTGATGTAACAAACAAGCTTGTGATGTAGATCAAAGTATCGCTTTGGTGTGGGTCCTGTTAGATGATTCTGACCACTACATTTTCATGCGCAATTTTATTGTGCCTCACTTCCTGCTTCACACTGCTTTGTACCTGCGCTGAAAATCTTGAAAAGCCCTTTCACCCTGGAGTGCCCTTCCTCTCCTTACATTTACCTCATCTGGACTCTGTACAGATTAGTAGTTTATTCCACCTTCCCTTTGGAGGGAAGTCTACAAGGCGAGGCTGAAGTTCTTTTCCGTTCATGCCAGAAAGAGTTTAGCCACAGCAAAGCCCCGTCCAAGGCACTGTCTTTTTTAGCAGCACCAACGAGCCCATGCAGAGCTCACAAATGTGTCTGTTCCTAAGAAAGCATCCACTATTTGGCCTTGCTCATTTAAAGCCACTTGCATTGTATGCCAGTCTGCCAAGAGGCATACCCGTGGTCTCCTCATCACCGAGTCTCTCGCCATCTGCGTGAACACGCTTCCCTTCTCTTTTATTTCTATGTCTTTCTTTGAACAAAGTTTATTAAAAATTGCCAGTATATGGGGGTCTGGGGTGGTTTGGTTTTTTTTTCTCATGGGTGTGGATTTCTGCGTGAAGAACTTAAGCTTCCTGACTACTTTCTTAGTATTCACCATTAGCCTCTGTGGCCACCTTAGAAGTCATCTATGGAGCCACTGAACACAGGCTGAAAAACCACTGTTCTGTGGTACTTAGATACTTATGGCTATACTTAGTAATGAAAATGGTACTTATCTAGGCAAACAGAGATAATCAGGCCACAGCATAAAAAATATTCACCATTTTCAATGTCTCTCTGAGCCATGGTGTCAGTACAAGAATTTATTTTCCTCAAAATAAATGTAAGGGAAAGATCTTATGAGTGCTGAAGAACATTTTCAACATGAGCTCTGCATATTTAACAGCAGAAGACTTTCTAGATAGCAGAGTAATTCCTCTCCCTCCATCCAGCCTTCTCTAAGTGTGTTTGGTTTTAAATCTCATGCTTTTGGAGCGGGTTGGGTTTCACAGTAGTGAAGGAGAAAGGAGAAAAAAATGTTTCAGTGTCAGCATCAACACCAGGACATTGCAAATTGTCTGTCATCCACTGAAAAGCAAGACTGAAGCTACGTGGTGGCAATGAAGAGACACAGCCCTGGTGATAGTGCAGGCAGATATCAATTCCTCAAGTGCTTCCTGTCATGAATCCAGACATCTGGCAGAAAACCACTGAAGATTGATTTAGTATCTTAAAGGATACATGAATATGTAACTAGAGGCTTGGATTTGCAAATGGATTTATAAATCCTCTTTATAGACTTGGGTTTTATTTGCTGAATTCATTTCCCATTTTATTTAATTTTTTTCTGGTTTTATCATGTGCTCATTCATTGTCTGAACATGGATAAACCAGATTAAGAAAATACACAAATATTTGACTTTTGGTTAAGTATCATCACAAGCCTATCAGAGAGATGGCAATTACACAAACCTCTGTTCCTTGTGAATAGAAACCAAGCCTCAGCTTGACAAAGAACTAATGTTTTGCTAAGGTAAGAAAGCTGAAATCTTACAGTGTTGTTTTATTACCTTATTATTGATAAACATGGACTGCTAGAATGTTTTTACAGTGATCCAGCCCAGCAATCCTTTACTCATACAGGCTCTGTGTGTATGCTTACGCCCTTAAATGGTTGAACTATTCTTAGCCTTATGTGGTTAATACCCAGGAATGTTCATGGGCAGAATATTAAGGACAGAAGATGGCCCTAACGGTGCTTGGCAAAGGGAGATGGGATTTATGGAAAATTTGCTTTGATGATGTTGACTCCTAACTGTTTCTGATGCTGCCCCAACATACAAAATTAGCATTAAACTTTCATTCCAGATGAATGACAGGGAATAAAAAGCAAAAAAGGATTTCAGTTATAGCCTATGGAACTAGATTCAAGCCCAGAATCTGGTCAGCTTTAAAAGTAGGCTGGATCTCTTTATCTGGGAATCCCCTGCCTGAGAAACTCCTAAATATCCTTCCTCTTTAATTGCTTTATACAAAACACAACATACCTGGTCCAACTGCTATTTGTGGCTGGCACAATTACCATGAGATGCTACAAAGAGACTTTGTAACTGCAACCATATTATACAGACATCTGACTTGGAGGATTCTCCTTTCAAATATGCTCAGTGAAAACAGGAATCTTCTACAAATCTTGCCCTACAGTTGTGCTTGTTTGCTATTACTAAGGCAAGAGAGAAACTCGGACAAGCAAAATAAATACACTATTTAAAAATAAAATAAACTAAAAATAAAAAAATTTACTTCTACAGCTATTCTAAAAAACTAATCAAATGTTTCATTCAGTGTAAAGTGAAACCACATGTAAATAATTACTACCATATATTAATTTACACCACATAACAACTATGAGAAGCCACCGTGGCAGGTATTTATGCAGTGTTGTAGAGCTTTGTGACTACCAGACTGTATATTTTTAATAAAATATTATTTGTTTCATGGTAAAAATGAGCCTTTCTTGAACCTGCTTTTAAATCATTGTAATTACCACAGCACTGAGTTAAACAATGCCTTTTGCAAGCTACAGATGAAGAATGACATGGTTTGTGTATGAAGAAGATACTTGACCTATCATTTTGCAGCATTTCTGGGCTGGAACAGAGCAGCTATTAAAATAGCACCACATAAACGTGATCCTTTGAGGGCAGAATCTCAGGACTCCCCCCTCAAACAAACCCAACCTATCAGGCAAAGCCACCTCATTCGTTTAAAGAGAGAGGGAAGGCAGGCTGCAGGGTTTTTATGTCTTGTGATCAGACTTTAAGAAGCAACAACTTCCACTGCTGGAAGGAGTAGCGAGTGGTCTTCAGTAATCATCACCAACAGGGTTCTTCATTTTAGCCCCAAAGAACCATGTAAGAGTATTGAGTTAGGAGTGACACAGAGGGAATAGTGCCACCTACTGAAGTAATTATTTTTTAGCACCCTCATTTCTTGACCTAGACACTTTTCAGCTAAATTCTAAAGATACTGCAGCATCAGTATGCTATTCATCATATTAAATAATTCCTCTTCCTCCCTAATTCTGTCAGGAACTGAAAATTAGTGTTGCAAAAACCCCAGTACCTCTCAAACAAGTAATAAACTATCGTCCAACTATTATTATCAAGCTATTAATTTGAGAAATGAAACCTTGGCAGGAGGGTGTCTTTAAGCCTAGGGAGGCTTTGAAGCTAATCAGAGTTTAATATCTGCTCTGATTCTATTTACATGAATGAAGAAATGCAAAAGAATTTAATTATTTTAGCAGGAGCAATTTCACTGTGTGATTTTCTTATAGGCTAACTTATTCAGTGCTGGGCCAATAGCCTTCACCTAGGAATTTGAAATTTGTTGCTATAGGGACTGGGGATGTCTTTAAAAATCCCGACTTATGGAGCTGAGGTTACCTTTTAATATCTCTCATTGGGTTTTGGTTGGTTTTTTTGTTTGTGCTTGTTTTAGTTTTTTTGGTTTTCTGTTTTGGTTTGGTTTTCGGAGGGGTGAGGTTTTGCTGGGTTTTTTTGGGGTTTTTTTTGGATAGGATAAACACAACTCTTTTGAAAGCATGGAGATGAAGATAAAAATCCCCCTTCCTCCATATCAGTGAATGAGTATAATAATGCCAGGCTAAAGAATAGCACTTTTTTCAGCAGGTGGGAAAAAATACACCAATATCCTCTCTTCAAAGATTGATTAATGTTGCTATGCACTGCCAAACAGCTACGCAGAGTCACTTCACTGGCAGCTACTACAGCAGCGAGTGAAGTAGTCCCTACAATTTCCCTTTTAACTTAAATAGTTAATTCCTGCAATGCACAGTGAGAGGCTTGTTAAGAACAGAGTGACATAACAGCCACAGCGTGTGCCATAAACAGAATTTACCAGTGGAATCAGCAATTAACAACCAAAGCCATAAATAACAACAATAAAATGTTGCAACTCGAAAGCAATCTCAACTGCCTTCCACAGCAGATCTGACCAGCTCTGGATATTGTTTCTGCTGACCCACAGCAATTTTATTGCTGCAGAGGCAACGCAGTGTATCATACCATGATGGATTGGGGTTTTTCTGACACCCAGCTGCTTGCTGTTATTGTTGGCTGATGGTGATGTACTAGAGATAATACAGGTGTTCTCTGCTGGTAGAGCTGACTGTGCTAGAGAGAAGTTCTGGGGTAAGCACAGTGGAAGGATCTGCCTGCTTTGGTGAGAGCAAGCAGCCAGATGATACAGGGAATAGGCTTCTTTTTGGTCAGCTTCAAAATTACTGGAGGACTGTTACCAGGCTCCTCCAAGTTAAACAAAAAGGACGATCTATAAATAAAAATCTCTATAGCTTTAGTTTGCTTGGCTTTCATCTTATTTTTGCTGATCAACCTACTCGATCCGATCACACGTGCCAGAACTATGTGTGTAGTCGTTTCTTTTTCAAACTTAAAGCTAGTACCCATGTCCAGCTTGTCACTAAGAGCCGTCCTTAATGCACAGACGGGCAAACTGAGGCGTTGACCAACTGACCATTGTTTCATATTTAGATGAAGTAATTTTTCCAAGGCTATATGTTGAGTCTGGGAAAGAGCCTTAGGACACAGGTGCTTCTCAATCTGAGAAGAACATTTGAATAACCAGCTAGAGCACATAGGACTGTTCCTACTAAACACAAACCCAGGTGAATTATATCTCTTTCCTGTATCAAGGAAGCAATACAAAGCTACTCCTATGCCTCTGTATTTATAAAAATACTTGACAAATACAATGAGTAAATAAACATCTGTCTCTGAGTTATTTGCAGTGCTGTTAAACAGTATTTAGGCTTCAAAATTGATCACCAGAGTCAACAAAGGGTTGAATAAGCGTGGTTCAGTATTTGTATTTGAGATTAAGTACACATATACGACCATGAGCACATGTGTTCAGCCAAACTATTGAGGCTAATGACAAAGAGACATCAGACTGTGAATTAAATAGCATTTTTGTCAAAAAGCAACCAAACTATTCACGCAACTAAATCATGCTTGTCCTCATCTCCTTGAATCTAATCTAAACACCTGGGACTCTTGACAATAATTTATACTGAGCTTTGACCTGACAATTTTTTAATGAGTTGGTTTTGGTTTCTCCATTTTAAATTATTTTTCCTCTCTCTACCAATGGTATCCTGTCCAAAGCCTTAGTATCCTTTGAGAGGAGCAGTTCAATACCAAAGGTTGCCTCCACACACTGCCTTGCCTCTGGGAATACAAGAAAACAGGCAGCATACATCCTTGCTAGAGCTTCACTTGACCTCAGGAAAGTAGCATCAGGAAAAAAAATATTCAGTGAGGCCCTTTCTTATTTCAGGCTTCGTTTTGCAGACTGCACAGAAACTAAACACCAGAAGTGCTTCAGGGGCTGAATTTGCTCCTCTGCAGCAGTGCAGAGTGCAAGTGGGCATATATTCATATGGGTGGATACTACAGCTTTCAGGAGGGACTTGAATAAACAACAGAGCCAAAAATAACCCAATGGTAAATCCAAATAAAGACAAGCCGTTTGGCTTTTGCATTTGTGTTTGATTTTTTTAGAACTATTTTTTTTCAAAACCAAGTCATAATAGCAACCTGAGATCTAGTCTCTTCAAAGTGCATACACCATTCAGGAACTGTAACACCACAAGAAGATAATTCTTGCAGTATTTGGACTTTACTGATCACTCCCCTTAGACATTTAAAAAAGACTCTGAAAACAGATCAGTCCAAATGTGAGAGAATTTCTGCACCTCTTGGCATTTGAAGCTTTTACACGCAAAGCAGTATTTTCTTTGGAAAAAAGCAAGTGTATTACACAGTTAGGAAACTCGGAGTAACATCGCACTAGAAAATGTCATTATTCCTTTCCATCTGCCCTCAGAAAGACAGATGACTCAGCTCAAGTGGGAGTTAGCAGGCCAGATGCTCCAGTAGGTTAATCCAGGTTCCCAAACTTTGTGGTAAAGGCAAACAGGGTCTACTCTAGGTTGTTAGCAACAAACATATACTTCTTTCTGGCAGATTTTGACATGATCTACTTGGAAAGCACTTGCCCTCCTGATTTGACTCGTGTCACTCTAGAGTTAGCATCAAAATGTACCTTCTATGGCTCATTATAGCTTTGGACTACAGCACGGAGCTGGCTAGGGGCAGTGGGTGGGTGTCCTGTGCTGCAAGAGAGCAGCCTGTATGGTGGGCAGGGCTTCAGTCCTACTGGCATTTCCTACTCTGATGGTATCTCTAACACTGTTAGTACTGCTGGTACTAACACAGTACACCTTTGCTGGCTGCCTCACCACCAAGGCCAGGCACCGGACGCTTCCCATGCAGCCTTCCCAGGAAGAAGAGCAGGTGGGGAAGGTCACCGTGCCTGAGCCAGTCCTATTTCTGGGGGAAAAAAATAAAATAAATAAATAAAAAATAATAATAATAATGAAATCTCATTTTCTGCAGCAGGATGTCTAGTACCTTTTGTCAGCACTAAATTTTCATGAGATGAAAAAAAAGAGATTAACAACTGAAATCATTCTGCTGCTCTGTGTTAAGAGATTTCAGGTGCAGGGGTCTGGGTCCTGAATAAAAAGCGACTTGACTGGAGGCTGACTTTTAACAATGCCACGTTCTTACATTAAAAAAAAAAAACCCTCCAAGCTTCATGCACTGCAGCTACACACGCTGTTTCACTCCGGGTCTGTTTGAACAGGGTTTTGAAGCTATTCCACCTGAGCTCTTTACACCAATCCGCTGAATTCACTTCCGTTCCGTGTCCCCAGTGCCCCTTAACTTACAGAAATATATAGACAAACAAGGCCACAGGTGCAGAAAACTGGGCCTTTCCTGCTGTTTATGACAATGTTGACCTCAGGGACTTGTTGCAGGGGGTGGTGGGGAGAAGGAAAGAAAAGGAAGGAATACAGGATTTGCAATAGGATTCTGCTAAAATCTCACCTTCCTTTTCTTGCAAAGCCGAAGGAAAAAGCCTCCCAGCTGCCAGCAGATACAGACATTGAATTATTAGGAGGTGGAGAGGGGGCAGGTCTGTTTCTTTTGCGTGTATAAAGGGTTTTGGACTAATCGCTGCTGCCCAGAAAGCTTGCTCTTCCCTCAGCCTCCCTCCCTCTCTTCTGGTTATTCTCAGGGGCAAGAATTTGCTCTGCCTTGTGGTCCCCCAGGCTGCTGCCTGGTTTCAGTCACAGGAGCACAGGGAGAAACTGCCATATCAGTGAGGTGCTTTGTGCTGTAAAGGCAAGCATGGAGAGCTCTCCTCTCAGAAATGCATGGCCCCAGCCAGAACTGGACAGCCCAATGCCAGAGGCTGGGCTGCCTGAGGACAGCCCTGGTGGTTCCCCTCCTGGAGCAGAGTGGAGATGCCTGGATGAAGTGGGCTTTGCCCACAGGAAGAGTTCAAACCTTTCTTGGTGTAAACTGGAGCTACTGAGCAGGTCAGTTGTTAAACGTCATGTTGCTGACTGAAGGGGTTGATGCTACCACTCACCTGGGGTCACCCTTTAGTGTGCTGAGAGTTAAGGCAAAGCAGCATGGAAGAGCTGCAGCAGGAGATGGATACGCTGGAGTGAGAACATGTGTAAGGTTTCAGCTCCCTTTTCTGTCTACAAAGGTGCTTTGGACCAACTTCTACAGCTCGAACGCATCTAGTAAGGGCTAGATACTGACCCACAGAGCTTACAGTCAGTTTAAAAACCAGAGACCATGGATTGGAGAAAAGATGTATTATTCCCAAAATGAATAAACCCGGACTGGGAATCCTAATCCAAATCACTTTGAAGCAACATTGCAAAATCTGACCAAAAAGGTCCAGGGAGCAGCTTGGGTAAGCCTTGCATAAGGCTGGTCTTTGGTGGACAGTGATGACTATGTCACGGCTATGATGGTCTCAGCTCCTCCCTAACAAATATTGAGCATTCCCACTGGTTCCTACTTTTTCTTTGCTAACAATTGGGAAATGCTCAGATCGTGGCCCTGCATTTTAATGACTTATTTCCTCTCTCAGCACCATATTTTCTGTGATGTGATTAGTCACAGAGCCCACGGCCTGAAGTACTGTCATTTCACAGAAACACCCATGCCTTTGCCTTTGATAACCACAACCAAACACTGGTTGTTTCCTTTTTCTGACTAATGTCTAAGAGTACAGGCCCTGAAAATTTAAGACTAATTATGTCAATATTCCATAGTTGGTGTTAGTTACTACTTTATGCCTTCCCTGGTTTGGATGCACTCACAGATTAAGAGATATGTTTAAAGACCAGTGAAATACATATGAGTTGTAAGAGTTCCCCATGTCCTCGTGTTCACTTTGCTGAGCCAATCAAAAAACACAGTTTACATTGTCTGAGCTATGAATGCAGCTCATATTAGTTAACAAAGCTCAGGACATGAAAACTAAACAGGTCTTTTCTGTAATATAGGCAGGACTTAATGTTAACTCTCACTATGAAATTCAGCTTAGCCCTTTTTCATGTAAAGCCAACTTCATTTCTCTTTTTAATTTGTTCAGTTTTCCAAGTTGGAATCATTACTGTAACTGAAGAAGCATGTTAAAAAAGCAGTCATTGCAAATAAACAGTCTGGGACTTTCATTCTAGAGTGCATCACTTCATAAAACCATCCATCATAAAACTGGCCATTCTGGGTCAAACACATGCTCCATGTAATCCAGTATCCTGTTAGCAGGATTAATAGAGGAAAGTGTAGAGGAAGATAAAAATGATCTTTTCCTCTGCTGTACCTTCCCATCTTCTAGTAATCAGTGGTTTTACAGACCCAAAATGTTGTGTTGTAATAACAGAAATGTAATGCTCCCAATAAATCAATATTAAATTGCTGTTTGCTTATATTGTCACTCAATCTGAATTTATCATGGTATCTGCTATTTCAAATTTTAATTTTTAGGAGCAAATAAATATCTTCATGCCAGCTTCAGAGAATTAAGCTGGAGATATTTAATTCAAATTACTGTACCCAGGAAGAAGAAAGGGGGTGCTATTGAAAAAAAAAAATTAAAATAACCAAAGGCATGACCAAATCTGGAAGGTGGATTGGATGGAGCTGCGAATTTGATCCCATCTTTTTCTGTAAAAACTATCTGGATGTTATTTTTTTGTTTTGTTTGGTTTGTTTTTCTTTCCTGTCTTTTTTTTTATTTATTTTCCCCTTTTTTTTTCCACTGAGGGTCTCTCTGGATCTTTTCACAATCTTCCCTTATTCTCCTTCCTTATTGCTCCTTGTTATTAATTGCATTTCTTTATTCCACTGCCTCTTTTCTCAGGTACTTCTTATAAGAATGGAAATACAAACCCAAATTAAAACTTCAAACCTACAGATGTATGTTTGATTAGAAAACATGCAGGGATTCCCCATATCCCAAGTTGTTTTTAAACCCTTCTGTAAACAAACATTTCTATTTGGACAGTTTGTTTCCTTATCAATCTGTGAAAAGTTAATGCAGTTTTGTGCCATTTTTGTTATGGAAACAGCTCTGTAAAAATACCATATGCTCCACTGAGGCCTGCCCTTGCAACCCCAATAAACACAAATCACCCTAGAACTTATCATTGTAAGTTCAAATATGTAGCTAATGTAATCTCGAAAATCCTTCACAAAAAGAAAACAAACCAGCTCCTTTTCAACCCCTGACTTGTTGCTCTTGACTTCAGCTATTTGTTCAGTATTTCAACAACACTAAGCAAAAGCGCCGGAAATACTTATCATTTCTGAGTCATCCCCTTGCTATCCTGCAGCCCAGACACTTCAAATTAGTGGCTATCTTAAAAAGATTAATGTGATTCATTCTCTTTGTTTCTTTTATTTCAGTATTGTCTTCAGCGTATCTCTTCAGAGTCTCCTATCATCAACGCTGCCTAATTCTGGCTAATCTTTCTTTATTTCCCACCTCTCTGTCACATTCTGTTTGGGCCATTCTGTTTTGTACCTTTTCTAACTCTGAAACATAAGTATTATTAATGCCACACGACACTGTGTTATATCCAGCTTATGCTCAGTGGCAGGGTAGATGTTTCTGTTATTTATGCTCTGTGTATATACACCTATCAACAAAGTTTAAATGATATATGTTTCAGAAGAGCATTATTTTCCCTCACCTCCTCTGTAATATATGGCAGTTAATTTGCCCTTCATTGCTTATTTCTACATATGCATTTCAGAAAACCCAAATCTTCCTTAATTCCTTGTGATTTATAATAAAATAGAAAAATAAGCTTCAAGCAATAAATCTGTTCTCTGAATGCAAAAAAAAAAGTACTCTGGTTATTATGGATATAGTGGGAAATGTTATCAGACAAGCTATCATTTTATTATTTATTAACTGTATTTCTGTAGTATCTAGAACTATCTTCATATCTGGGCATCTAGTAGAAAGCAGTCTCTTTCAAATATCACATTCATCTCTGGTTCTGAACTAACTGCTTTTTCAGAGATGCTCAAGAGTTTATTTTTAAAACTGAGCAGCAGTTTTGGTGCCTCTCTTTCTGAGCTATCTCTGTGACACCTGATATTTAGAACGAGTTCTTTCCTGTCAAGGAGTTCCAACATAGAAATGTCAAAATAAAAAAGTAGTAAAAATCAGATAGTTGCCTCTGAATAATTTAAGTCTTCAGGAATCCTCTGTCTTCTTGAAGCGTGGGTGAATGGAAAAGAAAACTGATACTTTGCATGGTATTTTCAAGGGTGTGACCTTGGTCATTGACATATCCTTTTTCTGGTTTTAATTCTCTTTAATTCTGGCTTTAATTTTAATTCTGGTTTTAATTAACAGTGGAAGTCAAACAACAGTAGCATAACATCAAGCTACACCTTGCTCTTCCCAAGGACCCGATGACTTTTGCCTCTCTTTTAGGCTTGTCTTTTCCCTTGCACCTTCCTCGGTTGTTGAATTTGTGTCAGCAAGAAAAAAGATCATAAATGTAATAACATTTTTACAAAAAAACCATATTTTGCTTCTTTTTCCTTGTTTTCCAGTGTTGCATGAGCACCACAAATGACAGAAAAGCAACTTTGAAATGCATTTGTGAGTTCGTTCTGTAAGTGCTTGCACTTTCACCCTGAACTAAAGAATGGAAACAGCACCAGATGATTCAGCTAATAAATGCCAAATTTAAAAAGGGTTCTTTGGGATCAACCCACACAGCAAACACTTCTAAAAGCTAACTGTAGGGTAAATCAGAAGACTGGAGATATATATATATATATAACATATATATATGAAGAAATCGCTATTTACTCAGACCTACTGCACAAGCAGAAGACCAGAGACATTCACTGCAATGCTCCAGGGGAACCATAGGCTGCAAGATTCAGTCTACAGAGGCTTTTGGGAGAATTCCCAGGTAGTCTGAATGCCACAAGCCTGTCAGTACCTCCATCATGTTACTTGTGCAAAAAGCACACACACACACGTATGTTCAGAGAAAAAAAAAGGCTTTGCCAAAGACTGTGTAAATCCTTGGGGAAGGGCTGGTGAGGGTTGCTTAATACTACTTTTGTCTCTGTTCTTGGAGCTGTCCTGAGCAGAGCCCTTCAGACATGATGCAGCCCAGACTCCTAACCTTAATGTGTTAAATACATTGTCCACTTTGGACTGCTCACTTAGCTGCAGCAAATATCTTGTATTTTTTTCCTGTCTGAATATAATTAAAATTGCAGGATATTTGCCAGACAGACTTTCACCACTCTAAGCATCCCTTCGCAGTACTGTGAAGAAAGATCAATCAAATAACTCTTAGTTTCACCTGTAAAAGACATATTTTAACTGCATTTGCAGGCCTGGTTGGAGGCAGCTTAATACACACACACACGTAGTGAGCTATTCTGTTATCTGTTCCAGACTACACTTTCATTCACAAAGAAATCACACAGGAAAACAGAGGTGAGTGAATTTATCAGTGAGCTAAATATGGCATATGATAACAAATAAAACCAATCTATAAGAAGAAGAAACAAGGACTCAAGGATAGGGGAAAAAGCCCACATTTGTCACACACTTCTGTATTCCTTCACATGCAACTATTAGTGTATTTTACTGGTAGCATATCACCAGATATGCACAGGAATACCTAAGAACAACAAACATTCAGCCTTCTTGCAAACCAACTGCAGACATCTCTAATTATCAAGATCTGATACACAGTTGATTATACTCCAGGGAGTTTCTTGAACAGTGATTTAAAAAAAAAAAAAAAAGCTCTTTGCATTCCACTTCATTTATGGATCCAAGAATAGCTACCTAGTATAAACATGCCCTGGGCACAGAAAATAAATAGACAAATAAATAATTAAATAAGGAAAGATACATTAATTTATGCAGAGGCCAGGATAACAAAGTGCTTCATAAAGATATCAGTCCTGAAAGCATTTAAAAAGTCATTTTCCCAGTAAGTTGATCGAAACTTTCTGTACATTTATATTTGTGACCTTGTCCAAAAGCAAAAGACCTTAACTATACTAGATACATCTATTCAAATAGTTCATTGTCAGGTACACAAGCAAAACATAATTTATATTTTACCAATAGCATCTCTGAGACAAAGTGGACAATACTGCTTAAAACACATTATACAATGTGCATTATTTTTTCTCAGCATACACTGGTATCCTGCTTTCCAGACAAAATTTGAAAGATAACTGAGCCAGGTTATGACCAAATACATTCAAAAAACACTGCAAAACTTTTTCTCTTAGTACTGAACTGCAGCTACATTATTTATCATAGTTCCTGTCCTGTTCTCTCAATAGAATTTTCTTTGCTCTCAACTTGGCCTGTGGTGTTTCTATTAAAATACAAGCACTTTCAGTTTGTTTGAAACTACATCCTCCAGTGCTATAAAGCAGTGTGCCTATATATGACAAGAAACACAGGAGGGGCTCTACTATTTGAAAGCTCATTTTAATAGAACAGACCCTGGTAGATCACAGAATCAAATGCAGCCTAAAGTCACCATTATGCATTGTATGAAAAGTTGATCTAAAAAACCTGAATCTGGCTATTTGGCGGGGGGGAAGTCATCTGGACAATTTAGTTGCATCAAATCCCACTCTAACAGGTGCTAATCACTCACTGTCTTTCTCTAGCTTCCCATACTGGTGAGCAAGTCCCAGAATATTTTTGTGCCCGTGTGCTTTTGCACTTTCAAAACATTTTTTTTTTTTAAGTTCTCTCTGGGTTTGATTTATGAAAACTGCCTCAGCAAAACAGTCGAGAAATTAAGAGCGGGGGTTTTCCCCCTTGCATTTTTTCAAAAAGCTGTAATTTTTATTTGTGTATATGAACTTACGTGAGCCAGAACTACACCTGTAAAACAAGAAACTAAATCGTATAATTTATTCTGCGCAAGGAAGTGCAATTCACCGACGCAGGGCAGAGAGAAAATCTTTCAGAGCGAACACGAAGATTTTCTGTTATCTGCCAAATAACACATACATCTCAGGAAACCACAATTAAGAACTATTTTGTGTTCTGGAAACCCGAGGAATTTCTTCTGTTTAAAAAAAACCCCCAACAACCAGATCTTCATGTGTATCTCTTACTCCTTAAAAGACAATCCCCCATAATATGGCTGCAACGTGTGTATACAAAGCAAAGCTCAGAGCCCCTTCCTCAGCTTCCTCTTCCAGTATACGCTCCTGGTCTCTGATTTCCTACGAGCTGCCCTCTTGTCTCTCAAAAGCTCCTCTGCCTCTGTCTCTGATATCACGTGCATTTATTTATTACAGGAGAGTACCTCTGCTAACTTTCCTAGCAAATCATTTATGAGCGTAGGTATCACCGACTAAAAGAAGTATTCATTTCTGAGGAATTTATCCCCATACACATTCGCTGGGAATGAAAAGTTACAACCCTGCAAAACCTTCATGTGATGAGAACCCCCCAAATCCTGCAAGAACTCCACGTGCCAAGGCAGGGATGGGCACATATGAGGCCAATACCAACTTGGGGCTGCTGCAAGTCCATCCCAAATTACTTATCAGGGATGGGGTTAAGAAGCTCTATTTTGAGGTCCTGTCGTGAAAGCATCTCAAACGTGTGTATTTTTGTGACCAAGTTTACAGGCTGGTGGAAATACATCTGCCAGACATATCGGAGTGCTGCTGAAGACAACAGCTTCCTGTGTACTTCCCACGCCTCTCTCCACTCCCTCTGGTTATTATAGGATGGCCTGGTCATTGCTCATGTGCCGTGCTCGTGGCTGGAGCGGCACCAGTCCCGCGCTCACTGGGCTAGGTGCTGTACAGCTAAAGAACAAAAAGGCTACTTCTAATCGCAAGAGTTTATCATCTAGTATTTTTATCCTTCTGGCTGGTCTCCTCTTAAATCTTTATTCCATAATGCCACAGTACAGTCAAAGCTCAAATTATGCCATTACAGTCAGCAGCAGAGGAACTGACTGCAAAGCCATCTGATGGGAGGAGGAGGAAGGTGAATATGGAGAGAATGCAGGAAAGCTCCACAGTAGGGCTTGCGTACAACACTGTATTTCTTGGCTTGTCAAAAAAACAACAAAAAAAAAAAGTTTTACAAACGAGGACTGAGCTTCAGGTAAAATGCCTTCCTTCCCTGCCAGCTGGAAGGAGAACATTATTTGGAGGCACGATAAGGAAGTGATTATCTGCTGCTTGTATATGATTGACAGGAACAACTACTTTAACAAATAAAAAAGCCCACATGTGAATAACATTCCCCCTGCCTAACGATTCCATATATTGTAACTATTTGTTTGCTTTTTTAATTTTTTTCTTCTTTTTAACAACTCCCTTCTCTGCTCCTTGTGCTGTGCAGTAAATGCCACCACTAATGAGATAATATCAGCGTGTTTGAGAGCAGACTGACCCTGCTGTTTTCAAGCAGTTTCGACTTCTCGACAGTCAGGAGCCTGCCTAATGTTTTGTGGCTGCCTCTGGTCATTGACATGGTACAAACTGCCTTATCTCCCTGTGGGAGGGAGGTCATTGCCAAACCCACGGCTACTTGACTGGGGAAGACAGCAGTCTACAGTGATTCAAACATATAGCCTGAGCCAAGCAAAGGGCTTATAACAAATAGCCTAAAATAGCTCCAGTCTGAATGTGGTTCAATTTTCCTCCGTACGTCGACAGATGACATGCATTGTCATAGTGCTATGTATGATTCAAGAGGCTTGCTTAAGTATTTTACAGTAAAAAAAAACCCCTATTGTTTAGGATTTCTGCAACTTAGGCACTTTCTCAAATATCCTCCTTTACTGTGCAAAGCCCTTTCAATGACTCTTTTTGAGCCAGCGTAGAGCCCAGCTCACAAATCAATTGTTCTATTTTTATTTCAGTATTATACTTCCTTCCAGAGCGCTTGTAGGACGATGTTGTGTATTTTGCCATCAGCTCTTGCAGAGTTCCCCAAGAACTCCCTCGTTTGGCAGGAAAGTAATATTAGCAGAGAAGTGGGGAAAGTAACAGGAGTTCAAGCAGTCTTAGCTCTGTCCCCTCTCACCGTTTGGGCTGCTGGTGTAGAACATTTATCTGTGAGATCAGATATCCACCAAAGTGGAGTAATGCCTGTGCAGCTGGTCATCTGGGATGTCACAAAAAAAAGAGCCCAGGAGAATTGGTGGCTTAGGGAGGAAGGGAGAACTGAGCCTAGCATACATGTAAACTAGAGCTGGCCTCTGTTTCCCAAGGAGACCAGTTCAACCAGAGCTGCCCCGACTCTGCCCACACTTGGCAAGGTTCATCCCTCTGTGACTTCCCAGGTCCATGACTCACTGTGTGTGAGCAGCATGACTCAAATGCCAAACTTCTTTCCAGGATCTCCCATTATCAAGACTTTCTAGAGCACAAGAAAAGTCTCATATACATTGCACAACCTCTCACCTGGCTCGTCTGGTGCTGCTCAGCTCCTCAACTCTTTATGAGAACAGAGGGTCCCTCTTTGGGACTCCTCAGATGGAAGAGGGGACATTCTGCATTAGAAAGGATGGCACAAGATGACCCTACTTCTTTTTCATTTTGCTATATGTTAGTAGACTGTCCTTCTGCATAATAGGGGTTTTGATGTAGTACTGCAGTACAATGAAGGAATACACTAGAGAAAATAAGTTGCTTCTGATCTCTGTATATGTGATATATTTGCATTACGGAGAACAAAAGCAGATTAAAACTTGCTGCAGCAGTCAGATGTTGTGTGTGGTATCAGATGACAGACACTAACCTGGTTATGAATGGAAACAACTACTATGAAAAGAACAACACAGAAGGAAAGAAAGAACAAAAGCAACTGTCACATCAAACCACATGGGCTTTTTAGTAAAGGGTTATCAGCACTGCAAAGCATATGTGCTTCACAAGCACTGAGAATTTTACCTGTGCCACACCTGCAGCAGTTACAGCAAGGGACCCTTACTTTACAGAGAAAAATTAACAGACCTGCTCATGGTATTCTCTCTTTCTAGATATCTCTCTATTTATAAACCACCTGCTTTTAACAAAAGTCATTCATTTTCTCTTATGATACTGATTCAAAAGAATTATGCATCATGCAAAGGAAGAGAAATAAGCCAGTGCAAGGCCATGGGATGGGGTGTGGATCAGGGCACTGATGTCAAGGACTAGGAGGCTGCAGGACCAAACCACTGCTCCAGTGCTGACCCTGTTTGCCTATGGGCCAGTCACTTGGGGTTGCTAGAAAATGGGGATCATAGTAATCCCATACCTCACCACCTCTTCTGAGGGTGCTCAAAGCTTAAAGAAAGGGTGCAAATATGTGGTCACACCACAGCCCTGTCTCTCTCTGGTGGTATATCCACCCATCCCTGCGACTGAAGCTCCTTGTGGTGGGGCAGGACACCTGCAAGATGGAACTCTGAGAAGAAGCCCAAGGCTGTGCGTTTTCTGATAGGGAGGGATAGCAAAGCTGTTTTGAGTCAGCTGCAGGTGGGGAATTGCCTTTCTTCTCCATTCAAAGCACCAGTGGCTGCTGCTCTTCTGATCACGGTGCTCGTGGCCTTGATGGGGAAACCCTACTGGCAGCTCCAGCCCACTGTGGCAGAGAGACACTTTCTGTTCTCCAGGGAGGCAGAGCTCAGTCTTCTTTGCAATATTTTTCCCTTTCTCTTGCCCAGGTATAACTTGTTGCATTGGTGAGCGGTGTTTTTTTCTTTCCTTTCCCACTGGTGTTGCTCGTCTTGAATCTCATCATTTAGGGCCAGACTCAGTAAAAACCCTGTCTACCTGCAACAGTGGAGAAACCCAAGCCCTGAAGAAAAGACTAAATATTGTGCCGGGGGTCCTCTGTGCTGAAGTGCTGAAACGTCCTGCATCGCCCTGATTCTACAGCAGAAAAGCAGTCATTAAACAGCCATATGCAAAAAACCCCAGTATTGTCAGTTCACATTTCTCAGGGAGTCAGCTGACACCTATGTCTTAGTCCAGACAGAAGATGTGAGGCACACTGTCCCCAAGACAATTGAATTCTTCCTTTGGGTAATGGTCAAATGTTTTCTTTGAGGTGATGTGTCATTTTTAAAGAGCTTGCTGAAGGGACACTGATTTTTGAAAAGCCAACAATTTATTTTAAAGGTTTTCTTTTTTCCTCCACTTTCATACTAAAAATAGAGTGTTTTCCTACGCAAAAGTAAGCAGAAAATACCACAAAGAGTGATAAGGCTTGACTTTTTCAGTATGACTGGCAAAGAGTCGTCTTTACTGCTTTTCAAAGGTACCAGCTGATGGGATGATTATCATTCACAAGAAAATAACAGACTGGCCAAAAATATATTCTCCTGGTTTAAGAGTTCAAACAAACCGCTCTCATACACAGCTTTTAAATCACATTTATGTTAAAAAAATGACAAGTCTACGCTAAATCTCAAGTCAGAGCTCATCACAGATAAACAGGAGGAATCAATGAAAATCCATCAGTAGAATCAAAGCTGAATTAACATGGTGGCACATCATAATAATATAATGTACTTCTTTACACTTCTTTACTTTATTATGTAATTATTTACATAATAAATGTACTTCTCACTATATTCTTCTTTGAAAGAGAGAGAAAGAAGAGCAAGAGACGGAGCGAGCTATGCATTGAATCTGTGCTTAAGCAACGGTAAGGGCATAGTAAGAGCTTGTATTTTTTCTGGCACAGCTCTCTGTCATAATCCCATTGCATACTTACAAATGTATTTTTACATTGCTCAGCCTCTGTCAACATATTCATTCAGGGATACGTTACTTAAAAGACGAACGCCAAATTCACAGAGCTTGCCATGTCTACTCTGACTGACACGTCTGTAACGAAGGCTCACTGAATCACCCCTTTTGAAGTGAAAATAAAATTAGAAATAACAGATACCAAAAAAGGCAGACAGTCCCTGTATTTAGCTCCAGCATGCCAAGATGATGCCAAATATAGTTCAAGACTTATTTCCATTTAAAAAGATACTGACCAAAAAAAAAAAAAAAAGTGTTTACCTTGCCCGACTTTGCATGAGTAAACATTCCTCCATCCAATGTAAGGAGCTATATTTAGAAATGTATCTTTACCAGGAAACTAAGTAGGCTTCAGTGAAACCAACACAGTCCTGGGCCTGACTCTGTCAGCAGCGAGGCAGATGGAGTCAATAAGAGCTCCACCCGCCTCACTGACCTCCAAGCCAGACCCAGAAACTACACCATGGAGTAAATCCTCCCTCCCAGGCTGCACAGAGAGAGGAGGGTTTCTAAAGCCATACGAAGCCATACCGTTTATTTAAAAAGGAACAGCATTATTGAAAATATGTTATACAAGCAGTGGTAAACCTCAGTGGTCTGGGTTTCAGGCAACAGAAAATCCCTTTGACAAGTAGTAAACACGTTAAAAATAGTACTTGGTTCTTTTTAAAGTCAGCTTAAAATAATTCTCGTTGCTTTTTGTATCCTGTTTTGCAATTTCATATGAAGGAGCCCAGCAAACTTTTACCAGCAGTAAAAATTACTAAGGTCTTATTCTGCATCCTGTTGCCTGATGCAAATAGAGATCATAGGACTATCAAATGAGGGCCACATCTCAAGAGAAAAATTCCAGGCTGTGAGTACCTACATCTCAGCGTGAGATTTTGATGCACCAAATGTATCTGGGAACAGAAAAATAACAACTTTAATGTCCTGAGCAACCAAAACAGAAAGGAGAAGGATTAATTTGGCTGCAATGCTCTTTAATTCATCACATCATAACTTGTCCAGGCCAGGTTGTGACTGTATCCTGAATCACTTCCATCTGGTTAAAGACTCCCATATCTTAGGCACCCTTCCCCTCCAGGTCCCAGTTATCACTGGGAAGACAACACCCTCTGCTAGCCTCTATGCCAGGCATGAGGAATGGGACTGATCTCACCTCCTTTACACTTGAGCTAGACATCTAGGCTCCCTTGGCAGTCAATGGAGAGAAACAAGTACTTCCAAAGAAAGACTCATCTGACCTGTGTCAGACACGTGCTCCAGGATGAATTATACCTCAAAAATGGATTTTTTTCCTACACTGACGATACAGGGATCTGGCTCGGAGTTAAATTTACATTTGGTAAAATCTATCCGAGGTTGGCTAATTCCCTGCCTTGCTTCAATATATGATGCCATCTGCAAAACCCTTATAATTAATTTAATCTCCTGTGTTTGTTAGGTGCTCAGAGCACGTATGAAATCAACATTGTCCTGTACTGACTGTGGAAGTCTAGCCCAATCACTGCATTGGCTCTTCTAGAACCTCACCTTGCTCCTTCAGTTTTGGTGGCAAGGGAAAATCCGTTCCTGTGGCAACTAATGACATGCTTGCAAGAGCCCCCAGAATCTACCTTCTGGTTAGTTATAATAGAGAACTTGGTTTCTACACTTCCTTTCTGGTGTCAGTGTCTCAAACAAACATTATTTGTGTGCTCTTTAAAGTACTCCTTTCTTTGCAACCTGCTACCCCCCTGCTGTCAGTTCAACACAAAAAGGACGTGGACCTGTTTGAGTGGGTGCAGAGGAGGGCTATGAAGATGATCAGAGGGCTGCAGCACCTTTCCTACAAAGACAGGCTGAGAAGGTTGGGATTGTGCAGCCTGGAGAAGAAAAGGCTCCAGGGAGACCTTACTGCAGGATTCCAGTATCTGAAGGGGTCCTACAAAAATGCTGGGGAGGGACTAGTTACAAGGGCTTGTAGTGATAGCATGATGGGTAACGGCTTCAAACCAGAAGAGGGTAAATTTAGATTAGAAATCAGGCAGAACTTCATGATGAGGGTGATGAGACACTGGTACAGATTGCCTAGGGAAGCTGTGGATGCTCTGTCACTGGATGTGTTCAAGAATAGGTTGGATGAGGCTTTGAGTAACTTGGTCTGGTGGGAGGTGTCCCTGCCTGTGGCAGGGGGTTTGGAAGTACATGACCTTTAAGGTCCCTTCCAACCCAAACCACTCTATGATTCTGTGATCTTCGAGACTAGGAGAATTGCTATGTTAAGTGCAGGTTAATGTACGCTTCTGAAAAGTTTTGTTAGTGTGGAACATATATTAGTATGTGCATTTAATAAAACATCCTATATGTTTCAAATGTTTGGCATATGTTGTTCTTATTTTCCCTTTACTTTGAAGTTGTTGTTTTAAAAAAGAAATAATTAAAAAATCTGTAATTTTGACAAGAGATTCCTTTTCATTTCGACTTAGCAGGCATTCCACAAGGGATTCTGTGATCCTAATCTTCTAATCTAGTTACTGAGTATCTTCAAAGTATATTTGCATTTCATTGCTGCATCTCCAGTACAGCTGTAGCTATACTTACCCATATCTAAAATCTAATGTGTTCATTAGCTTTCAGTTCATTAAGGTTCAATTTAGCTTTTTTTTTTTTTTTCTGAAACAAAAGCAATGCTTTCATGGTCATAAAAAGTAGTAACGGGGGGGAGAAAAAGTCTTTGAACATTCAGCACAGTAGTTTGTTTTTTAATATTCTCCTTGTGTGTAAACTAAGAAAAATATACTGTTTATAGGAACCTTCAGCTAAGAAAGTAAACAAAGCTTCTTTTAAATATAGCTATTAAGGCAGCTACAATGCAGATGATGAAACAAGAATGGGAACTTCCTAACATCATACTTACTGTGCAGTGTACAATCATACATTTTGAATAAACAGTAGAATGGCAGCAAAAGCCAAGATCAGTGCATTTATGGGATGCCTGGTGTCATGGTCTGTCACTCAGACTTTCCCCAAATGCCAAAAATACTTTGGAAATAACACTGGTTGCAACTACTGCATTCTGTGACAGTAAAATGCAAAATCTCAAGTAGCTATTTTATATGAATTTTCAGTCCAATGCAGAAAATCTGAAGAAATCTGTTTAGAAAGAAACTATTACCCTTCTGTGTTCTATGTTAGTTCTGTGTGATGTGTTAACCTGCCTGAACATCATCTTAACTTCCTTTACATTTTGTATGAACAGGCGGACTTTGTTATCCAAGATATTAAATGCAACATGGAAAGATAAGAACTGAAGGTGAATGAAACATGAAAATAATTGCAATAGATCTTCAATTTCTGGAAGAAAAACTCAGAATGAATACTAGGTATGTTCAGTTGGAAGCTCTCAGGTATTTTACTAATTGGTTCTTTATTGATGAACAAAATCTCGTATTGTTGACTATGCTTTTCGAATGCATTTTCATTAACTTGAAAAGAAGAAATGGCACAGAGAGCAGGGCCCTTAGCTCAGACCCCTCACCTTGCTATCTGAGTGTCATAATGAGTGAGCAAGAGCATCAGAGTCCTGCCTATCCTGCCTCTCTTTGCAGTCTATCACTCCTACATTTCTCCATGCTGGCTCACTTTTTAGGGTATCAACCAGATTCAGGTTTACTCGCCTTACACCACAGTCCAGGGTTCTCCCACCTTCTCCCTGAGTGCTCTAAGTCCTGAAGTTATATGCAAAGTGTGAGTGTTGCTTCCCTTGGTTATGCCTTTAGATAAAATGTCTCTGTCTATTGTTTCATTTTAAGTTCAGAGTTGTTGCTGTGCGAGAAGTATTCTCCAAGGACTCTGCTGGCACAGACCGCAGGGACTTAAGAGATGGGGAAGCCTCTTCCCCCATGAATCCAAGTAATTTTAGGCACTAGAGAGATGCCTACATGTTCAGTCTGGCCAGGCCAGCGCTGCTGTCAATCATACACAGAAGCAGAATTCTGGGCATCTGACCACTTTTTCATAATCAAATATATGTGCTCTTGATGGTAAAATATTTTGTCTTACCTTTGCAGAAATCATGGTCTGGATGAGTTGAACTCACTGCTAGCCACAGACTATTGCTGCTGCTTTTCAGATGGTGACATTGAACAACTTGCCTCTAGAAGAAAAGGTGAGGGACAGAAGCAGTGGAGGAAATCACCTGCTCCTGCTGCCAGCTTTCTGAAAGACCAGTGGTGTGTAACTTTTGTCATGCATTCTCCTTTCCAGGTAAATAAGAAAGGGCCCATGCTGAGGTGTATGAATGTAGATCTTTTGGTAGATCCACATACTAGGTGTAAAGTTGTTTCAACTTCCCTTCTCATCTCACAGTTACTGAAGCACAAACACGTAATCATGGGAAATAATATAATTAACCATAAATCTCTGCTTCAAATCAAAAGGGCACTGAGTTTTCATTTCAGACTGAAAGACTGGAACAAGAGCACAACTATTAGAGAATTTACCTTTGAATCGATTTCTGTCAGTGTGCTTGCATTTTTGTTCTACCCACAAATTTATACCTGTATGGTTAGCCAAAAACTGTACATTATTTACAAACATCAGCATTAAAATTGAAGGATGCAATGCTGCATCTTGGAACCAAATTGCTGATACTGTGTGCTTACTTTAAGAAACATCACAACTATGCTTGAGAATATTGCTCCTTGTATAGCTCCACATATAAGAAGTTAAGATGAAATGGAGTTTCCTCAAAGCTTTTTATTTATTTTTTTTTTTATCCATGAAATTGTTTTGGGTTTGAGAGAAATTGAAAATTCTCAAACCCAAGGCCTGATTTTCCAAAGCATTTCACACCTCTGTTCCCACCGAGGTATCTACTGAAGGTTACTTTAAAGCACTCCACCACAGTGTATGAAGAATTAAGTATTTTGAAGGAAAAACCAACAATAACAGTACCACCTTCTCACTTCATGTTTAACACAAGGAGACTGCAGAGAAATATTGATTGTAGCATAACTCTGGTTTTGCTATAGTTAAAGTGCAAAAGCCCCAAGATTTAGGCTGAAATGGGTCTGCTTTTTAAGTGCCTCAAAAAACTTGAGATTTATTTAGCTTGCGTTGCAATTTACTGGCATTATGGACAAGGTCAAAAATAATCTGAGCAGAGTGCTCCCAAAATCCAGGCTTCACTCCAAACCAGCTTCCCGCTTGTACTGTCTTCAGAGGTGGAGGTTTGATTTGTGTTGGAGTTATTCTGAATATTCCTGAGGTTCACATTGTGGCTAGAGTGTTCTTCACCTGACATCGTTGACTGCAGCTCTTGGAAAAGCAATGATAAAGCTATTACAGAAGGCAGTCAGTGTGTGAACTGACTAAATCAGATAGTGACATGTATAAACACAATATTAGGGTAAGATTTCCAGCCAGCCTTTTGCAACAGATCCTGCGTGGTTCAAGTGTAGATACCATGGCCTTGGAAAGTGAGCTGTGGCCAGTCTCAGAGAGCTTGATAAAAGACCTAAGTGATGAATCTCAGACAGATAACCACTACCAATGCCTAGTCAGGAAGCTGGGATTTTGCTGAGGAGATGAGATGCATTTTCAAAAGGAAAGTAAATTATATATGTGAATGCTAGCTAGAAGAAAGTTGGGGTGGTGTAACTGAGAGAAGGCAGGGCACAGAGTGGTGCAAACCACAAAGGAGTGTAGCCTTGGGGAGGGACTGCTGGGGTTCAAAAAGATGTGATGGGAGAGAAACTGGAGAAAGATTAAGTGGCTGGCAAAATTAGCAAGTGCAAGGAGCCTGCCAATGGTGTATTCTTCCCTTTTAAGTGTGCTAAGATCTCATAGAGATGACAAGGAAAGGGAGAACTATCTGAACTCCCAGAAATGCTAACTGCAATGAAGGGGAAGAGATGGCTAAAATATTTTTTCTAAATTCTATCAAAATACTCCTCTTACCCTATTTATTTAATGTCAAAAACCCAAAGCAAAATAAAAACAAATGCAGATTGAAGCTTGCCTGTGGATAGCACATGTAGTTCTGGAGCAACAGGCTCAGTAAAACCTACTGCAGGGAACCCATCTGGTGAGCACGACAGAAATTCCCAGGGACTGTGACTTCCAGGGGGTCACAGTGAAGGTTCTGAGGGTATATGCCAAGATTTCTAATTTTCTGGTTTTTCAGAGGTTTGAGTTTTGCTGAGCAAGGCATTTTGGAAAGGCATGGGAAACCACTGGGCAATTTTAACTCTCTGCCAACAACGGTATTTTTTGGTCACTGAATTAGCTTATAGGGTATTTGCTTTAACTGTGTCACAGGGTGTGTTGGAGAGGAGTTGCAGAGGAGAAACTAGGCGTTCCTGAGGGAAACGCGCTTGGGCTGAAGCATTGTGCAGAATACTAGAGACTGAACTGTGTGATAAAGATAATATACGGAGGAGCTCAGGGTGGGCGAATGCAGCTACAAGTTTCTGTACCTGCCCATCCATCCTTCCATTCCTTTTCCTGAAGGAGGAGAAATCCATGGGTAGAGAGGATCTCAGCACTGTCTGTTTTTCAGTTTTATACACAGAAATCTTACTTTTTCACTGTGAACTCAGGATAGCTGTATATTTCTGAACAGGATGCTTGTAGATATTATATCCCTCAGATCCCCATAAGCTGCACATAAGTACATCATCTGATTCTTTAGAGAAGCATGAAGAATCGTGGCTAAACACATCTGCAACCTGGTCAACAATTTTGTTAAAATGACTTAAAGCGAGTTGTCTTTTTGACGAGGGTATTGTCCTCTCATGCAAAGAGCCTAAGCCAATACCACCTTTTAAAATATAAATTAGTATTAATTTTTAATTTTATTTCAGACAGCTTTCTGGATTACAAAAACCAGAAAGGGCTGTTCTGATTATGCTGGTCTGGTTCTACTTTAGGGAGTTCCCTTAGCTGCTAAGCTACATACTAATTCAACTGGAGCTCCTTCACCCTTCTCCATGTTTTTACACTCATTCAGAGACAGCTTTCAGTTACAGAGTGTAAAGTCAGGGAAACTTCTCATTGGCAGGTTTACCCTGAACTTAAGAGAAGTTTTACTCTCATGGTATGTAAAGAGTTTTGGCTTGTCTCGTGGGGTAATTTTTTTCAAAGGAAAACAGGGTCCAGCGTATGGTTCAGATAAAAAGATGTCTCACAGAGAGGATGACATTGTTAGCGGACAGTTATAAGGAAGGTTTCTGCTATAGCATGAATTTCTTTCTAAATACATCATGTATTGGTTAAGTTGAGGCTCTGAGGCATGAGGCATATGTCTGGTTTTGAGAAAATGCTGAATAGTGTGTTCTAGCTACCTATAAAACATCTAATCCTGCAAAACTCTTCCACTTGATAATCTATGTGACACTGTCTTCCACAGATGCAAGTATGTTTATTGGGGGCAATAAAGAATATCCTTAAACTTCCCTTAACTTTATTTCTTATTTCATTTCACTGCATAACCCCTTCAACCTACAAAAGCATAAAAATTATTATCTCAAAGGAGTATTATTTGATTTTTTTTCAGGAACATTTAATTACACTTCCAGGCACAAGAATCTGCTTCTCAAAGCCACAAAAATCGCTATTGCTGCTGTGCCCCAACCAATCTAGAGATCCAAATTAACAGAAATGAGCTCTGCATCTATAGGTGCATAGGAACTGAAAAAGTACTCGTGTGTAAAGTCATGTCACAAAATTTCTCACAACTGGACATATGCAAATAAAAATAAAGCAAGATTTACAACAATATACAGACTGAATAAATCAGAAAATTAACTGGAAATGAAACTTGACTTACTATAGAAAGCATATACTCTACGTCTGTATATATTTATATGCACAGATAGAACATATATTTAGCAAAATTGTGTCTTACGAGAAGAAAGTGCTGACAGTCATCTCAACTTGAGATGTCTATTAAAAACTTGGAGAGAAAGACTGTTCTGATGAAGTACTGAGCATAAGAGTTCTTAACTGCTTTTTCCATGCTGTCCCTGAGGTTACGATCCTATGATTATAGGTATTTATAGTGTTGGTTTACTATAATGAAAAATGTTACTCTTCTCTGAGTGAATCAGATTTTTTCATTTACACCAGCCACACGTACAGAGAATTAGCAAAAAAAAACCAAATTACTTTCACTCAGTTCTGATCAAATCTCAACATAGCATTTTTGGATTTTCCTACACACTGTTCAGGAGAGATGAATGTACTGTCTTTGCAGTTCCTGCCCATGACCCTGCACTGCCTCAGTGCTATTTCTTTTCCTCAGCAGGAAAAATTCCCAATACTTTTCAGCACTGGTGCAGCTCCACTGGCTGCAGTAGTAATATAATCTGAAAGCCAGGAAGATGAAGAGTTGTGTTGCACAACACCGCACACCACGCATGTTACCAGGCTCGCACTAGGGTGGAGACATGCAGCTATATGTTTCCCAGGACTTGTGTCTGCCAGAAGATGACATCATGCCAGGATAAACTAAGAAACAAGGCATCAAGCACTGCTTGGAGCTTGGTTACAGACAGGGTAGCTAAGACGCATCCCATTTGATGCCAGGCTTCCTGGCTCTGATCTTACCCAGGTGACAGCCAGGGTCCAAGCCCATCTGGGCTCACACAAACCTAAACTTCTCTATATTAGTTATTTCTCTGAAGCACATGTAAATCTCTGTAAATTGTATTCAGCAGTTTGAAGTACCTATAATTTTTTAGATTGATAACATCTATCATACACACAAGATATAACACCTACTTATCCAGAAATCTCTTTTTTCAGTCACACCACTGAAATCTAAAGATTTAGCTCTACGCATGCAAAAAAGCTAAACAGACATTTTGAAATTATACCTGATCTCCCTACACCCCTTGCAAACACGTAAGTTATTTTCCAGGGGCTGTCGTGTTCACTAATCAGTTAAATTTCTCTACTTATTTTGGCAAAGGTCAGTAATAGTCAAAATATTCTCACACAACAGCACAATTTTCCCTAAGGGTTGGAGTTTGCCTTTGGTAAGAGCAATGATTGTACCCTTATACGTGTATAAGAGACACCTCTTAAAATTTGGGGTCAATCAGATTTGTTACTATGATCAAAGGTGAAGCTGGCAATTTTGACAGGTTTGCCGAGCAGAATGTAGCTTTCTACTAGCAAGGGGTTTTATGAGTGAAATTAGAATCTCACAAAATGTGACTTTATGCAGCTCATAAAGGAACATGTCCAAACTATAATACTCCATTTATATTAAACACACATAAAGCATTATGCTGCTTGCTGCAAGACCATAGAGATGATAAAAATCAGCAGCTGGAAGGCATCCTGCTTTCCTGCAAGGCTCTCCATCCTATAAAAGCATGGTCAGGAAAGGGACTAAGGTGGTGGTGTAATAAAATCCCTAGAAAACATGGAAGATATTGTTGAAAGGTTTGACGTGGTCATTTATGCTCCCTGTCTCCCCCCCTCCTTGGAGAACGAAGGATACAGCTGCAGTAGAAGTGTTGGCTGAACCATGGCCCCTCCAGAAGCTGTGGGGTCTTTTAAGAAAGAGGAACAAAGTTTTAAATCTTTGTAGGAAAATGTTAGTGAGGTGGCCAGGAATTGGCACGGAGTCTCAGGCTGCATGCTCAGTTACCCTGAGAGCTGTCCCAGGGATGCAGACTAGCCCATGCCTAGCAAAAATATCCTAAACATTTACCATTGAAGCTGTTTCAGTGAAGCTTTGGGGACATGTGCCCCTTTCCCATACACATATAGCTATCTGTATGGTAAGTTTTCAATCAATGTGTGTGCCATGTTCTCTCCAAGTGATTCAGACAGATTATATTGCCACAACCTGACTGACTGCTGGACCTGAGGACCATATTTTCCTTAGCCATGTGTATAAATCTGGTTGAAAATCAATTGTCTTTTTATTTTCTTTTAATTCATACACTTACTCGGACAGATCAGTGAAACTTTATATTTTGCCTTCTGATGTGATCCTTGTTTCTCACTGGGGATCAAGATGAATGTTTTCCAGGGGCCATGGGCAGCCTAAACCAAGCAGGAACCTCAGAACAAATGCCTCTGGGAAGGAAATGAATGGAACCAGTGCTCAGAGAATCAACTGGTATTTTCCAAGAGATGAAAGAACCCCAACTCATACACAGGAAACTAAAAAGGCAAGCTCATGGTATTCTGAGGTAAAAGCCATGAATGAAGGGGAAGTCCACCTTTTAGCACAACTAAGAATCCAAGTCAGAAGAGTTATCCTTTCTCTCCAGTCTCTTTAAATGGCAAAATCATGTGCAAATTCTGCACATTCAAATTCTGCATGAGAGTACACCT
Organism: Todiramphus chloris collaris; assembly: GCA_025345505.1. Lineage (NCBI taxonomy): Eukaryota > Metazoa > Chordata > Aves > Coraciiformes > Alcedinidae > Todiramphus > Todiramphus chloris. The sequence goes on along the minus strand of JANVCC010000068.1, from coordinate 9,106,153 downwards.
GTGTTGTCATAAACTTGCAAGCAAGTGCAGAGAATTTCCTGCTTTACTCTTGGAAACCCCCTCATTTGTCATCTAAACAGCACATGGGAGGCTTGTTTCCCTTCCCTCTGGGGAATGTGGGATTTGGTTGAGGTATGTACAAAATTTTCCAGGCTCTTTACACCAGAAGCATTTGACCAAGTTCCAGCTGACTCCCCTCCTGTATTTTTTTCGAGTTTGCTGAGTTTTTTCATAGAATCATTTAGGTTGGAAAAGACCTTTAAGATCATCGAGTCCAACCATTAACCATACTCTACCAGGTCCACCACTTGGCCATATCCCCAAGCACCACATCTATATGTTTTTTAAACACACCCAGCAACGGTGACTCAACCACCTCCCTGGGCAACCTGTTCCATGCCTGACAACCCTTTCAGTGAAAAATTTTTTCCTAATGTCCAGTTTAAGCCTCCCCTGGTGCAACTTGAGGCCATTCACTCCTGTTCTATCACCAGTAACTTGTGAGAAGAGACCAGCACCCACCTTTCTACGATGTCCTGCCAAGTAGCTGTAGGGAGTGAGAAGGTCTCCTCTCAGCCTAAGAGTCACAGAAAAGTCTTTGATGTGTCCCTTCTGTGGGATTCAGAAGGCTTCTCCTGAAATGTCTCTGTTTCCAACAGGACAGAAAGGAGTTTTGTCCAGCTTGTTGAAGAAACTCCTGCAGCCCCAGCACCCTGGGGGCACCGTAAAGGAAAATAAGCCCTTAAGGTAATTAGCTAAATTAGAAGTTTGAGAAGAACAGGACATTGCTGAATAATTCCTTGCCTGTTCCCAGAGTTTCTGGAGAGTGTGTGGTCATGGTTTGTCATCTGGTAGAGGCTGGTATGGAGGCATTTGCCAGAAGAGGTATAAACTGTCTTTAGTGTTGCAGGAACTGCTGGTTTTAAACAGCATTGTTTTCAAAAATCACTGGAGATTTTCAATGCAACTTTTTTTTTTTCCCCCCATGCTGGATGATAAGAATAGAACATAACATTCCCATCCATGCTCAAATAAAATCATCTGCCTTATACCTCCTCCTGAGCCTTCACAAAATGACATATTTTATGGGAAGCACATGAAAGGATATTTTGGCATTTATTCTTGACATGAATTCAGTTATTTTATGAAAAGTGCTGAGTGTTGACACCTTTACTGAACTGTCAAAAAAAAAAAAAAGAACAACCCACAACAGCACCCACTTCAAAAACTCAACCGAGAAACCCCTGTCTATTGTCCAAGATGCAGTGCTGGCAGCCACATGCCCCACCAGCCATCATTTCAGTTTTTTCCCAAAGATATTTGCCATAGAAGTTTAACATGGTTACAAGGATGCTAGGAGAGGCTTTCCCCCTTCTGCTTTCTGACTCCATACCACTATTTAAAAATCCAACCAAACCCCAACATTTTTAACCAAAGAGCGAGACAAATAGTCATCTATAAACAACCTAAAACAACCCCAAAACATCAAAACTCAACAAACAAAACACCACCGCCACATCCATACTTCTGACCCCAAAAGGGATTTAATTACCACTATTGATAGGGAGCACACTGCTCAAACACTATTTCTATTGTATGCATCTATGAAAGAGAAAGAAGAAGGAAAGGTATACTAAATGAGATGTTAAATAATACATATCACACAAACAGTGTAACCAGCTGACAAGAGGGTCCATTTAAGCAAGCCAAAATGTAGTTAAAAAAAATATCAAAAGATCTGCTGCGTATTTTTCCCAGTTCCTTTTTCCCGCTTTTCCTCTCTGCACTAACAGTTTTTAAGAGGCCAAAGATATTCAAAGTGAAATGTCACCATTCTTACAAGTTTAAATAAACTATTTATTAGCGGTAGACTAAGTGCTCTGGAGAAATTTATTTGCCCTGGCAATAATATTTACAAATGATCTATGAAATATTATGACATTGTACAGTAGCATTGCAGCTTGCCTGGGAGGATTTAGTCGCAGTCAGCAAGTGCACTTAGAGGGGGGGAAAATATTTCTGCCCAGGGCCAGCTAAGTGTGCAGGCAGAGCTTGGGAGCAGATGAAAAGGCCATAAGCACAATCTTTCCTTTGACGCGAGCAATAAATAAATATTGAAGCAATAAACAAATGAATCGTTCAGCTCAAAAAGAAACGCAACCGTTTCGCAGTCCCCGTCGATCGAATCTCTGCTGCTTGTAACAGAGAGGTCTAATAAAACAGGGAGCTGAGTTCCTCAACCGCGGGTGAAGGCTGTGAGCCTACCAGAGGGGGAACACAGGCACCTATTGAGCGTACGGACACATGGGCTGGTCTTTACGTTTCTTTTTATGACCAATGTACCGAGGCAGGAATGACAACAGAAACCCAGCAATTAGGTATTCCAAAAAAAACCTGCTATTTTAAGAGGAACAAACTTCAGGAATGGCTTCAGGGTGGAGGATTTAGAAGTAAAATCTACGTGTGCAGACAAAGGTGTAAAATTCAGACTACTTAAATGCTAATAAATACAACATTGGAACACTTCCCCAAAATGACACAGAAGCCAAAATCTAATTTGCTGTAAATTACAATACTGCTGTAAAAAATGGCTTATGTTGGTGGCATTTGTCCTCCACCACAGGACAGAAGAAAGCTGAGCAAAAAATAAGAGAAACAATAAAGCCGATTAATTGTAAAACTAGACATCATTTCCTCGGGTCCTGACAGCAGTTTCAAGTATGAAGGAAAATTAGAATAAAGGACTTCAGAACTGGATTTCTTGAGCATTTTCAGTTAAAGTCTTAGTTGATTTTATGGTTGTTATGATTTTATGGCATGCAACACATGCACAACAAAAGATAATTTTTTTTCACATAGTACCAGGTATATCACTGGAACAAATGAACAGACTATGCAGGTACCAGAAAGCAACTTATATCTTCATTTTTCTTCCCACTGAAGAAAAAGTTAAAGGAAGTAACTGTCGCAAACACAAGTATCTCCCTGGGAATTAAACACAGAAATCATAATTTGTAGGACCAACAGATGTCATGTAGAACACACATTCCCAAACATCAGCTCACTGAAACTACACATATGAGGTTACTAATGCTTCATTTAATTTACATATAATTTATTAGTTCATTTCCTATACTGCACTATTGTGCATTACAGTATCTCCTCATAAAATCTGCATCACTTTGGACAAATGCTATTCTACAGGACTAGCCTAGCAGTTACGGTGAACGCTTATGCGTTCATTCCAAGCTTTCACTGTAGCTATCTCATGCATGCAAGACATGCAGGTTGAGATTCTTAGTTTTCAGATGAATAGTGGCTTTCAAAGATACAATCAGTAAAATTCTACTTAGTTTTTTTTTCTGAGAGCAAGACAGTTGCATAAGGAGAAAAGAAACAAAAGAGTATAATTTGAATGGCAGTAGCATGAAGTGTAAAAACTTTCTTTTTAAAATACTGATTTGGTATGAGTATAGTCCTCAGTAATATCGATCTAAAAGGTTGTATCTAAAGAAAGCTGGATAAGAAAGAAAGCGTGTGTAAAGTGGATGCAGAATTCTATTCCATATTTGCTTTATTCCAACTCCACTGTGATAATGCTGCAGAAGCATAAGACTGACACAATGACACCAAAACCCCCCAAACCCCAGTCCTTTTGGTCCTCCTATCATAGGCTGTCAGACTGATGCAGTAGGCTTCAGTGCAGTAGGCTTTTATACAACACATTTTAAAGTTTCCTTTGTGTTTAATTTTTTGACCTGGAATTTTGTTTGTTTGGCTTTGTTTTGGTTTTTTGTTTGTTTTTTTTTTTTATCGATCCCCAGTTCTTTGCACACAAAATTTTAACATAAGAAAAAATTGTGAGCCCTGCTGAGATGTGGTGAGGAGCAGGTCCCAACAAAGTGCAAGTCACAGGGTGTGTCACGATTTTCATCTTGACAAATACGTCAAGCCTTAGGTCCTCTAGAGAGTGGTCCTGGGCATGACCCTCTACAAACCTAGCCCACGTTTCCTGCTTCTAACCGAATAAGGTGTCTTTTGCTGAGTTTGCAAAGCATGCACAGAACCACCCACTGCTGGTCTTCAACGTGTGCTTCTCAGACACACTTCTCACACTGCGCAGCTACCTGCTTTTCTGCAGTTATCTGTCAACCCCATGTGAGTGTAAGGGGGTGAGTATAGAATTTATTTCTTTTTCTCCCCAGAAATAATGAGCAGGGAAAATGCAGAAAGCAAAGCAAAGCATAAGACCACAGTGGCTAAGGCAGCAAAATTCAGAATCATGGCACTGCCTAAAATTTTGCGTTGGGATTCTTCTTATTTGTCTCCTTGCCTTTAAGCACTTGTTGCTAAACACCTTTAGGCATTCTGAATTTTCTCTCTGTAAGGTTTAGATGCTGTCACACAACCACAGATCAGACTATGTGACAGCTCTCTGAGCTGGGCTTGGAGGAAAGCCCCAGCTGTGAAGAAGATCTGCCATGAACCAGCAAACTATTCTGCACCATGTATCTTCAACCCCGGAGTGGAAAGCTTTCCAGCAAAGTGGTCATCTGCCCACATCCAGCACTCATGGATGCTGACCATAGGAAGACATCAGCTATGTGTTTTTGAACATCAGCATCATCCATATTTCAGAGCTGATGCTGGTGAGTTCTGCCTACCTGCAGGTACCTCCTGGCCAGTGAGACCTGTATGCAAAGCTATGTGCTGGGGATGAAATCCAGAGCAGATATGACATGGGGGAGAAAGTGCTGCCCAGTATGGCCCCATGCAGCAGTGTACTTGCACCTGCAGTGCAGGACTATGGTCTTTCTCCTGGTGCTTGGTGTCCATGGTCAGTGATTTAGACTGATTCAGACTGGCAGGTGAATGATTTAGAGATTAGACTGTCAGGTCAAACCTGGTGCCTGGAGTTCCATGGAAACCTCAACAGAGTCCCAGAAAAGAACGAGACTCAGGCCAGGCTATAGGGGAACATAAGATGAGGTTTCAAAAGTCCAGCTCGACATGTGTGAGACCTGAGAGGTCTCTTCTTAGTCCAGACCAAGGGACAGTCAACAAAGGAGCAAAGATCTATTTGCCCTGGAAAACAACAGGCTTGTTTTTGGCTAAATAAATTTCGATAGATCTGAACTTTATCTTCAAGAAATTAAATTGTGTCCTTCGGTTTCCTTTCTTTCTTCTTACTCTCCCCTCCTTCTCCCATCAGTCATAACTTGCTGCCTAGCATCCTTCATGTCTTTGTGCTGGGGCTGTGTGCAGATAGGAGGTACATGTGTGCTGGTACAATGAAGAAATGAAAAAGATCATAAATGTAGGCTGATATATTAAAAGGTGCAATACAAGATATATTTTGTTCATTGCTCAATCCAACTTAGTCCACTCTGCCTGCTTATTCTAGTTAAATGCACATGTCAACATATAAAAAGTTATTTCAGACTGCAGCATTTCATTACCCGAGCCAAGCCAAATGAACACAGGAATAGCAACAGTACAGATGCCAAGGAAAATGAACTTTTTTTTCCTCCTACTGTGACTTTTTTGGAAGCAGCCAATTATACATTAAAAAAAATCATGAATGAGCAGTGTAATTTTGGAACCATAACTTAAAGTGAAGTATTCCTTTAAATAAGAAATTAATATAATCATGACATTTTAACAGTTTTTCATGGTTCTGCATTCTTCTACAAGGACTCATTCTAAGCAAACCTATATGCTATATAAAAAGACCACAATAATCTTTTCCCACTAGTAAAATTGCTACTCTTATGAGTGTTACATATATAGGAGTTTTTACATACATAAACAGAATGTGGTCACTTGTGGGATCTATAGATTACATTGGGGGCATATTAAGGAATAACGTGTGCACCAAATTTGTTGGCATGTTTTACAGTGTCTAGATTTTTCTACCCTGTGCTATTTTGTACATTTCCTGCACTGACATAAATGACCTCATTAACAAGAAATTCTAATAAGTATACATAGCCCTTAGTAATTTTCAAATCTGATCTCTGCTGGCTACAGCACACTTCTGTTTTGTGACCTCCCTCTGTATGCATAGCCTTGGAGGAGAAGGAGAGAGAAGAAAAACAATAATAAAATGAAACAAAAATTCTGCTCACATAAGGGAGTTTTCTGCTGAATGATGTAACCGGTACTCCCGTCAGTTCAAGCCATGGTCAGCCTGCCCAACCATCTAGCAAAATTAAGCAAATGCATAAAAGATATTTTGGGGATTGAAAAATCACCGTCCAAATTCAAGCAGCTCATTTTTGCCTTCCAAGCCAAAGAAGGAAATCACACAGCAGCATACGGAATACTCTATCCCCCGTGTATAAAAGTTGTGTGAGTTTTATAGCAGTTCCTGTCGCCATTCAGTATCTTACCCCCCAAGCAGATATGTTTTAACACAGGGTCAGAAGTCTATTTTTGCAATCCCAACTCAGGGTACAACTTCATGGGGATTCTGGGACCTGACCCACTTGCAGCATCGCTACAGTAAGTTACCCTGTAGCTGGGGCTGGAAAGAAAAGTTGCTCTCAACATCAGAAATGCTGTTATGTTTTGGGTTTTTTTTTTTTTCCCCCTCTACATATAAAATTCAGAATGTGCCGTAGAAGGAGAGACGAGAGTACCTGGCACAAGTTGTAGTCAGAAATCATAACAATATTCAGCATTCACAGAGCACTCACACGTTATTTTTTAGACTCTAAAAAACTTGAAGCTGAAATGCATAAAATGTAAAAGCCAGAAAAATAAGATGTGGATGAAAAAATACAAAATACAAATCAGAGATATGTATATGTATACACATCCATACAACTGCGCACCCAGTTAACATATACAATACACCAAAAAAAAAGTTGACTAAGGTAGAGTCATGCCAGGCTGCAGGACCAGGCTCAGACAAAATCCGTCCTGAAGCATGATTTGAAGGTCAGGCTCCAAAATTCTCTATACAAAATCTAATTTTTGAGGTTTCTGCATCCAGCAAACGTGACTTCATGTCTCACCTCCATCTTTCTCCTCTGTCAAACTACCACTTCCTCAACCTCATGTTCCTGCCCAGACCTCATCTTTCAGCCACCTCCCCACTGTACAAATACTGTTACCTTGGGGCAATTGCCCACTAATTTAATGATGAGGGTGAATGGACAGGTCAGATCTACGGGGGGCCCAGAAATGCCTATCCTCAGGGTATTGATGTGGTCTTGCCCACCTAGCCAGTAATTTCTGAAGATGGATATCCCATTTATATGGGAATCACACTGCTGTTCTTCAGTTTCTGGCTACTTGGCAAGGGCCATCCTTCTATGATACTTACAGGTTTTTGACATGATCAAAGAGCTGTTTCTTCCGTTTGATTGCATGTACTGAGACAAACTAAACAATGTACAAAGATGTTAATGCTCTTTGCATGGTACCCACACAATCTTATTATAGTTACATGTTCAACCTTTCACAGACAAGAAGACTTGCTACTTGTGCCTCTCTACATACATCCAGCAACAAGTTGTGCAAAGCACTTAAAGGTCAGAGCCACTAAGCACCCTGAAAGTGAGCAACAAAATTAATAGGCAGCTCAGGGCAAGGCAGAGTAGGAAAGTTAAAGACAGTTGATGTGTTTGGGGTTGCTGCAAAAGAAGACTGCTGCTGCCTCCTAGGGTATGCCCTCATGGCAGTTCCTGATGCTTGGGGAGATGCCTAAACTTCTTGCTGCAGTGAAGCTGTCAAAGTGCTTATGGTGTCAGAGAAGTCAAGGTGCTCTAGTTTTGAGTGTTTACGCAGCCTTTCAGGTGGCTTTTCTGCCTCCCCTGGGTAGTGTGTAGCAATATAAATCAGTGTCTGCTAGAGCTATTAACAATCAATACAACTAGACAGCCTTACATGAACCTAACATTTTAAATACACATTTTATGCTCATCCTATTTCTTTTTTAAGTTTTGAAGCTTCAGGGTTCCTGCTTTTCATGCATATCTCCACAGCAAGGGCTAGGAATGACCAATTTTAAGAACCCCCATATAGTCACTTGTTTCCAAATACTGAAGCCTTAAGAAACATGCCGAGTAATAGGAGACTTGTGACATTATTGCAGAGCTGATAGCCTGTAATCTCCACTCCTGGAGAGGCAGAGATGCTGTACGACCCAGATCCTGAATCCAGATGGAGATCAGATTGGACATTTAATCAGACCTGGCAGCAGATGGCATGGCCCTATACTACTAGCCCACGTTTTAAAAGACACTGTTTTGGGCACTTCCCATACCTGTTCAACTTGCTTTGCATGCCATTGCTGTATGCATCACATCTTAAAAAGAAAAAGCAAATCTTTTTATGTCAGTTATAGCCTCCTATTTTTGCTAGCATTTTTCAGAAGAGGAAATAGGACAGAATTTTCAGTACTTCTAGATAAACTTTTGAGTGATTTAGTATTATTTAATTGTTTTCTGACAGTGATAATATGCACTCAAGGATTAAGCTTGTAAGAAACTAGGCACTTTACTCACATTGTCAGAAGAGGTCTGAGGTACTCTACACCACCTCACCTCCTCAGACTCAGAATCCAGTCCCCTTCTGGTCTCAAAGGGCTGCAGTGTGTAAGAGACACATTGACTAACATGTGTTTTACTAAAACGCCCCAGAACACAGCACTGAAATCAAAACCAAACTTCTAAACAAGAAAAATATGTATATAATTTATCAACATTATTTACTAGTAGGAAAAGTATTTACATTGTAGAAGTGAGTATGTATTACTGATCTGCTCACTATTTTCCTGCTACATAAAATTTAAAGCTATGTGTTGCAAATAACAACCTGATGGTAAATATAGAGAGAAAAGAGTTTCTCAGTTTCTTGGCATTTTATACCATTCCCTTACTTCATAAGCCTTTGTACACATTCCTTTATATAAATTTACTGTTCAGGGAAAATTTTCTTCCCTAGATACAGCCAATGTTTCAGGTTGGTTTTCAGGCAGGTTATCACAGTATCCCAATGTATCTTGGTGGGGTTTTTTTCTTTTTCTTTTTTTTTTTATTCTTTTACAGAGGTTTAGCATCCTGTAACTTGCCTTGTACAGCATTATTCTTCATATTGGTTATTATATATAATTGACTATGAACATACAGAGACCAGTTATAGCAATTTAGACTCAATCTGTTCTTCTAGTCCATCCCATAGCATCTGCTGCTGGCCATCAGCAGCAGCAGAATGACTCCAGAACTAAACAGATGTTTGATCTGACTCAGCATCACAGTTCTTGCAAAAAAAACCTAAATCCAACTGCTAGTCTGGTAACCATTTAAATCACATAAGTCTGGGTTCTTCCAGTGTGCTTTATCTGATGAAGAGGAATTAGAGGTCAATATTACATGGCATTCAAATAATACTAAAACTGCCCTCTAAATTACTGATCTGAAAAATGTGACAGGTGAGTTAACTACAGGAATTCTGAGGTAAGGAGCTCTAGAGGAAAATTACTCTTTTTTTTCCTATAGGAAAACTTATCTGTGCTCTCTGTGAATTCTTCATGATACTGGAATGACTTTCATTCAAAACCAGAATGAAATAATGACAAATTTAAAGAAATTAATTGGAAATAAATCAGTTAAACTGAAATGTCAAGAAAAATCAGCGTATTTTACCCCAGTTCTGATTTTCAGAAAGTTGCTCTGAAGTGGAAAATTGGAAACATTTCTTTCAGCATTTGAGTTAAAATACATTTCCATAGAATGTGACACCTTTTCAAAAACTGCTCCACTGGAAACAAATTATCATTTTCAGATGGAGAAACATTTCAAAAGAAAATTCTCAGCTTGTCTGTAGGGAAGGCAGCACTTGCAGCATACATCTATAACCAAGAACAGCTACAAAATATATTTTTTTTAAATAGCTTTCTAAAATAAATTGTTTAATATTGGCAACAATAAGAGGTAATATAAACAGTTCAAATTAAATTTATTTCTGCCAGAAAACAGTAATTTTTAAAAAGCTGTTCATAAGAGCAGACGTGTTTAATGAATTTCTATTTTTCACATTTGAGCAGGAGAGAAGAATTGTTGACACACTCCATTTTCCCATTTCCAAATAAAGGCATTTTGTTCAGTGGATCGAGAGGACACCCTAAATGATCAGGACGATCATTTAGACCTTCATGTTAATTTAGAATAACCTATTAAAAATTACAAAAGGTAGAAGAAAATTATTTCTAGCTGATCTTATTTCTTTTGTTCTTTGAAAGTTCAGGTCAATGTTCTTTGTGGGAGGATCTGACTTTTTATTAAAAAAAAAATTGACAAGATCTCAAAAATACTCTTATATGTTTTTTCACATAGCAGTATTAAATACATTGCTACATTTCTTCATAAAAACCAGAACTAACAGAGCTTTGTTTCCTATACATTTGTGGCTGGACTCTCTGGCACCTCAGAAGAGCCCCGCTCACACTGCAGTCTTTTCTTCTGGGAGCAGGGGGATTAACGAAGTGTCTGTCCTCTACCCAGGCACTCATTTTCTCCTAAACTTACAGGAAATCAACATTTCTAAGCTCATGATCTTTTTTTTTTCAGTTTCGGTTGAAACCAGTTGTGATGCTGGGCAGGTTTTGGTGAAGAACAGGAGACAGACAGGCTGCCTCAACCACAGTCTTTGTGGTCAGTGCTGCTATTTGCAGGACCTTTTCCCTGCAGGTTAAACAGCCTGCGTGCACCAAGATGGATTAGGTTTCCAGCATTGTAACAGCCCCTGAAATATTCCCTTCCCCAAAGGCTCTGTTATTTACCAGCAGCACTGAATCACTTTGCTGTTTCTGTCTTCCTTGGTATTCACAGTTAATCTGTGTGCTCTCCTCAAGGAGTGTTACTTTGGAGTAGAGCATCTTCTGCAAGCAACTCTCCTTTTTTCTTATTGCATGTAGGGTAGCTGTAAATGATTTCATGCTGCTGTGCAGCATAGGGCTGTGAGCCTCTGCCTCCTGCCCCAGCATGCTCCAAGGTGTCATGGGCAGTGTTTGCTGGGTGGTTTTGGTTTCCACCAGAAGAATTTCGGTCAAGAGAGCAGAAAAGCAACTAAATTGCACCAATTGCCTAATCACAGCAATCTTGGAGACTGCTGTAAATGGAATCAAGCTATTCAAGCTGGATCCTCATCAACAGTCAGTGCAATCACTGGGGACCAGACACGGCCATCTGCACGCTCATTTATTGGGCTTTGGAATTATTTAACTTTTGATTTATGGTGGTGAATTGCATCCTGGCAAACATTCACTATGCAAAACTCTTTGCTTCCTCACCCATTAAAAATCAGGGTCTGATCCATGTGAAAGCCTCCTGCTGAGTTCACTATGTTTTGGATCAGGCCTCTGGGTCTCAGGACTAGCAGATAATATGCCATTTCTGTCCAATTTTCTTGCTCATTTTTAGATGCTCAAGTGTTTTACATCAACATTTTTATGTATACTTTTGGGAGAATCTTCACAGCGGGTCAGGTTACTGTGATATAGAAAGGATGACCCACACTGACATATAAATTTTCCAAAAAAATCTCAGCCTGAGGCAGACATCTGCCTTGGAGAATTTCAGCACAGATGGCTAAAGTTTGACAAAGATGTAAGCAGTTGAAAAGAGAGCTCTATAATGGAAAGTGGTGTACAACCTTCGTAATAGGAGGGTGCTACCATGTACCACATATGATAAGGCTCCATAACAAGAACCATAAGGGAAGAATTGAGGCAGGATTCTTTCAGATCTGCTTCAGAGTATATGATCTATCTCTTCTTTCCTTTTGCATAAAAGGTGTATCAGAGTTAACTCTTATTTTTGCCGAATCCTTCAGGCATTACCATCACAACCAGGCAGCTCAAAACCCACCTTTCCCTCTCAATGATATTAAACAAGGTTTATTTGAGAAGCCCAAAACCATCCCAGATAGTCAAAAGAAGTCAAAAGTAGTTTCCATCTGCATTGAGAAGTCAGCTAGAAAAGCTGCAAGGCCAAGATCTAAGCTGTTGCTTGGTTTTCAGATTAAAACCCCATCTTGATGTACACAACTTCAGTTCTATGGTACCTTAAATTTCCAGCCTACTACAAAGATTCACTTAGACATAATAGTTGAAAAACTTTTTTTTTCACTCAGATTAATTCTGAACTTTTTGAGTTCCCATTTCTGCTTTCTCCTCATCTGTCAACTCAGTCCTGTTGAGCAGGATTAGGAGACATGAGCTGGAATCTTGTTTAAAGCCATGTAAGAAATCTGCTGCAGTTTACACCTGTGTAAATCCTGTGTAACTCCATTGGCAGAAATGGTAGCACAATTTGGCTTGAAGGATTAGGATTTTTTTTTTTTTTCTTTTTGATTAAGCAACAGTTTAAAAATAAAAATCTAATGACTTCATGGTTATGGTGCAGAATCAATGGATTTGTGCTGGACTGCTCTGAAGTAAATGATAATCAGTCTTTGTGTTTACTGGCATCTCATTCCAAATACACACTCATAGCATCTCTCCCTGTGAACCTCCTGTCCTTGTCCTTGAACTGAACATAGCATGCCCTAAGAACACATACCGTTATATACAGCACAATACAAAGCAATACACCTTCTTCACAAGAGATATACTAGGAACTGCTGTCACATTTGCTATTTTAAGTATCGACTCACATACAGTTGTGTTGAGAAGAGATACACCAAAAACCAGCGGTGTCCATGCATGTTTATAAAACACAGAGGGTCAGGATGAAATGTGTTTTCTCGTTCATCTACATTGAACATCTAGTTTATCGACAGTGCAACTGAGATAGTTACTTTTAAGAACTATCAGCCTGTTGTAGTAGCTAAGAAAATCCACATAATGCCCATCTGCAAAAAAGCTTTCTGAAAAACTTTATATTATGGAATGACTCAATCTAAGAAACTAGGAAAAAAACAACCCGCAAACACCTTAGTGCCAAAATACATTTTTGTCAACAAATGCATTTTCTTGGGTTTATTTCAGACATATTCTTGAAACCTCAAAAACGAAGCAAACGCATTCATTATAGACTATTTTCCAGCTTTTTTTTTTTTTTTTTAATGCAGTTCAGTTATGTCCATCACCCTTCCCAAAATTATAGGTTTATAATGGAAATTCTGACAGGGTCTTCACTATGGTGGTGCTTGCAGGCACTGTCATGATAAATAATTTACTATCTAATGACTACTGATGTAATCACAGCAGGAGTCATATTCACTAACATCCATCTCTCCATTGTTATCCAAGAGGAATAAGATGGTAGAGAAATAGCAGTCTTCTCTGAGCCCACCTTCTTAGCTCCCAACTTTACAATGAGTGTTTAAATTGGTAAAGAGAGAGTTTACCAGCACAATTCAACCCCTATATTTGTTTACGTTGGACAACACTTTTGTCTGGCTCACATTACTCGTACGGATAAAGCTCAGAAGGGTTCTGCTCTACTGCCCTGTTTTCTCTTAGTGTTTCTGCATGTTTTAAATGCTACCAAATGGTTGCTTTTGGCTTCCAGCATTATCACATGTTGTCTATAAGTATGGAAATAGTTATGGTAATATGGGCGTAAATCATAACTGTAAATACCACATAAAGAAGAGTGCCATATAATTATAAAAATACCTAATAGATTTCTTTTTCAAAGACAACACAGCTGTCCCTTCTAACCTTTCATTTGTAGATTCTTTTCTCTTCTGTTTTTATTTATAGGTTGCCGTGCAGTTTGACATAGCACACCATGATTTTTGTTTCCAATTTTGAAAAGAAAAGAAAAAGAAAGAATACTCATTTCATCATAAAGAAGCATTAGTTTACAATTCTGAAAAGAAACTAAGGCCAGCTCTAGAACATCATCGTGGAACCAATCTGCCTCTTAATACATTTCAAAAGAATGTCAATGGCTACATACCAAAATTTAAAATTAAACCCTGCCATCGAACTAAAGAAAGGGTCGGCCAAATGGCACACATCACATGTTGGGAAAGAAGCCTCATTCTTTGTCTAAGCATCTTGGTGTTGTTATGAAAGGATCCACAGCAGGTCATTACGCTGATCATGACAAAATAAGATCTGTATACCCTACTCACAGAAAAACAGGTTGAAAAGTGTCATGGGTAAACTTACGCTATGTGACGCGCCGTGTTAATGAAAGGAGTAAAGCCTTACATGGCCCTGATGTTGCCAGAAAGGGTTTTACATATCGTCTGGAAACTGCAACCATGCATTTTATGCCTTTCTAGTTAGCTTTGCAATGCTTAACAGCAAAGTGATACAAGTGGATTTCAACTCTGCTTTATGCTGGACTTTCACGGTGCTTCATCACATGCAAACTTGTTCTTACCTCTTCCTTGTTACCTTAATCTTGCATACGGAGCCCAGATGGTCACAAAAAGAGAGGCTGCAGACAATGCTGCTCATGCCACATGAATGGAAGGCTGTTATCTTTGAATCTTTGAAACATTTTTGCTTCAAAGCTTTTATCTATCACTAAGCAACCACTTCAGAGATCTGTGCCTATGCCCTTCTACACAGAAAATCCCACATTTTAACTCAAATAGTAGCAAACCTCTCAAAAGAATGAAGTTCATCTTAGCCATCAGAAATGTATGCTTTTCTCTCACTCTCTCTTTAAATTTATAAAAAGAGTAATTATGGCTTTATGCAGAACAACACACAGCCCTGAATGGGTGAATCACACTCTGATTCTCTTTTGGAGAAAAAACTAAAACAAATGAACTGGAAAATGTTGGTGAGACAGATCAGTCTGGGTGTAGAGGTATACTAATAGCTTATTGATAAAGATTTTTAAGCAGATGAAACACTCAAACCCACACTGCATATTTATTGGTCTACACCAACTGGCCTTTGTCCAAAACCCTGTCACTTTATCAGATGTGTCACTCGGTTGGGATGCTGCCATGACTATACTGGGTGACTGAATGTTAAAATAATTTCTCCAGGGGGAAGAGGCTGATCCCAAAGGTTTTCTAGTTCCACGGGGGAGATCATTTTTCAGCACCAGCTGGAGCCTGATGTCAGACATGCCCTTGCTCCATTTATTCTCCTCAGAGGTTGAAACCCAGCTTGTCCTTCCTGACTCCAATATTGTTTCACATTTGGGCACATAGCAGCTACTACACAGTGACCTATTAAAGCAGGACAGCCCATGAGACATGGGAAAATATTTTAGGGGGAAGCTGTTTGACAGCAGGATGTAATTGTTTCTATTGTCCCACTAAAACAGGGATAGCTGGGAAGCTTAACTTTTGTTTTCACTATGTAAACACATGTATTTTAGCCTAATGTGCCAAAAAAGATGCAAATTTAAAAAAAAAAAAATTAAAAAAAAATCCAAAGCCACATGACCAAAACCCTGAACAAACCAGGACAGAAAATGTTTTCCCTTTCTTTGCACTGTGCCCACTTAGCAGGAATAAGAGAATGAAGTCCTGTACACCTAACACAGGGTTAGTTTGTATCGAGAGAACAAATATCCTGGGTTCCATCAGACTCTGGCATTTGATTTTACATTTCTATTTCAGATTGAAAACAAAAAGGAAGTTACAATGATTGAATGTCTGTTATAGAGTCATCTTATAAAAATATCTTGACACATTTTTATTCCATTCTATCTGTTTTCTAAAAAAGAAAAAAAAAGAACAGGAGAGAGAGAGAAATTACAGAATTGTCACGGTTGGAAAAGACCTCTAAGATCACCACATCCAACCATCAAAAAAAAAATGAAAGAAAAGAATGAAACCAAGGAAAACAAAAGAAACCGACCTCACCATCCCACTAAAGCATGTACTGAAGTGTGTCATCTACATACTTTTTTAACACCTCCAGGGATGGTGACTCCACCACATCCCTGGGCAGCCTGTTCCAGAACCTGACTACTCTTTCAGTAAAGAAATTCTTCCTAGTATCTGATATAAACCTCCCCTCATGTGACTTCAGGCCATTTCCTCTAGTCCTGTCATTATTCACTGGCCACTTGGGCACACTGCTGGCTCCTGTTCAGCCAGGTGTCAACCAGCATCCCCAGGTCCTTTTCCACCGGGCATCTTTCCAGCCACTCCTCCCTCAACCTGTAGTATTTCCTGGGGTTGTTGTGACTGACATGTAGGACCCAGCACTTGGCTTTGTTAAACCTCATGCAATTGGCCTTGGCCCATCGATTCAAGCTGTCCAGATCATTCTGAATGGCCTTCCTACCCCTCAAGCAGATCAGCACTCCCGCCCCATTTTTTTGTCATCTGCAAACTTGTTGAGGAAGCTCTCAATCCCCTCAATCTAGATCACTGATAAAGATATTGAACAAGACCAGCCCCAAAGCTGAGCCCTGGGGAACGCTACTGGTGACCAGCTGCCAACTGGATTTAACTCTGTTTACTACAACTCTCTGGGCCAGGCTGGCCAGCCAGTTTTTAACCCGGTGAGAAGTACACTTGTCTATGCCACCAGCTTCTCAAGGGGAATGCTGTGGGACACAGTGTCAAAGGCTTTATTAAAGTCCAGGTAGACAATGTCCACAGCCTTTCCCTCGTCCACTAGGTGGGTCACCTGGTCATAGAACGAGATCAGGTTGGTCAAGCAGGACCTTTCCTGAACCCATTCTGGCTCAGCCTGATCCCCTGGCTGTCCTGCACTTGCATAAATAGATACCTGAACAGAGAGCACTCGCAGCAGCATTACATGCATACACTGGCATCCCCTGTAACGTTGCTCTTCTTACACCAAAATACCTCTGCTGTACTCTTAAAGCTTTGAAATAAAAAGTTATCAAACACACAGCATATGTGCTAAAGCTTGGACCAACGCCAGACACACGAATAACTTTCTGACCTCTCTTGTTCATAAATATGGAGCAGTCAGGAGATCATGAACAGCCCCTTCCAGAACTATTTACAGTATTAGCAATACTTCTCACACAAAGCAATCTAACTTATAGATATTTTTATTGCTACATTTTAAAACCTGTTTTGTGGGTTTCTCTATATATGCATATTCAAGAAATCTCAATGAAAGCCTTTTTCACTTTGAGTAGGTCTGCACAAGGGACCAAATCCCTTTAAAAGTTAACTCAGACAATTTGTTTTTATCTGTGAAGCATATTATCTGACACTGCAAGAAAGCTAAAAGTCAAATATCACAGTCAAACACCTTTGACATTGCAGTGTCACATATTTCCAAGGTTGTCCTAGCAATGCTCATTAGATATTGGGCAAGGAAGGTAGGAATGGTATTTAATTCCAATTTCTGCTTTTGACAAGATGTACAGTTCTTAAAAATAACGAAAAGTTTCCTTCCTCTTTTTTTCTCAACTCCCTTCCCCAGAAAAAGAGTGAAAAGAAAATTTGCATGACAAATTTGAGTAAGACAAGGATACAAATAGGCAATGGATATGTTAAATTCAAATGGACTTTGGTCTCAGCTATTACATCATACCACATACCAAAGCTACTGCACTGCTACTGTCCATGGAAAGCACATTGTTCTACGGACACTAGTTTTCTGGGTAGGTAAGAGAGTTTACCAAAAAACTGAGAAACAGTTTCCCAGTTTAAAGCAAACTTGTATTTTTGTTATCACATGAGTGGGAAAAGCTCTTGAGGATGTTTGGAATTGGTCTAAAACAATAGAGCCTCATTGAGCTTTGGCCTTTAGGCATACTTATAAGTAACTGTAATTCATAACAAAGACAAACATATTCTTGGAGAGAAGACAGTGGTGGAGGGGCAGAATTGACGCAAAAATAACTATACAGGGGGAAAAAAAATCAGTACACATTAAAGAATTAAAGATTATTAACAAAGACATCTTTTAGCAATGAACTTTTCTATTTATCTCAATAATTCTTGCATGAGAAACACCTCATCAGTTCACAGGATTTATCTACAAGATGTATGATTTGTCTTCAACATGAAAGTAATCCCTTTTAAAACCAAGAACCAAATCTGTATGGCAGGTAAATGGTTAATGCTGAACAACATGCACATGATACTTCACCAAGTCCCTTAGAAAAATGAGCATATTATTCTTTATTATGGTGCCCTGTAATTCTAAAGTAAATCATGCCAAGATAGTATCTTGCACATCTGTATATTAGATGTCATTACTCAGAAACAAAACCAACAAAAACCCAAAGCTTTCATGACTTTACCTTATCCTCTAGCCGGATCAGTCTGGCTCCTACAGTAGAGTATCCTTTGTCTACCCCTTTTTCTAAGTAAAGAAGAATAAAAATGGGACATTCATTAGGTGGATAATACACTTAAACTAAGAATTACATCTATAGTATTTAAAGTAAAAAATAAGCTGGTAATAGCAGGGTAGTATAAACAACATGAACATAACAAGAAAGAATTTTTTTCATGGTGTACAGAAGTGAAAGAGGGTAGTTGGAAAGAATGGAATTAGTTTGCCTAACTGATACGGTTTAAGTTACTCTAAAGGGCAACCTGGACCTTTAGAAGTAGTCAGTGGACATTGACTATAGATAGTACTGGGGTAACATAATTCCTTGCTTATTTATCTCAGTTAACAGCACATCGATAGATGGAATAGGCATACTTCCCATTTTCAATATCATTGAGATGAGTAATGTACGCCTTCTATGCATAAAGAAATCAGAATAGTTTTCAGCTAAGTTTGGAGATGTAGGAGGCAGCCCTATCCAGGGGTTCAAGGGCTGGAGTGGCAGAGATCTTATCTCCTCTTTGCAAACGAGTGACACAGGTAAAAAACCCTTGCATCTCCATTCTCATTTTACCTTATAGCCTTCATGAGACCTGATTGTTAAAGCCTAGCTATGCAATTTGTTTCACTTGCACACTGCACATGGTGAGATTGAGCCAAATTTGAAGACTGTGTAGAGCAGGGTCTATGCTTTGTGTTTACATGGCCAATCACAAAGGAATGCAATAGTTTGGGGGTGCTATTTCACAGGGAATGAAGTACAAGAAAACTTTTTTCACATTTTTCTCTGCTAAACCTTATCTCCAAATCAAGGCTGGAGTAATTATTCCTTATTATTCCTTGCTTGTTCCATGAATTATTCCACTTTTATGAGTGGCTAAGCTTTGTTTTTCATAACTATTTAAGTTCATTTTGTACAGGTCATGAGCACAATGTGAAGGGCTTACCAGAAGTCAAGCTGAGATGTGAATTTACAGTGCATCAGCATCCACCATAACTGCTTTTATGTGTACTCATCCCTCAGGGATCTCACATTCTTGCATTTCTCAGTGAAATGGTACTTGCTTTACCATTCCCATTAGCACTCTATACCTTTACTAATGTGGTATGTTTAGTGATACATATGAATCAAAGTTCCTCTCAAGGTAACTTGTACTTATTGTATGCACCACGAACTTAGAGGAAGACTTTAGCGAAAAGTAATGCTGGCAAGAGTATTTTTTTGCTTTCCTTCTCCTCTACAGACCACCTAGAATACTAAAAAGGACATGGACCCTTGGCAGCTCAGCACAGGTATTAGAAAGGAGAAGTGTTTCATGAGAGAACCTGCATGAGTAAATACCATAAGGATAGAAAATTCAAAGATTGTTCAAGGACAGTGCATGGGGACAGAAAATGAACGCTATGGCTTGGCTCATACATGTGTGCAGTTCATCATTCATTAGTTCACAACCACAGAAACCTCTTAAAAAATGGCTGAGGCTCATAATTTATCTATGCATTCATCTGTGCCTTAAATTAAATAATTGAATCAGCAGTCTACTTTCTATTTAGTAAATCTGTAGACACTTACCATCTTTCAAAGTATATACCAGAAAAAACATGCCTTCAAGGATATCTAAATTGGGTTGTGGTTTGCACAGAAGTAGACAGGTAGTGTTTATGTTTAAGGTAAAGCCAAAAAGCTCCCCCAAACCTGAAGAGATATTCCAATAAGCTTGCCTTTTTTTTTTCTTAAAAAAAAAAAAAAAATTCCTCACCATCTCTAATTACATCCTACATATAATCATCAAGACATCCCAAAACAATCAAACCAAGTTAATAATGTTTCCTCTTTTAGTTATTCTTGACTGTGGTAACAAGAAAACAAGAGAATAGGAAGCAGATAAGTGGTAAGAAGCTATTTTGTGGCATGTGGCACTCCTATCAGATGAAGTGAAAAGAATGATATCCATGCATGTAGCTGTGTCATGTCCAGCCCTTTATTGGCATGCAGACTGTGTAAGTCACAAAAGGCTGTGGTCTTTCCTGTTTTGTATTTGCCTCCATTTAAATCAGCGTTCAGCTCTAATTTACAAGCATTTTCCTCTAATAAAGACCATCTTGAAAAGTAGATGGTGTTATGTATACAACGTGCAGAGTCTTGTGGTAAGAAGGGTGGGCAGAAGTTCAGATAACGTAGTACATTGGATTTTTATCTCATATTTATGCTTTCTCAAGTCTTTTGAAGATATACGATTTTAGACTTCATATGTTAGATTATTTGCTTTTGCATAGCTGAAAAGATTGCATGGCTAACTATAAATCTGGAACGTCTTCATTTTTACTTTCTTTGGTTTGTAACACAAAATAACTTTTGGTATTGAATCTTGGCTATTCTTTGTGCTGGTCTGCAATAAATCAGATAGGCCAGTTAAGCAAGCCAGTAACTGCATATATGTGAAAGGCACAGACACAAAGGAAACATGCATGATCATAATGAAATGAGGCACAATTATTTATAGCTGGCTGAAAATACGCATGGACAAATTTTAGCTCAGAAGAATAAAAATAATCTTGAAATAAGCTTGTATCATAGGGTTGTTGTGATACAAACCCAACATTTTATATACTTAGACCTGAATCAGATAACCTAGTATATGAGCAAAAGGTATACTCCAGGAGACTGAATGGTTGGTCCATTTCTCATCTTTATTAATATATAAATTTCTTCCCTAAAAGTTTTTGCCTTCTTGAGTATGCATACTACGCTACTTTCAAGACAACATGATCCTGTATTTATTTTCCGGTATTTTCAAAATATGGCCCATGTATGGCCAGGATGGTGAGGAAGAGGTGCCTCTTGTAAAAAACAAAATTAAAATTTTTAAATATTCCCCACACCAGTTGAGAAAACAAGGAAGGCTATCCCCAACTCTTTCCTCAAATGGAAGCACGTGATATAAATGACTTACAAAAAAATGCCATCTGAAAACAGTAAGGGGAAAAGAGCAAATCAAATGAGGGACAGTACGCTAATCTTAATTTTTACTCAGTTAATTTGTGCCATCTCATTGGAATATATCAAACTTTTAAGAAAATAGATTTTTTTCCTGTGGTTAGAAAAAAATATTTATGGAGAGCATTAGGACAGTGAATGAATTGCAGATAGTCTTAAAATTATAAAAGCTGGAAATTATCTTCTCTGTTTTTACAGAGTAAGAGTTTTTCCTTGATTTTTACTTCTATGGTATATACAGTTAGAAGGGAGGTAACTCAAAAAAATTAAAATTTATTTGAAAACCATCAAATTTTGCATTGTGACACCTAGGACGCTTGCTAAAGACTTAAGTCTTTTTTTCCTGTCAGACAGAGCCTTTTACAGCTGATTGGTAGAAGAAATCAAAAAGAGACAAGACACAGTCCTAAATTAAGTACTTGTGATTTCCCTTGGACAGACAAAAGAAAATTTAAAAAGTAACCTACCAAAATATTTTAGCTTGAAAGATGCCACAATTTGCTCAAGTGGCTCACAAAGAAAATGTAATCATTTAATTAGAGAGAAGCCATAAACACTGAATCTGGTATGAACTACATCACACTTCTGCCCTTGCTACAGAAGGTGCTGATGGCAGGATTTAGCCACACTTTCATTATACTATATGTAAAACAATTAATATACCAAATTAAAAATGAAATGCAAGCTTCTTTATTAGCTTTTTATTAAGAATGTAATTCAACATTGTTTGGATGATGAACAGTAAATTAACTGCAGTTTCCAAGCTCTTGAAGCAGTACACACACGATACTACTTCTGGTTCATTGCATTAAGGAAGATCAACCCCAGTAATGAAATTAGCTTTCAGGGACAAGATTGTGAAACCATGAAAGCTACAAAAATGTCCTAAGTGGCTTTATCTTTGACCAAGTTCCCATGGATTTTATCCCCAGGAGGGGTGGAATAAGTCAGATCCTGCAGAAATATGGGTATCTCTCATTTCAATATTAATTTAATATTAAATGACTTAGAAAGATAAAAATTTAACTAAGAGTATTTATCGTGCTTTAAAAACATTGAGACCCAATTTCTTTTTAATAGCTGGGAAGGAAATAACATCAGAAAGCTTAGGTGGCATTTAATGGAAAAGAAAAAAAAGGCAAGAGTGGAACTGTCAAAATTTTACAAGAAAGCACGTTTCTTCAGGGATTCCACCTGTGTTATGCAGACCCAAGAGGTTCACATGAATTGCAGATAAACATCACATCAGCCTTTTGTGTGCTTTTCTGAACCCAAACAGTGGGTCTTTTGTTTTATTGTGGTATTATTATTTGACATTGGCCCCTAAAAAACTATAGTAAGTCTTAAAAATTGCATTGAAAAGCAACTAACTCCATAACGTGTAGTGGAGGTGAAGTATTACACTTTTCTTATTTATAACATAAGTGCTTTGTTAATTCAATAAATTTTATTAACACGTGCTTTGCATTTATATAAACATTTCAACTGTTAAGGGCTTTGTTTACTATCACAGGAATCTTTGTTTCATCGTACAGAATTGCATCACCTGGAACACTGAGATGGGCTTTCAGTGAAGCTATGACACAGTCTTATGGGTATACACACAAAAATGGGATTCAAGTATCTGGAAAATGTATTCATTACCTTAATATTTTTAAATCCACTCCTGATACTAGGAATTTTATAGAAAGCTAAGATATGCCAAGACCAAACCAAACAAAAAGGGAGGATTCCTCACGATATGTCCACGTGAAACTTAAATCATAAAAAAATCTGGACATGAAATTTTGCAGATATTAGAAGTTTACAGGGGAAAATAGGCAATCTTGTTGAGGACAAACCAGCTGAGACTACTAAGTACACAGAAGCCATGTCAGGAAGTCTCTGATTTGCAAAGGGCTGAAAGCTTACAGGAAGGTTAGAGGCTTATGCCTGCCCTTTCTTTACACATTTCCCAAAGCACCTTGCTTTTGGCTCTGTTGGGAGTCAGGACTGGTCTGACCCAGCATGCCTTTTATTCTGTTCTTGTATCCTTATCTTGTTTTAACACAGCTTTCAGTGCTTTTTATCTTTGAGAAACTAACTTGAAAAATAACAATAAATGCTTCCAGTGAATTCAGATTCTGGATCTTTCATGACATTATTCACCTTTGAAAGATAATAATACTATAGACACGCTGCAATTACTTCATAGAATGTTATCACAGATGACAACAGGATTTCAGTAACAGCCTGATCCAAAACTCACTGAAGTAACTGGAAAGAATCCCATTCATTTCAACGACCTTGGAACCAGACCTTAAGATTTGTTGAATGGAAGTATAATAAAATAGGGGGGGGGAAAGGAGCTGGAAAGGAAAATTCTTCTCATGCTTTTTCTCCTTGGTGGTTTAATTTTCTTTGCATTGTCATTTCTCTTTTGCTTGCCATCGATACAAAAATAACACAATCTGGAGGAAACACCCATAGATTTTACAAATGAGGTTTTTAGCAATGCCTTTGAACTGAAAAAATATCACATTGAAAATACACTTTCACTGTAGAATAAGCCATCCATTCTGAGGAAAACTCAGGAAGGAGTGTTTTTCCAGAGGAGGACGACAGTGCAAGAGCCTCTCTCCAGCCAAAACACACCAATACTATAACCACTCATCACTGTTTATCACTTGATTTCTGCTAGGTTGGATAATACTGAGACTATTCATAAACTAACCCTAGCTTTAGTTCTGCAGACCGTTTATTTGGAAGCTCTTACCTTATTTTTGGATTTGTGGAGGGTTTAGATAAAATAGCTACTATATCAAAGAACTTTTGGTTTTGGTCTTGCAAACCTGTAACTTAGCTTACCAGGTTTTGCATCCCTAACAATCATTTCACCTTTCCCAGCCAGTATTTATTCAGTCCATTTGAGTGCAGAGCCATCTGTCTTTGCAAGATGTACAACTTTGTAGGGTTGGCATGCTATGGAGCACCATGCTTTTGCATCTAAGAGAATTGTCTCAAAGGGTCTATTCAGTAGCACTGTTGAAAGAGGAGACTAACAAGGGAAGCTAGTGCATGGAAACAGATGCCATAATCTCCTGATCAGATTATGGCTTTCCCAAAGAGCTCTGAAGTCCTATGATACTCTCCATGATAAGACTATCCATCATTAATTCTAAAGATGAGCCTAACACATCTTACCTCTGCTAGCCAGTGTTTTTTTTTCACATATTAAGTCAAAGCAAGAATTTTTGATAAAAAGTGATAATGAATGATAAAAAAATACATGTGGCAAATTTTGAATTTAACTTTTTTTTTCCCCCTTAATCATCTGGGGCTGTATTTGCAGTGTCTTTTTCCAGGACATGGCTTGTACAGCTAGTTGCTGTGTAACCTCAGGCATACAGGTAGATCACTTACGTTGCTTCTGTTGTCCAATGTTGCAGTGCAGGCTTTGCATATGAGTTGCCCGAATCAATCATGGACACAACCCCATGCCTCTTTCTCAGTACTTTAGACTGTTTCCAACACTTTTTCAAATCCACAGAATCAACTCAGATCCTCCCAATGGCTGTTATGACACTTTTGACCCAAGATTTGATATTCTTAAATATCTTCAGCTTTCCAAAATTCTCAGAACATTATTTCATAATTAACTTCTTTGCAGCCAAGACTTCTGATCATTCCTTACTCTTGAAACAAGAAGCTGTTTCACAAAAAGTGCCTCTAACACTAGTCCCTTTTTGAGCACAAATTACAATTCTAATTTGTTAATGTTACATTGGAAATAAAATAATACATTCCTGGATGTAAGCAAAGTTTTTCCATAAATTTAACTTGCACATTGTGGAATGAATTCCCAAGCATAAATATTTATAGATGTATTCAAGCTGATGGATTATTTTCCTGTAACTCAAAACCAGCTCAGCTACAGGGAAAGAGGATTGTATTACTGAGTCTTCTGCAGCAATCAGATGTTTAAAATGTGATAGTATTCATTCTGATAGTAGAAACCACTTTAACCACTGATAATACAGCATTTTTTAATGACAGTGAAATAACTTTGACACCCTGAGTTACACTTAAGTCTATGTGTGCTCAAAGTCACTTTGGGATACGGGACTTCTGTTTTTAAGTCACTTCTGAGCTTGCAGGGATAGGGAATAAGATGGGCCCTCAGAAAATTTGAATTCAATCTCTTGCAATAAAAGATAAGCATTACTCTCTGACTTTCCCATAAAAGCACTCAGGTTTCTGATTTCCATGATTCCCAAAGTTTTCCCAGAATCTCTCTGCTGTTCATGGCCAGGGACATCCCTCCTAGTCATACTTTTTCAGTTGAAATGTATTTATGGCCAGTTCACAAACATTTGTTCATCTTGTACTGTTCTTTCCCTTACATGTTTCTTTGGCCTCACAGGTAATTATTATTATCCTTGCAGAATTAACAGACAACCCTTTCCAGACCTTTGTTTTCCCCTTCTATTTCCCATTAATAGTTTCTCCTTCTCATTAGACATCCAAGGATTTCTTCCCTATTCTTGTTGCAGTTTGTCCTTCCTCAAGATGGGCAATAGAATTTTTGCACCACATGCCACATAACGCTTCACCCGAGTCATGTGCAAAGACATGTATACTTCCTTGCATGTCTTGAAAATGTCTCTCCTGATCCTAGGATCCGACTAATTTTTTCATGGATATATCACAGCATTTTCTTATATTCATTTGGCTTTTTTTTTGCAGTTAATTTCAGACTGGGCCTTTCTTTTTCTCAGATATGCCAGACTGTTCACCACTATTAGCATGTAGGAAATTTATTTTTTTTTTTTAATTAGTTTTCCTGTGCCTGATCTTGTCTTTTCTTATGATTGAATTTTGTAACACTTTTATCACTCTAGTTTTCAAGGCTACCCCGGTTCTTCCTGAATTATATCCTTGAGATTCCTTTGAGCTACCCAAAACTGAAATCCATAGGTTGTTCAGAAAGGAAGAAATCTTTTTAAGTGCGATGAACACATATTCTAACTCCAGAACCAAAGATTTAGAAAGTATTCTTGTGAAAAAAATATGTCAAACAATATGTTTCCAACTTGTTGTGTGCTGATACACATTTTTAACATTTATTCTTAATTTCCATTTACTCAGCTACAACCTGAACAGAAGTTATTTACCTTTCAACAGTCATTCTAGGGCTAACAGAATTATATATTCATGCATAATTGGCTGGATTATAAATCCATATTACTGTAGCCATGGGCATTTTCACAAAATTATGAAGCTAATAATTTTTCATAAAATACAGTCACTATACCTGGGAGGAAAAGGCCTGGCTTTCCCAAGGAATGGTCCAATCTGAAAAGCAAACACAGAATTACCAGCAGTGCAATTACCAAGCAACTTAAACTCTGTTACTAGGAAAATCATAGGAGCATAATTTACATGAGAATTTACAGTAGCTTTAAACCAAAACCAAAGCAAGTAAAAACATGAGACTAGTATGATTTTCTGCATACAGTTAGCAGTTTAGTTCTTTAGCTATTTTTCCAAAATCAAACCATATTATCATTGGTATCTTAATTTTTTATTTCTTAGACTTTCATGTTACAAATAAAATATAGTTCTCCGGTGTCATTTGTAATCTAATAACAACAACTATACAAACAGAATGGCTTCTTAATAACATTTGCAACTATTCCTTGAATCTCATGCAGGCAGATTTAATATCTATATATGTTGACACAGTAGATTACATTCAATAGTTTTTGGGTTTTGTTTTTTTTTTTTTTAATTTCATTTAAGGGCCAGAGGGGTTCAGTCTGGTGTCCCAGTCCACAGTGTTAATTTGTAAAGAGAAGAGCACTATGTGCTGAAACAGAAGAGAGCAGTTTTGTGGCAAAATATCTCATCTGCGATCCCCAAACTTGGAGAAAGTATGTGCATGGAGGAATGTGGGAAGGGAAAAATTCCAGATAGAGAAGGAAGCACAAGTGAATCAGACCTTTCAAATCTGGAGAATCACAGAGAGGGGGCAGGAAAGTAAATCATTATTTGAAAAGTTTTCCTTTTCCAAGAAAAGGGAAGAAAGCTCACTTCATACCATAAAATTCACAGCATGCATCTTAATTTCTTTTAATTTCACTTGGAGAAGGAGGAGAGTAGGATAAAGTATAATTGTAAACGTGGTCGTAAAAAGGGTTAAAAATGACTGCAGGTTAAATCCTCTAGATATTGTGCTCCCTGTTGTGCTTGCAATTTTGGACAATTACTGTTCATTAAGTACACATCTCTCCTAAAGCCAGCTGGCACCAGAGAAATCAAATATTTCATGAGGTAGACAGGGCCTACCTTCTTTGAAGTTCTTTTATCCGAACCATCATATTGAGGTGTCCTTGTGAGTACTGTTCAATCACATCACGTACGTCATATGGTTTCCGAGCTTGCTGTGAAAGGAGGCATACATGAGATTGAAACGTTAAGTAGAATTTAAACTTGATTTTAATTTCATTCTACTTTCGCCTTCTAGAGGTTATTTAGTTGCCATTTTGCAATGTTTGTTGCAATGAAGAAAAAATATGTAGGCATTGTAGGAATGCATATTTATTGAGGAGATGGAGCCAAATGCTTCCCACCACTGTCAGTTAGAGTCATGTCTTCATGCTATTTCATACTGAGCAAGATATTGGGCTGTCACAGTGTACTTAAAAAACACAAAACCAAGATATATCATTTATCTAAGACTATCGTGTGCAATATTTCTTGGTGATATCTCCAAAACCATATGTTAATCATAATGCCAGAGGACCGAACCACAGAGAAAGGTCCAATTCATAACACTTGGACCCAGAATCAAATGTGTCTAAAGAATAAAGATGACTGGTGACAGAAATGCTATTGCTCAAGTAACTGGGAGGACAGATGCTTTGTGTAAGCCTGAAGGCTGCCACAAACAGATTTTTTGAGTGTCTTTGTCTTTTAAGATACCTGTGAGGTCAGAAAAAAAGGTGCAATTCAAATAAATAAAGAAGGACAGATAAAAAAATGCAAAAGAGCTAAAATCCTGCCAATAAAATCCTTTATTCCCATTCTAATGAGAATCCAGATGCTTCTGCCAAGCTCTGGTTTCTTCCTATAACTACCAAGGCAGAATTCTGAAACAAGTCTAGAGAATTTGCATAAAGTGATGTGATTATAAAAAGCTCAACACAGTAAATTTTTATCAAGTACAATTAACGAGTGTGTGTTTGAATAAACACAAGTGACGTCGTTTCAAAAATCCCAACATTTCCAGAGCCATACCAAACCCTATGGGAAATGTGGGGCAAGATCTCTCCTGTTTGGCTCTGTCTCAAGAGGAAAAAAAAAAAAAAAAAAGAAGGTAAACTGCAGTAAACTGCAAATCTAGTAATTGGAAATTACTGAAAACAGCTCATTAGTCATCTTGTTATCTGTTTCCACTCTGTCACAGCTTCAGCCAGAGCCATTAGCATGCACCACTGCACACATGCATTGAACACCTACAGTATGTGCTGGAGTCATGCTTGGAAGGCAGCCACAGGATCCTAGAAATTTCAAATTAAAGCATGGAACTGGAATGGAAACAAATTCTGTGAAATGAATGAAGAAGAAAAAGCTCTACATGATAAAATGCCTTCCTTGTGCTCAGCCATCAGCTCTTACCTGCATTATTACTTTCAGAAGAGTTCATGGCTTTGCTAGTACACGTATACATTTGTGTACATTTGTGAAAAGAGGTATTTTGTGGGGGAGGGAGGTTTCAGCTTTTAGTTTATTGCCGTTTTTTGTTTTGTTTTGTTTTTTGCCTTCCCCAGCCTCACATTTTGCAGACGCTGACACATCACTATTTCTGGCCAGAAAAGTAGCCTATTGTCTTCACCCACAGAAACAGTGCCAGGATCACTCTTTAGATTGACTAGCAGGGGTGCTTTGAGAGCATTTTGGCTAAATCCTCTGTCCTTTCCTTTGGACACTCTCTATTTAACACGATGTATGGCGCAGAGCCTAGAAGTGTTGGAGATTTTTCCCCACCTCCCTCCCCTCTCCCCCTTGGGCTACTATGTGCATAATTAATTCTACTCATTCCCAATGAAATTTCTTTTCTCTATCCAAAGAAGTCTCCTATCTGTCACCCCTTTTACCAAATCATCGGTTCTGGATCCTATAGTTGCAAAGTATAGTACACTGCAGTCTGCCTGACTCCTCTCTAAAGCACAGTAAAAATACCCTTCCAACTTTCACCATTGTTCTCTCCTCTTTTCCCATAGAGTTTTAGATCTGAGCATTTTATGTCCTGCCAAACTTAGACATCTCTTGTCATGTTTTTATTGGGAAATGCTAGTACAATACAACTTAAGGCAGGGAGGTTTGATAAATGCCTAACTTAAAGAACTTCTTTAACTTTCATTCCGCCCATAATCCAAAATCCTGGCCCTTTGGGCTCAGTATTCTACATCCAGTGTGCTTAATGCTCCTGATTCAAAACTCAATATTATCCAGCTTTGAACTTCCAACCTCTAATTAGCATGGGACTCCCATAAGCTATATTTCACGGCTCCAAGAAAGAAAAAAAAAAGGAAGATAATTCCTCCTTCTTCTTTATCACTAACACAAATTCACAGAATCCTCTCAATAGACTGATCAAATTCAGGTTTTAAAGTTTGGCATGACTGCTATTGGCTGACAGCTCCAGAACACTAGGTCTCTGGTGGTTTGAAACATCCTAATTGTAATCCTAACTCATTAATGTACTGATTTTATTTTCCAGGAATGGTGTCTTTAGTAGAGTTTGTGGCTTTTGTCCTGGGTTTTTTTTGCCCGTTTTTGTTCTTCTGTTCTTTAAAAAAAAATAAATCCAATACTGTTTATATCTCCACTGCTTTTACAATATGATCCTGCTCTCCTGTTTTTTGCTGAGTTAAGCAAACTGATTTATCCTAGACTTCTTTAATAAGGTAAAGTCTGTGCAATTCTGTCTGCCCTAGTTCAGTTTTCTGAGTGCTGTAAGCTTATCTTAGACTTCTATCCCTTGCAATTAAGTGCTCAGCCCTAATCAAACTTACTTGCAATTTAGGTTCTTGCTTTATCTTTGTAAAAACCTCTTCAAAAGGGTTATGAAAGTTGATTAACTTGCTGTAGACCTTCTTGGACAAAAAAATTATGAACCTTCAGATGGAAATAACAGGGGCTTTGAAAATCAGGCCAGAAGTTAATTATTCATTTCCATGGCATCACCACTGCAGGGGTGATGAGAATGATACCACAATTACATTCCAAACAAGTTTTACCATAATGGTCCTTAGAATAGTAAGTTTTTCCAATGTTACACATGTAGCTTGAGTACTTTGTAACCTGATTGATAAATTGAACTTAAGATTTCACAGATACAGCAAATTTCCAGGGGGCAGATGCTCCACCGTTTTATAAAATAGGGCCTCTCTGTGATGTTCCATTCTGGGAAACTAATTTAGAAATGTGGGCCACAAATGTGAAAGCAACTTCACACAGCAGAATACTCATCAGTAAGGTCTATTGATCTGTCAGCCATACACAGCATGCAATTAGTTGAACATTCTCTAACCAGTCATTAGATGATCAGTAGAGACAGTATTTTAGCAGACACTCTGACAGTCTTTTCTTCACTTCTTCTAGTAGACGGGTAAGTAGTTCATATATTGGTCAGTAGAGTAAAACGAACAGCACTCCAACAAAACAAACACAGTAAAAAAGAGAAGTGAAAAATAACTGTGTTGACTCCACAAATTAAGAAGGTTTTTTGTATTGTACCATACCAATGGATAGTTGATAGCTTTGCCCACACAGTGAAAAAAATCCACATTGGGCAAGTATGACTCTGAGAGCCTGACCAAAACCTTTGGTTTATTGCAACTGCATGCATAAAGACAAGCTCACTCTCAAAGCACTTTCAATATCATATACTTAAGCTTATAAATTCTAGTTACAGTTAATGGTGCTGCTTACCTGAAATTTTCTTCTGGCTACAAAATACTGCATCCTCCTGATGACTTTTACAGCTGTTCGATGTGCTTCAGTTAATCTGCCAAGAAAGACAAACATGGACATATACCAGTGAGGGGAAAAAAACGAAAAGAAAAAGAAAAATCCTAAAGGAAGATGTTGACTCTAAGCACCAAAATTTACAAATATGGTTTGTGCCTACAATGCTAAATTGTAGCATAACACACTGCGTGTGCATGTGTGTTTTGTTCTGTTGTTTCATCTTCTTGTATATTGTGGTTCTAAGTATAAAAAAACTGAAAAGTGAGACAATGAAAGCAGGTGTACAAAGATAATACATGTGGAGAGGATTAGAGAGGATTACTGTCAATGCATACAACTGGCATCAGTTTGAAGAATGTGAAATGTTTTTAGAACCATGACTGCATTCCTTATTTTGCATTTGTTGAGTGTTTGCCCATGAACATTATTGCACAGAAGTTAAGTCCTTGAAAAAGTACTTTGAATTGTCTAGGAAGGAAAGAAAAATCGAAGTATCACATCTAAAAAAAACCCCAAATTAGCATAACATACCCTCTCAACACACACATTTGTGAGTGCGTGTGGCTGTCAGCATTGCTATTCAAACGCAGAACCGGACGTATTATAACTTAGCAATATCAATTCACCCAGAGGATATTGTATTTGCAGAACATGAATTGTGCCACTTGGCTGGCAATTAATTACCACACCCTCTTATTTATGGTGCATTTTGAAGAGGTGGAGGGGGAAGCAGGAATATGGCAATTATAAGAACAAGTATTTTATTTAAGGACTGACTCCTTCACTGTGGACTTTTTTCATTCATCAAAAATAAGTGAACTAAAGAAAACAGAATTTTCCTTCTGAGGAAGTGGCATTATTAGGAAATCTATGTTCTATTCAGACATCTCTTCAACATGTGATGATAACCCTAGGAAAGCTTGCCAGACAGTTTCTCAAGTCTCCTGAAAACCTGATCTGCCACCCCTTCCCAGTGTAACTGACTGGGGAAAAGGAACTACTGGCTAGGCCACCTACTTGGATGACACAGTTTAGAGATGAAGTCTTTAAAAAGTGGGAAAATTAGAGTGTATTATTTAAAGTGAAGTAAATAAAAGCTAAATCAACAGGGCCTGTATTTAAAAGCTAGCATTGTTTTTAATTTTTATAATTTCTCTTTGAGAAAATTAGTGCTTCTGATTGGGTGAGATACCATAGCCACGGGAACATGCTTTTTAAACTAAGCTTTCAGTAGCTTTTTCTTACTTTTTCTATTTCAATTTTAATATTGAACACATGCACAAATACGTGTGAAACTCAGGTATCTATACTACATATATCCTTACATTTCATCTATCTGTGTATATTCACGCACGTACCTATATACATACATTCACACATGCAAACACATAGAAGACAATGCAGGGTGAGCACTATTCAAGAACCACACACTGTTGTATACCATCAACACCATTGTTAAGTACAAATCTTTGCATTTGTGTAAGCCCATCAAAGGAATTTAAGAAGTGTCACTGATGGACTACCCGTAGTTTAGCCTATAGGACCTTTATTATGGTGAAAAAAAAGCTCTCAGCTTGACACTCGGGGCCCCAGCTGGGCTCCCGTGGCTGGTGACTAGAAAGGAGACAACATTCTGCTTGTAAATGGCACATACTTCATAGAGAAATCTTTGTCTGTCAGCCCATAAGAGTAAAACATATATATATATATTTATTTTTATGACCAGAAAAGAATCACAATTTAAATCTTAGGGTTTAGCT
Organism: Todiramphus chloris collaris; assembly: GCA_025345505.1. Classification (NCBI taxonomy): domain Eukaryota; kingdom Metazoa; phylum Chordata; class Aves; order Coraciiformes; family Alcedinidae; genus Todiramphus; species Todiramphus chloris. Next base: position 9,073,173 of record JANVCC010000068.1, on the reverse strand, counting down.
TATGTCCTTTGTGTACCAGTTAAGATAAAAGCTTGAAATTATTCCCTGGTTCTAAATGACGTGAGACTTCATACATATACTTAAGAGGTTTTTTTTTAAGGTAATCCATATGAGATTTCTCATGCATTGTTTAACCAGCCTCTAATAGATAAGCTTAAAGAAGTCAAAGATGGAAAAAAAAACAAGGCAGTAATTCCCTCCCAATTCCCCTCCTTCAGCAGAAATCAGTGCTACAGAACATTTTCCAAAGTGTTAACAAGTTTAAGTGTCCAAAACCATGAGGCTGAGTCCTGGAACTTTATGCGCAGTTGAACAGGCTTCATTCTTAAAGAGAAAAGTTATTTATTTGTGAAATACAGCAAGGAAAACCACCCAACTAAGATTCAAAAGCACTTTATGTTGGCCTGTTCCAACTGGCAAAAGTCACAGCAAACTCACAGGGAGCCAGTTTTGAAAAAGGAGTAAGTTAATGATGGTCACTAGTATCAATCTGAGAAACAGAAAGACATGAAACCTGTCTCCAGCAGAAAAAAGACAGCATGAAAAGATGCAAATCCATAGACTATATGGATTTGTTATCGTAATTGTCTTAATAAGTCCAGAAGGAGCATAGAAGATCTAGATGATAGAGAGCAGCTCTAGATGAACTCCTTGTTCTGCATAGTAAGTAGAGCTGTTCTCTTGATGGGGGGTTGTGTCAGCGTGGCTGACTGTCATCCTATATGTTTTTGGAGATTTTAGCTGATTTTCATAGTTTCCTAGCACTGATGTCCAGAATTGACAATTATAGCTGCTACTGGCCAGGTTACTGTTATCTCTGTATTTAGCCCAATACATTTATCCTGCTAAACCTTATATTTTAGCCCAAAAGCTTGGATTAGGCAAAACCCTTTCAGCCTTGAGGGTGTCAGTCTGTTACATGCCAGAAGGATACGACAGGAGAGAACAAAAGGCAAGAGATGCTTTAGGTCATGCTTTAGCAATGCTCAACAGAAACACAACATTGCTTGCGGGGAATATCCTAGATATTTCGATACGCGAAGCTCGTGAAACAAGAATCCAGGGGAGTTGTGGTGGACACCATACTTGCACGCTCTTTTCCACGTGGCATTTTTTACTGACAGAAAGCAGAACCAGACAGTTCATCACAGCTGTTATGGTGACTAACTCCAGTGGAGCTTTAACTGCTTTCACACCTCTAGCTCTCAAATGAAGTCAGTGGGACCTGAGCACTCGCTCAAAGTGGGAATGTGGGTGAGTGGGTGACCACACCTCCACCCCTATGAAAGCAGCCAAGATCTCCTGCCACTGTGCAGCAGAAGGCAGTGGCACATGTACACTATGAGATGCTTTCCAGTATATTACAGTATTTTTTTTTAATTCTTTCAAAGCTTTACCCATAAAGCCAAGTATAAACACTAGCTCTCGTAACAGTGGGGTCCATGGTGATGTGGGATGCTGTTATTGCACGGCTTGGGTTTTGTGCATGTTTTGCTCAAAATAATATGATTAGATTTTTATTGACAGACAGCAGCATACTTTCTCATCTTTCAAGTTAAATACCAGTTAAGAAGATTTTGTTAAAACTATGAAGAAGAATAAAATGACATGTGAACAGAAGTGATCAGAGATTTGGAAAGTTATGAGCACATAATAAAAATAATTATGGAAAATTGTAACAACTGTACCTATAATGATATATATGATACCTATAATGATACCTATAATGTCCACTGAAATAACATATACTTGGATCCATAAATGATACTGACATAATCTATAACTATGTCTTCAAGGAGGACCCAAGCCTCGGACCTGTTTGCAAACCAGTTTGTGTTCCTTACCTTTCTGCTAAGCGATTGCTCACTAGGATGCTCAGTTTCAAAAGCAGTCAGACCTATCCTTAATTACTGTGAGTTTTCCCTAGTTTGGACTCCTGGTCTGTCATATCATCGTGTTAAGGAAAAATAGGAACAGATAGAGAGGGCTTGGAACACGTATGTTAACTGACAAGCAGTCCCCACCCTGATCCAATGTTGAATAACTCTCTGGCAACTGTTCCAGTGGGTGAGGGGGAGAGGGGGGCCCCTCTTTGCTGGCTGACCCGGCCTTCCTTCCCCTCTGCAGGTTTTGCACATGCCTATGTGGCTGCAGAGCCCGGCAGGATGGCTGTGTGCCAAGGAGGCACTGCAGCCCCAGGTTTGTTCCTCTGCTAGCGGCTCAGAGAGCACTGTGAAAAGTCACTACTTTTAGCTTAAAACACATGCGTTTAAGACTTTTTAAACTACAGCAAGGCAGTAGCCTAAGCCAAAGAAACCAGACCTTTTCAGATGAAAATAATTGAACCAGCGGAGGAAAGAGAGATGGTCAAATCCAAAGCAACTCTGAAAACTATCCATAGGGATTTTTTATTTCTTTTATTTTTATATACCACTCTGTTTATTAATGGCTTGTGTTGGCCAGTTCAGTCCTACTCGTTTTCTTCTTTTGTATGGAGTGCATTAACTTTCAGCCTAATGTGCTTTGGAACAGTCAGAGAGTATCTTCAGTGAAAAGCAGTTATGGAAATGGACCCTAAATCCAGGCAAAGTTACAACTATTCCAGGCCATACCGAGGCATGCCTCAAGTCTCCATACAAGCCCGTTATCAGTGTGATGCACCTTTCAGTCTAGAAGCATTTTTTAATCATTAGACTTCACTGCAGCGTAGAGAAAAGGGGAAGGATTTTATTCAGGCTAGATACAGATAGTAGAATGAGCATTCCAGGCTGGTTTTCTTGCTGTTTATTCAGGTGTTGTGAATTAGAAGAATTAGTCAGTTTAACATAACCACTTTGATCATGAACTATGGAAAATAAAGTCCTCTTCAGCAAGGTCAATTATAGCTCTCTGTCCCAGTCTGCAAAACTAGATTGAGGATGCATGCTTCCAGTACTTGGATTACTGCTAAGTTTCATTCATTTGTTACGTTTTGATTGCTTAGCAGGAAAACACATATAAAGCCTCACTAACTATTGTGTTACTGATCATTGGATAATGTTGTAACTCCTGCCCAGAATAACATACAGCATCATCTATTCTGGAGTTGTTCGCTTGACTTTAGCTTCTAAGCCAACACAAACAGTGACCAGGTCAGTGATGGCAACTGCCATGCGAAGAAGTTCTTTGAGAAGCTCAACCCCCCATCTGCCTATTTGTTTTCCCACCACATCTGATTAAGAATATTCATTTTCTAGCTTTGTTTCCGCGAAATAACTTTGCTTCTCAGTCATAACTGTAATGTTTCCCACGTACAATTATCTCAAATGGGATGATATTTTATTAGGTAAAATATAACGCAAGCCTTCTTTGCACTGAAAGCGTTATCAAAATCAATACAAAATATTAAATGTTTGCATCACAGCGTACCTTTTTGTCTCCAGATGCTCATATCACAAGCTGCTCACTTTCGGAGGTGAGATTTTTCTATAAACTGTCGATTCTACTGTTACTGAAGGGCAATATCTAGCATCTATATTTCAATGGAGCTAAACTGTGTAATTATCTCGTCATATGGATACCATGCACCAAGCAGTTGTTGGGGGAGAAGAAGGGTGGGAAAACAGAAATCACAAAAGACATAAAATTAGAGAGTTTTTTTACAGACAGGTGCAGCAGTTAGTCCATATGCAGTCACATGCACTATGTGGACCTTCTATTAGTGGATACAAGTGGAGAGAGATGGTTCTCATCACAAGAACTGTAAAGAAAAGAAGCCTATATAATGTGTTTTAAATACTGAGGGAAGTTATAATGTCCAAATGAAAAAAAAAAAATCTTCCTACCAATAAAAGAAAACAAAATTAGTATTGCCTTCAGCTAAGCAAAGACAGACATAATGCCTCAAGCCTTCTTTAGTACTGGAGTTAAGAGAAGGTTTCAGCTTGAATCTGACATGCAAACACCTCAAAATGTCAGGAGATGATTCTGATCCCAGAGCTCACCCCAAGCCAGGAACAGCAGAGAAGTACAATGTAAATATAACAGAAGGGTTTTCCAGTCTTGTAACATTTCATCAGTGTCTTGTGAAGAACAGATACATCTGGAGAATTTCCACCACTTACATGAGGGAAATTTTATACGATGCCATTTACACAGAAACCTGAGAACCTTTCAGAAAATGTTGGCACAACTTTATTCCTAATCACAATCCCACTTTAAACCTGCCTCATATCTATTCTAACCATATCCTTATCTGAACCTTTTCTTGTCAAGCTTATGTTTGGCTCAAAACTATAAAGAAATTCAGATTGGCCTCTCTCAAAACAGAGCAGCCTGGAGGCCTTTTTTGGCTTCACCAAGCTCTGCTGATAGCCTCAATTTATGGAGGAATGATGTAGATTCCACATATTCCTCCTCATCAGGTACAGTCCCAGGCAAAGCAGGAAGAAGTATAGAAGTGACATGTTCTTGAGTGGCTGTGTTCTGGCATCTGGTTATTTTGCTGAAGATTTTGTGGCATTTGCTATCTCCATCCATCATCATAAACACTGCTGCCTCTCTGAATTCATTCCAGAATGCAATTGCTTCTGCTTCTACTTGTCTCTCTAATCCATCTCTCTAACCTGGCTTTCCCTGAAGTGAATGAGAAAGAAAGCAGATATCCTACAGCAGTGCTCCCAGGGACTGGGACAGGGAAGGCAGATACTGCAGGGCCAGAAGCACAGCTCTGAGGAGAAACTGCTAGAAGAGGAAGAACTAGGACATCACTTAGAGGGAGCAACTGGCAAGACAACATATTGCAGAGGAAATGCCACTGGGAGAATCAGCAGTGCAGGGGGTTTTCTTGATGTTGTCCACAAACAGAATAAAAAAAGTAGAAAGCTCCTGAAAATAATCAGAGGTAGATGTAACCTGCTCACTGAATGTGACTTAATGAGGAAGAAAACCCCTTGAACTTTGAGTTGTTTTTCTCAACCCTCGATGGAGTTTTCAGTTACAAGTTTGTTCTGTAATTTTACAAAGTGGGTTTATTGAGAAAGTGGGAGAAAAGCTCTGTGTTAGTCCCTTGCTAATTAAAATGCATAATTAAAATGAGTAATTAAGCTTACTACAGAATGCTCTTGTGTCTGGGAGCCCAACTGCCCTTGAACAACAATTCATCTGCTGGACTGTCTCTGAGAACTAAAGTAACCATTGGATATTTTGGTTACATCTTTCCTCTATGTTTTGTTGGCAGCAAAATAAAAGTGCCTGGTCTCTTTTCTGCCATTTTATTTCTTGCATTCTTCCTGCAGTGTCAGAACAAACAAGATGATGTCATAGGGATGTCTTTTCAGTGTGGAAATACAAACACAGAAAGTTTTTCTCTCTCTTTTTTTTCTTTCCTGAGCAAACGGCTTCTAGAAATTGCCACAATAACTTTCCATATTAGAGCTGTACCATGACTACTCCTGCTCCCAGGATAGGTGAAATGCTTTTGTCTCCACACCCGTTCTCATTTGCTTAGAAAACAAGCTCTAGCCTTCTTGGAGGTGGACAAATGCTGACAATGTCATATTTTTGCCCCAAATATTACAACAGTCACTCATCCTAGAAGACAAAGGCATTTTTTCACTTCTCTCTCCATAAGACTTGGTCTTCATGACTTCACCTTTTAAAAAATGCCAAGAGAACCAAATGCTAGCTAGTAAAAGGCACTGCAGAGACAGCCATCACCGAGCTCAAACAACCTCCCAGCAGAGGAGATGCCTGTTTGGAATCCGAATCTCCCTCACGGCAGTGGAACGATGCAGCCTTATTCGCTGGGCTCTGATTTGCTCACTTCAAAAAATGCTGCAACCCAAATTAATGAACTCCAAGACTTCATTTTCCTCTTCACTGTATTCAGCATTTATGGGAACAACGTGGTGTTGTTAATATACACCAATGACTGAGCACTGTATTTATGCCTCAGTGATTTTCTGTCATGAGAATATAATGCCTGGCAAAGACTGATTCTCTGAAATACCAGTTTGTTTGGGGTCATTAATCTTAATTCCTATCTTGCCTGAATAGGAACTGGATAACAGTCAAGCCAGGGAATAGTTCTGAGAACTAAAACTTCAATGGCTTTTTGGCTACCCAAGGCTTATATTTCTTAAAAAAAAATATGCAACTAATTAATCTGCACCACGTACTAGGGAGAGACCCTGTGGAATGGAGCAAAATGATTCTTGTGGTTTTAAAAAACAAAAAACAGTGGCTTTTGGCAGGATCTTTCCTTAGTAGCTTTTGTGATTTAATAGTTACAGCGGGGTCTGTGGAAACACAACTCCTGGGTTCTTGAATTGATTGATTTAACTGGCCTCTGTCTCTCTGGGTGATCTCTAGCAAGTTCTTCTTCCTGGCTATGTTCTAGTTTATATGTCTATAAAGTAAGTGTAAAACCTGTCTAGAGTAGTGGAGGTGTCATGAGGCTTAATTCAGTTGGGATTTCAAGGCAATTAGTGGTCCCAAATGAAGACACATTTATTTACAGAATGATTTTGCAGAGCAAAAGAGTAGTGACAATATGTTTCTCACCTAAGGATGGTAAGGAATAAGGGAGACCCATCTGCAGGCAAGGGGTAAACTGCCATGTCACTGCTCCCTAAGCAGAGGCTATTTTCTAAAGCATTCTCCCCTCTCCACCTCTGCTCCTCCTCTCCTAAGCACCCTGTTTGGGAATTAGCTCCCCATTCACTAGATACTCAGCAATGCAAGACATCCAGAGCATCTGAAGCCAAACAGGACCATTAGATCATGAACACGACCTGCTCGGCAGCGCAGGAGATTGCATTTCACACAGCTGCCCTTGACCCGAGCCAAGAACCTTGTGTAGGACTAAAGTGACTTTCCAGAAAGGCATCTGGCGTTGATATAAAGGCCTTTATATGCTGCTAAAAACTGCTTTAGTTTTTATTTTAAATTGTCAGTATTCAACTTCTAGGCTCCTCTCTCCAACTGGAGTAGCAGCAATTTTAGCCTTTTCCAGCCCTGCCATTCTCCCAGGGACCTTCAACAGTGCCGGATGCGCTGCCTCTGGCATGGCAGGGAGACCAGGCTCTGGCATAAGGAAAAGAAAGCACCATTCTCAGGGGAACTGCAAGGAGAGACTGAAATCCTAAAACATCTTTATCATTATTTTTCTGCCTCTAGTTTAAGTCATGCTAACAGCGATTACAGAATGGAAATGGTTAGACTGGCAAGAATGAAGGATGAATGGGAAGGTCTGTGTGTGGAAGGATGAGAAAAGGAAAAACAGCACAAAAAGCCCTGTGAGGATGGCAGGTGCTTGTGGGACCTACACCATCAACATCACAGCACATCTATGAGCAGCTTTCGAAGACACCCAACTCAGGAACACAAAGGAACAGCTACGGTAAGGAACTGCATCCACCTAGATTGAAAAAGGACTCCAGCCACTAAAAGATTACGGTGGAAAAATACAGAACAGGGCTGGAGTCTTACGACACCTTCATAAGAAGACAGAGTACAAAGAATAAATCCTAATGACTCCCAGAGGTGGGAAAGGACAGAGAGGTAAAGCTGACAATCACTGTCAGCTCCCAAAGGCAAAATGGTTCCGTGGTATATGGTTCCCATCATGAGGAGATCCCAGAAGACACAGTGAACTCAACAGAGCATTACTTGACCCTCTGCAAGAAATCCTGAGCAGCCCACCTGGATATGTGCAGCTGGGATACAGGCACAGTGGACAGACTGCTTGAGTACACACATCTTTTATTTGTGAGTACATGATTATGGCAGTGTGAAATCAGTGAAACTAGCCATTTTAAAATTAAATCCCCTTGCCATCCCCTAATGTCTGGTATCAAGTTTTCCTATGCAACAACCAGTTTATACCAGCAGAAAGGATTCTTGAAAGCTAGCTCTAAAATTGACTTACTATCCGAACACCTTTGTATTTGCCTTTCAAAGGTCTTGTCAAAACCACATATGTTGTCACAATGGCCCTACAAACTCCCATCATCAAGTCATGGCTCATTTTTGATCTCCACCACCAGTTTCTACAAACCCCTGTGCCAAGAAAGAATATCTCTTTGCCATTAAAGGAGATGGTATTTCAAAACCAGAAAAAAAAAAAAAAAATCATGATCTTCCTTTTTAAAAAATTTTAATGTCCATAAACTATTTTGCAGACAGCAGTGATCATACCACAGAACCTCATAGGGAACTTTGTGTGGCCACAGACACTTACTCTTTTTCCACCTTGTATTTCACGTAAGGCAGTGCATAAAAATCTTACAGGCCTTACTTGCCTAATACTGAAAATATGTAGTGCCTCTCAATAGTTTACTACATCACTATCTTGCTAAAAGCTGCAAGCATCACTTGTGCAAAACTATCACTGAAACCAGAAGTTCTGCTGAGCTATTTATCTCAAGAGATTTCATCTGCTCATTGAGAAACAGCTTTCTGTTCAAAGATTGGGTATTTTTTCTTTACCTTCAGGAAAAGATGCTATCTCTTGGCATATTTTTTTTCTGGCAGACCTTTAGCTCTGACAGTGGATGAAGAGAAGGAAAGTGTTCATATACTAGTTGCTTGTGACTTACTATTAAAGACCAGGGAAAATTCTTTTTTCTAAGTAAGTGAGGAAATCTGTGTCTTCATGCTCTGGGGAATTCTGATTTTCCTGTCTTTGTTCCCATCCTAACTCACAGGAAAAAATATTTTAAAAGTCTTTATGAAACAAAGGATTCTGAAAGTATTTGAGCCTGAAATGATAATATCTTTAATTTTGACCCATTTTAATACACGTCTGTTTCCAAAAAAGGAAATACTTTATCCTCTTATAAAATTAATACATTGCATCTGGTTTATGCCCTTTCTCCTCCCAGTAACTGGGACTCTACTCTGAAGACATATAGTCTACACTGCATCATCTGATACAGAATGAAGACTACATATTATAGAGAAGATGTAAACTTCATCCATGCTATGAGTCCTATGACACAGTAGACCATGCTGGGCAGATCTGGTTCAAATATTGGTATGGACTTGATTTTTTTTCAATTTTTCACTAACCAGAGTGTTCTGAACTGTGCCTACATCTTTGTTTTAATTCTTTCTGTTATAAAATCAAATTAATAAAAAATAATAAAAATCCCTCGAAGTTTTCTCATGGAAATCTGCATTTTAAAGTATTGTGTTTCCTCCTGAAATATCATCAGCTCTATGTTCACTGAAAGTTATTAGCAAATGAAGATCTGAAAGAAGCAAAAGATAGCCATATAGCATTGAGTCCACATGAGCTGATCTAATTAACAGGATAATAACCATTCATATCAGTCCTTCAAAGTCTCAACCTTTTGGTTATTGATTTATTTGTCTGTTTTGTTTGGGTTTTTTAATTGTGTCTTGAGGATGGTAGTACTGCAATTAAAAGTGTTTTTAAATAATTATGCACTCAGGTGGGTAGCCACCTGAATTGCTGTAATTAGAACGCTTACTACAAGCAACTAATTATGTCATCAATGCTAAAGGCTGGTTTTATGACCTAGATACAGAAATATGTTCAAACAAACAAACAAAAACAAAACAAAGGGACCTTTATTTCATCTGACACATTTCCACTGATTATTCTCTGACAACAATCTGGTAACTCCTCTTGGAAGTTCTATATAAGAATGAAAAAACGTTCAAGGAATAGACACATAGATGTTACCTCAAATTAGCTCCACCTTGTCCTTGAACAACTGGCTTTAGTCTGGATCTGAAGGAATTTACTGCAGAGATGAGGCAGCAGCTCAGGTATTCACATACTCAAGCTGAAAATTTCAGCTCTCAAAAATGTGAAATAGCTCATGACCTTCTGCCCATTTGAAGCTGAAATAAGGACAAGTTTCTCCTCTTCCAATATACTCATTATATAGGAGTCTCCCAGTTTCCTTCCATCCTCTAACTCACAGTGTTGAACAGATCTGATAATGAATTACAGGTTTTGTTTTCTACAAGTTCTTAAATATATAAACTTCAAGCCCATTCCCGAGGAACCTGACACAATTTATCTTTTTTTACTTGGAAATTATGCAAAATCTGAGGCTTGGCATAGATTCAAAGCAAAATCACTCGAAACACTGTAATTTAAAGTGAATTTAGTTCAAAAATTTCAGTTTGCCCAAACCTGAAACTCAAAGCAAACCTCAGGGCAGAAGAGTAAACCAGAACAGATAGAAATCAACAAATGTTTACACAACACTCCATGAATTATAGATGCTTAAATTCACATGACGTGAAGCAGAGGCTGACAAAACAAGAATCAGACAGGAATATTTTTTTTAACACCATCTACTTCATTCACATTATAGAAAACAACAGTTCATCTCTCCTATTACCAGTCTTCTCAGCCATGAAGCCTCACTAATCTCAAGTTTTAAGCTCCTCTCCCCATCTTAAAATTCATATTATCATCACTTCAATCTTTCTCAAATTTTCAAGCCCCATGCTCTAAGAACTATAGGGGAAATAAAGCCATTTTATAGTAAGCAAAAACATCTTTAAATTTGTTCTCAGTAGAACAATCACACTCATCTAAGAACCTAGTGAACCAGTTGAATCTGAGTGATAGTTGATAATTTCCCTGAGTGATATAGTGTCACAAGTGATAATCAACTTAACCTGATTCTATCACTTATCTGAAGTAAAATACCTTCCTTCAAGGGAAGAGAACCAAGCAAATAGTTCGTAAATACCAGGGCATTTGGTTCTTTTTTTCTTCTTTTTGTAGCTACTTTTGGTCAAAGAGATGTACAGTTTCAAGCACAGAGCCTTTAAAGCATCTCTTTCTCTGTTAGACACCAGAGAGTCCGTTCCATTCCCGGCTACCAAAATTGTCCACATACTCCTCAGTAACACACACACCTCAGGCCTCTTAATTTCTACAGACTATACAAGATTAAATGGAAAATAAGAAAAGAACATTGTCAGCCATACATATTTGTACGTTAGGATATGTCTGTGCTACATCTGTTATTAGCTCCTATGCATTATTACTCTATAAACCACTCATGACAGAATGAGCAATATTCCACTGGGGACATTTGTCAGAATTGAGTTACATATTTTCAACGCATCATGAATTTTATAATATAACATGAGTGACCACATAATTATTTGTGAATTCGGAATGTAAGGAATGGGGATATAGCAGGAAAAATACTCACAGAATTGTGAAAAATTATTTTTATCTAACAAACCAGCACCTAAAATACCTATCCACCTAGGATTTGTTTAAAGTCCTTCTTTAGATCTCTGATTTCTAACACATGCCTTTTTCTTCTGCTTATACCTTAATTACAGAGAAAAGATCCTTGGCACCTGAGGCTCTGTCATTCTTCTCTCAGCTAGGTTTGCCCCACTTTGTATGGAGTACCTAAATATTCACCAAGCCAAAGAATGAAAGGAAGTCTCCAGCCCCACAGTTAAGGCATTTGCTGGCTGATGAGAGAAGATTGTCAAATCCCTGTCTCTGGTTGCTTTCAGAGTGGAAGAGCATGAATGAGATGCTGGGTCTTTGCCTCCAAATCCAGAATATTCTGTGATCTGGTGGTGGGGCATGCTTCTGGGGAACAACACAGTCAGATCCTTTCAAACTTGGCAAATAATTGAACTTAAGCCTCTCACAATATGTATCCATCATGTTATTAAATGACAGAAGGACACTCTTTTTTTCTTGGAGCTTCATAATACTAATCCTCTGCTATTTTTGCATGTCTGCAGGAGAAAAAGGTTTCTTTTTGAGTATTGTTGATATTATCTCTGCATGTTGTTTTTTCGCTATCTCAGGTCACATTGTGGAACTGCAGTTTTCCACTCTTGGCAGCCATAGCATTAAACTCTGAAAGTGTTTATGCACCTACACACCTCTCCTACGCCTTCAAATATAGTTCATGGAAGTGCCTAGAGAAGGAGGAACTAGATAACTTTCCAAATGACTAATGAGAAATACCTGCACATGCTAAGATCTGATCAAAATTAATGAGGGATATGATTCTGCAAACCCACATCTAAGTATTTCTGTACATGGCTTATTTCGTTCAACTACACGGGCTGCAGACAGGTATCAAGCTACGTTCCAAATTAACATTGGCAAAATGGTACCCTAATTATGCAATTAAAAATGGTGTTCGTGGAATGCTCTTCAGTTATCTATCCTTACTATTTTTGTATGTCTGGAAAGCAGGACAAATACTCTCGACAGTGTATGTTGTCAGCAACACATACTGCTCTGACCACAGAGCTGATCCTATACCTGAGTAAGGAGTGCAGAATCTCTCAAGCAGTAATAAGCAGCTGGTATCATCCTACAGGATTCTTACTACTCGACCTCATCAGCTATAACTTACTGATCTATATTACATACATTCATTTTGTTCACAAGAAAGCTGGACATTTTGGAGACATACATATATGTGTATAAATAAACACACTTAATACACTTGCATGAGTTAAAGCCATTTAGTAACTTTCAGAAAATAAATAAATATGCATTAAAGTATATGTATAGTTTTGGGTTGTGAGCATAAATATGGAAAAATACAAACCTGATTTATAAGCTCAAAATAATCTCAACAGTGATTTAGCTATGGTTTTAATAGCATGAAAATGACTAATTTAAGGTCAAGAGTAATTTAGTTTTGACTGACTTGGCAATCCTTTGTTCTCTGGGTCATGTAAGTGTTGAGTAAATTATAAACCTGTAATTCTATCCTGAGGTCAAGGGACTTCAGAGCAGATTCGATATATTGGTCTCCTGGAAAGTTCTTCCAAGGCCAGTGCCCCCAAAACTGTGTTTATGAGTTCATTGCATTAATAACTAATAGAGTCATATAATATTAGCAGAGGTGAAATTAACCCTTTCAAAAAAGAGTATGATCAACTGCAAGATTTTTTTCAGTAAGGGACCAAAAAATCAGACATATCTGTGAGAAGCCAAGTTTCTACAGAGTACTGAAAAGATAACAGGAGTGTAAAAAGGTATCTGATTTCAGGAACAAAATCAGACTGCATCATGAACATTATTTGGGACAATCCTGTGTTTGTGAAGCAAAAACTATTACCTTGTTATCTTATATGGGGGGAAAAATAAATGAACTAGCAACTACTCTGACAGACTATGTAAGAAGCATAAATATATTTTAATAATTCAGCGACTGCTCATTTACTTCAGGCTTTGCTTTGTCCCCTAACATTTACCATTGAAAAACTGAGGTGGGAAGTAAATTAAGATGTTTTCCATAGAATATTTAAGGGTGCATTATAGCAGCAGTTACTAATTTTGAACCTTTTAATGTTTCCAAATGAAAATCATCGCACTACTAAAAAAAATGCACCATAAATCCCAAACACACAGCCTGGACTATTCTTTCATCACTATGAAAACATTAAAGTTAACGACCCTCAAAGTGTTTAGGGTTATTTCTTCTGCCCAACATCACAGTCCTGAACTCATTAGTAGAAGGCATATTCAGATTCGCCTGTTCAGTTCTGATTTAAAAGAAACTCAAAAATAATCACAATCGGAAATCTTGAAATCATTAGGAATAACTTAGTGTTACCCTCGAGCAGTCCTGTGAGAAGTTACAAGTAGGTCCCCCCAACACCAAGGCTGTAGATTTCATGTGAGTATGAATATCTCCTGGTACTGGAGTATCAGGAGATGTTTGTCCCGACAGTCCTTGGCTATCTCCTTTCACTGCTTTCAAATTCCTAGCAAGAACACCAACTTCACTGTATGCTTTTACATATACATTTTACTGCATAAAAACCCAACATTTGGTTAGATTAATGATCAATAAACACACGCCAAGGTCAAAGAAATATCAGCACCAGAACTAAAACTGCAACAGCTCTGACCAGCATTTGACCTGGTCACACAGTAGGAACCAATTTGCAGGAACGGAATCATAGCTGCTTGGTAAATAACACAACACAGGAGCACATCCAAAGACCACGGAACATCACAGAATACGTTGAAGTAGCCTTTCTCTTGCAACTTCAAGGGGCAGGTTTTTAATAGACATTAAATTTACGAGCCAAAATTCAGGCAGGTGTTCCAGAATCAGCTGAGACCACATCCCCTGAGGGGAGGCAGTCTCCACGCGTGGTCAGAAGATCTCACTGCCTCCTGACATCTGGGACCTCACAGCTGCACACTGACTCTGGTGAGGCTATCAGCTCGTCAGAAAACTAATCCTGAAGGAGAGGAAAACCCACCATTTTCTGTTGAATAGATTCCCTGAGTAAAATCGCCTTTACAGGGCAGGAGACAGCAGTGGATGGTGGAGGACAGACAGGGGAAGAAGGAAGAGGTGGTTTGCAGTAGCTCAGTTGTAGACTGGTTCAAGTTGGCAAGACATGCACACACCGTCCTAATGCTTTGGGTCTACCTGCTATGTGTGGTGACAAAGGTTTTTTTTGGGTCAAAATGTGCATTTCCAGAGAGGGTAACTAAATAACAAGAATGCTAGCACAAAGCAAAACACTCCTAACTGACTGAGCTAAATCAGCATCAATTTATAAAGGCCATCACTGTTTCAGGGCCTTAGTGGCCCTGACCAGCCTCATCTGGGCCTCCTCTCACCCCTGCCCTTGGGCTCTTAACCCCTATTTCAGCCCAGACCCTGCCAAAACTATGCTTTAGGTGCATTTGTCTCTGGTCCTGTCTCCTGGGTGGACCTCGGACACACGTTGTAGTCTTGTCCCCAGTCCTGTCTCCCACCCTGTTTCCTTTAGGTCCTGTTTCCTTGTCTATGGCTGTCGGCTGGCCCATCATTAGCTCCCACATCTGCCTGCTGTTTGGACCCTGAGGGTCTGTGCCTTGTTGGTGGGCACACTACTCATGCTCGAGCCACCTCTAGATCTCCCTTAGGGAGCAGCCAGACCTCGCTGCTCCGTTGCACACTATACTAATACAATCTAATTGGGCTGTAAGATGGAAGTACAGCAAATTTTTATACTTGGCTTCGCTATCACATTGTCCTTAACTCTTTTTGCATATACCATGGTCCTGCTCGTTCTCAGTCAGATACTAGTTATGCTAAAACCCTACCAAAGCTGCTTCTTTTCCTTTAAGAGAGGCAGTTGTCTCTCCTCTCCTCAGGCTCATTAAGCCAATTCACTGCACTGACACGACAGAAACAGTTCATAGGTTTTGTCAGATTACTCTTGGGCTGATGTAGCTATCTTGAACTGGCTCGGAACAGTATCAAGCAATGATCAGTAGAGGAGGGAGGAAAAAGGTGTGCAGTGGGAGCAGGACCTGCTCCTGTCAGTAGTGGTGAGCTGTCATGTTGTTGGCTCAGCCTCAGGCTGAATTATTACTTCAATTCAGTGACTCTGCACGCTACAACAGGCATTTAACAGCTTGGAAAAAAAGTTTGAGAACCACCAAGTGTTGTAACTGCATCTGTCAGGGAAGGAGGGCAAATTAGCAGTAGGTTAGATTATATGATCCTGCCCTGGCAGCAAGGGTTGAACTTGAAGATCTCCAAGGTCCCTTTCAACCCCTAACACTCTGATTCTGTGAAATCAACCCACACTGATTTGAGAATGAGAGGACTTCAATTTGCTGTCTGTAAGATTATTTATACATGTATTATTTACATTACGCTCATGTCCTTGTGCTAAACTCAAGGCTGCTGGCAGGTTTCTAGATGAGGGACTTAAACTCAGGTTTAGGTTTTAACATCATCAGGAGATGAGCAAAGGCTTGATTCAAGGATTCAGAGCTGGGTTCAACTTACGCAGCAAATCTCCCTTCAAACACCCAGTGAGTAGCAATCTTTGACTGTTCACTGTGAAAGGCAATAGGTTTGAGTGGATTATGTGCAGGACAGAAAATTTAATAATTAAAGGCAGAGGATATCCCCTGTAACGCACAGAGTTCCTACAGTTGCAGTCACTGTGATGCTATCCAACACCCATCAAAAGTATCTCCTTAGTCCTTGGGTTTCTTCATTTATCAGTACTACAGAAGAAAATTTCTGTGTGCCAACATTTTAGATTTTTCCTGCATTTTAGATGAAAGATGTTTTCTTGGAGACACTGAAAGACATTTATCTCTTCTGCCATTTCAGATACTATATGCTGTATGAAGAGTATACACTGTATTGTATATTTTCTATAAAAACATTAGATTTTGAACTTCCCTGGGACCATGTATATAAATATTTGTACATGAAATTATATGATAGCTTTGAAATTTATGCCATACTTTTCTGTAAATGTTCTAAAAGTATTTGTTCAGGCAAATGAAATTGCAATAAAATATTTTACTACAGATCAGTCAAAGGTTCTCACAACTTTATCTTCCTAAAAAACATTATTTAAAGCTATAAAACAGAGTTCCATTTCAGATATCTAAAAGGCAAATTTAACCAGCCTGATTTGATTAATACCAACTAGATTAACTTTTTTTTTTTTTTTAAAATGCTGATGTTTAAGATGAAATAAAGTCAGGATGTAAGCAAAATGTTTTTCTAACATATACAATTCAATTTTGTTTTCTAGAAACTTATACTGTTAGAGGGAAATTGCATGGCATGTTATGTGCATATTTCCTATTGCCAACAACAATAATGAGAGCATACTGGGTTGCCCAGCACATAAAGCTTCAAGTATACAAATTGTTAATAAATCCGACTCCTCACAAAACAGAAAATTAATGCCATATTCAGGATGATGTGTGGTCCGAGATATATTTTCGAACATAGTCCTTTGGGTGTCCCAACACCTTAATCATAAACTCAGCAGCCATCTGGTGACTCCCAATGGCTTACCACCCACCGTGGAAACCTCCTGGGTAGCTGAGTAAGAGCCCTGTTCTGCACCACCATTTCTGCTCGCACAAAAGTTCCTTTAATGTCGGTAATTTTGCAGCAGGAAGGTTCCAAACAGCCCCCAAATCATATTCTCAGTATCAACAGTTTTTTTCTAGGCAGTGCACAGGGGGAGAGCCTGTGTATCTTCATGACAAGCCCCCTCTCCCTTCTCTAAATCCCCACCAAAAGACCTGTGGCCAGGTGAGACTGAGCCACTACCAGCCCACAATTAGTTTTAGCACATGCTCAGCATGCCTGCAGACACCTCTTTAGCAAACCTCACACCTAACTCTCAGCATTTTGTTCCACTTGGCATGATCCCAGGTCCTTCAAGAGTCCATTCCTCACTGTACATCTGCAGCCCCTGCTCCCTACCCTGTTCATGCTGGCTGGCCTTGACTGCCTCCAAACATCAGTTCCTAAAGCTTGCTCCCTAGACATGTGTGCAGGTCTGCTCTGCATTAATCCCTTACATCTGATTGCTAATCTCCCTTCAAAGGTGTCAACGGTGCAGGCGCTAAGTAGTCACCCAGGGGTGAGTGGATGCTTCAGATGATGGGTCCCAGGGGAACAATACAGAGAAATTCATGGTTTGCGAGCATAGAATCAAGTTGAAGAATTTACACTAGAAATTTACTAATCCCTATGAATCTTTTAGATGTGCCCAAATACTTTATTTCCCCTCGCAGCATCAGCATGTTGCCCAGCAGATGGAAATAGTTTCTTTGCCTCTCATTCAGGCCAGAAGCAAGCAACAACTCCGGTGCATATTGGGCTCGTGTCCATTTTACAAGTTTTTTGGGTTTTTTTAGGTGGGGTGGTGGGTGGTAAGGCCATATTTTTGTTCTTCTCTTCAGATTTAACACTATTTCCTTGTAGTTTGTGTGTCATCTCTAAACACAGCAAGCTAAGGGTTATCTTAGTTCCTCAAAACAATCAAGAGCACCAGCAATGCCACTTATACTGCCTGATTTTAAGGCAGATCTCTCTATAAAGTTACCTGTTTTCCAGTCTGGTAAGCCAAAAAAAAAGCCTATGAAGTATTCAGCAATAAATGTTTATCCACTTCTGATTTTCTACTTGTTTCCTGCACACACACACACGCTCCACCAGTAGATGTTAGGTGATTTTGTTTGTTTATTCATTTTCTGTTATGCCCTTGAAAAATAGAGTGGGGATGCATCTCTGTCAGGAGACTGTGAAGCCATAAAGAGGGTGAAGAAGGAGGGGCTAGAGTCATCTGACAAAATAAACTAAAGCAAGCCTGAGGGTAGGCTGGTATGAGGAACCAGCAATGGGGAAGACATAAAAATATTTGGAAAAAAAAATTCCAGGGACAGAAGCTGGGGAAGGGGAGAGAAAACAGCTGGTAGAAAAATTTGTTATATAGCATATGTCTGCACATCCTCTGGTGTTGTCCCACATAACAGTTTTACAGCTGAAGTCTTAAATCAAGGGTAAGATGCAACTGTGTCATTACTGTTAGGGTGTTTTTTATTCATTTATTGAATATCAGAAGACACATTCCAGAAATAAAAAAAAAATATTGAAAAATGAAAAAAAAATAGTATTAGGATGATAGCATCAATTAAGAACGATTAGGAAATGCAATGTTAGGTACCTTTACAAACCTAATTTAAGCCTCTATGCATATGCATTATAAAAGAACTGCTTGAGTTTTCAGAATGACTGAAAATATATTCAGATATTGCCTACTGCAGAGAATGGAGAAAGTTCACCTCACAACATATTCATTAATACAGTGTCCTTTACCTGACTGAGCTTGCCTTTTGCAATAAATTTCAGGTGCCTGCAATTTTTCTGTTTGATTTCTTTTTTTATGTAAAGAAAATACAGTGAAGTAAAATAGCATCACAGTAGGGAAGCTTCAGTTATTTCATTCATTTAAAATCTGGGTCACTGCACAGCCATTAAAATAATCCTAAACCAAATAGACTGCCCATTCTTACAGCTGAAGAAAGGTGGTGGGAAAATTAACTGCCTGGGTTGAACTAACAAAGGCGGGAGACCGAAACACTTAAAGATGGACAAGCCACATAGTTCAACTGCTAAGCAGCTTCAGCTCTGAAGAAAAAGCTGAAGCAACAAAGGGCGTGCCTTGCTTCTCACAAGGAAGTACATTGTAATGTCAGCTCCAAGAAAAATGAAAACTTCGGTTTAAGAATTCTGAACTAATGTGCACAAGGGAAATTCAATGTAAGAGTGAACTTTGTACCAAATTGACAGTTAAGCTAGCAATTTATATACATGTCCACGCAACTTTCTCAGTGATTTTGGCTACTTTAGGTTCCCTCTGTCTTCAAAGGTCTTATGTTTGTCCCAGAACCTGAAGGAAAACTAAATGAACAACTAAAATTGCAATGAACAGATTATATACTTTCTCACTCTATTAAAAAAAAAAACCACAACAACAAAAGCAATGAAGAAGAACCTTGGTACAAAAGCCTTCCATTCATGCAACATAACCATTGATTTTTTTTTTTGACCCGAATAAGTCAAATTGCTCAGTTTGGGTTATTTTTAAATACACGTGCTCATAGTTTGCAAAGTTAAGCCATGATGATAAATGAAGATGGATTTATGTCAGAAATTCAGAACATAAACATTTAACTTTCTCAGACATTGAGGCAGATCCATAGTAGCAAATCAGGACAGGAGATGGACACAAAAGCTAAATGTGTCATGAAAAATGCAACAAGACAGTCAAGTTTAGAGTTGCTGTGGAAACCCTACTGCTGAAACTTCTGACTTTTGTGCCTTTGACTTCTTGATCATAAGGTTTCACTAAAGGAGTGTTTGTGTTGCATATATTTTCTTTCCCTTCTTTCTGGAAACAGATTTGCATGAGAATGGTACCTTTGTTTCCTGGGATTCCATCTGCTTTCACTGCTTGCTGCTCACCTGAAGCCATAATCCTCTGTGTGAGACTTCACAAATGGCTATTGTGGACACAATTAAGGGTTTCAGGTGGAGAATGGTTACCAGAGGAAGATGAACTCTTCAGATAAAAAAGTTCTCATTTTCATGCAAACTTTTCTGATAATAAGTAATGAGAGAGGAAAAAAGAGAACAGAATACATAGCAGTGACAGAAGTGTTCCTCAAGAAAATGTGCTTGGGAATTTTTTCATCACAAAACATCCTATTTGCATGGGAACCTGCTATGCCAGTAACATCTCCTGGGGAAGACTGCAATTGGTAGACATGATAGCATACCCTTCTCCCTCTATGTCAGGCTTATATATCTGCTACCTCCCACACAACGTGTTTTAAAGTCCCTAAAGATAAGGTGAAGAACATTGGTAAGCCTACCAGAACTCAGAAAAGTGAACAGTGCCAGTGCTTGCTCTAAATTGCCAAAGAAAAAATGTTGTGAGTCTACCCAGCAAGATAAGCTGATGCATTTGCCTTGAATTTGCAGCTTGCTCTCAGACATTCTTTTGAGACAAAAAAAGGCAAAGTAAAAACATGGGTTAAGCTGCTTACAGATGCTGTGTTGAGAGAATGGGTAACATTAAACTCCCTCAGAATTAGACAATGTTCTGCCAAAGCTATAAAATAGGTTTTAAGACTTGAAGTGGCATCGTCACCACTAAAAACATAATTGCACACTCATCCAGGTTGGAAGTACAGCTCAATCCCTTGTTAGAACAGGGCTAATGTCAAAGTCAGGTCAGGTCACTCAAGTTTTGAAAATCTTTGGTACAGAATCTACAGTTATCAGGTAATACTAATACTAGAGGCACAGCAGGCTGGCAAGCTGTCAACCTATATCACAGAAATGAGCCGAAAATCATCATTAAGTAGACATATGCAAAATTATCTACAGTATGTGCAATATCATAGCAACTCACCGGTCCTAGTAAAAAAAAATAAAAAAATACTGTCCTTAATTCCCAAGTGGAATTCTTTTAAAGAGCCAACAAAAGAGTGAATGGAATTGTACCTGTGAACAACATAATCTTACCAGGATTGCTAAGGGATATTGAAGATGGTTCAAAATCAGATAATGCAAGTGACTTTCTTTAGCACTGCAAATTAGATACGTTCAGGTCTATCACAGTTCAGGACATCCTAAAACAATTAGCATTTCTACCTGACGAAAAATATATCACAGACCACAACTGCATGCATTTAGAGCACGGACAGAAGGACAAAGTGCTCAGTCAACAGCACTATTTGGAAATTGCACAACATGCCCCAGCAGTAGCAAAACATTATTTATAAGAAACACAATTTACAAAAGAAATGCTTCCCTTTTGATGAAGTTGGATTTTTATGACAAAACTATGCCACTTATACAGTTTGTTAACTCTAATATACAAAAGCAGGGATCAGCTCTGTGGCAAGCAAATAACCATCACCCTACACACAAATCCAAGTAAGGGCAACATTACAACTGTCCATGTTCAAGACAATTTCAGTCATCATATGATAGGTGTATGTAAGAGATTTTGGAAGGGCAGCAGAACGCCCAGCTTCTTTCCAGAAATCCACTAACGGACCATTGTGTAACCTCAGGTGAAATCACTTCTGTGCTCTATGCTTCTGCTTCCTTTCCTACGGAGTCTATTTAGACTAGGAGTTCTTCAGGGATAGGGCCTGTCTCTCACTTTCTATTTATACAGCGTCTAGCACAGCAAGCCCCCGATCTCGCATGAGATCTATAGATGCTATTGCATTACCAAAAATAACAACAGTAACAATGAAGATATAACCAAATTAGACAAATATGAGAGGCATTAGATTTACTCATGAGAAGCTTTACTGGATCTTTTATTACAGTCCATTACAACTGTCAATCTTAATGTTTAGTGGGCAAAATCAACAATGAGAACATACGTAGGTGAACAACTATACAAACTAGAAGGCTGAAGGTCAATGCTATATCTGTTAAAGGCACCTATAGTTCTCCTGTTGTAGCTGATTTTTGTTATATGCTATATAACAGACTTTTAAAACTTATTTTCAAAATGGGAAGATGTTTAACAGATTTGAGAGACAGAAAACTGTTACAAGTGATTACGTCTGTTAGTAAAATTTCACCCAGTTGTCCCTTATAATGACACTGATAGCTTCCTTTTTATTAACCCTTATCTTCAAGTGGATTCTCTTTATTTTTCAAGTCCTAGTGAAATGTCTCATGACTTATCAACATTACCCTGGATTTCTTTTCAAAAAGGGGTTCCCATTTCAGTGTTGTATGAACTACTTATTTCCTGAAGTCCAGCAGAATTTTTCACTCCTTGGAAGGGGTGCTTCTAAGAAGAAGGAAAAAATCTGCTGGTGTCTGGAGAACCATTCATTTATTTTTTCATGTCAAGGAAAAAAACGGTGTCAGAGGTAGCAGACAGTAAGCAAACAGATTCATTTGCCTTGCTGGAAATATTTATACTTTCTTCCTAAAATACATTTTATGATGATACGATTTAGCATACAAACTAAGATAACTTAAAATGAGAGGAAAAGCATGGTATCTTTGATATTTCTCTATAGGGAAGGTTTCTGGAGACACCTTATACCTGGGACAGTCTACTCCATTTCAAAGGCAAGTATCTGTTATGTCCAATGATAGGACAAGGGGCAATGGGCGTAAGCTGGAGCATAAGAGGTTCCACAGAAACATAAGGAAAAACTTTTTCACTGTGAGGGTCATGGAGCCTGGGAACAGGCTGCCCAGAGGGGTTGTGGAGTCTCCTTCTCTGGAGACATTGAAAACCCTCCTGGATGCGTTCCTGTGTGACCTGCTCTAGGTGGTCCTGCTCTGGCAGGGGAGACTAGATGATCTTTCAAGGTCCCTTCCAGCCCTTAACATTCTGTGATTCTGTGATTTGCTCTACAGAATTAACCTCTGCTAATGGTTGCAAACCTAGCAGGCAGCAAAATCACTTTGATCTCCCTTTCAAAATGATTTTGGAATTTATCCATTGCCAGGGAGTGATTTTTTTTCCCCTGGAAAATGCTTGTATTGATTATACTCCTTGGTCAACAAAGCTAAATCTTAAAATTTTAGACTCATGATAAGATTTGTATTGATATAGTCTCCAAACATGACTTCACCATGTAAATATTCAAAAGCTATCTAGGGCATTTTCTATTCTATTTTAATTCAGAGAGTTATCAGGAGGAATATTTCAGACCCTAACAGTAGTCACTTCTATCTCAATATAAGTTTTATAAACTAGAAACAGCAGAAAATAAGCAATTAACAGTGTATAAAGTTTTTTAAAAGTACTGACATCATGTCAAAGGTTATTAAAAATAATATTTTTTTTTGTACAATGGAGTATTTGAGAGTGGATATTTGAAATGCTGGATATCTGTAGCTGTTCATACTATTGGATGATCTACCCATGGCCAAAGTCCTGCATAATTTCAGATAACAATAACTAGAACACAGAGGAATTCAAGTATGAAATACTTTGGACTTTTAATACAGTTTGATGAGGAAGTTTATATTGCTTGCTATATGGAATTCTAAAATCTTAGGGAAACAAAAACACCCCACTATTTGGAATTTGTTTGCTTTGTATTTTTTCATTAGAACCAATTATTTTTCTTGTACTGTGTTCTGCCTGTATTTATACAAGACTGAACTGAAGGGTTACACTGAGTGAACCTTTTATCTTTGTAAGATCTCTTCTTATAAATATTATTCCCACGGATTTAATCTAGTACGTTGAATTTTTAAGGACTTTGTAAAAAAACAAAAGCAATAAGGAACAATGCAAATTTCAAAAGCAATTAACAGCACATTGAATACCTTGCACTAAAACAATTGTTTTGTATCCATTGAAAATAGGACTGTGTTAAAAAAATTACAGCCCACAAGGCAGATGCTAGGATATGAACTCTGGTCTCCTGCTTTTATATAGTTTACAAAGGTCAAACAGAGCCCAAAAGGCATGTGTACAAAATGAAGCATTGTACTAGCAGTTTAGAAGGTGAGAATTCAGTTATATTTTTGTTTTGCTTTCTAGTCTTAAAGCTGTTGTTATTAGCTTGTAACCCATGTATAATAACAAATGCTTATCCAAGAGAAATATTAATAATAATAAATATGGGATTACACAGTAATTTGATTAATCCAATAACTAAAGTATTACTATCTAATAGAGTATGTATAATGACTTAGAAAGTAATGAAATTTTGTACTTTAAACATTACCAGATATATGACCAAGTCGTACAATATAGCTCAAGACAAAGATCTGACTTTCCCTGTTCTTGATTCAGATTTTGACGATGGCATTATGCAAACACACTTTGACTTCAGATCTGAATTTTGCTGAGAAGAGTAGATACGGAGTTCTGACTGAAGCCCATTTTGAAATACCACACAGACTGAGTTTTCTGTCCTCGATGAATGATTTGGATGATACGTTAAATAAATGTCATTATTTGATCTAGACAGGTGAAGTGACATTTATTCAACCGGGACTGGACGTAACTAAGAGGTCTTCTCAAAGATGTAATGTCACCCAAGCACTGACCAAAAGACTGACCAGTAGAATCAAAACAGCCCATGGCTTACTTTTGAATTGTCCCACTTAAATACCTTTGTGCTAAACACCATGTTTAGCATGCATGCTGAGCATGAAGGCAAATTCTAAGAAATGCCCACATAAATAATTAGGCACTCTCAGACATGAACATTCAAGGAATTTGCATTGGGGGAGGGTGGGTTGGGGAGAAGGCAAAGTAAGCTGTCCAATTTAGGACTGTGAAAAAATAAAAGAAAGAATAAACCAGAAAGCAATATTGAATTTCTTATTGTTTTGGAAGAAAGGAGGAAGTACAGAACAGAAGGTGCAGTATTTACATTTTTTAAGTGAATAGAGCTGAGCACCTCCTTCAAAATAACCGACATCAAGAAAAGAAAGAAATAAACCTCTCAGCTTCTGCTAGCTAATGTTGCACAAACGGCACTGTTACCAAAACCTCCCCCCCCCATCTTTAATGGGTGGGAAGTGGAACTACTACTGGATTTGCCGTTGCCCGCTGTGCACGCCACCGTTTCCTGACGTATGCAAGGGGAAACTTGCTCGTTCTAATCAAAGACAGGAGCGCTAGTTCTGAGTGCAAATAGTCTCCTAGCACTGACATATGTTGACTCCAACTCCAGAATGCCTTTCTACGACACTGTAGAGACACTTGACTTCCTACGGGGGAAGTGCAGCTTTCTTTCCTAACAATGGGCCAACTGGTTTTCATAACAGAGATAAACGCTCCCTGCTGTGAGTTGTAATAGAAAAACATGTCAAACAACCAACAATAAAAAGAAGCACAGCCAAAAGACTGGCTTTTCCTGTTTTTATGTGCAGCACAGAGGAATCTGAGCACATGAACAGCACTTGGCTCCGTACAAGCCAAAATATCACTTCTTTTAAATAAGAAAGGGAAAAATGCAACTAATTTCTGGCCCTTTTTTCACTCTGAAGTGCAGACGTGAAAACTGAGACCATTAGCACTTATTTGCCAGAGATTATTATGAAATATCTGAATGTGAAAGTCAGATGCTTTATTAAAAAAGAGGAATGGTTATTCAGTTAGGATTTTTCCACCCTTTGAAAAGCAGTTATAGTTGTGAGTGATAAGGACAACCAGCTGCCATTCTGATGACCCCATGATACTGAGTTTTAAGTTCTCTGCTTTTGCTGACAATACATCATTCGTTTATAACCTCCTCCTCTTTCATCCCATCATACGTTCACTTTTCCCTGCCCTGCATGATACTCTATTGCCTTACTTTTTCCCCTGACTATCTTTTATAGCCGGCTAGTTTTATTTTGACATTTCCTAGTTCTGTGAAGATTTCTTATTACTTATTTCTGTGAAACTGCACTGTAAATCTTCAATGAAAGTCACTGTTCGTACACCCTCACCTTATCCCTCTGGCATGTTTGCAATGCATCTTTCCTTTTCTTGCTGTCCTTCTCATCTGCTCAAACTGAAAGAATCCAGCAATGAGGAATTTTCAGTGAGTATATGTGATTCTGCAAATTATTGGTTAACATTAGGTCTATTCACTTTGGGTTAGATCGTGAAGAAGGTATTAAGATGATTGTGGTTATTGATTGACCTCTTTGACCTCAGATGCACACATTGCCACAGCTAAAGATAGCTGTAGTTTATGGTATGCCTCTGGTAATCGTTGGTGACCAGGTCTCTAAAGTGACATTTGTAAACTGCCTACAGTACTGAGAGTCATTTTGATAGGAGTGAAATTTTGACAGTCCTGCTTTGACAGGCATGAACATGTCTGTCCCTTAGTACCTTTGTTCTTTCCTCAAGCAGAGATATCTTCTGTTCTCTTTTTCCGTTTCTCTTGTTTGCTACATGTACCAGATGCCTAGAAATATTGGTGCATGTGCCAGGCACACTGAGCCTCATATGCAGCAGACATACAGTATTTAACTTGCAAGCATTTCAAGAAACACCAGGGCACAAACAGGAAACCTGATACCATCAGGTCTCCAAAGACTTATTTGAACATGCCTAGACTAACTATACAACATGTCTGTTTGGATGCATCTGACTCACTGCACCTATAGTATGAATATCTGCCTGAGACCCGAGGAACTTCTAAGCCACAGGAAGCTGAGCAAGTATCACTAGCTGCCTATTCTCTTATTTTTCTCAAAGCATCCACATCACTAGCAGATGACTAGGCTGGATAGATTGCTGATGCAGTACGTTCTTAGGACTTCAGCCATCCTGGTAGTGTCAATGATGCTGGTGAGAGATGGTGCTAAAAGGGCTAAAATCTGCTCAGGTCCCTCTGGTGCCTAGCAGTTCTGCCAGTTTGTGTGGTACTTTTTTATCTCTGATTCTACTACAATGAGCCTACTGCTGTTTGATTTTAAACCAAGCATTTCAAAGGGGAAAAATAACAGTGACTTCATCTAAATGCTCCACATATAAAGTCAGCACCTCACACCTGGCAGTATTGATCATGAACCCTAAATCTCCCGGAGCATAAGAGGATTCTTTATTCACCTGCATGGTGGATGCCTGTGCTTTCAGAACAAAAGGCACTGGACTCCATCTGTGTTTATAAATGTGACATTCTAGACAAGCTCAAATTGTGAGATTAGAAACAACAGAGTAGAGAATGCAAGATGTTTGTTACTGTAATAAGGATGATTAGACTGCGGCTGGGTTGTGAGTAGTAGGGGAGAGGTCATGGAAAAAGCAAGGGAGAAGAGTCACAATGAGAGTCCTCAAACGTGTGGTTATCAGAAAAGCTGCTTCCACCCTGCTCTGGTTTCTGTTAATAAGACCACAACTTGGAACCCATATGAAGACTCTGAAATATAAATGCATTAAGGTACATTAGCTACTATGGCCATAAAGAACCTTGGAGTCATGACATTATCAGATACGCAGGACAAAGAACAGATCCTCAGAGCAGCCAGAGAAAGCAAACGATTAATTACAAGAATAGCCTGCCCACATGTTGTTTGTCCCAGACAAGCCCAATAGCAAAAATTCAGAAGACATAAAATTAGATTTTTAAGATGCTCCTAACCAAGGAAGATGTTGAAACTCACTTCCATTTGATAAAGAATGAAGTATTCTACAAAGGACAGTCATATACTGTTACTGCAGGGTGTGGGAAAAGTAAGTACACATGAAAGTGTCATGATAATCAGGATGTCTGGGGCACTGGAGAAAATCCAGAAAAAGGAGTGGATGCTGAAGGATCTCTTGAGCCAATATATTTGGGCTAGAGTGGGAAGGGGAAGAGAAAGGGGAAAGAATAGAGCACAATTTATAGATGGCTGAAATTTTCTCTCTCTTCAAATAACAACTGTCATACATACCATATGGAATTATACATTTCATATGATATTTAGGACAATATTTCTGCAACATTATATCAAATGTTAAATATTAGTATCCTGAGCAGGCCCACCTGCTCTCACAATTATTTTAGCCAATATTAACTACCATTTTGTTCACATAGCAGATTTCTGACCTTTGGAATGAGAAACAAACAGACACTGTCTTTCTGACGGTTTATATCATGTCAGAGAGGCAGAGAGTGATATGTTGTAATGGCTGGATAGTTTCCAGCTATCATTAAAGAAGAGAGAGAACAGCTTTTTTCAAGGTAGAAATGAAGACTTTTTTTTTTTGTTGTTTCTAGGGATTGTCAGTCCTGCTCACCACATTTTACTGAACTGGGGCCAAACGTGAGTTGTAAGAAATGGTGTAGGATGACATAGTTTGTACCATGAAATTTAGTTTGCAATTTTTAAATTCAGTGAATAGATGTAAATAAACATTCCTCTGCAAAGGAGTGGAAAATAAGCAGCTGGCTGTGCTACATTGTACTTGAGAATGTACAATGGAAATTGTAATGGAAATTCAGTGAGAATAAAGAAAAGAACTGGCTAATTTGGGTTGACAATTCCCAAATGTCAACAAAAAGGAAAACATAGACGGGATTTTTTTAAATAATCAAAATTTTAACAGTCAAATTTAAGCACCTGCTTAGGACTTTATTAATAAGAAATCTTGAAGCTGAAGGTAGGTGATATGTTTATTAAAGTCGCTCAGGTGTCCCTTTCTGCCAGAATTTGCCAGCAATGTACATGTCAGAGCTGACATTAAGCACAATATTGGTGCTGCCTGCACAGATGGGTGTCTTCCACAGTGTCACTTACACTGCTGCTGGAGAAAAGAAAGAAGAGCCTTTGAACCTGCTGTGAAGCTGGCCCTGGGTTTATGCTCTGCAGAGCTAGACCATGCAAGTCATGACAAGCACTGGCTACTGAAATGAATCACTGAGGCTTAATATTTTGCCAATATTAATCACTTGAACATCTCTTAGTAGTAATTAAATTTTGATTCATATTTGTAGAATGTTCATTCTTTCATGTTTTGTCTTTCCCATCTCATGTTTGAACTACTTCACTTTTACATAGTGTAAAAATGGAACTAACAAAGGAAAAAGAGAAAGAGACAGCCCCTGGAGACAAATATATCACATGGAGTCACTTATTCAGGCCTAGACCTGCTCACTCTCAGTTTCTTAAACATAAATAATATTATTGCCTTCAATGGCACTTCTTTCAAACCTAGACTGATATTTGATAGGGAGAGCCATAAGCCTCATAACTACAAATTCCCTATTCATATGAATAAAAGCCTTCTGATCCTAAATAAATAAATAATTTTAAATTATATATATATTCATAAATATTTTCCTCTTTTTTAAGACTTTTTTTTTTTTTATTTCAATGTTTAACTGTAGGACAGCTTTGATGATTAATATTGCGCTGGGAAGCACCATTCCAATGGATGTAACTAGTTCTCTTACAAAACATGGATGTTAAATGTTGAAAAGGATATATTTACAAAATATTTTATGATTTTTTAGAAAAGCCATGTGCATATGGCCTTACTTTACTCCGTATCTCCATTTTTTTTATTATTAAGATATCAGTCTGTCAGTTGTTCTATACCAATCTGACAACTGTGCAGGAACACTGTATTTGTTTCTTTTCACAGTCCAACCACAGAAAAGATGTTTATAATTGACCATGCAGTGACACACAGTTGCCATGTCTTTGTTTTAGTTCGCATGAGTAATCTATGCTCTATACTATTAAAGGTATGTTTGCATTCTACTGTTTTCATCTCAGATCTGCTACAAAAAAGGGAAGAAACCATTGATATCTGTGCTACAGGGAATACCGATACCCCAGGGATATAGCCTGTAGTTCCACCGAGCACTTCAGGACAAGAATAAGCTCTTTGTTACTCAGCAAAGCAATTTATTTAAGCATGCAGTTGAGTATTACGCTGAAAATAGATGGAATGGTTATTACTTGGTGCTAAAACTGTGTTTAATTGTACATCTTGCCTAGGCAATCGGGATTAAAGGATGACCCTGTAGCTTTATAGTTAAATCTGTTGGTGAAAATTTATCAAGAAAACAGAGTAGTTTTCTCAGCCCTATTTTCTTCTGAGCAGTGAGGATGATGAACTATGCTGTGATGGCAGACATAAACAACTGAAGGAAAAGGTGTTTGTAACCTGGTACACCACTTTGTGTGTTCAAATGCAGAGACACGCTTGACGTTTCAGCTGTGTTTATAAAATGTCATTTTACAGCATTTGTAGTGAACTCGGGGATTATAAAGGCACATTTAGCTTATTTAAACCAGCCCTTCATTAACAACATATATTCAGAACTAGAATATTTGTATTTAATTGGACACCCTAGTAAAAATGTGAATGCATTACAACTATGCTGACTTTCAGTACTGTAAAAATTTATTTCCGTCACAAATTGCCCATCTTTTTGCTCTTACAGTCTTCTGAACACAGGTCTGTCTTTGAAAGAAAGGTGAGCAACCAAGTGACTTTCCATGTTCACTGTTACTTCTGTCACAGGGTCAGTTTTGCCATCCTATGTGTCAACCTACAGGGAACTTCAGCTTCCCAGGCGTGTGCTGGGAATACAATATAGAAGAGAGGGAGTAGTCCCAGAGGTTCTTGGAGTGTAAGGAAGAGAACTTCCTGATGCAGCTGGTAAAGGAGCCAATTAGACAAGGTGCCCTCCTGAACCTGCTGCTTGTTAACAGAGAAGGACTTGTAGGAGATGTAACAATCAGAGGCTGTCTTGGGCATAGCAATCATGATATGATAAGAGTTTTTGATTCTTGGAGAAGTAAGGAGGGGCATCAGCAGAACTGCCACCTTGGGCTTGCAGAGGGCAGACTTTGACCTGCTCAGGAGACTGACTGGCAGTGTCCCTTGGGAGGCCATCCTGAAGGGTAAGAGAGTCCAGGAAGGCTGGGTACGCTTCAAGAAGGAAGTCTTAAAGATGCAGGAGCAGCTGTCCCAGTGTGCTGAAAGATGGGCAGCAGGGAAGAGACTGGCCTAGCTGAACAGAGAGATTTGGATGGAACTCGGGAACAAAAGGAGAGTTTATGGCCTTTGGAAAAGGCAGTGGCCACCCAGGAAGACTACAAAGATGCAGTGA
The DNA here is from genome assembly GCA_025345505.1 of Todiramphus chloris collaris. Classification (NCBI taxonomy): domain Eukaryota; kingdom Metazoa; phylum Chordata; class Aves; order Coraciiformes; family Alcedinidae; genus Todiramphus; species Todiramphus chloris. The sequence continues at coordinate 9,042,308 of JANVCC010000068.1, read as the reverse complement.
AGCTGTGCAGGGAGAAAATTAGAAGAGCCAAATCCCGATTAGAAATCATTCTAACTATGGCCATAAAAGACAATAAAAATTGTTTCTAAAAATACATTAACAACAAAAGAAGAACTAGGGAGAATCGACATCCTTTATTGGATGCAAGGGGAAACAGAGTGACTAGGGACAAGGAAAAGGCTGAGGTGCTTAATGCCTTCTTTGCCTCTGTCTTTAATAGCAAGACTAGTTGTTTGCTGGGTAGCCAGCCTCTCAAGTTGGAAGTCAGGGTTGGGGAACAGAAGGAGGCCTCCATAATCCAAGAGGAAATGGTTAGTTTAGTCTGAAGAAAAGGAGGCTGAGGGGAAACCTTATTGCTCTCTACGACTACTTGAAAGGAGGCTGTAGAGAGGTGGGTGTTGGTCTCTTCTTACAAGTCACAACTGATGGGACAAGAGGAAATAGCATCAAATTGTTCCAGGGAAGGTTTAGGTTGGACATTAGGAAAAACTTCTATACCAAAGGGTTATCAAAGACTGGAACAAGCTATGCAGGGAAGTGGTTAAATCACCATCCCTGGATGTATTTAAAAGCTGTCTGGATATGGTGCTTAAGGATTTGGTGTAGTAGTGGCCCTGGTAGAGTTAGAAAATGGTTGGACATAATGATCTTGAATGTCTTTTCCAACCATAGTGATTCAGAAAAAACAGAAAAATATATTACTTAGATGTTCTTCTCTTGAAGGTGAAGGAATTTGCACTGAAGTGTGCAGGACAGCAGAAGCAAGAACTTAAAGCATTTATCACATATTTCAAGCCATGAGAAATGATGGGACAGAAAGAATTTTGGTAAGCAAGGAGCAAAATGCATTGCAAAGACTATGTCACCGTATTAGACAACTGCAATTGAAGCACTTCTAAAACAAGTAGTCTACTTCTGACATATGGCTATGCCCAAAAAACCAGCCTACTCTTAGACCCTCTCACATTTCCAGATGGAAAGGAACATTTGGAGTGCATCAAGGAATTTCTACCAGACTACCACATTTCTTCACTTGCCACCTCAATGAAATATTGTGGTGGGACCCTGAATATTGTTATACTGGATATTGTGACAGGACCTGGAGTCCTCAGTCATGAAATGGGTCCCCAGTGCTAGGACCCAGTGGTGCATTTCAGCCAGTGGACTAGAGGAATTTCTGGTCTCTAGCAATGCATTTACATGCACACACTAACATTTGCAGTGCAAGGGTTTATTTTTGATGTCAGTGAGTAGGAGAGAAAGGGAGGGAAACAATTTCAGTCTACGCACAGTGCAAACCAGAAAATTTATGTAATGAAAAGAAAAAGTAACTCAGCATAAAATATTGAATTTATGTTTGCCCACAGATAGGCAGAGAATATTTTACATACCTATTCCAACAGAGTAGTAATTTCAAATATATCCTCTGACTGCTCTAATGATGCCATTACTATTTTATACTTACGATATTATTCTTCTAGCAAGTTGTTCACAAAATATTCATGTGCTTCTTGCTCATGAAACTTGGATTTCAGTATTTTAAGTATGACAGGATAAGACAACGTAGTTTTTATCCCTTAATGGATAAGTATCTATTATGTAGTAAAGTAATTTTCAGTAGACTTACATACCAACTGTGAAGTTGAAGTTCTTTTTCCTTTTTATTCCTTATAATTCACATGAAATTAAATGCTCCTGGATGTAAATGTTTGCTACTAAACAAAGACAGAATCAGTACAATCTAGGAGAGTTTACTATAAAACTTAGTATTTCCCAAACTGTTTTTCTCAGGAGAAGGAGGAAAAAAGGAGGAAAGAGAAGAGGAGGGAAATGATTTAACCACCTCTAGACCTAACCGTAAAATTCTTAACACTATTCCTTTATAATTACATTCTCCCCCAAAGCAAATTTCTCATTTTATTTTGATAAGCAGCTCAGACAAAAAGTCACAAACTCCTGGTACTACTGGAAGAAAATCTTCATACAAGAAGAGGTAAACTTTACGCTCTCTTTGAGATATATTACCGGAAAGTACAATGACCTCACTGAAGTACACGTGGGTAACCTCATAAATAGTGCAAATGCATTATTAGAAGTGTTAGCAGATTACAGCCTGATACCCACGACTTCAATCTGTTTATTACTTACTGCACTGAGCCCTGAGGGAATCTGCACAGCGACTTCTCCTGTTGTCTGCAGACTTCGTGGAGTCTTTCTAGCCTGGGAGTTTGGTAAACCCAAACTCCCCAAGATCCTTCGAAAAGTCTGGTTTGCTTTGTTTTTAAATCAGTAATTGCGTAACAATGCAAAATCTGATTGCTCTTGTAGCATGTGATATCACCTCTGAACCATTTTAAGACTGTAGAGGAGCAGGCTTTAGAAAGAATTATTTTCTGCATTTAGGGGCAAATAGAGCGTTTGTTAAAGAGGAGTAATAGCACTTCAGCTAAAGCAAGGCAGGCTCCTCTGCATGACTTTCTCCCACGCAACCCTCCCAATGCCAATGACCTGTTTCACCTCCTGTTATTGCAGTCCCGGTGCTCTGTGCAACTCTGCCAAAACACCTCAGCCCTGACCTGCGATGCCCTTTGCTATTCCAGTCCTGGGGCTCCCAAAAGGTTCTGCCAAGACCTCCTTCCTGACCTGCACCGAGCTCCCTGCTATTTCTCTCCTTGAGCCACCACGCAGGCTCTGTGCGAAGGCTGCTCGGGTGCCCCGCCGTACCTCCTGCTATCTTTGCAGTCCTGGGCCCCTCTGGAGCTCCGTAAATAAGCCTCCATCCTGACCTGCAGCAACCCTTGCTATTAGGATCCAGGGGTCTCTTCTGAGTAGAGCCTGCCAATCATTCCAGACCACTGCCTAGGGGGACTGAGGGGATTTTTTTGTCCTTTTTTTATGGGGGTGGGGAGGGAAGAGAGAAAGGGCTGTTTTTAAAGCTTAATAGAATCAATGAAGAATTTAAAGAATACAGTTTAACATGTTATGAAAACAAAGGCTTTGCTCTGGTTCACTGCAGCAAAAGCACATGAAATGACACTTTTCTACTTATGGGAACACAATGTGGGCTGAAATCGAAGGAGAGAGCACATAGGAAAGGATTAGTCAGGAGCAATCAAAGATCTCGATAGACAAAAGGAAAACCTAAATTTCTTTGTGTGTAATTGGAGGTGCAGCCCTGCACAGCTCTGCTTCCTTGTAGCGTTCGCCACTGATTTCTCATAGTCAGCATTTTTTGCTCTCCCTCACCTTGCTCACGTGGCCCGTAACCCAGCAAAAGCTGATGTGTGCTGAGTCTCACCGAATTCAAGGGGATGGGTTCACACACTTACATTAGTCATGAGTGAAAAGGCAGGCAAATCTTCAGGTTTCAAACCATGAAGTATTTGAGATAGAGATTTCTAAGTTTTGCCGGTGGAACTTCATACAAAAAGATGTATCTACAGTAATACTGTCTTGATTTGTATTCATGTGCAATATGCCAAACTCTAAGCATAAATCTACTCCTAGTAACAAGATAACTCTTGTTACTCCATAATATTAGGATGCAGATGTGGCTTTTTTTTGTTTTCTTTCTTCCCCTTAAGTATTTTGTAAACACTTGCTCTACAAACTTAAAATCTTAGAGCTCTTTCAATCTGGATGTTTTTCCCCTCTGATAAGTATCAGCATGTAGAAAATTGTGCTCATTTCCTACACCTGTAGCATCCTCTTTTCTTGTTTCTGAAACAACGTAGGTTTTGCATACCCTCTTTTGCATACCCTCGGTCTTCCCACCCCCAAATGCTCAATGCTTTTGGTTTCTTCACATCACCGGGATCATTTGTTTGCTGATAGTAGTTGTGTTGTTTGGGTTTTTTAAGGAAGTCTTTAACAGTGTACATTGAGGAAGAGAGATCAAAGGTATAACTTGTTTTGAGCGATTTCAGAATTCATTAAATGTTTGCACTTCCCAGATTTGCGTCAAGACTGTAGGTTGAGATTACTATGGTACGTTTGCTGACTGGTCTATTTGTTGACTTGCTGGAAGCATCATCTCATAGTTTAGATAACAGCTAAAAATCGTTAGAGAAAAAAATATTCATTCATAAATTTCAAGGATCTTTAGGGTAACTCTAGAGTCTGCAACATGATGCAACAGGTGGGAAGTTATTTTAGACATGTATGATTATTGCTGAATTAAGTAAAAAAAAAGTTTCGTGTCTCTGTGAAATTACTTTTTAAAAATGCAATTTACATATATTTTTAAATAGGAACCTGTTCAAAATGTGAGTCAAAATGTTCATGTTAGTACTGATAAAATTATTTACAAAAAACCTTAAAGAAATAATCTTATTTAGTTTTAATTTAGCCAAAAGAAATAAATGTAACCTGACTTAAAATCCCACCAAAAAGACATGTGATCTGAAATATTTAATCAGACATAACTACAGATGATGTTTTCAGTACTTAGACCATGATTTTAGCTTTGGCTTAGGTTCAGTTTGAGTTCACAAGTAATCTACATTGAAACCTCAGGGTCCCACATAAATCATCACTGAAAAAAAGTGGCTTCTACCAGTCATTACTAAAGATTAATGTGTTCACCCTCAAATCCTGCTCTGCAGTTGTTGCTTAGGGAAAGCAGGCATTCATTTTCCCCACCTGCTCCACACCTCAGATTGTGTTTTCCTAGTATGATCACACCCATGATGAACCACTGGCACCTCCTGAGAAGCTTACAGTCAGAAGAGATTTGTTCATAGGATAGACAGTATCAACAGACATATAAAAAGAAGTATACTCGTCCGTATTCAGAAGAAGGTACTTAATAACTTCATATTTCTGCAGCTGTTTCAAACCCTGGCTGTTGGTGGGGAAGGGCAACACCATGAAAGTAAAACATGATTAAAAAAGATTATTTTTTATATGCAAAATTTCTGAGACTTATGACTATAGTTTGATCGATTCTAACCTCCATATTTCATTTTCACCTACGATATATGACAAAAAAGTTGGGTTTTTTTAGCTAAATATATAGCTGAGCAGCTTGTTTTGAGTTTTATAAGGAAAACAGAACTGACACAAAGTGCGTTTCTAAATGTAAAAATTGAATTCTTTATTGCATAAAGCTCTAAAATAGTTAAATTCAGAGACACGCATGATACAAATGTGGTCATGCATTATAAATGAATTCTTTTAAACAAGCCTAGTTAATTAAATATACTTACCACATATTAACTAGTATTTAGAGATGGCAAGAAGGCAAGAAAACGAAACAGATCTCAGACTAGATAGGAGATATTTATGGCATATATTTGGAAACACAATCCTTTGAATTCCCAGGTTTAGATTTTCATTTTACAACCAGAGACCCAACCAAGACAGGGTAACAAGGATCTAAGCTACAGCAGGAGAGCTCAGGAGGAATTCTAGCAAAGCCAACTAACATACCTCCAGGAGGAAGGGGAGATTTCTAGCCTGTGACATGACTGCTGATGTCTTCTATAGTGTCCCTCACCACAACACACCCAGCATCTACAGACACATTTAATCAACTTTCTTAGTTTGAGGGAGCTGGACATGGGGTTGTGTCAAATCAGTAGACTGTGAGGCAAAGAAGTATGGTTTCTCAAGTTCCCTCCTCCTGTATCATCAGGTACTGACTGACCCACAGTTTGCAAACCAATGAAAACAAACAAAACTTAACCCGGCTCTTACTCAGCTGGTTTCCACGAGGGTTTTATTTGCTAGGAAGCTCACAACACTGCCTGAAACAGCTCTGCCTCATTTCTACTGCAAGAATAACAAATCCACAGGTCACAGCAGGGACTGGAGAGAGACATAGCCCACTGGGAGCTGCAGTTTCTGAAGGCTGTGCTACCATGTTACAGAAGACGAGACCTTAAGTAACTTTATCTACTTTATGCATTTTAAAGGTCGCGTAAATTTGGTGAACGTAGGGCTTCAATGGGAAAAAAAGAAGTAACTCTTGAGACAGGTTTCACAAAACAAGTAAGTGGAAGACAACAAAGATGTACTACTATTATTCCTGGATCAGGAATAGCGTGTAGTATGTGTCTTATGAGGAGAGGCTGAGGGATCTGGGGCTGTGTAGCCTTGAGAAAAGAAGGCTAAGACCTTATTGCCTCCTACAACTACCTGAAGGGAAGTTGTAGAGAGGTGGGAGTTGGCCTGTTCTCCCTAGAGGAAATGTCCTGAAGTTGAACCAGGGGAGGTTCAGGCTCAATATTAGGAAGCATTTCTCTACAAAAAGGATTGTCAGGCGTTGGAATGGGCTGCCCAGGGAGGTGATGGAGTCACCATCCCTAGAAGCGTTTAAGAGCCAGTTAGATGTTGTGCTTAGGGACATAGTCTAGTGGTTTTTTTGATAGGGCTAGGAATAAGGTTGGACTTGATGATCTTGAAGGTATCTTCCAGCCAAAACTATTCTATGATTCTATTATAGGTGCCCTTGAAGAAGAAATGTGGCTTGACAGATGTTCATCACAACATTAACTTAACAAGGTCCTAAATCTGCCTCGTATCACCTTCCAAAAGTGCAGAGTGAGAATGTGCAGTCTGTTTTTTAAACAGGCTAATGCTGCCTTTACTTTCCTCAGCAGGGTTTGTAGTGGCCGTTGCATAAACTTTATTGAGCACAATCAACATGGGAGGAGGGGATGGGGGAAGGGAGAGGGAAAATCAGTTGTACTAGGGATTGTGTGACTAAAATAAGGTATTGAGTTTCTGGTTTTCACGATGAAGCACTCCAGGACAAATGAGGTGCTGAAGCAGGATTTATAATTCATTGAGTAATAGGATTTTGTACTGTTTAGCGGGATTAGGCATGTTAGAGAAAGACCTATTTATTTCAGTCTGACAAAGGATGAGAAAAGTGTATAGTGCTCTTCGTTGTTATTTTAAGCAATTTACGGGATTACTTATTAGTGGAGGCCCTGTGCTCCCCCTATCTGCAAAGTGTCACAGTAATGGTGATATTTGTAGAATTGCAGTCTTCTCTATACAGCTTCAGAATCACAGCATCTGAGGGATCAAAGGTGTGAAGGGGTTGGTGGAGGGGACAAGGGAGGGAAAGGAGGGATGTCAGGGGAGGAAAAAGTAGAAACCAATTAAAACACTCCCTTATTAGGACCATGACCTCAGTGACCTCAGTCCTCCAAGTCTTTGGGGCAGCAGGCTCTGACTTAATGGTTTGTTTCAGGGGTTTTATGCTAAAGTGCTGACTGTGCTTTCTGCAACGATGTCTGCCGTTGACATGGCAAGGGACTGAAACTACTTTTGTAAAGAGGTTGGGGGGAGGAAGGAGTTGTTTTTCACTAACACTTAAGATGGGATTTCCTCTTACAGATGTTTTTATTTTGTTCCTTCCTGCTCCTCTCTTTAAAAAAAGAAAGAAAAAAAAAAAAAGACAAAGCAAACCAAAAAAAGGCAGTATAGCTTTCTTATTTTTATTTTCTTAACATTCTATGGATTTAATGCAGCTATTTACTTATGCTGGCAAATGTAGAAACAAAACTAGCAGCACGTCCAAACTAAGGCATGTTCAGAGAAAGTGGGACTTTTCCTAACAGTGTTCATTCTGAAGCACATGCATGAAATGGCAGCTCATGTCAGCAAAGTCAGGTAGAGAAACTGAAAGCCAGATTATTCCTTGGGAGTCTGAAGTGCAGATTAATTAACCCAGTATTACAGTCTTTTGCATAACAAAGTTGTTAATCATGACTATTTTGTTTCTGAATTTAAAACATCTAAGGCAGTTTAAAAAATGAAATAATTTCTCTTCAGAAACTCAGATGGACAAACTATACTGCCAATTAATTTAAAGAATTCCTCTGGAAATCTGCAGAGCTTGCATAACACACAGCTCTAGGTAATTTTAACCTGGAAATTAAGTCCCAGTGGCATGATCACTCTGCTCTCAAAACCCTAGAGCTCTCCTGTGTGCAATAAAGTGACCATTTTCTGTCTGGCAATTCCATTATTACTGAAGAAATTGGAAAACTAGGTGCCTAAATTGGGATGACTTTCTGTTGAACACTGAATTATAATACACAGAAAATGAAAATCTTCCTTTTAGTCTTCCTAGTAGATAAAATGTGAGTTAGAGCAGGAAAAATTGGAGAATGGAAAATAAAAACACTGTCTAAAATCTTTGCCACATGCTCATCCACTGGACTGAGGTGTTCTCAACGTTTAAATATTGATACATATTCTGCTTGCAGAACAGAGTGACAACTCCAACGGATACCTACCTAATTTCCCTTTCTACCTAAAGGAACAGGAAAACATATTAAAAAATTCTCCAAAGAACAGAGTAAATTTCATCCAAGTACCTATTTAAGAGGCACCTGCAGCAAGTGACACATTCTCATGGTCTCCATGGAAAGAACTTAATAACCCTCAAGTCACAGAGACTCACTGGACTAATGGCAGGGGTAACAAGAATCTGCAAGTTCAGTAATTGTCACAACTTGAAAGCAGATATTAAGTATTTGACAATGCTAATCATCATGTGGCAGAATTAATTAAAAAACAATCTCCTGAAAATTGGTCATTAGTACAGACAGAGACGAAACAGAGGGGGGTCAATAATCTAACAACATGGTCATTAGCAGCAGTTTAGTACTAGGATTTAACTGGATTCTTGCTAGGCTCCAAAATAATAGGTTACCCAGCAACGAACAATAAAACCAAGGTCATAAAAATATATTCATGCTATCTGGCAAGAAACACTAATTCAGAAGACAGGACAAATTATTTTGGACTACAGCATTGATGGTCAGAATTGTGTTTTCTGCTCAGAAAATGTGTTACTGAGATGTGAAATGCTTTTTCAAACAGAAATTATACCTCAGAGAACTCCTAGGAGGTGAATGTGCCAAAACTTAAAAGTAGTCTGTATGCCACCCATGACATAGAGAAGTATTATAAAATTTTGCAGATAAACAGTAAATTCAGGCACTTATTCTGAACATGCTTGTTTATAGGCATGAGATCAGACCTCTGAATTGACTAATGAACATTTACTCTTGTGACTTCATGGAAAGTCTCAGGATACTTCGTGACTTTCTTCTCAGAACCCCATGCCACTGACAGCAAAGGATTACGTAAGAACCAACTCTTTCATTAGGGGAAACCTCCAGTTCCCAGGGCTGTAGAAAAATTTACGAGCACAATGTCTGAGATTCAAAACTTGCAATGAAATGTGGAAGAATTTAAAATGAATCATAATAATGTAAAGTTTGTTATTTTTTTAGGTTTTTGACCTGCAGTTTTGGAATGCCTTGGGATGGCAATGTTGTCTGAACTTTTGGTGGTGCTGCTCATTAGATACAGTAAGAGGTCTAGAAGTAAATTATGAGAGGCAGAAGAGTTATAATTATTTACTTACCTACTGGTTCTGTGCATCAGCTTCAAATTATATGTAGAATCCAAACTGACAAAGAGCCCCACCGTGTCATATTTCATTAAAGGGTATAGTTAAAATGTCAATTTAGAAGTTGTACTATGAGATTAGATTCTTAGACTTCAGATTTGTAAGCTGTTTCAACATACAGCAAACTATTATTACTCTATGCTTGATGTTCTGAGAAATGTCCACATATCCATGCTGCTTTACAGTGACCCATCTTGACCAGTGAGTAAAAATGCTTAATGAGTAAACAACCAAATACATAAAAATTTTGATTAAAAATAATCCTAAACAATTATTCGCTTTAGCCCCATTTGTACTGACAGTGGTTTGTGCTCAGAAGCAGACTGAGAGGTCACGTCTGAAATGTTTTTCAATCCAGTTGTTAGGAATAGCAATTACCAACAAAACAGACATGTTCCATCACCTACAAAACAATGTAAGAATGAGGTGAAACGTGCTTTGAGGAAGACTTGAGGTGATTTTACATAGAGGACTTCATCAGAAATGAGTTGATGTATGTATGTTAGGCAAGGGCACTGGAAATCTATTCAGTCACAGTCTTTCCATGCATTGTCTTTTATATCATTATATCTGAAAAAATGCTTTAATGCACTGATTCTTTAACTTGCATTCTATCATGATACTTTGGATAGCTTTTTTTTTTTTAAAGATAGTTTGGGATACCAGATCATGAAAATTTGATTCTCCTACTGATATACTCATAATCAGCAATCCAAAACCTTCCAAATTAACCTTCCTAGGATCGGAAGAGAGACACTGTTAGAGGTTTTAAAATTAACTAGTTTAGAATGCAGTTTTGTGCCTTCTATTTTTACATTTGTTGAGTTCATGTCATATTTTTCAGGATTTTTTCCCTACAGCAGTTTTTCCTGACAAATATTTGAAGACAACAAAAGCTGAAGCTATGATCAAACCTGTTCATCCCTAATCTTCCCAATTTATATCTATGTATTCTCTTAGAAGAATAGCAAATATTGCCCAGGTCATAGTAAAATTACGAAACAATCAGTGCAACACAGAGTAACCTGTGGGGCCTTTTAAATCAGTAATTTTCAGTCTATGATATGCAAATACTTCACTGTCCCTGAACTACTTCTAAAGAATCTGTAAAGGAAAGGAAACATATTGTCAGTAACTATGCAGAACTCTGCCTCTCCGCTAAAACAAAGCATCAAGCAAACAAAACCCCATACTCTCCAGTGTCTGTAAAACCATTGGGAATAAAAACTCCCGTGCCAGATTAGGTTTGAATCCAAAATGAAAACTAATGCACAGCTCTGAATTCTTCACCTTCCTCTGGATACTGCGAATCTAATCCATTAAGACAAATATGTTTGAAACAAATTATTTGGAGATCTCATAAGTAAATTTCCTATTTTAGAAGAGCAGTATCTTCAGTTCTCCTAAATCAAACCCCAGCCACCGAAGCAGGTTACATTATTTTAGTACCACACAGAATGTAAGCAATGTTTGCAGGATTTGACCTGTCCACCATAAGAAAAGATTCTGCTGTTCTTACAGAGTGCATGGTAAGATTTTTCAGTGTATCTTGGAGTAAGTAATCCATAAACAATTGTTAACCTCAGTGAAGCTCAATATCTAAAACTTTTTAAATGGTAAAATAATAATGAAATAGGATGCAAACTGAAGAATGACTGCAAATATTTCAATTACTTCTGCTTAGATAATGCAATGTTCCTCTGAGCCACCAGTCCCCAAGGACAGCTACAAGTTTCAGTACTTGTTCAAAATATTTGCTAAAACTCCTAGTGTTTCAGTTCTGCAAACTCAAAATGCCTGTCTATACAGTCAAAGCAAATTCATTATAAACTAGAAACTGGTGACATGAGATTAAAATCCTGATTCAGAAAAGCGTCTTTGGTTTTAGGAGGTAGGACAGGATTTTGAAAAGAACATTGAACACAGCTTAGAGCAAAAGCAGAGTACACTTTAAGCATGGATATTAGGGAGGTATTTGTTATTAAAACAGCTATCTTCTTTCAAAACTTGTAAAATATTAACTTCCCACTGCTGTTACAAGTAACTTAAGGCCTGACAATGGTACAAAGGCTTTCTAAACTCTCTATCCTGCTATTGAGAAAAAGGAATGAAAATAATGACACAGCCATGGTAAAAAGCAGAATCACACTCGTGCAATTTGCCATGACAACACGATAACACATGTCCTGTATTCTCTACAGCAGAGCTGAGAGTTCTGCACATGAGTGGCGCTATTTTATCTTGTTCAAATAGTGCAATGCCAACAACATTTCAATAGGAAAAGTCTCAGTTCTGTGATGCCTCAAGCACCTTAATTCTATTGGAGTCTGCTTTGGGTCAGTATAAATTTGATAGGCAATTAACATCGTAAGAGTTGGGAGCTCTGGGACTGCAATAATATACTCATGAATCAATTTCTTTGCTGTGAAACAGAGTTAATATTTACTCTTTTTTTTTATGTCATTTATCAGACTTATGCTCACCGATTTTCCATTAGGCCTAGCATAATGACACCTTGGTGTCCAGTAACCTAAATGCCAAACAATGTAATATGATCATTATTGAAAAGAATGTATTTATTACATTTTTTTTCCACTGGTTACACAGTAGAGTTTGTTTAGAAATTAACATGTGAGTACCTGTGCACAGCTGAAATAGCACTTTTCCCAAAACCCAATGACACGTTTATTCTTTCCACCCCTTGAAAACTGAAGTAGGGCGTTTTTTTTTTCTAGAAACAGATGACCCAGCAAGTTTTTTTGACATGTTAGCTTAGGTACCCAACATCATTAGTAATTTTTTTAAATGTTAGTCCTACACTGGATGTAGATGAGTCCATCCAGGAAGAAATATGATTCCCTGTTTACGTTACATACATTGTGTTTCTACAGTAATGATACTGAATACTGGACTGACCTTCCTAAATGTAACAAATGCTTATCCGTTTAGGCAAATGTAATGCTTTGACTTTCTTTCCTCTCAGAAATCATAATTTCTTTTTAGCTGAGCAAGACACATTTCTGCCATCTACCATTTAAAGAAAAAAGATTGGTAGAAAACTGTTGCAGTTGTGACATGGTTGCATATTCTCTATAAGAATGACATGCATGCTGGAAAACACACAGAGTTTATAGAAGTAACACTATGAACAGGATTGCATGACATTACTTGCAACAGCAGAAAAGCTGATTTCATGATCCGAGACAACTTCTGTGGCTTTGCCAAGGTCAGCATTCATGTATTGTAAGCACTGAACTCCTTCCAATGAAATAATCAACATACCTGATTTGAATGCTGCAATCACTGTTATTGCTTTCTTTTTTCTTTTCATGTTTAAAATCATTGAAACCTTACAGTGGGGTTTAATGTGGAAAGGAGAGATTTCAAATAAGACATCGAGGAAAAATACTGTATTATTGTATTATTGCAGATGTAACTACCCTTTAAAATAATGCAGTATAGAAATTCATACCAAAATAAAGGCATTCAAAACAACAGATAGAAAGTGTGTAGTTATAAAATATCTCTTTCCTTTCATTGCTTCTGATTTATTCCTATCTCTGATCTTTTTTTCCCAAATGCAAAACCCCCTTGTGAAATTCTGGCCTTTATTTCTGCTGGGGATGAATATCAAAAGAGATTCAATTCTTACTCTTTTCACAATGTAACTAAATTGGCTAAGGATCTAATATTTTCACTGAAATATTTATATGCATATAAGCTTTCACGTAAGTGTAATTGTACCATTAGAAATGTTCCTTGTATTATTACAGTGGTAATTCCCTTGCACATCTATGAATGTGCACATCTCTCTAAATCTACATGAGGATTGTTTACACTAAATTACTATATCAGCCAAGTTAAACTACTTGACAGAATGAATTGGGACCATTGTTTCCTCCGATTTCGTGGCATCAAACTAAATAGTCACAAGAGTGAGAGAATGAATTCATATGTAACTTCTCAGTGACTGTTCAGAGCACCTACAGATTATTTTCCACCCCTACAGATTATTTTTACATGTGTGGTACTGCACTGAACATGCCTTCCTGATACTGGGCTGCTTTTCATTTCAGACTTTAAGCACTAGTGTTATTGTACTAAATTCAATTCATACAGCTACGGACGTGATTATTGCCAGGGCTAACAAGCCAAGCTAACAACCAACATGTGACAGAAGTTAGTCACACTGCATAGTGCAGAACTGGCAGTGGGTGTGATATGAGAACCTGTACAGAATGGAAAATGTAGCAAAAAGTTTGAGGGTTTTTTTTTTGACAATTATTTTCTGGTTTTAAATTAATCAATTATATACGTGCAGATTGACTCTTTTGCCAGTTCTATTTTATGTGTACGCATCGTTTGAAAGGCAGCAGGAACTCATGCTGGGTCTCTGAACTGAAGAACTCTTTTGGGATATGAATTTATAAACTTGCAGGATTGATATAAACTTCGCAGCATTAAGTGTTGCTCCACGGCAGCACCTACCAGTTCCCTTTTGGTGTGAAGACAAGGATGGATTCAACAGTGAAGAAAGGGATGCAGTGGGTGTCTAATTCTGCCCTCCAAAACACACTACAGAATCTTTCTAGTTCCTTATCCTAAAGAGTCTGTTTTCCTAATGTGCCAAAGAGAAAACCCAAAAGCTTGTACCCTTGGGTATCAGCTCTACACCTGAGTACCACCTTTTTTTTTTGACTTGGTTCAGCAAAACTAGAAACCTTTTGGCAGTCTGTTTTGCACTTTAAATAGCATGGTCTCTTTGTCTCTGTAATCTGTTTCACAGTCTGGAAGTTAGGTACTGACAGACTTAACAAGTCACGGTTTGCCCTGCCTGGTGCTGGTTTCTTGCACTTAGCTGTGCTATTCTGGAGATATGATCACAATTAATGTTACTCAGAATGAACGCAGGAAGATGCTTCTTTGTCACCTAAAGCCATTTAAAGCTTGGCGGATACAAATCTCACTGAAGCCATTTGGTTCTAAACCGTTCCTTCCCTGTTGTTTACATCTCCAAAACAAAGCCAGATGATCCATCCTCCAAATCTGTCTTGTTACATGTGAGCACATTTTTCTGATAAGGTGAATTACAGAACAAAGGGAAATTCACTGCTTCAGCCCTCCCTCTTTAATTATCACTGGATGGGGACACAATTAATTTTGTAATTAAGACTGTCTGCTTTCATAAAAACATATCCTTCCTTGTCTGGCTATGCTTTTTTTTTTTTTCCCCCCAAGCAATGTTAGTAATTATCTTCTGGGTCGCCTCTCAGTTGTCAATAGGCTGTCTGTGTGCAGCGTTGTTTCTGCACTGTTTATAACAACAGGCTGTTTGTGACACATTGTGCCACAGCCAGGAAGCTGACTGAGCAAAAGAGAAAAAAAAAAAAAAAAAAGAAAAAATCAAAATTCTTCTTCGGGACTGCAGAGGCTGGTATTATGGAGTAATTACAGATGTCATACAACCTGATAAAAATCTTTAAAACACAAGGCCTCCTAATGAGCATAACAAAACTTAAAGCAATTGTTTCAAGCCTTGAATGTGGTATAATTATAAAAAACAAAAGTGCGCCTTGAGCTAACTAAATCTCTGACTAGAAAGTATGGATTCCACAAGCTCCAAGCAAGCCTTAGAAAATGCCATCACTACCCACTCTGCATAATAGTGAGGGAAGGCATAGAAAAGATTTGGGAACGTACGGTGACACGTGTCAGAAAGAGCAGGGATTTCCTGTTGCTAAAATGTGCTGTGTTGATAACTTTGGAAACTGGAATTCTTCCCATAAAATCTCTGCTCAGACTGGAAGGAACCACACCTAAGGCAGGTGGTGTTAGGATAATTTTGTCTCCATATGGCTGACTTTGGTCCTTGCTCTCCCCTTGAGAGTGCCCCTAAGGCTGACTGTCACAGTAGCCTTGCCTTGAGAGTAAGATGCAAAGTAATAATAATAATCTGTTCAAGTAAACCAGAAGTGTGTTGTCAATTGATAACCTGAGATATAGTTAGACCAGGATGCTATAATGAAAACATAATAGTCAACTACCACTGTCCAGCCAATCCCTTTCTCTCATTTTAATCTCAGAAATTCCACTGCCATGTCCTAATTGTGCCTCTTGGAATTATACCTTCAGTAGCAGTCTTCTAGTTTCAGAAAGAACATTTTCAGAAGAGAGAAAAATAAAAAGCACATCTTGCTCATGCTAGGACCCGAAGCAATACAGGTCCCAAAAAGAAAATTCCACTTCTTATAGAAAAAGAGCACTTGGCTGGGCTGAGGATCCCATAAATTTCTGATTCAGGGTTCCCATGAGCCAGCACATGCTCTCTTAACAGACCGCATTGTCAGAATATCATTCCTTGGTTTCAGTTTGTGATACAGTAAATAAGTGTAGTGCACGTGCCCGTAATACAACGTTTCTAGAATTCCCATCTCGCTGCTCATGATTTTATGATTTTATTTTGTATTCTTCATATTTTAATTTCCAGCAGACCATCTAATGAACCACTCCAGTATTGATAACTCCATTTTAAACTGATGAGTTTCTCTCTCTTTCTTGTAGATGTTTATGTGCTGGAGAACAGCCCAAGGGCAAGTTAAAAACATGATCTATACTGTCCTCCTTCAGAAAGGGCAGATTATTTACTTTGCACAGAGCCTTTGGAAATACTCCACGCAACAGGTACTCCCCTACAAAGATGGCAGATAAGACCATCTGACGGTGGCACCTGGAGTTTGACTACCCTAAAGTGACATCCAGCACGAAGAAATTGCCAGAATAAAGGTGGAATGTTGTGGCAATGCAAGCAATAAAGGAATCAAGAAATTTGCATCTCACCTTCCCACAGCAACTCTTTGGTTGTGGAATTTCAGTCAGAACTTGTGTTCTCAGTGATTTCTGTTACCCTGTGATCTGGCTGTTGCCAAAGGGGAGTGTGTGTATACTAACTGCAGTGAGAATTTCATCGAAGTTCAGTGCCAAAGAGCAGAAGGTAAGCTTGTATGGCTGAAAACAAGTTCAGGTTTACTGTAGAGTGGACTGGGGCCAGCAGAGAGCATCTCCATCAACATAACCCTGCCTGGCTTGGGTGCTATCAGTCCCATTAACTGTACGGTGTTATACTATCGGTTATTACACTTAGCACTGTTCACGAAGACATTAAAGTTGCAAATAAAGTTACTGCACTTCACATGGGAATCAATATGCTGATTCTTGACAATAGCAATAAACATTTTTTATCTGAAGACATTAAGGAATTTGCAAAATTGGTGTTATTATGTCAATTTTGTAGGTGAAAAAGAGAGGTTACAAAACTTTTCCCAGAACAGGGATAGAACAAGGTAAGTTGTCTATGTATGATATAATCTCTTGACCACAGTAATGCTATTTTCTAAAGATACAGCAATATGTATATTGTCAAGAATGTATAAAACTTAGAACAGTATTAATATAACAGCACATTCACATATCTCTGAAAAAAAAAATGCATCACAGGAGGAGCCAGGACTCCCTGATCTATGAGATTTATTCTTTTTAGACTTTCTCACCAAGGAACATCTATGCAGGCAAATCATCATGACTGATGATGCCATTAGTACATCTACTTATAGATCTGCTGTGTCACAATTCAGATGGAGTGGTTGGAATACTGAAAACCAATTATATTTTACTGCAACTATTTTCAGAGAACTTACCCACATGAGAAATATTTTAGTTTTCCTCAAACAACAAGTTATACAAACTGCTGAAAACAATGAATAAATTTAAAATATTTGATTAGGTTTAAAAACATACATACAATTGTGATGGACCTAATTTTAAAAGCTATAACTATCAAGCAGGAATAAGGACTAAATATGCTGTACTTAAAGGCCTATGGAAGACATGATTAGAATGACATATGCCATACATAAGTTCTTACATATAAAGCACATGCAAAAAGCTACAGGAATTGTAAAAAATGCAGTTTCATAAGAGTCTGACGAACACTTGAAGTAAGTTGTGCTAGATAAAACATTGCTACAAATGTGAGGTTAAAAGGGAGATTATCCTTCAGTGTTGAGGTCTATGCAGACTCACTGAAGGAACAGATAAACCAAAGCATGAAGCGTGTTCAGCACATTGCAACGTGTGTTTTTGGGGTAGGGGAGGTGGATGGACAGAACTAATTTATCAAAGGTAATCAAGCACAGACAAGTTTCGGTAGAGTATCTGGTTGAGGCACATCTAATAGACATTTTGGAAGTACTGGTGAAGCAAATCCAGCAATATCTAGATGGTAACTATGCTTTTTAATTTGTGGTAGTTTTAGAACTCCATAGGCATTGAAAAACAGGTACAGAACATGTTTTGTACTAAAATGCTCATCCTGTAACTACATTGCAACACTAGTAAAGGAGCACGGGGAAATTTGAAGAGGAATTCATCTTGAGAAGGAAAGGCTCAGGGGGGATCTTATCAATGTGTATACCTACCAGATGGGAGGGTATAAGGTAAATGGAGCCATACCCCTCCCAGTTGTTTCTTGTGAAGGGATGAGAGGCAATGGGCACAAACTGAAATACAGAATGGTCCATTTCAGCACAAGGAAAAGTTTTCTCACTGTGAGGCTTGCTGAATACTGGCACAGGTTGTCTGGAGAAGTTGTGTAGTCTCTATTCTTGGTGACATGAAAAACCCAATTGGAGAGGGCCCTGACCAGCCTCTCCAGCTGACTTTGCTTTGAGTGGGAATTGAACTAGATTATCTTCTGAGGTTTCTTCCAGACACAATGATTTTGTGGTATCTGGATGAACTGCAGATCTGAGGTAACTATTTAAACAGGAGTCTTATGAAACAGCTGAATTTGATGTTTCTAACAGAAGCATCACTGAACTTTTAGGTACCCTACAGTCAAGGACTCCCTTCAAAAGCTGTCCAACAGGAGCATATGAAGCTGAATGTGGGTTGCCTGATCAAAAGAAAGCATTCCACCTCATTCAACCCCATTTTCCACATCACCACTCTTCTCTGCAAAGCCTGTGTATCCAGGACCTAGCTTTGTTAACATTGTGAGATAATTACCTTGTAAATAATGCTTGGGCCCCCAACATAAGAATGACATGGACCTGTGCGAGTGGGTCCAGATGATCAGGAGGCTGGAGCACCTTTCCTGTGAGGACAGGCTGACAGAGTTGGGTCTATTCAGCCTGGAGAAGAGAAGGCTCTGAGGAGATCTCATAGCAGCCTTCCAGTATTTAAAAAGGGCCTACAGGAAAGATGAAGAGGGACACTTTACCAAAGAGTATAGCGACAGGACAGGAGGTAACAGTTTTACACTGAAATAGGGTGGATTTAGATTAGATGTTAGAAAGAAATTCTTTACTGTGAGGGTGGTGAGGCACTGGATAGAGAAGTGGTGGATGCCCCCTCTCCAGAAATATTCAAGGTCAGGTTGGATGTGGCTTTGGGCAACTTGAAAGATGTCCCTGCCCATGGCACGGGGTCTGGAACAAGATTATCTTTAAGGTTCATTCTAAGCCAAACTATTCTGTGATTCTATTATTCTATTCTATGGCCTCTGTGGAGTCCATTGCCACTTGACATTTACCACCCATTTGAATCAAAGCAAAGGAGGAATAACTTAACAATAAAGGAACAAGCATAAATGTAGAAAACAAAGACACAACAATAAAGTAAACAATTCAGACTTCCTGCCTCTCTAAAAACTGAACATTGCCATGAAAAATCTTAAGTTTCTTTATAAAAGGAATTATTTTGTATTATTTCCACACTTCTAACTTAAGCTTACTTTTTGAAGGCCACTGAGTCAGTGCTGTCTTTGAGTTGCCATTCACCTATCCTCTTCTAACTATTTTCCTGATTCCAGATGAACCGGGACCATCTTTTTCCTTAACTTTGAAATGAAGATTCCACTTGATTTTTATTAGAGTGCAATCATTACACTGAACAAATATTTACCTTGACTCCTAATTCATTTTTTCTTGCAGCAAAACAGAAGATAGCAGAAATTACTAGAACACATTGCTGTCCAAAAGCTTCTTTACCAAAATTATCATGTTTTATGTCATGATTACGCACTTGCAATTGATAGTAACCTGCTTCTCCAAAACCTACCCGCAATCAAAACTTTCTCTGCTTGGACTGTGCCTAACAGACAAAGTAAAAATAGCTGACACGGAGTACAAATGGTTCTAATAATTAAACAGAGAAAAAATACTCTCTCCGTACCCTTGAGAAACTGTACACATGTGTATGATTCCTGGAGTGTTTAACATTGCAATGTAAACACTTTCCAATTGCTTTCAATGATATAGTCCTCTTGCTAATCATTCCAACCTGAAATTATTACTGTAGTGGATGGTCATCTAGCTGCTGCTACTCTAGGTCAGCACTAAAATAAAAGAAAAAAAAAGGAAAGGAAAAAGAAAGAACTGGTTTATCTAATGAAAACAGTCCTGTCTAACCTATAGCATCTTCTATTGCATAATACCTCAAATAAATGTAGGCTTATAAATGCCAAGCTGAAATGGAATAACGTCTTGCCTTAAAATCAGAGCTTAATTAGCCCAAGGAAGAACAAACAATTGGTCAGGTTCCTCCTGCAACTGATGATTAGCTCTCATTATTTCAGGCTGTCTTCTAGGCCATGTAGCAGAGCAAAGGAAGATAATCAGGGAAAAGGTTTACTTCAATGAGAGTGCCTGCCAGTGCAAGTCTTGATTTAATTTTATAGGACAGCAGAGGTTACTTAAATTCCAGCATAGTAAGATGTCAAGTGTAGACAGTGCAGGCCAAAGAAGTGGATAAAATAAAATGTAAGTGGAATTGGGAACTTTCAAAATAAGGGAGAGGAAAAGATTTACTGCAAGCAGCTATCATTGCAGCATCAGTTTTTGTATTTGCACAAAATATGGTATTTACTAATGTACAGAAATACAATTCACAAAGAAAGAACATTTTTTAGGCAGAGAAGGAAAAAAGTTACTTTCACAAATAATTTCATAAAAGTATCTGACCTTGTGCCTGTAGTAGCAAAGAACCACATCTCAATGCCAAAGATGTTCCTTCTGATAAATAAAGACAATACAACTGTTCCTTTCATACAGGCAAGACTATTTGTTTTCTGTTACTCCAGTTATGTACTGATATACCTCCTTGATATGACAGATTCTTGGAAGCAGGGTTGAAAACATGTAATCAAGTTAAATGACTACATTTTAAACAAAGGAGACTGGTTTGCCTATCTAAATGAGACCGTAAATTCCCAGCATATGAGAGCAGAAAATACTTCTTCAGCATCAGGTCCCAAGCAGTCAGGAACTATCCAGGCACAGTAGAGATTTCTGTGACTTTCTTCTATCTAGACACGACTGAAATACAGTTTCTGATATTTGTAGCACTAGGATATATAAGGGATTTAGACTTTGCACACAAAGATCAACTCAAAGAATGGAAGGCAAGCCCAGTGAAAGAGTCCCTCTTTAGCTCCACTGGTGTAGGAAAGTATGGAAGAGTGGCTACTATGCTACATCTACAGGTCCAAGCTGGAGTATCTGAGCTTTGAATACATGGAAAACAACGAGTAAACCAATGCAGTATTTTACAAAACTCAGCAGCATTACACAATTATTAAGCCTAGGAATGAATTTCAGAGCCAAATGCCACTGCACCAGAGGTGAAGGAAAATCCACGATGCAATCATTCAAGCAGCAGTTTGGCCAGGCCACCAGGATTAACACCTTCATCAAATACATCATGGGAACTTTAAGAACCACAAGTGCTCAGCGCTTTGTTTTTCTCTCTTGGGCAAACATCCTATTTTGTGAATCAACAGCAGTGCTTTGAATAAATCAGGTTTACCTATACTGCCTTCTAGAAGACCAGTAAATTAGAGTTGCAATAGTTAATCCTAGATGTTATTAAAGGAGTTTCAGTTCAGTTCAACCCTTCTAATTTGCAACCTTTGGCATTCAGCCAAATAGTTGTGACTTAATAGGATCTGCAAGTTAAAATTAAAATCCTGCATGCCTGTCTGTTTCTGTTCTTATCCCACACTTCCTCTTTGGGTAAAACACTCCATTATTACTGCTGTATCCAGAGCCTGTATTTTGTCTCTGGTCTCCTTTAACTTGTGGCAACCCTTATTTAATGAAGATGCAAACATACTATAGTGTAACTGTTTGGGAATAGTCGTATTTTCTTTTAAGTCTCCAAAGAACTTAAGTTCAGGACCTTAGAAACAAAAAAACCGACAGTGCGCAAGCTCAGCAGATGTAGAGACAAAGCCTTGGAGGTACATGGAAGACAATAGATGCTGTACTCCTCAATACTGTAAAAAGCACCTTAGAGAAAACATAGGACTTAAAGGTCTGATTTAGATTTTTTTTTTTCCCCTAAGATATTTTGTTCCCTTACTTCAAATAACAAATGTAGGGGTTCCCAATACCTGTTCAATAGAGGGATTAGAAGTAATGAACAACTGCTGTGTTTGTACATTATTTTTACTACATGGAAAGGAAACAATTTATGTTATGTAGCATAGGCCAGCACTTACAGAAAAAAAAACCTAACAAACTTACTTTCAATCTTAACTACTGAAGACAACTCTGAAAGACATTAGCAGTAACAATTTCAATCTCATATAGACTGTGAATTTTTCCATCACTTTTTTATTTACATTCCTTTTCTTCTTTCGGGCTTTTTCTTTCCTTCATCTTCTTTCCCCCTCACATTTCTATTCAAACAAGTCATCCAAATGTTTTAAACAATAAAATGTGTAGCAAATTCAGTATCTGTCAGTTTCTCATCAGTTTGCACAATGAACACACACTGTGTTTTCTACTGCAACCTCAAAGCTTTGCAGACTTGGGAATAACTCTGCATTTATAAACCAATAAAATAAATATACATGTATTTAAAAAAGAATCCAGTTGCTCTCAAAAGAGACTATAAGCAAAATACTTTCCTGATTTATACTCTTCAGTAAGCAACAGAAAGATCAAAGTTCTTAAGTACATATGTAATATTTATTATTCCCCTTGAACGTTGTGTAAGGAAAAATTCAGCATATATATTAGAAATTCTTGTTTTAAGATGTACACACTTTATACACCTCTGTTAATAACAACATAATAGGGGGAATATAATGAGTTTTTATCCTTGATTACTTTTCTGCTTTAGTGGAGTGCTCCCACTGTGATCTGCACAAGTCATTTCACAAGACATTTATGTACAAGAGAAAGGAACAGAAAGAATTTCAGGGAGAGTGATTAAACCTGATGTCTCCTTTCTACAGACACGTGCACAGGCTTAATCAATCTGACGCCAGCAGTCTCCACTTTCACATTGCCTGCTGGCTTCATGCCTGACAGATTCCACCTACTGTACATCTTTGTAGGCAGAATAAAGATGTGAGATAAAGAAAGCAAAGTGAGACAGCAGACCAGACTGCATAAATTGCATGCCACTAGTCTAAGATGCATGGGGCTCTGATCCCTGCGACTGTTGCCGTCTCAGCCACCCTGCAGTGCAAATAGAGTGTTTATGAAGAGTATATGTTTGCTCTTGAAAGCCAAAGCTTACAAAAAGTTAAGCTTACTTTGTTTCTTTCCAAACTGTGAGTAGTAATGCTTTCAACATTAAAGAGTCTGCAACCTTTAAGTGTTGAGTTGTCCATCTCCATGTACTACATTAGTCAAATAGGAAACATATTGCGGTAATGGAGGTTCTTATGAAAATTTACCAATTCATCTTAGACCACTGACATAAGAGGATTTTTTTTAAGCAACACCTATTAGGCTTGCTATTTGAAAGCTATGACTGTTTTAGGCCAGAATTTTTCCAAGGGTCAAAAACCAAAGAAAAACCTGTAACTAAATTTCTAGCATTCCCTCTCTCCCCGGTGAAAAACACCAATTGCAATTTGAAATTCAGTAAGAAAAACAGTTAGTATAATAAATTGCTATACGCTTTATGTGTCCTCACTGAGGCTAATATTGGGTTCTCCCCTAAATAAAAACATCCTTTGAGGATGAAATACTAGGACAGTAAATATTATGTTTTAGAAGAACAGGCAGACCTGCCAGCTGTCTTCAGCTGAAAACCAGGAAAAAAATCCATTCCTTCCTCCTATCCATGTATACTTTAATAGTTCAAGGCCCAAATGAGGGACCATATTTGCACACAAGATGCATAGAAAGGCACTGAAGAAAATGAATAACTGTGGGAAACTTTAAATAGCTCAGATCAAAAAAGCAAAGAGATTCTAGTTTCAGGTTTAGAACCTAAAAAGTTTATAAAACTAAAATAAAATCCAAGAGTTGGAATAAGAGGAGTAAGAAAATTACAACAGTAAAGAGAAATTCCAAATGGGTATCTGAAGTTAAAAATCATTCCTTTATAAGGATATAAATTACAAAGGTATTAATTAATTGCAATTGATCTCATTAACTGCAATAGATCTCATATTCTGACTTTATTACAAACTTATTGGGAAAAAACATATAGACAAAAAAACCCCAACAGACCACAGGTCAGCTATACTCATAGTGGTGTGGGCCAGCATCAAGGAATTCTATTCGCTACAGTTCCATGATAAAAATCATAATAAAATGCCAAATGAGAAAAGTTCTTTTCAAATAGGTATACAAAAAGTTGTAAGTAACTTCTGTATGGCTGGAAATTTCCCTTTTAGTTCATGGGAGAATATGGTTATGAGAATGGCATCTATTCTTGATGATAAAACATATGGACTGTCCTTAATTCAGGAAAAACAGGATGAAGAAAAAGGCTCCTGAGAATTATAGACTTTCACAAATGATCCTGGTATAAAAGATTCACTTAAACACATGAAAAGAAAGATCAGAACAACAGGGTGTCTTGACTCTAGCGTTTTAACCGTGGTCATGTGGACAGTCCTGTCCTAACAAAACCAAATAAAAAGGTTCATTTGAATTCTGTCTGTTAAGATTTAAAAAAACCCTAATAATTGAAAGGACAACATTAAAGCGGGTACTGCAGACCTAGGAAATAGACATCATGTCATCCCTTCTCTTCTGCTCATGACTAGGCAGTCGAGAGGATTCTTCTTGCAGAGAGATCATAGACATCCCAGGAAGAATGCTTCATGTAGAGGTCTATGGTTAGTATGTCTATGCACTGCCACAGACAACTCAAGCAACCTCTGAGACAATACTGTGTCTTTTTAAATGTACCTTTTTGGATTGTTGGTATTTTTTTATCCCAAGAGAAATATACTTTCAAAATGATGCCATTTCTAATAAAATATTATCATCATCCATTAGAGTTGAGGGATATATATTCCAGCAGTCTAAAGAAAGCAGGGAGGCATAACATTTCACCTAAAACATTTAGAATGCCAAGTGAAGATATATGTAAATAGGAAACATAGCTATATATATATATATGCATAGCACATGGTCTGCCAGGATATTTCCTGGGTCTCTTTTGAATCTTTTGGACACTGAGCAAATTAAAAAATAAAAACCAAAACCAAACAAAAAAAAAAAAAAAAAAAAAAAAAAAAAATCCACCCACATAAAAATAGGAAAATCATGCTTTCCCCTACTTTTTTTTTCTTAATTCTCGGTAGACAGCTGAGTCCTACAATTTACAACCTCCTGCTTCTGCCTGATCCTGCCATTGAATAACAGTCCTGGATGTGAGACATCTGTTACCCATAGAATAGCTGTGCTAATGATATTGATCCAATTCAAAGTTAACACAACTGGATCAAGTAGGAAAGCACAAGCTAAAAAAGAAAGCGAGCTCCAAGTTTCCACTGATGTTTTCAATAATTAGATGAACAGAAAGCTAAACCTTGAAAAACAAACAGTAATATTTCTGTTTAAAGAATAACGCTGTCACCTTGTTAACCAGACCTTCAAGAACCCAATCATGTGTAAGGGGGAGGAGAGATTATTTTCTTTCAAGAACTCAGGAGCCATCATTGCTGGGGTTATCTGGAAGTAGTCACTATCCTCATCCTTCTGCTTTCTTTAAGGTTTATTTCTACAGGAACATGCACTTCACAGACCTACTGCCCTTTGTACCCAAGACACACTTTTTCCCACTGGTTTTTTGATGGTCTTTATCTAACAGTGTCAAAAGACTGGATGGAAAAGTTGGAGTGCCTTCTCTGGATCCCTCCAACCCCTTTCTCTGTGGAACCAAGGCAGCTTGACTCAGATCTGCATCAACCCAGGAATTATGTCTGGCATGTCTGAAAGCTTTCTCAAGTATGAAAATCCTTCTTTAAAAAGAACAAACAAAAAGGAGGGAGAAAGAAAGCTCACTGAGCGGTAGAAACTACCTAAGTAAAACAGGCTCAAGGCTCAGGCATGTGATTTAATTGGGGCTGTATTTAGGCTAACAGGAAATGCCACTGATAAGAAGTTAAGGACTAAATGGACAATGTCTTCTAAGGGATTTCAAATTCTTTGATTGGCCTGTAAGGCAGAAGTCTGCTACAACCAGATTTAATTATGGATTTATACATGTGGAGAAAAGGCTTGATAGTTATCTGTAATAAGCCTAAATTGGAGAGAGACAACCTGAGGTCAGAGAAGTTATTAGTCTGCCACAGAGAACTTGTAGTGAATCCAGGAAAATGAGAGGGAGAAAAAGAAAAAAAAAAAGAGAAATTCCAAGCCCACTCCCTCCTCCTTCCCAAACTGACGCAACACTACCTTCATCATCCTCACCTCCTAGCTGACATGCAAAAAACAAGGCTTTCCACTTTTGTAGTATCTGTTAAATTTACTTCACCTTTTCCAGGCAAAACACTTTAAAGATCACTCTGTTACCATGCTGTCACTAAAATACAAATAAAGCAGTCAGCTGAAAACACAGTTTCTGGAACACAGGAATTTTTCAGGATATCACCTTGTTCTGAAGATGGAGGTGGTCTTCCTCATGTACAGAAAAAAAAAGGTGCTTGGAGGCCCAAAGCAACTCTTCTCCCTTATGCAAGAAGCCAGTACGCTACCTGGCTGAGCTTCTACTGCTCTGCCAGAGGATGGGTGTTATGGTTTAAGAGAGTTCCAGCTGTGACAGAGAAGTGCTAGAAAAAAACTCTAGATAGAGGATAGAATGCCAGTTTTCTACGGTGTCATAAACATCAAGTATCTATGAATGAACAAATTATTTGCCCTGGGGCTCTCTAACTCAATTTCCTATATGCGTGTCAAATTGAATTTAAAATCTTGCCTTTCCAAAAAGTTACTTTACTGCATTTTCAAAGATGCAGTTTGATCAGCTGACTGATTTCACCAGAGGCCCACATTATACACATTATGCCTGTCAAACCTTCACAAAAAAACCGGTAAGTGACTGTTCTAAAAGGTAAAAAAAACCACATCAATCTTCCTGGCTTCAAATGTTTGCTACTTTGCACATTCTGAAGCACAATTCACATGCACACCGGGAGTTTTTAAACCCAGGGAGCACTCACAGACTTCATGCAAAGGATACACAGATCCTGATCTTGAACCACACGGCCCTTGTTCCATACTAACTCCAACCCATCACTGAAATATGGGCCATCAAGAGGTTTTCTGAAACATGTTAATGTGCAACCCATGTGCCACTGCATGGTTGCTTCTTACTGTAGGAGGTTCACTTTATGGAGCCCCTGCATGGGTGAAAATTTTTGTCCATTAACTCTGAACAAAGAAGTGAGGAGTATTTATCAAGGAAATAAAAAAAAAGTAGTAAACAAAATTTCCAGGTTATTTGACCTAGTATCTTATTTATGGGCTTGGACAACTGTTATTAAAAGGTTGCGCAGCAAAAAAGCAGAAAATACCTTCGATGGTACAGATGTAACAAAACAAATGGTATTAAATTCCTTTTTTTTTTGACATACAGTATTATTTCTGTTTCCAGATCTCACTTTATTGCATGTCTGGTTTCTTCTTGAAACTCTAGTCCTTGAGACCATATAATGGCCTTAATGAAATATTAATAAAGGCTAATGATCAAATAATATATGTGCTAGCAAAGAGTGTGCCACATAGAGGGGATGCCCACAGGTTCTAGTTAATTCTGCCCAGTCTCTCAGCTATTATGGTGCAAGTCGGTTCTGATCCAAAAGCTCTTGGGCGTATGTAGTGCTGAACAGGACTGCACAATCCTGGAAGCATGGTAGGGCTCACAGGCTGGTCTCAACACTCAGAAAGTGCTCAACTACATCCAGTGTGTTGCATGTAGAAACTGTCCTACGTTCTGCCACTGCTTACAGCGACGAATGCTTGGATCACACTGTGATTTTGGTAATCATCATGCAGAATACTGAAGTGTCAGGACTTAAGGAAGTTCTGAATATTCGGGCAATGCTAGGACCAAATTCTTACTCTTGCCCAAATACAGAGAAGCTCAAGGAGACAGATCTCTGAGCTATGCTGAGCTTAGGGCTGTTTATGTTGAGGATAAATACTGCCCTGCCATGGAGACTGACTCTGCCTGCATGTCCACCACTACATGGAAGACAGAAGTGTGGTCACTGTGACCCACCAGTCCTTTTTGTCTATCCCACAACTGTCCACAAGAACTTTAATTATGTAAACCAGGACTGGTTTTGTTAGAAAGCACAAGGGAGCAGACTACAAAGTTTTCCTTTGCAGATCCCTACTAATTCCCCTTCAGAGTTTTCCTTTCCAAAGGGAAAAATGGCGCTCCTCTCTTTCCCTTTTAGCGTTACAAATTTTGATTTGAGCTATGAGTGGGATAAAAAACATCTTTAAATAAGCAGGTGAGTAGAAATAACTGAAAAGCCTGGTTTTATGGATCAAAAGTTTTAGAGCAGCAAGACTGCAAGAATATGTGCTTCCATTAGAAACATGTGTGCGGAATATTAGGCTTAAACTTTTGTTTCTGATACCACCAGATACATGGAATCAACCATTCATGTTAAGGTCATTAAGCTAAATGAGGATGCTTACTAAAGGCGCCATTACTAACATGAAAGAGTATTTTTGGTTCCCTATAAGACTAAGTTTTTACCATGCCTATCTGTTTATATGGTGAGGGAAAACATTTTCATTTCAGGAAATACCTAGGCCTATATAAAGTCTTCATGTGAGGCTCATATTAAAAGCTGATTTAATCTGTCACTAAGAAATTATACCAAGGGTTGCACAGATTTATGTATAACCTTTGTAATTCTCATGATTGATAGCATTTAAAACCAGTCAGTTTATGACCTTTCATTTTTCTTGTGAAAGATATGGTAAGAATGAATAACAGAAATCAAATATCTGCTTCAATCTTTCATACAGAAAAATCAGTGCCAAACTGTAGGTGTGTTCTGTTGCATATTGGACTGTGACATTTCTTATTTTGGATGAAAGAGAGGCCAGCTGGGCTAGAAACACACTTAAAGGCTTTGCAAAAATGTACTTTTTAGTGCCAGGAACCAACACCAGATTTTTACCATGCTTAACACAAATAAAATATTGCTTCTGATCTTTCCATAGAATCATAGAATTGTTTTGGTTAGAAGAAACCTTTAAGATCATCAAATCCACCCATTAGCCTAGCACTGCCAGGTCACCACTAAACCATATTCCTGAGCACTACCACTACACGTCTTTTAAATATCTCCAGGGATGGTGACTCCACCAATTCTCTGGGCAGCCTGATCCAGTGTTTTACAACCTTTTTGGTGAATAAATTTTTCCTAATATCCAATCTAAACCTCCCCTGTCACAACCTGAAGCTCTGTCCTCTTGTACTATCACTTATCATATGTGAGAACAGACAGACCCCCAGATTGGTACAACCTCCTTTCAGGGACTTGTAGAGAGCAAGAAGGACTCCCCCCAGCCTTCTTTTTTCTGGGCCAAGCAACCCCAGTTCCCTCAGACACTCTTCCTAGGACTTGTGATCTAGACTCTTCACCATCTTCATTACCCTTCTTTGGACACAATCTAGTACCTCAGTGTCCTTCTTGGAGTCAAGGGTCCAAAACTGAACATAGTACTTGATGTGTGGCCTCACCAGTGCCACGTACCAGGGGACAATCACAGCCCTAGTCCTGCTGGCCACACTACTGCTGATACAAGCCAGGATGCTGTTGGCCTTCTTGGCCACCTGGGCACATTGCTGGCTCATGTTCAGCCAGCTGTTGATCAACACACCCATGTCTTTTTCACTGGGCAGCCTTCCAGCTACTCCTGGAATTGTTGAGACCCAAGTGTAGGACCCAGTACTTGCCTTTGTTGAACCTTGTACCATTGGCCATGGCCCATCGATCCAGCCTGTCCACATCCCTTTGTAGAGCCTCTCTACCTTCAAGCAAATCAACACTTCTACCTAACTTGGTGTCATCTGCAAAATTCCTGAGGGTACCCTCAGTCCCCTCATACAGAGCATTGATAAAGATTCTAAACGGGAGTGGCCCCCGTACAGAGCCCTGGGGAACACCACTTGTGACTGGCCCCTTCTTGGAGATGTGTGTCACCTTTGCTACCTTCAGTCAACTGGAACCTCCATGGTTAGCCAGGACTGCTGATAAAATGAGATAAAGTGGCTTGGCAAGTACTTCTGACCCTCAGTACCCTTGGGTAGATCCCATCCAGCCCCATAGACATGTGTGTCTAAGTGGTGCAGCAAACCATTTCCTCTTGGATTAGGGGAGCTTCATTCTGCTTCAATCACCTGTGTCTTCCAGTTCAGGGCTCTGGGCAGTCAGAAGACCTCAGGTCTCACTACTCAAGACTGAGGCAAAGAAGGCATTCAGTACCTCAGCCTTTTCCTCATCCTTGGTCACTGTATTTCCCCCCACGTCCAACAGAGGATGAAGATTCTCCTTCGTCCTCCTTTTGCTGTTAATGTGTTTACAGAAACATTTGTTATTGTCTTTTATGGCAGTAGTCAGATTAAGTTCTAGCTGGGCTTTGGCCTTTCTAATTTTATCCCTGCACAGCCTCACGGAATCTGTATCCTTCTTGAGTTGCCAGGCTTCCTGGACTGCTTTGGCCTTGAGGACTGCCTCCCAAGTGACTCTGTCAACTAGTCTCCTAAACAGGTCAAAGTCTGCCCTCCAGAAGTCCAAGGGGGAAGTTCTACTGACCCCCCTTCTTACTTCCCCAAGAATTGAAAACTGTTATTTCATGATCACTATGCCCAAGATATAGCCTCCAACCATCACATCACCCACAAGTCCTCTGTGTTCCTGAACAACAGGTCTAGCAGGGAACCTTTCTACTGGATCTGTATTTCCAAACTCTTCTGACTGCTTCCAGCGCCAGCATGCACTTCTAATGCTCGACTGCAGTAACTAAACAAGCACAACACGACGGAAGTATGTTTCAACCAAAAAAATCTGCGTTACTTCCTGAAGTGGTTAGTATTTCCCTCACGATTTCTCAGTCAAGTGATGATTAGGCTTAGCTTTACTTAGCTTATGGTAGCTGATAAATCACAGCCAATGGCACAGTAGTGATGTTAGATAAGGAAACGCTCTTCCTCTCTTCACACATTTTTTGGTGCAATGATTTCCTTTCCTTTAATTTATCAATGGCTACCTAATAGAAAAGCAATGAAAAACAACAAGAAGTCTTTTACAGCTGAGTGAAAATGAAAACTCTTAACCCCCAGCATACTGTTCTGGAAAAGCTATATACCAATAACAACCAGGCTTGTAATACATGCGATATAGCAATAATAGTAAGAGAGAGTGACTATTGCCATCATAAACCAGAAATGCTAAGAAGTAGTACACACAAAAAATTAGCATGGAATAAAAATTACAGATTAATTTAGAGAGTTTATTTGCCTCGCTACTTCTATATACAGTGCTCTCATTTAATTCAGAAAAAAAAGTCAGAGTACAAGTAAAGTTTCTGATTTCACTTAAATCAAGTGAGTCAAGTCTCTGACCTCACTTAAATCTTTAAGCTAATCTTGTGATTATGGTATTTCCTAATGACTGCTCTAATCTGTGAATTATGATATTATGAATTTGCTATTTTAAGCTGTCCTTTCAAAACATGTATTTGGATTAACTATAATATATAAACACTTGTTCAAATTCAGGAAATGTCTTTGCAGTTCTAATCAAGCAGATTATTTCTTGGAGAATAATATATTTTAATTAAAGAGATTTGTCTAAAACCCAGATCACAATGAGAAAGGACAGAAAATGATTGGCATAAAAATTGGCATACTGATATACGATTTATGATTAAGGTTGCCTGGTATTTACCATTACAATATCCTGTTTGTTTCCTTGAAACTTTGCTAATTTAGCAAAAGTTATACAACAGATTCTGAGATTTTTATCAGAAAACAAGCATTTATGTCCATGTAACAAAGAGAAGGACTTAAAAAAGGATCCTACTGCCCAGTCAGTAATAGTGTTAGCCAAAAGATTTAAAAATATTCTGCTTTAAAGCAAAAACCTAATGCTTGACAGAAGTCTCACGCTTCTGTCAGCAATGTGCTTTTTGCTGTTCCCAAGTCACCCAAATTTGATGCAACTGTAAGTCTCTGAAAGACCTGAGTCTACAGTTGTTCAGCAGAGATTTCTTACAGTTCAACAGCTCAATGATCTAACGAGTCCACTTTTACCAAGGAGACAGTATTTCACCAGAGCTCTTACATGACATCTGTATGGACAGACATTGGGCATCCTCAAGATGAAGACTGCAAGTGGAATTGGGAGTTTCTTTGCAATTGCTCCTTACAGTTAACTGCAAGTGCTGCAATATTGTGAATCATCAGTAAGAGCACAGATTGATCTGCAGGTGCTAGTAGAAGACACAACCTTTACTGATGGTTAATCATACAACTACTAGATGCTCTCCAGAGGTCCCTTCCAATCCCTACCATTCTGTGATTTTGTGATCACCACTATTCAGTCCTACACAGTATAAAATTACAAGCTGTAGTACTTAGAACAATGAGCTCACAAACAACACAGGACTTCCTACATTTGAGCAGGCAACTGAGGCACACAGGCTATGCAGGTGAATCTGCTTCCAGCATGAGATCAGAAAATCAGCATTAGTTGCAAATGAAGAATACAGAAGTAATTTAAGTAACATCTTAACCCAGAAGAAGCTTATCTCTTAAATCTCAAAACTACCCTGTTTTGGATTTATCAGATACAGAATAGTGATGTGTACAGCCACAGCAACAGATACATTCAGAGAGTCTATAAAAACCTAATCATTTACTATTGATTGCACTCTCTCTCTCACAAACATAACCTTGACTATTGCAGCTTAACCACACACAATCACACAGCTCAATCACATCAAAGCTTCCTAAATAAACAACTGTTATATCTCAGAAATTGGAGTAATATGAGCGACCTACTAATGGCCCAGGTAGTGCATTCAGACACAATATAACCTATTATGTTACCATTAATAATGATCTAATTTGTTTTGTAAATAGGAATTATTTTTTTAACCTATAAAATCTTATAAGCAAATTTCCCTTAAATTTTTCATACTTAGCAGTTGTGTTGCTTAAGAGCTTAGGAGTTGGATATGCTGAGCACTCCATTTAAAAAAAAAGCCCAACAAAACAAAAACCCAAGAAAAAAACCCACCAATTGGAAAAATCATCCCTGTTTTGTTTTAAAATATGAATGCAGCTCTGAAATTGAAACCAGATTTTTAATTTATGTGGAATGGAGATGAAATGGTGTTTATAAGCAGTTTAGTCACTTGTTTTGATATTACCAACACCTCCCCACGACATGAATAATTAACAGTTGCACACTCAGAGAGACTTGGATCATTTCCAAGTGTTTCTGCATTTTGATAAAGCCTGGAGCCTTTTAGATATCTAAGATCATCATTCTTATATTCCTCTTTTCCTGATAGGTAAGTGATCTTAAGAATCTAATAAAATTATTACAGTTTCTTAATTGCTCTTAGATTTTAGAAAAAGAGCTTGATCAGTATTTATGCATTTTAATCGTGTGCTGAAACTTTTATGATCATCTCCAACTTGGTATAATTTGACAGCTGCAGCATGACAAATGTCACAGTCAGGTTAGCGTTGTAAGACAGACTCAATGGTATCAATATTTGATTTAAAAATTCACCTCTAAATACATATTGTAATGAAAATGTCACAGCCACTTATTTATTTGTTACCAGTGATTCAGGATTACAGCTTTGAGATGCTGAGGTCAAAAGACTGTGTCTTACTTCCTATAGAAATAAAAACAGATTTTTTTTTTTTATTTTTTTCCCCCATTAGCTACACATGACATGGACACAAAATACTTCCAACAGCTACCTTAATACAAAAAGTTTTGGCTGTATGTCATGGTTTAGGGTCAGGGCGGCCCCTTAGACCTGTAACAGATGCTCTCTGTTAACCCCCCTCCCTCCCCAAAGGGGAAGAGAAAGGGAATAAGGGAGAGAGACCTAGCGATTAGAAAAGGAAACTAGAACAGCTTGAATGAAAATAATAATAATAAAAATGGAATATATACAAATATATACAAACCAGTATCAAATCTAAGCCCCCTGATGGTAATTCCATCACCGTCACCACTGATGCTGTGGAGCAGGCACAGGGGAAGTCCCAGACAGGGTCCTGCAGCACACAGGAGCTGTGTTCAGAAGCTGGATTCTGGTACTGGGTTCAGGAACATGATGATTGGGATTGAAGGTAGAACGGGCAGAGTCCCAGATGTCCTCAGATGCTCCAAGGAAGGAACTGAAAGAGGACCTGAGCCAAGCCAAGCAAAGCTGGCAAAGCAGTCCAAGGGGGGAGAAGAGCCACAGACCCTTCAGATCCCTCAGCTTTATACCAAATATGACATAAATGGGATGGAATCCCTCGTTGGTCAGTTTAGGGTCCCCTGTCCTGTCCGCTCCTCCCTGCAGGTGCAGCCTTTCACTTTCTGCACCCCCCAATGTGGTACAGAAACCCAGCAGTGCCCTTGGTCTGCACCCCAACCCTTGGCAGTAACTCTACCATGGGGTGTTCTCACTGCCAGAAGCAGACCCTGTCTGTGAGAACAGGCTGCTGCCTTCAGACAGTGCAGTTGGTTAGAAGAACTGAGCTGAAAGGTAAAATCACTGAGCAGAATTAGTTCTGTCCCCACTCAAACCAGGACACTGTACATTTCAATGTCTCTATCTAGGCCATTAGGAACTAGCTCATGTTACTTTGAATTTCCTAGCTATATAGAGAAATGTTATGCATTTAAGAACCTTCTGCAAATCTTTCACAAATCAGTATTTTGTCAATTATTTCATGCAGTTTTAATGCATTTAGTAACATCATGCTCTTAATAAATTAAAATACAAAACCCAACACAAAGAAAACATTTCAGCCATTTGAACTGCAAATTCAATTTTCCCTGATGGGGGTCACAATTCAGTACCCTTCTTGCATTTTCTTTTCTTTATCAAAGATAGTCCTGCCACACAATTCCTAATGCATCTAGTTTTCATAGACTGCAGATTTCCTAGGAAATGAAATGTGAAGCATATGGGGGTTTCTTGCCCCTACAAGTATGATAAGAATCTCCAGTTTCCCTGCTGGAAAGCAGAGAGGTTTCAAAAAGAAAGTGTGATGTAAACAATGTGCTATTTCTATATACTCTTTATATACTTGTATATAACTTCCACTGTTATATACAAGGACATACCTTCTGTTAACAGCATATTAGAAGTGTGGATTAGCAATAGAGTAAATCCTCTAGATTAGGCAACCTGTAGCTGCTGCACAGACAAAATAGTGGGGTGAGCAGCCAGAAGGGTGAGCATCAGCCTGAAGGCTGGATTTGAGAAGACCTCTGGGATTTCCCAGTCCAACCTCTCATTCAAATTACATCGAGTTGCTCAGGGCCTTGCTCACTTAACATATGGATATCTCTAGGGTTGGAGATTACAAATCTTTGGACTCCTGTCCCAGTGCTTAATCACCCCTAACATGAAGAGCTTTTTCCTTCCACATATTCAGAAATTCCCTTGGCTTCAAGTTGTGTCTGCTGTATCTTGGGGCTTTTTTCTTGTGCACCTCTAAGAAGTGTTTGGCACTACACACACAGTGATTTCTTTTAGTGTCCTGAACAACTGCAACTGCTGGTCAGCAGTAAAACCAGTCATTTGAAAACTAATTTTGTTTATATTACTACCAAGACAGTCAACACATACACATGCTATAAAATGTACTATTCAGTGATATAGTCATGAAACCCAGATGCTGCAACCGATGAGGTTACTCAGATGATATCACTGGATGCAGACAACACTTGGAATGAAAGTGCATTCCCTTTAAATCAAGTTTCTCAAAAGGTTATTTTTTGATAAAATAATTTTGTGAAATTAGCTCAGTAAAAAAAAGTAACTCTGCTTAAGTATAACTCCCTTTGACACAGAAATATGTGGAAGTCATATCCAGATCTCTAAATATGTGTGTTCTTAAGGGGTTTGAACAGTAAGATGGAAGAATAACTTGAACTAAGACTAAATAACCATTTATTATGAACATCAACTGTGCAGACAGATACAATATCATGTCTTTTGCATGACTCAGAAAAGGAAGTTCCAGTGTGCAGTCTGAACATAAAACTAAAACTTCATTCAGAGTAAGGGATGCCAGACTCACTGTCAGCTTCACTTCAGCTGATAGTCAGCCCCTTCCATTTTTTTTGTTTATTTTTAGGATACTTAAGTCTTCAGTAAGACATCCTTTAGCTTTTTCACTTAACAGATGTATTTCTATCATTCCACCCCTGTCTTGTTTTGTATACGTAGTAATGAGAGGTCGTGGGTGCCCTATAAAACAGAATCTGCAGGTCAGGAGGCCCTGAACAAAGGCAAATATTGCTAAAGGCAGTATTTCCTTAACTACTAAGTGAAGGGAACTGGAAAAACAGCACATTGTCCTAATCAGAATATTTTTTTCTCCAACAGCTGGAACTTTTCAACTGAACTATTACTGGAAGAGAGTGGTATAGTAATGCTTTTGTCAATTTACATGGATGGCTACCTGTACAAGCTATGATTAGGCTATTGCAGTGTAGGTGTGCTGGCAAGAAGATCAGTGCTGCAGCTGGTATTTGGAAAAGACACATGCCTATGGACAGCTGTTTGAGCCAGACATTTCAGTCTCTTTAGATAGTCTATGCCAGATTTGTTTCATTTAAAAAAAAGACAAACAACCAACAACCAAACAAAAAAAACCCCACCACAATGTTTTCGGTCAATGATAAAAAAGAAAATCAAAATTATAATAAATTGTGATAGTTAATTTGATTAAGGAAGAATGGCTATGATGAATAGTTAAAGCACAGTTTATCTTCAGGAATGCTTAGTTACTCTAAAAGCGAAAAAAAAAGAACATTGTATTCTTTCTGATTCTATCCAAATAAATTCCCTGGGGAATCAAGCTATCTTGCTATCTCGTACAGCAGATGCAATTTTCTTAAGAGTTTTGATTTATATTTAGTTTTGAACATCAGATATTTTCCAGAGAATTATATATCAGGCACCCAATCAGCAGTAAGAAAAGTAAAGACACCACTTATATATAGTAATTTTCTTCCTTGGAACACTGTATCTTACCCTAAGAGCAGACAAAGCAGGCAAGAATGTAGTGTTCTGAACTGCAGTGCTAATAGGGATCATGGATATACCTTCTTTTTCCTCTATAGTGGGCCAAAAGCCCTCTTGCACTTATCCACCATAACTCTCAGAGTTATAAGTCTAAGTGTCTGTTCCTAAAGCCTACCAAAAGTCATGCTGAACATCCACTCTGATTACATCATCTCAAAGAGCAATCCATTACTGGAAATATATTCTTCTTCAAACATGCTCTTCTGCAAACAAATTATGTGACTCTCTCTAGGATGAACTTGGCAGGGGAAATCAGCGGATTCAAGTTTGTTGATCTAGTCATTACTATACTAACTTCCAGCTTTGTGCCATAGCTGAAATTTGCTGTGACATTTTGAGGAAGATCATGCTCTTACGTAGAAAACCACTTTATGATCCACTTTAGGACTTAAGATTTTCTAAAATTTTTGTCTTTTCATAGTCATAGATCAAATATCAAAACTGCATACACAATATATAGGAAGAGGGATAGCAGTTTAATTAGGTTATATTCTGAGATTGCCATTAGGACAGATGTGCAACGTGATTTCAACATGACCTTTTCCACAGGGAGTCACGATGCTGAACTTGCTGAGAATCCACAATGAGGTCAGAGCAGGAGAATAGTATCAAAGTCCACTTGCTTTATTCAGCAATACAAAATGTATTTTACTGGAAGTCTTAGGAATTTTAGCAGGAAAATCCTGAGAGTCCTTGTCAATGTCAGATATGAAGCATTCTATGAGGAATCTCAGCACAATAACATTAGAAGACCAATCACAATACCACAATATGGCAACCATTATTCAAGACTGACTCACAAAAACTAAACTTTAGACTACATTCATATCATCTTATGTAGGGGACTAATTTAAATATAACAGCAACCAAGAGTTAGGCACTCAGCCCTGGCAAGATATCTCACAGAAATGCTCTGGAATCATTTCATCATCTTTGACAGGTAGCATCCAGTCATCTGCCACTGGGGCTGAGCCTAGCAGCTCACTCAACAGGATATTCTTGAACTGATTACTGTGCTTTCCTGGATAACAAACACCTAATTCATATACCTGCTGATTCTACTTTAAAATGACATCAAGCCATTTGATTCTGGCAGGAGAACGAATGCTAGTTTCAGCGATTTCTGAAGATGATCATTAT
Organism: Todiramphus chloris collaris; assembly: GCA_025345505.1. NCBI lineage: Eukaryota > Metazoa > Chordata > Aves > Coraciiformes > Alcedinidae > Todiramphus > Todiramphus chloris. The sequence goes on along the minus strand of JANVCC010000068.1, from coordinate 9,004,115 downwards.
TATTGGTATTTCCACCAACTAGTTCTACCAGTCTGGCTAGGAATACCTCAAGAAATCTTTGTTCCCCTGCCAGTTCCCTCAATATGCAGGACAGACTGGTGTTCAGATGCAAGTGAAGTGTACTACAATCTACCCAACGGAGCCACTGTAGCTCATTCCTTGCAGAGATATGATCCAGCAGTGACCAGCCCCTGAAGGGAAAGACACCTGTTTTTTGTCAAGTTTTATCCATCCATCCTAGAAGGGAAGGTTTTACAATGGAAAGACATAAAATCATGTGCAGCGCAGATGCAGGAGTAGAATTCTTATGGATTTGTCATGTCTTAAGTACTGATGTATTACCTAAGCACCAAGGAGACAGAAGTTTCCTCCATTGTCTCTTTGGAGCTGCTCAGCCTGTGGGATTTAACCAGCTCAGATGCAGCAGTGACTTTGCAGCAGCCACATCTACTGCCATTGCAGACATCACGTTCACCTCTTTATTTTACTTCTGGTGTACAATGATTTTTTTATGCTTACTCATGTTTAGAAAAAAAAAGACCCTTACTGAAAACTGCAGACGAAAAAACCCCACAAAACTGCTGTTCTATTTTTAAAAAAAAAACTTTAACTACAAATAAACATCAGCAAGTTTGTTGTGTTTCTGTGATTATCCTGAGAAGCACCGTCTAAGTTCCAGTATGTTTTCCCAAGCATCTGTATTGTAAAGATGTTTCCTTTGAATACACACACACACAGAGATCAGAAGGGCTGCTCCAGCATTCCCATGGGAAAGTTTAAACTTGCGAAACGAATGTTTTCATTGGCTGGGCTAAACTGCAGTTTAATTTTTTTTTTTTTTAAACCAAGTGCAATTTACAACCCATATTATTACTGTTATTTCGTCAGAAATATTTGGATTCAAGAGAACAAAACTGGAATTGGTCCTAAGGGTTTGTAGTTAATGGCTGAGGGACATACAGCACCATTATTATTTGTTCACAGATGGATAGCTAGAGCACTTTAAATGCTAGTGGTGGTTAAATGTTTAAACAAACAGCTTCTAGAAGTAATTGACTGTTCAATAGCTTTTACTTCTGGCTAATATCAACTCTCTCATTTCCAGTATTTCTGCCTGTCTTTGTAGACTCTGCTGGTACTGAATTTGCTCTTCTTAGAAGTCCTGAGGCACTTGTATCCATTATCATCAGTCAGCCTAATCATTTTTTTATGGCTTCAATGTCAAGCTATATTATCATATTAAAGTATTACCTCCATTTTGTACACCATCATGCAAACACCAGTGTTTATTCATGTTTTACATATAAACAAAGCAATATGATGCCCGTTTTATCCCTGTGTCCTGAATTTCCTTAAAGTGCTCATACACTCTGCATAATTTTACGTCTTTGTTGTCTTTCCACCTTAGTTTGTCCGAGGTGGACTTTTAAAAGCAAAAATTGCAGAGGAGTTATGATCACAATTATGTTTTGTTCTAATAAATTTAATGAAAGTAAGAGACAAAGAAGATTAAAAAAAAGAGCCCCCATTAGTGATGTCCCATGAACAGGAAAGACTCCTATATAAGCTTCCTTTTTATGAGACCCTGGAGAATCCAGGCACACAAGAGGCTCTGTAAATATCCCAGCTGTGGGAAAAGCTTCAATTGGAACATAGATTTTACTGGACATCAGAGAATCCAACCATGAATTTCAAACCCATAGGAAACCAGGCTTAGTTTCACTACACACAGACAACATGTTAATAAATAGAGATTTATCAGAGATTTAATTCAATTTTATTCCCACTTATTGACATTTGCACATGTACGCATAAATACAATCAGCACACATGCAGCTTGCCCAAGGTACTGTCTCTTTGCAAGAACAAAGCAGTACAAATTAGGAAACTTTGGCACTTTTCCTGATTCTTTCAACAGGCTTCAATGTGTGATTGCAGGGGGAAAAAAAAAAAAAAAAAGAAATCAAACATTCCCATGGGACAGGCTTCCTTTATGCATATATGTTTATGTTTATACAGTGCTTTCTCATTCTCAGCTAAAAGGTGATGTATGAAAGACAGGAAGTTCAGGAGTTCTGTTAATGTGACTTTGCTCATTTTCTTACCAACCACACCTGACTCTCAGATGTCTGTATGGCAATGTTAGTTGTTATTTCTGCAGTAACTTCTGCAGCTATAGAAGGACCTTCTCAAATTCAAAACAATAAGGAAAACAAACAAACCCCAAAACAACAACAGCTTTTCCCCCACTCGAGTGTCCTCCTCTCAGGTTGCCCCTTGGTTGACATTTATGGAATCCCAAGATTCTTCCTACTCAGCTTTCTCCACCACTGGCATCTTTCTCCATCTGGGGAGTCATTCCTGACAGTCACCGGGGCAGTTTCCCCTACTTTGTTTACAGACAGATAGGAGATTTGTACACATGGACTGCTGGGAAGCCAGAGGTCCCCTTCCCAGATGAAATGGTAGTTTTTGAACTGGTATATTCTGACAAAACATCAATTTAAATTAATTTAGGTACCAGAATCTTGTTTAACTGGGACTGCTGCCTTTGCTGCCAGGGCCCATAGCACTTGTTAGAAATTTTAAGAGATGTCTAGGGGATCCAAACCAACATTAAGTGTAAAATTTGTACTTCTGACACGCTTCTTTTCAACAATAGATGAAATAAATGGAAGGTGACAACTCTCCCCATCTTGTAACTTTCTTCTACATGAAAGTAAAGGAAGATGCACATAAAATTACGTCTCAGAAATCCCCAGAATGCAGAAAAATCTCTAGGCCACGACACAGGTCAGAAGATCCTGGTCCTTTCTCCCCACTCCCAAACTCCCCAGTATATGAGATAATTAAGTTATCAAGCTATGGGGGTTTCCATTTTGGTTTCCAGACGGAGAAAAAAAAATCATTTTATTTGGCACACTTTCAGTAGATGATGGTGTACCCAGCTAGAAAGAGTATCGGAAGCAAACTTATTGTTTATGCAAGAAGTCATGGTGAATGTACCAGAAGAGTATTATTATTTGAAGAATACATCATGCCTAATCAGTCAAGTACTGCTTTAAATGACACTGGAGTCAGGGTGCGAAAGAAACCAAATAGCGTGTTCAGTTTTGATTTAAATCCTCGATTGCTCTTCAATGATGCCTTCCAAACTACAGCAGCTAAACTGAATGATACTTGGTGCCACTGTATGTTTTTTTTTTGACAATACTGGAATTTAACTTGGAAACAGAATATTATGGGATGGGACGATACTTCAAGCCTCTCCTTAGTTCCATCTGAATCACATACACCTTACAAAAAATCCTTACAAACGAAAGAAAGGATGCAAATGTTTGGGCAGTGAACTAGGAGATTAAAGGAAAATAAGAATGTTGGAAAGGCAAGTAGATAATTTTAATTTCAAGCTGAATCTGTTATGTGAAGTTCATAACTTCCTTACAAAGATGTGTCCTGGATCTAAAACAAAAGCTTTTTTTCTGGCTCTTTGCCAGAAGTTTATAGATTGAATTTCTTTATTTTTTTTTAAAGATTATCTCTGGATTCTTAAAAGTCCACTAGAATTCAAGTCTTCCAAGACCTGCCTTAGATGGGAGTTTAATGATCAAATGAGTAAGTGAAATGCAACCAAAGTTCAGTTCAAAAATAAAAGTAAATTCAATGGGCAAAAAGAACTTTCAGGCTCTCTTAGGTGAAGGCAATTTATCAAAATGTCCTTTTTTTCAACCTTCTTTCATCACAGTCAGTTATTGGAAAGAGCTCACTGTGAGAAAGTCTTCAGAGTTTGAAATGCCATATGGACTTGATTTCAATTACTGGAGGATGGCACCACTACCCAGATGAGTGAAAACAGAAATGAGAGTCATGTTCATTTTTAAGTAGTGATAAAAGTAATTCTCCTTCTCCTCTTCTCACAAACCACTATCCTGAAAAAACTCATGGAGAATGCAGGCACAACCAGAGTATATGCACAAACACAGAGATGTTAATGTGCTGTGAATACGGATTCAGTCCACATTATATTTACTCATTAAATGCACAGCACAGTAGATCTATCACACCCAATGTCTGCCCACTGTGTTGTAAGGCTGTTACCAATATCCCCCATCTCAAATGAGGGACTGAATCTCATGGGCTTACCCCAGCATGGCTCATGCTGCTTCAAAAGACAACAAGAGTTCTTCATAAAAATCAAATAATGCTGGACTTTGGTGTGAAAGGAAAGATTCTGTGTTAACTCTGAGAACATACTGAATCATGATGTTTAGATAATACTTGATAGTAGAAATATACAAATTCCTTTTTTTTTTTTTTCTTTCTGTGAGGTACTTGCAGGATGAACATTTAAAATTGTGTCTTCTGTTGTACTAACTAAATTTACATGCTTCACAATTTTAATGAACTCCTATTATTAAAGAAGGAAATAATTTTAAAATGCAACACAAGAACAAATAACCCAGGTCAGAGAATAAACAGAGAACGAAGTTCAGTAGTGTTCTCAAACTGGGAAATTACAGCAAGAGGTATATGTAAGTTTTTTGGCAAGTGATCTTTTCAAAAGTCATAACGTGACAACAGGAGTTTTACAAAGCTAAATCATTTTGTTTCAGGAATGCTTTTCTCTACCAATCTTTCCAAATGCAGTGAGGGACCTACCCAATTAAAACGCAACACAGTTTTAACAGTCTATAAAAGTGTAATAACATATTGGAAGCCACATCAACAACTTTTACTACAATGCCAGAAAATTAAACAAGAGCCACCTGAAAATAACTCTGGTTTGTTTTTAAAAAGACTTTTTTCTTGAAGGATCTGCTGAGGCAGCTGCGCAAGAGGAATAAATTCTACATCTCAAGAATCACTAAAGCAAAGGTTTTACCCTTCCAATTAACTCTGTGAGACTCAAACCCTTTTAAAATGAATGCCATCTCAAAACTCTCTAAAAGCAGGTCTCAGATATCTTAAAACTTCTCTTTGTGTTAAAGGCTCTTCTTAAAGGGCAATTTTAAAATCAAACCACTAGGTTTTTTTTTCCAGGGAGCCAACATAAAGAAGGCAGAAGGGTAATTTGATCACAGCTATTCAACCCAGAGAGGTAGGCGTGCATTTGTAGCTCTCTCCAGCTCAGCGGTGGAGCCGAGCTGCAAGCTGAACTAAGGAAAAATTAAAATAAGGGAGTTGTGTGGTCACCAGGGTGTATGTGCCACCTTTGGGAGGTCATCCCAGGATACACATGGGGGAAATCTGTGCAAACTGCGGAGCCGAAAGAGGGATTTCTGCAGCACTGACACAGAGTTTTCCATGGCAAAGGTGTGGTCAAGGATAACAACGTGCTTCTCAAGTTGGCTCACGGCTTCTCAGCATAACCCTTTCAACCAGTGGGAAGAGGCAGGAAGAGAAAACCAGCCGACTCACTCCTATTTCTCTTCCTCGGTCTTTTCAAAGTCCTCCTCGCTCTTGCACAGTCCTGTAGCATTCCTTTATCATCAGAACACCACTTTATAACCTACGCCAAATAAGAAGCAAGGAAATAGGCTTCAGTGGCATGTCCACTTTGCCTGTTCTGCAGGCACCATCAATGGAAGCTTGTAATTAACAGGAAGCATTTTCAGTGTTATGACTATGACAGAAAAAGCAAGGGTTTACCTAAAGTAACATTGGCAAAGCCACTATTAATATAGCACATAGTGATTTAATGAGGTAATCTCTACACCAGCCTAGCCCTTTTCTGTTTGCCCTGAGACTGACATCTGACCTCAGCAGCCACCAGAGAGGAAAACAAAAAAGTCCATGACAACACGGTTAATAACATAGAAAACCCAACTGTTTGTGTTGGTCTTATTGATAAAGGTTGCAGTGCAGCTGACTTCCACTACAGAAGTTATAACAACAAACCAAACATAACCTAGACACGGGCTGAATGAATGTTATGACAGAGTAATGGAACTGAATAATGACTTTTAACAGTTCATCAAAATTATTCTTTCTGGCAGTGGTAATATATCTGCCCAAGTCCAGGCTAATGTTATGATTTTGTATTGTTGGCCATTCTTGAATTGCCTATCATTGCTGCGTGAACAAAAGCCACAGTCTTCCAAATAGAATGGGTAAGCACCCTGCCCGCTGATAGCTCTTTGTAGAAAACTGATAACCGATGTGTTGAAATGTTCCCAAAGCCCTACATTGTATTTTACTGCACAGGGCCAACAGATAATCAGAGGAGAATTTTAGCAAAAACCAAGAAGTCTGCTGGGGCAGCAAGTGCTAATGTAATTTTTTACCACAATATATAAATAACCCCCCCCCAAGCCTCTGGTAAGCACATGCGGTAAAAGGAACATGAAAAGTTTTTGCCACAGAACTCTTTTGTTGCTTTAGAATAATTAATCAAATAAAAGGTTCCAGAGCTCTAGCTAATGAAAATCTGTATCCTACATTTGCTTTGGCAGTCAGACACCAGTATTATATTACTAAAGCAATTGTACTTTAATACAAAATGAGTGAACTGAAGGAATCATGCTAAAAGATGAAAGATGAGAAGAACAAGATGGTGTTAAATTTCCACAACATGATTAGAGAAATATACTGTTTTATCCTTCTTTTCAGGAAAGTCTCCAGATTTCTGTATCAATACGAGACCATATGTGCAGAAATAAATGTAGTGCAGAAGCACTTACAAACTAACATTTCATCTCCATCTTATCCAGCTATGTTTTTCTTTACACAGTTGCTGCTTTGACTTGACCACATGTAATTAATTTTTATCTGATATGACTTAATGAGCTAATTCAGGTTACTTCCTCATCTGCATTCACTACATGTGTTCTCCCAGGCGTCAGCACCTAAACACTGCATTTTTTTTGTTGCGGTACTATAACTACAGCACATGTATAATACAGGAATAGGGTTTGAATTAGAGTGCAATAGTAGTCTATAATGCAAGTGGTGGATCATTAGCTGGAGGAAAAACCTCAGCTGACTCCCTACATCACATCCATGCTAACCACACTGTACCAAAATTTAAACATCCACTGTCAGTATTTTAACTTACTTTCTGCATTGAGAAGGTTTGATATTTCAAACCTACTTCGATATGCCTTAAGGAAACTGCTGGTTATGTCAGGAGGGGCTTACCTATGTCTTTTATCTCGCTCATTTAATTTCTATCAATATTCATGTATTTCAATAATTCACTATCAATATTCATGTATTTCAATAATTTTTAAACAAAAGCATCTCAGTTCAGTTTATTGAGGTGACACAAAGCACTTCAGATTAATTAATCTCAACATTAAAAATGCATTTCCCATTATCACAGAGAAGGTCCTGTTCAGATCCTATTTATATTAGGCTTTCTACATCTCTTATAATAAATTCCGGTTGTATAACCCCATGATGCACTATAAAGAAGACTGCTTAAAGGAGAATTATGTCAGAAGTAGTCCTCTGGTCAGGTCAGACTTCAGGACACATAGTGAGCTTGAATTTCAGGCCTCAGAGGGAAATGTGCTGGTTGGAAAACGCAGGTACAGTAAGTTGTTTTAAAATTAAATGTTTTCAATCCATTCTACTAAATTCTGATGTGCGCTAAACTGATTGAAACAATATACTGCAGTTTGGGTTTCCTACTGTGTTTTGGCAATATTTCAGACTCTCATATGGAAAAAGTAGACTTCGTAGATGTTGAATTTTCCAACAGACAATGATTCTCCAACAGGTCCTTCCAGTAACTGAAATCTATTTAGAATATTTCAGTGTATACATTTCCCCTCCTTCATTTCCCCCACTCCCCTCCACAAATACAAAAAGAAAAAGTAGGAGCCATGTAAATGACACCAGATATCACATGGCTCCCTTGGATTTCTCAGTTCTATGTTCAAGGTCCCCCATAATTTCTTCAGTTACCTAGCAGACAATGACTGATCTTAAACAATCATTCACTACATCAGGCTGTGGCTCCATGGAAATTCGCCAGACACCCATCTATTCTTCTGGAATTGTTTCCCTTTTTTTCTGGATATCTCACGAACGACAGCCCTATGTCACAGGTTAGCTTAAAAGCTGGAAATATTGCTGGCCATAAAGAAACATGAGCAGTGAGCTAATCAGTGCCAGTTTACTATTAACCATTGATTGATGGGAGTTGAGAGGATCTGGTGTTTACCAGTTCATAACGTAAATTAAGTCCATCTCATTAACAGATGTAAAACCCCACAAGAAACACGCATATGACAGTACACAAGTGTCTACATACCTATAGACTGTTCTTTCTTTTAATCTGCAGCATAATGGGGCATTGGAGGCTCAGCTCCACCATCAGTAAGACAGACTTCAAAATATGAAGCAAATGCAAATGTCACTGCAAGGTTTAGTTCTTGCATCCACTGACCGCATGAAACCTGTGTAAGTAAATTTACAACTCCTAGGTCTCTAAATCTGAGTGACAATTTGTAGCAGTGGAATGAACTGTTTCACTCTCCACAGACAACTCTGGTTGCAGGTGGAAGGAAGGGAGCAATTTGGCACACAGAGGCTAAGGTAAAGGAAAAAAGAAATACTTCTCTTTCCCTGTTCCTCCACTTTCACACAGTGGTTTAAAGTAGCTCTTAACCAAAACCAAAAGGTTTACCTCATTCACATTAATAAAATTCTATCAATAGCAAAAACTAATAAAATAAGAAAATCAAACCAGCAACTATCACCTCGCTACCAGTAAAATCCTTGAGCTTTACCCAGATATCCATTACATGGCAGCTGACTCTTTCCAACACAATAACTCAGAAGAGGCTGGAAAACAAAATTTCAGCTTCGTGGCAAGTAGAGCATAACAACAAACAGCTAAGATTTAGTTTTTATGACAATCTTACAGGCAGAAGTGAAACATAAAATCCTCTACGCAATTTTTTACCTCCTCTAAAGTAAGGTTCAGTCTACAACTCAAATTTACTTTAAGTATCCTTTTAAACTTCTTCTTCTTCAATAGCCCTACTAGACTGTATATCCAGCATGCCTAACTGAAAGGAGAAATTTCCTAAGCCAAAGCACTTATATGAAAATATTATGGTTGTGTAGCCCAGTTTCCCAGTGATATAAATTGGCAGTAGCCATGGTGATTGTTGGAAATTTTAATAAAAGATTGTTTTATTGTGCCAAAAATCCTTATGCCTAGAGTTATAAAACAGATTTTGTTGTGTGAGGAAGCGCTGGTCATGTAAGTGGAAACGCTACGTTATACCAATTGAGTCTGCAAACAAAGTGATTTAGAAGGTAATTTCTGTATGAGTGAGATATTCCACATTAAAAAGGTGAATGGAAGATTATCTTTTGTCTCAAGACACTACAGCACAAAGTAGGGAGCTTAGGTTCTTTCAAAGGCTTTCAGATATTCCTTTGAGTGGAGAACACCAGACATTGTCCCACTGACACCAGAAACAAGAATATGTTAGTGCCCATGGGCAGAGAAAAAGGAAAAAATTATGCCCACAGGTTCTAAAAAGGTCACTGATTTGAGTTGTTTTGGTTACTGAGTGCCCATTTAGATACTCCTAAAACATGGCATCTGAAATCTGCATATTCACAACTGTTGTGAAGCTTCACAACATTACGACACAGACGTATGCTTCTGGAGTAACCTGCCTTAAAGCACAGCCCTGCCTTGCAAGTAATACTCTGTCAGAAAGAAAAATGTCTTTGTAGTTTATATCTTTTATGGGTGCATGGGGGTTATGCTAAGAAAAGAAACACACATGAAGGATAGACAGAAGAGTGTTGACATAGTCCTGCCAATGCTTTCCTGTCATAGTGACTTCCCTACCAAATGTCTGATAGGCCTTAAATGAAAATAAAAGCCTAACATCCATTGGTAACAAAAAAAACCCAAACAAACAAAAAAGGATACTTGTGAAACAGAAACAGAAAGTAGTTAAGCCAGAGGGAGAAAAGCAAAAAAGGTTCTCCCCCATCTACTGTATTCTTGCTCCATTCCTGGGTTTAATGAAATTGGTAACTTGGAGTGGCAGCAAACTCTACCTAGTCCCCCCTGATTACTACAGCAAGTGTCTGCTCCTTGCTCCTCATCACAATCAGCCTCCAAGCAGATACCAATCTCTCTTGTCACAACTGCCCCTTGTCATATTCCATGAGTTCTCAGACTTCAACGTACTTACTAGCTCGAAGAAACACAACACAAACCAAACCAAAGAGCTCCTGTTTACAACTAGAGAAGTAAACTATGGTTTGCACCTACCAGTCAGTTCTTTATCTTTCTGGAGCACAAAAGAGGATTCAAATGACTCTGGACTTCAGCTGTGTGAAACGGGAAGAAACCTCCTCTCTGGCAATTCAAACCACATGTTCCTAGCCAGCTAGAGTGCCTTACGTTAGGGAGGAAAGCTCTAGGAAAGCTCTTCACCATCTGTTGTTCTCTTTCTCTTATACATCTTTTTTCGTTAAATGGAAGAAGAGTTTCAACAAGAGTTGAAACATTAAATTTCTGTGTCATGCAAACAAATCAGCTTTTTGGAGACGAGTTGAAGGCAAAGGTGCCTGGACTTGGAGTTACAAATACATCCCTGCCTCAAATGTGTTTCCACACACACCTTCTTTGTGAGACAGAACCTTCCCGTGTGCCACCTGGGCAACACTGACAAATGGGCAAACAAGTTATACTCGGTACCCCAGGGATTCAGGGTGAATGTGTTCTGAGTAGACAACTTCTCTGGGTGGTTTTTTTTGTTTGCTGGTCTGTTCTTTTTGGTGGGGTTTGGATTTTTTTTTTCAAGGGTGGTGTTGTGGTGTTTGTTTTTTTTTTTTTTCATAAACTGTCCATTTACCAATACTTGTTAGGAAGCTGAAACTACAGTATCGTCATAAATAGGAATTTGATCATGAGCTTCAAAGAAGACTGACTGGTCCATTGTAGTTACTAGGAATTCCATTTTAAAGGGAATTACAATTTAAAGCATACACATATATAAGTACATACACCTCTGTCAAGGGAATACTGTCGTGTCAAATCCAAGCCTTTCAGAAATGAGTAACACCCCTTAAGAATATGCAGTGTAATACAACCTGAGGCAAATATCCCACTGAACAATGTTAAGTGAGTCTGCAATTAAAGACTCGGTTATATACCTGCGGTTGGATATAATGTGAAACTGCAATTTCTGAATTATTAAACCTGAACCACTGATGTCCTTTTAATGCCAGTTTTGATATGTAATGGTTATGTATTTTCCATCTACATGATGTGAAAACATTTGTAAAACACACACAAGTAACATTAGTTTGATGCAGCTGCCCAGATTTACTGCACCAATAAACAGTCCATGCAGTAAAGAGATATCACAGAATTGTAGAGGCTGGAAGTGACCTCTGGAAATCATCAAATCCAAATCCCCTGCCAGAGCAGGATCACCTAGGGGAGAAATTCAAGCTAAAAAATTTGTCCACTTCATGCCAGAGAACTGACTTCTGCAAAATGAGGTAGATGGGAAAAAGCTCCTTAAGAAAGGTAGCGTTATTATCTATCTGTACAGTTCTGACTACAATGGATACTGAAGTACAGTGCACCAATGTTAGAGCAAAGAGTAATTACAGAAACAATAGAATATAAGAGAAGTGATAAATCCTATCTGACTTGAACATGTTTTATATTACACCATGTACTCAAGAGATAAAATGTTTTCACTTCAAATATCACATTTCTGGGCAATGCTGAAAAGAAACGCACAGCTCTTATAAGCACATAACTATATTGTAAAAATTGCTATCAGATGCCATGGCAATTGTGAGAACAGGCTGAGCATCCTGGGAGAACACACTCTGTCGCTACAAAAAAGAATCAAGTATAGACAATTGATTTCTTTCATTTGAGTCTCTGCAGAGTTTCTACAATGAGAAAGCTTATCTGAAAACAGAACCAAAAACGGGTCCAGGAAAAACTTCTCGTACAAGTAACTTGTAAGAAGAAATTATAACAACATCAAAAATACTCAGTGAGTCAGGAAATTAATAGGTGACATACTGGGACAATGTCTTGGAAGTAGTAAAGTGGAATATATACAAATTCTTTTGGAATTCTTCATTTGTTTTTACTCCAAGTCTGCAAGTGCGACTCTCAGGGACTAGGACAAAAGGCTTGACACAGGCTGCAGATGTCAGGTACTTGTGACAGGACTGTATTGTTTCACTGAACATCGAAAGAAACTGTTCAGTGATAGCATCTTTAGCCCTGCCATTACTTATATAGCGATCTGGACACCCTCTTCTTATTATACAAAATGTGTGTAACAACAAAGGTTCTATCCTGCTTTCAAGAGAGCTATACTGACATGTTAGAACATCTTACACCTAGATACCTGTAGCCTAGACTATGCAACATGAATTTGAACACTAAATCACTTGGCAGTAAAAAAAGCAGTTTTGACTTAGAAGTACTGTCAGGCTAAGTAACTGAGTTTATTTCCAGTAAATAATAAAAGTGTCTGAATCAGTGCTCATGGTACCAAAAATTTATTAGCAGGTTTCATGTACGCTCCTAACAAGTCAAGAAAATAATGAAGGGGAAGTCAGTTCATAAGGAAGGCACCATTAAATTTCTACGAACAAAATCCAAGCACAAAAGCCACTGTTCCTCAGTGACATCAGGCTTTGTTATAGTTGCAGACTTATCATGTGACTTTTCCAAGGCCTTTATCAGCTTCACCTTGTAAAGAAACAGTTGTCTAAGAGGGACATGTACATCATTTACTGCGTATTTAAAGGTAAAATCCCAAATTGTTACAAAAACACAAACATGAAGCTTTAAAAAGGACCCATCATTTCCTTTTATTCTTGTATTTACCCTAAACTAAACTACATTCAAATGAAAGAAAAACTCTCCCATGACAATTCAACTTTTCAACGCATTTGAAAAAATCATGCTTGTGGGCATCTACTTGGGCCAGGGTGCTACACATTGGAGGTAGGAGAGTGAATTGTCCAAACTCCTTTGCAAAACTGCTGACTTGTGATTGAGGTAAGTAGAAATTATTTGTCTGCTTACTGACAGATCAGATGCAATGAACCTGCAGGCTGGAAGTTCTCGGTTCAAATTTGTGTATAGTGTAAATGATGAAATTTTCTTTTTATTGTAATGAAATAAATAACTCGGGTGGGGAGGAAAAACATCTGTTTTCAAAGCATAATACCACAAATGAAACTCCGATATCCTTACACTTTAAAGGAGAAAATGGGGTTTGAGACAGTACTGGTGAAAGCAATTGCAATGCCCAATTTCCGGAGACCTTCAACTTGCCCTGTCATTCCTATCTTTATCAGTTTTCACTGAATTGATCATCAGTGAGAGCATATGTGGATTAGGCAAATATAAGCAGAAAAAAGAGTCTACCTCTTAATCTGTGGAATCCATTTTGCATTCAAATGCATATAATTTTTGTTTGGATTAAGAATGATCCAAGCGAAGCAATTCAGTCCTGTAGTTTTCCGAGCTGATTACGGCTGGTCACAGTTATGGCATGCAAACATACTAGCTTCATGTTTAATAATTGGGTTGAATTTATCTTTAGAAAACAGGAATGTTAGACTTTTGAGTTCTATTATATCTTTATTATGTTTTGAGAGAAGGCCTGGTTGTTCTCTGAATCAGTTATTAATTTTAAAAAGCTGTCTCAAATTTTCCTGTTGTTTCTTTTAATTAATGACATCATTATCACTCTCTAAATAATTAAAAAACAAATACCCAGAACCCAGAAAAATTTCATCACTTTCCTCCTTCCAAAAAAAGGTGGTTTTTTTGGTGCTTCCAGGCCATCAAAATTCTTTTTGTCTCAGTTCCTTTGGTAAAATATCATAGGAACTACCATGATTCAGCTAGAAATACAACTATCATCATTCAAGGGAAAAATAAAACTCTTCTGTCTCTGAGGTCTGACACTCCTTAAATCAAGATCTGTAAGGGAAAATAGTTATCTTCATGCTATGTCATTAATTTGTGATACTGAAATTAAAAAATAATTCATAGTATTATTCCTAGAGAGGCATGAATTGACGTAACAGTGATGTTTCATCAGTTCAAGTTGTTTCAGTGATATACTCCTCATGACATTCAGAATATTTCAGTGACCAGTGACTGAAATAAATATTAAATAATTCCTTGCAGAAGATAACATTAAGCATGGTACAATGCTATTGAGTTAATTTATCTCAAACAAGAACTCTTATGCTAATCACAGTGAATTTGCAGATCTATTAGGCACAGAAGGTGATGTCAGTACAAATATCTAGAGTCTGAAATCTTTATCCTTTAGTGGCTGATATTAATGCCTCATATGAATCTGGTTAAGTACACACTGAAAAATTAAATACCAAAATACAGAAGTCAAAAGATGCTGTTTAAATATATTTACTAATGCCATTTAAAAGATGAGTCATGAAATAAAACCAGTTGAACAGACATGCACCTTGAATCATTAAAACTAGTTAAGGAATTTTCTTCATTTTTTTTCTAAATCACTAATGAGAACATCAGAAACCCTCTTTGATTCTTTTGAGACCATCACTCACAGCAGTACTCAAAAAGTAACAAATCACTCCCAGAGGGAAGCTCCCCTGCACATCTTTTTCCAAGAATTTTGCATTTCATTTTGTGTTTTCATATAAGACAAAACCAAAGTAAAATATATTGCCAAGTATGACAGAACTTTTTCCAAGATCTTTTGAAAACTGTTACTCTTTAAGTTTAAACCTTTTTTGCTAGCACCAGGCTTTGGATTTTGTGCTAACATAACTGTCATCATTTTATTTCAAAAAGCCCCAATCAGCAATACCATTTCTAGTAGCATTGTAGTGGAAAAGAAATAGGTGTTTTACCAAAACAAGGTGTTAAATTGTCTAACTGAAAATACTTTGCCACCAAGGCATTCAATTTCCAATACCTTTTGACAGTATTTGGCAACAGAGATACTAGATGGAGAAGATCCATATAAATACTGGGTACTTAAACTCTGGATATCAGAAATACTGAGATTTTTTTAAGAGCTTGAATTGGACCATTCTATTTTAAAGCCTGGTTGTTTAGAGGTTTTCTTATCTGTTAGATAGACTAAAAAGAAAAAATTTAAAATAAATCCTACATTCCTCCTTCAATCTGTAAGTAGACAGCTTTCTTCTTCACTTGAAAAATTATAAAAGCATATTCAAGATTTTAATAAGTTTTAAAGGAGATTTAAAGACAAATAATATATGCATCTAAACACCCAGACATACAGTAGCACAGGTGAGACACAATCAATGACCCTGAATTTCAGAAAGGGTTTTGATTTTGCAGTTTCAGTCATGAGTCAGAATGACTTCCTTTGTATTTCTGCTTTGCAAGTCACACAGTTACTAAGAGAAATAGGACAGTAGTCCAGAGAAACCACTGTTTTGAACTTGTGTGGCAAAATATCTGTAGTCTTGTTTGGCTGGGAGAAGAGGAGAAAGGCCAAAGCATACATTTTTAATGCTGTTTGAATGAGTATCTAGAAAATCCACAGTGGGGTTGCTAGGAGGGGAAGCCAAAACCAGAATTCGAAGGGTATAGGTGAGTAAACCAACGAAAGGAACTATTTCCCATTTCCTAAAGTATGTCAAGCTGAGGGAGAGCAAATCAAAATACTAAAAGCACAACTAAGGAAAAAAAAAAGTGACCATAAAACTTATTTAATCTATTACTGCTACCTGAAACTTATTTAATCTACTACTGTCAAAGAAAAGGCAGCACATGAGAAGGACAAATGGAGAAACAGACAGCACGTAGGTCTCAACTTTTTAATTCAGAACAGCTTAATGGCACAACAAGTTTGAGAAATGCTAGTTTAAACAGTTAACTACTCTCTCAAAATAGATAATGTTTCACCAGTCTAGACAAAAAGGTCCCTATTTCTTTGCTCACCTGTCGTTGTGTAGCTTTAAAATAAAAACCAAAACCCTCCGCACATGAAAACCCACAAAGCAGAATTACATATTGTGTACACATGTCAGGAAGAGGTGGCATGATTACCAGATGTTTAGGTCCATCTTAGGAATCAGAGACCATGCAGACCTGAATAATAGGTAAAGAACTGTTTTCCCCATAGTAACATGCTTGTAAGATGACAGATCAGTTCAGGTTTAGAGAAAGTGATCTGTCACTTAATAATGACAAAGTACAAACCTCATGAGCAATATGCTGCTTTCCCTGCTGTTTTGTTTGTTTTGGTTTTTTTGTTGTTTTTTTTTTTCCCCGTGGATGAAGAACAAAGTGGCATCAAGTAATTATTAATTACAGAGATCTTTTTACACGTAGGATAGTAAATTATTGTGCTTCGTTAACAATAGTTAATTTGTTTCTGAGCAAGACTTCTGAAATATTTGAGTAATTTTCTTCATGTTATATACAAAGATTTGAGAGATTAATTGTCCAGATGTTTCCTTGGGTTTTGTTCTCTCTTTCTCACATAATAAAAATCTTTCAGCACATTTTTTTCCCAATAAACCCACAGTCCATCTGTTATACTTTGCCGGAGACATAAAACAGCACTACATGTGTGTTACAATCATTCTAAAAAGTAAATCTTAACCATTTTCTTTTACAAATAAGGTGAAAGATTCCATTTTTATTTGTTAGGTAATGTCTTGATATGTTGCCCTTTGCCCTAAAACACTAACTCTGTTCACTAATACCTTCACCTTTGCTTCTAATGTCATGGGCTAAAACACTCAAATCCCAAGTCAGGCCATCAAGTATTTCTGTCTCTTTCAAAACAGAAACTTTGGAAAAATACAGCAGAGCAAGTCTTTAACAATTGTCTCCTGTTTAAATACAGCACAACTCTTTTAGAGCAGTTTAGAACTTATCTATCTCAGGATGTCATGAGTAAGGTGAATAATGACAGCATGCGTTTTTATTTCTGTGTGTATTACAAGGAGTGTTTGTTCTGTAAACCAAGCGAGTGAAAACACTGGTTAAAATTTAAGAAGTGCCAAAATCTACTTCCTAGATTGCTGCTACAAAATGACAGCCCTGAAGTAGAACTGATAAGGAATTTTTTAGCTGTAGCCATGAAAAATTGGCAGTTTTAAAGCCTGGTTTAGAAACATACTTTTGGGAAGCAAAATTTGAAACCTGCTATTGAGTTCTACTTCAGTTGATAATAGAAAAATAAAATAAATAATTCCAAGAAATATCTTTCACCTCTAGTCCTACAGAGTCCCACACCAAAGGAAAACAAAGAATATTTAATGAAATAGTAAGGGGGTAAGACCTATGTCAGCAGATGTGTTGTAGTCAAAGATTTCCTTCAAATCTGTGGAAGTTCTGTGTAACAACATTCTGAATGGGGAGATGAGACTTGAAGTGGGGTCTATTATTTGCTGGATTATTTCAGAGACTCAAAGGTTTACTACGTCTTCTTGAAGGTTTCACAGAGGGACAAGTCAAAATTGCTAAGTTTGCAAGACCATTGATAAATGTTTTTTAGAAGGCACTTCAGGGTTTCCTCAAGTCTTGCAAGAATCAAGAATCTTTGTTAAGCCACATGCTAAATGAAGCAATACTGTGAAAAAGGTTAGCGTTGTGCATCACCAGTGTTCCCCAGCGGAACAGTCTTCACTGAAAGCAAGGTACAAAGTCTTCTAGCAGGAACTGCTTTGGCTTCAATTGACTTAGAACCCCTCTGAAAGAGACCCGTGAAGACTGGCAGGGAGGGAGTGTGTGTGTAGCAAATTGTATCAGGAGACTCCTGGAAGAGAGTGATGCCAGATAGGGAATTGAAATCAAAGGTATGAATGTGTAACCGCATCCATCTTTTGGGCCTCCCAAAGGAAAACTTAGATAAACTTGAATGAGTTCAGCAGAGGGTCACTTAAATGGGAGGAAGGGTGGTGGTGGTGAAGATGTCATTTGAGCAGAATCCAAAAGGTACAGGCCTCCTGTCTGAAGTCTTTAAGTCATTACCAGAAGTGGATGCTTAAGAACCTAGTTTCTTCATGAAAAAGCTAGCCAGAAGGTGTAGGGGAGGCTAACTGTAGTGACCAAAGGAAGGTGTGAATATCAGTAACCATCAGAGGCATAATGTGGGGGAAATATCAGGAGCAGGAAGATGCAGAAGTACTTAGCAGCTGCAATTGATGTGGAAGACGGAATGGGAAAGCTCAGTGGAAGCAGAATCCTGGCAAGCTGTGGGAGTAGTATCTGGAAGAAAACGGGCAGCTGATGTATGATGTATGAGGCTCAAGGTGAGAATGAACTAAGACTACTTAAGGGCCATCTCTTCAACTTTTGTAACTAGAACCTGAATCACAGATGGGTATAGGAAGGAACACACACCCTGTAGGAACACATAACAGAGAAGACTTTTGGGTACTCAAATTTCCCTCTTTTCTGCTATTGAAAGTGCATGGACCTGGCCTTGCTCAAACAACGAGGAAAGCCACCCTGTTCCACACAAAAGAAACATGGTACTCTCCCTGAAATAACAAACTGTGCTCATCCAAGTAAAACAAACGATCTGCATTAATTAGTAAAAACTAACAAAAGATAATTTGTTTAAATGTTTATATAAACACTATTTCATGTGTGCCAAAAAGATCATAGAAATACGGTTAACATTCAAAAGCACTTCAATGGGTAGGCAATGAGTGAGCTATTTAGAATATTATCTTAATTAGAAGTCTAAGACATTACTTTTATTAGCTTATACCTTACCTTTCAAAACTACATTTAATTCAAAAAAGTTCACCCTAGATTGAACTGTGTCTTTTGAGAACAAAGGTGCTCTTCTCTACCAAGTTATAAAATTGGACATTTTCACATTTCAACACACAAAAATGGAGATATTGCAGTTATTAAACAGTATCCTGATTTTTCTTCAGATGCCTCCCTTGCTAGATCATTACTTTAACTGTTCTGCTCCAGTAGCTATTATCAACATTATGACAAAAATGTGCTTTCATATCTCAAGGAAGACCTGAAATTACTTAAACACAGACAGAATTTAACTCACAATTATCAGTTATGAGTTGAACAACCATTTCTAACAAGTCAGTTCTAAGAGAAAGTGTATTTAGTTCAATCAACCAGAATACTCAAATGCATAGCTGTTGTTGTACAGGATGAAACACAGAGATATTATACTGGCTCCTTGGTTTTCCAGCTGTTACTTGCAGAAACCTGGAGCTTGTAGGATATTTATAAAAGGCCAGGAAATGTTGTAAAGGAAAGCAAATTCATCTATGCTGTGTGTATTTGTGAAATTTCTAAAGAGATTTGTGTACTCACTGGAAAATGCTTAGGATCTGTAAACAAAAAAAAAAAAAAAGATGTTGAACAAACACTACTCATTGTTTTCTGGAAATCTGGTGCTAACCAGCTCTTGGAAAGTGAGAACAATGTTTCAGAAGGGCATTTTTTTTTCCTGGAAAGGCATGGGAGGAGCATAAGTAATAAAGTAGGAGAAGAGATCGAAAAAAAAACTTTGCAAACAGAGTTCTTCCTCTTGTTCTTAGGGGCCAGAAACAAGGAAAGAGTGAGAAAATGAGAAAGCAGGATGAAACTGAGTCAAAGATTTGTACGTAGCTCTGTGATCAGGCTGATTCTCCCTCTCTTGGAGAGACAGTCTGGACTCATCATGATGTGTTTTAAACGACAATGTCAGCATATTGTATCTACTCAAGGCAACACCACAGTATAAACACTGCAACCTGATATCAGGATGCCAGACTGACCATGACCACTTTGTGGCACTCAGCATTTTTAATCACCACAGTCAGTTCTCCATTTTTTCAAGTCCTATTCCACATTAAAAAAAAAAAAAACAACAAAACAACGAAAAAACAAACCCAAAAAGCTAGCCCAAAAGTTTTGGTGAGTTGTGCTGTTTTTTAAGAAGTAACAAAGACTATCATTCACATCCCTCTCTTATCACTGTAAGCTAGTATTATCTCAGCCAGCATATGCTGACATCAAACAATTTTCATTCACAAAGGAAAGAACAAAGAAAGAAAAGTATTCTTCTGATAAAGGCATTCAAAATGACAAATGTCACCTGCTAACGTCTGTACCACTGCCAGAAATCCTCAGTTGGCAGAAAAATCTTCATTTATGTATACTGACAGAAGTTCAATCTTTTTATGTTGTTACAGAAATGACACTATATAAATGCTTAGGAAAAAAGCAGCTGAAAGCTGGATATAACTATCTCTGTAATCATACCCTGGCTTTTGGTGCCTCTGAAGGGATGCTGTATTGTTAGCTTTTTAATAATGCTTAATAAACATTCAGCAACATCCATTATAAATGGTGGGTACCATATGCAGAGCTGGGTGGGGTCATTCTTTACAGCAACTCACCATATGGTATCCCTATGAATGTGGCCCTGATAAAAGTAATCTATTGAACATGAATGACTTACTCTGCTGCTGTAGTATTAAATTACTTTCCTTCCTCCCCCATTCATTTGCACTAGGAGTAACGTTGATTCACCTGCCTATCTCACGCTGCAGCTACCATGTTCTCCAGCTGCTTGTATCACCAGGATTTAACAGGCTGTTACATTATTGTACTTGCATTTGGTTTGCACAGTGTGAGCAAAGAAAAAAATATGTGGGAAAATGTTTAAAAAATCCAACTGATGAATCCTATGCCCTTCCCTCAGCTGCTACCACTGTAACGAGGCTACAAAACTTTTACCTGACTAAAGATTTCTGGGTCAGAGTGAACAATTAGAATTCAATCATCATTTCTCCATTTCCTTTTGTGTGTTTAGAGCATCCAGTTTCACTGGAGAGTCACAATAAGGTGCTGCATCTGGCCCGAGATCATTGACAGCGAACAGAGGAACAAACAAATGACCTCTCTGTATATAACTATTTGTAAAGCAGGTAACCTATTCCCCTTAAATTGGAGCTTACATATAACTACATGAAAACCACCTGTTTCATGGACAGTGTCTCTTCCCCCACATTGTCCTTCCCATTGTAACAATCTCTTACCTTTAGGGGCTTTCTGTCAGCCAAGACACGCTACCATTGTGGCTGGATCTACATATGGTTCTTGGGGACCATATGCCTGTATTGACTTGACTGGCTGGCTCCTATCAAAGAGACTATTTCATTTTGATCTTTGTGCAGTAGAGGACTTAACTTCAAGGTTCCTTTTCCAACAGCAGCAGATCTGCACAAAACATGCAAGACCGTAGTTGTCTGTCTGTTAATTTAACTGAAATCTATTGTGGGTTCAAAGTTTCGAGGAGAAAATGCAGACAAATGATAATAATCTCACCTAAGACTTATTGCCTTAGGAAGTTAGGTTAAAAGGTAATTATATTAACAGTGGCCCAGGATATATTACCCACTGTATATTTCTTCCTCCCTATTTTTTTTTTCTGATAGTTTTCATAAAGAAAGTTACAGGAAATAAGATTAATTTTAATAGATACACAAATAAAATAAATCCCTTGATAGTTTATTAACAGTTTTGTCAAAAACCCACAATTTTTAGAAGACAACAGAAAATCTATCAGACTAAAGCCCCTTCTAAACTATGAGAAAAAGCTTAAACCATAAAGAGATAAAAATGTTTAGATATCCAGGTATCTCAATTCCTTATTATTAATAAAATTAACAAGGTGATACACAACAGATGTATCACTGCTGTTCTCAGTATTTTGTTTCCCCTCAACCCACTAAGTAATGCTATGTTCAGTCTTAGATCCTGAACTTTTAAACATTTAAGTAGTGTATAAATTTATCTAGCTGAGGCGTTCCAATGAAATCAGTGAAGACATTCACAGGAGCAGATCTGTGTGTGTGGTTGGGTGCCTGCAAGATCGGGGCTTAGATAATGAGCATTTTATGGCAACTTTGTGCTATTTATTTGGACTGAGGCTCAGCCACTAGCATACTTTCCTAAAGATGTTAATCTGAACATACATTAAAAGACACTGGGAACCAGTGTCCAGATGATCAGGAAATTTTAGTTAACCAAAATATAAATATAAGACTTTTAGAACTGTCACAACAGTCACATTGCTTATATGTCACAACCCCTTCTCTGGTCTCTGCTTTGTTTACAGGACTAATCATTTCTGGGCTGAGATAGTCCAATGTCTGCAAAATATGCAATATCAGTCACTAAACATAACATTAGAAAAACCAATTAGTATGTCTTAGTGGAAGGTTGTTCTGCACATACAACCTTCTCGTGAACAATTCAGTGAGTATTCAATATATCTATCACTAATATATCACAATTCTTGCGGGTTTTAGGAGCAGAGCGCAAGGTAATTTTCCATATCTGTGCAGATATAATACAATGAGCTCTTGCTTACTATGCTGGCTTCCATATTTTTATAGTGTTTTAAAACCAGAGAATAGTAATAAGACCTTTATTTTTTCTAACAGATATAAAATTTTACAGGAAAACTTATTGCTTGAATATGTAAAAATTACAAGGAGTTATCAGGGTCCCATAGACAGGATGCCTGTTGAATCCAATTACTTGATTGCCACTGCATTCCACAGGGCAAGACATCACATAAAGGAGTTAGCAGAAGTAATGTAGCATGTTGATTATTCCTTTCTATTGGAAAAATGAAAAGAAGAAACAACACAGGCAAAACCCATTAATTGATTCCTACTGTGTGTGCAATATAAATATGCAGGTACATAGATGAGAGAACAAAAGAAATAGCATACAGAAGACAGTGGTGAAGCTGCTTTGAAGTTGTAATCTCTAAGTGTCTGTCCCAGCGTAAAAGTGTTTGCATTGATGGTGGACAAAGTGGTAGAAGAAAAAGTATCAGAACTGCTGGAAACTACCTGACAAAGGATCCCTTCTGCTAAATCAGGAGGAGCAACACTGGGAATTTTTGCCACTTAAATTTCACCATGTAGATGCAGATGAAGTCCCACTCTAGAAATGAAGAGAGGGCATGCATGGGAAACAGAGAGGCTGCTGACAAGGGAGAAAAAGTGCTGAGCCACTGCTGTTTTAGCTGGAGCACTGACAGCAAAATTGTCCTTGGGAAGTTTGGCTACTGTTTTTGCTATCTTTATTCTGAGCAAATAGGAACTGAGTATATTGTATATTCAGGGTAATATCTACATGATCCATGTAGGATGAGCAATGTATTGCAGACACCTCACTGATTCCTCTTTTCACATGAGTAAAAGGGGCAATGAAAGAAGTGCTATACGAGTGTTCACAGATATTAATTACATTCCCCATCTTCTGCTGGCAGCACACAACATGACTGTTCAATTTATGCCAGTGGTGCTGTACTTCATGGCAGGGCTCATACACAGAATAAAACAATGATGAAAATTGTTAGGGATGCATCTAGGATATGTACTCTGGTCGCTTCAACATTCTGTGCTTTCTTAATAAAGTTAAACTGTGTAAAAAGAATTAGTAAGAAAGCAAGTTTCATGCACAGTAGAAACTAATGAACAAGTTATTGCATTTATTGGGAGCTTTTTTCATTTTACAGGGGTATGTTTAGAGAATTTCCCTCCTCCACATTCCTTCGTGCAGCAGCCTTGTTGCATGACTAAACTGAAAGGGGGACTTTATTGCTTTGACCTACAATTTTAGTTTTAATTTTGTAGAGTTTTAATGTTATGGATAAAAGAAAACAGAGGAGAAAATGGGCATTGCCTTAAAGAACTCACTAGAAAGCACAAGTATGGATTAGTACATGTGCACAACAATAGTATTTCTGTTTGCAGCATTCAGGTGCATATTGATGATGCATCATATTAAGAGAGGAAAGCCAGAAATGAACCCAAATCACTTGACACTGTTTTGCTGCAGTGCACAGCATGAGCTAGTTTTCTCATTCTCTACGCATTCTTAGCAAAAGAGGAACTCCACATAGATTAGCACCTCCCTCCTTCTCCTGTATCCTGCCTAATCTGAAAATGAACAGTCTTTCCAGTCTCTTTTTTCCCCACTTACAGAAATGAGGCAAAATTGGCTCACGCATATTAAACCAAAAGATTTCTTTCTAGCACATTGCACCTTAGAAATTCATCATTACAATTCAAATGGATTGACAGATTCTCTCAGTCAGGCTTTGAGGACATCCCTAGTGTCCTCTTTGCCAGACTTAGGAAGCTTAACCAAAGTTGCAACGTGGTGGCAAAGACTCACATTTCTCACTCTAGCGGGAGTAGCGGCTGCACGACGATTTGGTCCCAGACTTCTGCTCTCTCTAAAGAAGTCAAATGAGAATGCACAAAAAGGCACAAAAAGTCAAGATTCCAGTGAATCCATAAAGTCCATCAGATTGTGGAAGTCTGTCTCCCCTCTGAAAGAAGAATTACACTCATCTCTCCCATTCAGTACACTTAGTGTTTTATTGCAGCACTTGCCACACACAGCAACAATTTGTTACTGCCCGAGATGAACTGACTTAATCCTATTCATTTGTGTATGTCACAGAAATTTAATAGTGGGGAAGAAGTAGAGTATCTAAGGATTTTAGGTAACCAAACCAGCACCTAAACAAAGCTAAGGAAAGGACCATCCAAAGCCAATCAAGGTCAGAACTGGACTATGAGGATCCAAAGGTACAGGAAGATGTGCAGCACAAGCCTTTCAGCATTTTGAAACCCCTGAAATAAAAATAATTTCAGCATGTCTCCTACTTCTATCTCCTGCCCAATATTCCCTCCCTTCTACATGTCTATAA
This sequence comes from Todiramphus chloris collaris, assembly GCA_025345505.1. Classification (NCBI taxonomy): domain Eukaryota; kingdom Metazoa; phylum Chordata; class Aves; order Coraciiformes; family Alcedinidae; genus Todiramphus; species Todiramphus chloris. The sequence continues at coordinate 8,979,399 of JANVCC010000068.1, read as the reverse complement.
CTGGATCAAAGCACAGATTCAACTCACCACACCAGTCTTAATGTAAGGCTGAGGTGAGAGGAAGGATGAAGAGTCAAATTAGGATAAGATGGGTCTACTCCTTACAGCAACCACATGTCTTTAGCTTCACATAAATCACTTTGAATCTGCATTATTAGTACGTTTCCTAAAGCCTTTCCATTAACATAAATACAGTAGCACATCTAGACATGAGACTAAAACCAACCACCAACTGTTTTACATGGAGAGGAGAAAGCATCTTTCTTAGGAGAGAAATAAATAATTAAAATCTATGATGTAGTTTGTACAGCAGACCCCACTACAAAGGAAGGAATCCAATAGGAAAGAAACACCTTGCCAGTTTTTTTTCTAATCACAGTGCTACCTGGTTTCCTTTTTTTTTTTTTTTACTTTTCAGTTGTAAGCCATTTGGGATAGATCATTCTTTTATTGTATGTTTCAGTCATTTCTGGCTGATGGGAGTATAAGAAAAAAAAAGGAATCATGTCCTCATTATGCAGAAACCTCAAAAGCATTTTTCAAAATTATTTTTTTAAATCTAAACAAATTCAAAAACCAAAATGAAGATCTGAGTAAATTTAGTATAAATAAAATACGATGATTAAAAAAAAAGTAAATATTAAACCCTAAAAATGTCATGGTAACGAAGGAAAGTTGTGTAGTCAACTGTGACTTGTAACCATTCTGTTTTGCAACTAGGAAATCTTATTTACCCCGAGATCATGTTTTGATTTTGTTTTACAAAGACCCCATTAGTTATATAATTGTTTGGTAGTCAAAAGGTAGCTGCAAATTGCCACGGACCAGCGTAGAATTGCTGTCTCTGCCAGAATCACATTGGGCATGTGCCTACACTAGGGTTCAACACCATTCAGTGTGAGGAACAGTGTTATCTTCATCCCAAAGACCACCTAGAAAGTGAAGTTATACTAAACCAACCACAAGATCAATCTGAAGTCTTAGTAGAAGTCAGAACCTATAAAGCTGAGAAAGTTGCTGGCACAGGTGCCAGGTTCAGCACTGACAGGTTACTTGGTTTTCTCAATGGCCATGACAACAACATTTTGAAAAGAAATTTCTCAGGAGGCACCAGAAAAGTCCACCACCAGCCATTGACTCAGGCTGTAAAAGTCTATCCTTAAGAGGAAGCTCTAAGCACTTGATTCAGAAGTCAATGATTTAGAGGGACAAGACCTTTTGAAGACCAGACCCACACACCTGCAGTCATTTTGGCTTGCACTGTTTATTCCCTCCCAAAATTATTCTTTTTTTTTTTACCCCCCTCCACACCAATCTCTGCACAAACAGTGAAAACACGGACAAGATGTAGGAGAAGCAGAAGCCTGAAAATCACCAGAAAGCACTCATTCTTCACTGGAGCAGTCCTCATGGCACAACAGAAAAGGTCAGGGATAGTGGATCATGTTACACAGTCGTATTTCTCTGTTTCACTCAGGCATGCTACAGATTGCTGCCTTCCACTCACCTAAGTAGGTAACCAAGAACATCTGTGAAAAATTCACAACTAAAAGGTTTAAACTAAGCCCTTTTTAAACTGTTTTGTTTTTTTTTTTTTTTTTGGGAGGGGGATTCAGGAGCAGAATCAACTAAATAACGTTCAAGCACTGCAATAAAAGATGCTGTTATGATGTCATTTTAATACACCATAAGCTAAATAGGCACATAAATAGATTAAAAATAAACCCGTGGATTTTATGGTTAACATTGCATCTCCCTTAAAGTTTTAAATGTAAAACAACTTTCAGAATGATTTCTTCTATATGACAGTATTTGTAGTGAAAATAGATACTTCCTGCTCTGTTACACACCTTGTGAAGAATGAAAGCTGCACTTCTGCCTTATTTTGTTTAAAGTGCCAACTATATTCCACTCTACTCACACCTGGTATTCAAAGCAGAGTGGTTTAATATTTTTTTTATATTTTGACATGTAAAACCATGACAAATGGTTTTGCAAAGTGCTCTGTGTTCAGAACTATGGATAGCAGATACTTTTGTACAAGCTTCCAATGACCCTGATGACACCATCATACATCATTATAGACCTGACACAGCTCTTATTCCTCAACAAATTTATTTTTATTTCCGAGGGGAAAGAAAATGACCATCTGGGTCAGACTTGGCTCAAAGTGACACTAAATTGGCAACCTCAGTCTTGAACAACTCCAGCAGCGAGAACTCAGAGAATAAAAATGTGTGTCCTGAAATGGTGCCAGGTCAAGCGAGGTTTAAGCTGGCATGAAAATATGAGAGAGAAGCTGTACAACATCTAAAAGTGCTTTCTTTGAGAATAAAAGGTGAAAATGTCCACATGAACAAAAAAACCTAATATATCTGTTGACCATAGTGTGAAATAACTCTGTGTTAACAAGTAATGAAAAGTATCTTGGATACGTAGCACATGTTTTAAAAAAAACTCCAACATTCTTCTTCAGGACTGAAAGTGTTAAAGCAAAATTACATTTCACAGTTTATAAGTTAAGAACACAAACAGGAGACTGCTTCCAGTATCCTGGCACACACATTAAGTTATAGCATTACAAATTCCCAACTTACCTAATATCTTCAATTTATTTATGTCTTACTTGTATTAGCAGGGTAATCATCCCTGCCTTACTAATGATACTGCTTAAGGAATCCTGGCACATACTTCCTTAGTAATAAGTGCTTCGTTTTGTCAATGACTTCACTTAAAAAAAACCAAACCAAAACAAAACAGTTTTCCAAGATCTGCTTATTTTTACAGAGCTTGAAAATTAATTAGCACCTCCACCTTTTATAAATTCTTTTATCTTGGGAAAAACGATAGTCCAAACTGCTGTACTATTTACATGTCCCAGGTTTGGCTTCAACTGTCTCTGGTTTGAGTATTTGGACTCATGATATTTTTATTGCACTTTTCTTTGTCAATGTCAACTGTAAACTGTTTTCTTTGGTCAGCTGGTTACTCTGACCAACAAATCTCCCTTCTTCTAGTACCAGTGAGATAGCTGTCAGTTAGAGGTTTGGCATACTTAAGACTCTGCTTCACTACCCAAGATCCCAGAAAAATAAAAGATAGAGAGACAGACCCATAAATCATATGAAGAAAGAAAACATTTGTATTATACTAGAAGCCCAGTAACACCACTGAACTTAAGAATTTGGCAGCCTTCATGTTACAACAGAATTTTCAGAGGCCATAAACATTCACACTGGACTGAAACTTGGCATGAAGTGATTCCATTTGACTGATCCACATTTTACCCTAAGCTCTATTTCTCATTCAAAGGCAGAGTTGGTACACAGCACTCTCTATTCATAACAGACTTGTGCCACTGCTAGAGCAAACTCTAGTGGCTAGTTAAAAGCAGAGCTCTGGGGAAGGGAATTTTTGCAGTTATGTAAGGAAAATTACCATGATCTGCTTCAGGCTTTGCCATCATCTTTTTCTTCTATACGGAAAAAACATCATCAAAAAAACCCAACCCCTACACAACTCCTCTTCCCTCTAAATGGACTCACATGCGACTGCATACCAAAACAGCTTCTGGGCACGTCCAGTTAAGTTTTATAAAGTGTTGTTTTTACCACCCTCTGATTAGCTCTAAGCTACTCCATGAGGGTGGTACCAAATTACAAGATACAGGTGCCTCTCTAAGGTACAGTGCAGCACATACAAAGTAATAGACCTACATTACACTTTATGGAAAGTTAAGCATGGATTTCTTTACAAGATTTCATGGTGAATTGTAGTTTAGGATTATATTGCACATTGTTCACCAGTAAATTGATGCCTAAAAATACTCTTTAATCAAGTATGGTGGCCCTTAGGAGATGGAAGAGGCAAGAAATTAATACCCAGTTAGATATCATTGGAGGTATCAGCTGAGATGTGGATCTATTGAAGATAATGAAGAAAATACCTAAAATAAATAGATAAATTTGGAGTGTTCCTATTTGGAGTGGAAAGATGGTACCTAGAAGGCAGAGACCTAGTCATGCTAAGACAAACTTGGCTTCAGTGACACCTTTAAAGTCTTTAAGATGCCAGACCAATGTGCTGGAAGCAATTCAGGATTAAGAGATGATTAATCCCAAGATTAAAAAATCTGGAATGAAAGACAAGGCTTAAGGGAAAACCTCAATAAAATGCTTTAGAGAGAAAAATTGCCACACTGTAATGTAAATCAGAAAGTGGAAGTGAAAAATTACCATTGGCTCAACTATAAGGCCATTTGCTACAAGATTAGTAGTTAGTTCTTAGCATAACTGAAGCCTTCATTTTGTATCAATGCTAGCGAATTAGTGTAGCAAATATTAACAAATGTATTAACTAATCTTGGGTAGGCTTTCACTACACTGAAGAAAAATGGATTGAGTTTTATTCAGTAACTATATATCACATGTTTGCAGACATATGTAGATTTCCCTTGGAACTTTACTTCTACATCCCAAGATGGTATTTGCTTTCTTACAATGGTGTGACTTTGCTGACTAATGCTCTGCTTCTGTGCTAAAATAACATCAGTGCTCTCTTCTATAAAGCTGCTCCCGTTATCCCCTCCTTTACTTGTGCACTTTATCATTCTTGCATAGGAGCCCAAGTGTACTGCTGTGAACTGGTCCTTAACAATTTTCATCCTGTTTTTTTTTTTCCTCTGTATTTTTCCCCATTTTACAAGATAATTTGATCTGCCCTCCCCACAGCAACCTACTCCCAAGATTTCCCAAACAATTTTTCAGATCTAACAACAGTATCCTCCTGTGGCTCCTATTCCCTGTACAAGAGATCAATGGATGTTATGTGAAAATCTGGGTAAGATCAGGGGAAGGCTGCATTTTTCCTTCCATCAAAAGCAAACCACTGGGTCTTTTTCTGAAGAGTTGTGCTCTTCCCTTGATGGCTCTGAAACAGTTTGAATCTCAGACAGCTATTTGCCCTTACTGGTGTAAAAGCTGTGCACCATTGCTCTTCGCACATTTGCACTGGGAGAAGGGACATTTTGATGAAGTCCCACTCACTCTGCTGGATGATTATTGCTATTTTGTCCACTGTCACTTTAAAAAAATTGAAATTGAGCTGAGAACAAAAGTTTTTTCCACTGCTAAAACATATTAGCACTGACAATGATGAACACTGGTTTTGTTAACACTGACACATGCTTATAACTGCTGTGACTCAATCTCCTGATATCATACACAACACTAAGTGAAAGTAGACTGAATTTCAAAGGAGTGATGCAAAGACCTGGTAGGCTTATTTCAGACTCCATGGAAATATAATGAAAGTGTACATAATTGTTGTAGAAAATCGGATGGGATTCACATCACACTGCTTATACTCAGCACAGGCCTAAGGCATACATAAGAAAATGATGGAATTATTTTTCAGGAGGTAAAATAAATAGGTAATTTATTATTACACTGTTAACACTAGGATTTTCAAGAGGTCACTCCCTCTTCATATATATGGTTGCAGAGTGAATATATACATATCTGCTGGAAGCCTTTTCTAAAGGCATTCTCAATAAAACCAAGAACTCTTAAGAAGAATGACAAATGCTTGAGTAGTCACATACTGACACAGCATAAGTGCTCTGCATTCCTTTACCCATTGTCAACAGAGTCAAAACCTTTCAGAATTAAAAATTTATGAAAGTAAAAGTTAGTAATTTTTTAAAAAGAATCCAAATGTGCTATTGTAAAGTACCTGCAACTATGGGAATATATTGTTCCTGTATTCCATATTTAAATAGCACATTCACGACCCACGAAGCACTACTATTTTTCTAATTAAAGAAGTATGGGTATGAAAGGTAAACCCATCATTCACTAGTGTCATGTAATTGTGCTTGGAACAAAAACTGTAATGTGCCCTGAAAACTCTAATGAAACCAGTCACTTTTGATGACAAAACCTGAATTCTAGTGGACAGCTTCATTTCTAAAGATAGAAATCTGTATCTCCCTATGCAGCACAAAGAATCCCTAGACAGAGTGTTCCTAACTACTATTTGTCCCTACAGTTTCAGTTTTCAAACATCTTCCCCTCTGCTACCTTTCTAGGGTTATTCCATTTTAATGACAGAGCTGTCACTTTCAGACAACTGGCCACAAAGACCTTTCATTTTGGTGAAAGTAAAAATGAAATCACAGCATATTTTTTAGCCAATACATACAAAGACACTATTTTGTTTTGAGACCTGATATTTTTACAGGGCAGCAAACCATAGCATACCACAGCCAAACTGAAGATGACATATTGTTAATACTTGGAGAGGAGTTAGACAAAAAATACAAGTAATGTAAAAAAACCCAAAAAAAAACTATGCAAGCTGAAGTAAAAGAGAGTTTAATTATTCCCAATATCTCTCCCTGAAATCAGTTGTATTAATCAGCATTTAATGTGTCACAAATACAAGGAAGAAATAGAGTTCAAAACTGAAGACACTGTTATTAAACTTAAAATCATGATTAACGATTAGGAAAATTTCCATTGTGGAGTGCATTGTTTTAAGAAAACTGAATTAAACTAAATTTAAAAAAACCAAACTCACAACAAAACTTGAACACATTTAAAATTGAAAAGTAAAAATAAAACCACCTAAGTTGTTATTTGTAAGCTCGAATCAAGAATCAAAATTAAGTGCATCAGTTTAGTGTGAAAGATGGCAAAAGCTGAGATGCCTACATGAATCAGTCTAAAATGAAAAGGAAAATTTAATTTGGCCTTTTCAGGGGGAAAAAAAAAAAGATTAAAAAAAAAAAAAAAAGAAAATCCTTAAAATTTAAACAGATATAGCAGGGAAAAAAAAGACTAAGCTCTTCTCCCTTTATAGACAGGTCCCTCTTTCATCCAGCTGGCATGCTGACTACATTCATGTATTGACACCTGACTTTACTGTACCACGTATTGGTTTAACATCAAATTGCTACAGCTGAGAGCTGGCTGAAATCACAATTAGATTCCAGACAGACAAAAAATTAAATTCAACATTTTCTGCATTACCAGTGAACTATTTTGACTTAAACAGGAGATGTTTGAAATTAATAATCTAGTATGAAAATAGCCTTAACTGAAAGAGCAGTCCATCACCTTGATCTTTGGGAATGAATTTTGATTTTCATACTCAATTATGAAATTTCCAAATTGCTGCAGAACTCTGAAGGAGTAGTTTAGTGTCTATGTTCAGACTCTTACTCCATTCCCCCTTTTTCAAATATATAGTTCTACTAGAGAATTTAACACTAAAACTTGTGAAACATCACAGTTAAGTTCATCTCACCATTCTAACTCTGGGGTTTTTTTTGTGCATGCGGAATATGAGGCAGTCTTAATTTCACAGTCATGAATCTCAAATGTAATAGGCTGGAATTTTCCTTTTTTTTAATTTATTTTATTTTTTCCTCGGAGGGGGGAATGGAGAAAAAAGAATGATTTTTCCTTTCTTGGCCTAGTTTCATAGATATAAAGACTGAGTCCTCCTCTTAGAGGACTGAAGTTGAATTGGCAATGACAACGTGGCCTTTAGCTTTCATCTGCATGGACTGTTAAAAAAATATTCTTCCATTGTTTCTTGATAGCAGCCTTCATAAACACCGGTATCTCCAACAGCCTGAGCAAGGCTGAGATGGAGAAAGGGAAATACTAAGCATCAGGAGGTGCTTTTTATGTACTGTAGAAGCTCTCAAGGGGGAGATTGCATCTGACAAATCTGTGAAATTTCTGACTAGCCAACTGCATATACCTGGACCTTGCCATGCTCTGTTGGAAGATGAAGCCTTAAAAGACACCTCTACACACACATTTGGAAAAAGGAAGTTCAGGAGAACTCTTTTAATTTGAGACTTTTTTTGATGTTCTGAATTTTAACTCCTGAATTTGGTTTGCTCACTGATTCCTAGCTATTGCTCCCCATCATCAATTTCTACACCCAAAGATGAGCAAAGCAAAATAAATTTTAAGGATTAAGCATTCTAAATGTCTCACAGAACAATTCAAGAGGACATATTCATGCACAGATGATTGGTCATGCACACATTCACTATTTTTCTGCCTCCAGCAGGTCATCATTTACTCCTGGAGATCAGACAAATGTTTCTTCTTTATTTGAACTGGATATGTTCCAGCTAAACAATAAAAAGCTAAACAATAAAAAATGCTTGCAGAGGAAGCCAAGAAAATAGCAACTCTGTAACTATTGTAAGAATGTGCAATTTTATTTGCAATAAAATGAAGAAGAAAGGAGGGGGACAACCTGTACTGTATGATTACCAGCTGGAGGAAAAAGTCAGTGTACTACAGTTTGTTAGAAAAAAGCTTCCAACAACACTGTTGCATTGAATTTAAAGTTGTCTATTGAAGGTACACTTACCCTAGGAAATTATCACAATAATATAAAGTCTCCTTTGAGAAAATCCTTACTGTACCCAAAACCTTATATTATATTATTGTATTATATTATATTACAAACATTTGTAAGCAGTGACACAAATAAATAATTACAGAAAGTGTCAAGTGGTCCTTTTGGTATGACCACTATGAACTGAATGTTCACTCCTACTGTTTTGTAATATGCTTACAGTGTTGATTACTGCTCTCTGAGTGACCTGACATACTTCAGCATTCATGAAATTTCTAGTATAATGATTCACTTCTGAATGTTTCTGAGTTAGCTTTACTGCCCTTTTCTGCTGTGTGAATATCTTTGAGTTTGTCCTCACCAAAACCAGATTGTGAATATTTTCAGAAAGAAAAATAAACACTCCCCTCCTCACTCTTCTCTCGTGATTGATTTTAAGTATTTGTTAATATTTCTTTAATGTGCTCTCCGAGTAGGCTGAGGTTCTGGCTTTCAAACTCTTCTGTCTGATAACAGCTGAAACCATGTCCTACTTCAGGAGTGACTTAATTGGTAACCTGTTGTATAAAAAGTGGGTACCATATTTTTCTCTTTCAGTCGAAAAATGAGTAGACCATCTACCCTGATGAAAATTCATCTTTCAGCATTTGATTGCAAAAGCTTGGAATTATTATTGGAATTATCTTTTCAACCAGACTGGATCTGGTTGAAAATCAATGTGTTCTTCTATATCAGAGTTAGGCTCAAGGGGCCTTGGGATACAAATTCAAAACTTGCCTTGCTCAGTCGTATCTTCATTCAAAGTGACTGGATGTTATGAATCTTATTCTGAGCCACTAAATTTCTCCTGTGCTCTAGGAAGGGAGATCAGGCACCTCTATTAGTTGTCCTGTGGTGGTAGAGCTGGTAGCAGCCCTAGAGCACCAACTATTAATTCTAGACACTGAAGCTTAGACAATTTGCCAGAAGAGACTTCAGTGACAGAAGTAACTGTCTTCAATACTGCCACTGCTTTCTTCCCTAGTCATTTCAAAGGAGAATTCAGTCACAAACTCATTTATCAAAAGCATAAAATTCACCCTTTGCATTTTTTTTTGAAACTGAGCACCAGTTTTCTCTGCAACAAAAAAGCAGCTCATTTTGCACTAACAATGCAATCACACTGTCCTTCAGGAGAAAGGCTCTGTTTGTAATATATTCCGTTCCTCGGTGTTATTTATACAACATCTACTTAATTCACTGGAAAAAAAATGTTAGAAAAGACTGATCTCTCAAAATATATAAAAAAAGGAATATATGCCAATCAATAGAAAATATTCTGTACCATGTATGTGAAAATCTCTGAACACCCTCATTCATTATTCAGTGGATGAAAAAGAAGGAAGAAGAAACTGTTAAAGGATAAGGAAAATTATTATTACTGCATTGTTTTCTAAAATTAACTATTTCAAGCTGCTTAACCTTAGCTCAGAACACTCTGTGTTGGACTAGTGCTCTTATGAAGAGGAATCTGCTGCAAATTAAAAGCTTGTCTGCTGCTTTTGAAAATGAAAACCTTGAGAATACTTATAAAGTGAAGCCATCTCCTTTCCCTTTTTATTGATTTGAGAATGAGTCACATTTCAAATGCTTATTCCCATGTGTCATCCAGATAAGACCACCCAAAGTTATTAAATTTTGAGTAAACTGTCAGTTTTTCAAACCTTCAGTAGTCCTTTGCACTCATCCCCTCCTGACCTCATCTATTCAGCTCTCAAATACAAGTGTTAAGCAGGACAAAGAGCCACATGCCCCAGCTTCTTTAAAAACACAAAAAGAAAGGGCAAAAATCCTAGAACCTAACGCCTTTTTATTCAAAAAGATTGGTAAGAAAGATGAAAATTTCCACCAAAACCAGAACTCCATCCCCAAAAGTCCAGTATCACAACCCCTGCTACAGTGACAGAGGCCACAAGCTTCTGCTTTAACTAATCTCAACAGGTGGTGTAAATCTGATGCAGTAATATTTTCAATTAATACAGATCACCAGGTGACCAGTACTGGGAATTAAATCTTATTGGTTTAAGCACTTGCAAAATGGCAATTACATCTTATTTCTGGACTATTCGTCTTTTAGAAATATATACACAAAAACCAGGTAGTTAAGAAGTGTTAGACTTTGGAAAACATTACATTCCACTCCACTATTTTGTGGTTTTGTCTTCAATAAATGCATACGTTGTATTCCCAAACATGCTCAGATCAAATAAAAGATTTGTTTGTTTTCTGCTTTCCCACTAGAACATACACTGCACTGCCAGTAAATTCATCAAAAGCAATTTCCAGCCCATGGGGCTGCCTTCCAGCAGGTCTATGCATAACCTGTACACCAGTACCTGGTGTTGTTCCTCCTCAGGTGTAGGACTCTACACTTATCCTTGTTGAGGACACAACCTCTATATAAGAAAAATACAGTTGCTAGAAACCAAAAAGTGCTACTGTGAAACTCAGACCACAACATTGCAAATGATCAATACTGAGAACACATGTCCTGGTTATCCAGATACCCATTAAAATCACAATGTTTAGAAGAGCTCTCATCTTTTGTTTTATTTCAAGTTAAAAGAAACATTTACAAAATAAAATTGAAATATAAAGCAGTCTTCTACTCAGTTTCTAGAAAAAGTACTATTCTTATGCTAACCTTAAACACCTGTTCACTCCAAGATGATGTATTTTCTTTATACCTTCTTACATCATTGTACTTATGTTAGGGTTTGGGTTTGTTTGGTTTTTTGGGTTTTTTTTTTTTATTGTGGGTTTGTCAGGGTTTTTTTTTTTGTATGCTACTTTATAGAAAACAAAGCAGCATATCCACCTCTCACTAAATTCACCTGGCACATCTCCATTCACAGAAATCTGATTTGAATTACATCTTCTATAAAGCATAAATAAGGATGGCAATAGGCATTATACTTCTTTTATGAGAAAATATTTGAATTTATGGGAATGTGGCACAGATGTATACACTCACTTGCAACTAAAACATTCCTTCTTACCCAGACTGTGGATCACACAAGAAGCTATACGTTCAATACACAATGGAAGGAACATCATTAAATGTTGCAGTGCAAGCATAACCACCTAACTGGCATTTTATTTCTTAAATAAAAATGCATAAAATAAAGGTGCTGAAGGAAATAGACACCGAGTATTTTCAGACAGTATTTAAATAGAAGATCTTGTGATCCTGTCACAAGATCTTTAATAAACTGATATGTCATTCCAAATAATGTCAAAATAATGTGGGAGAACTACAAAAGGATTTGAGTGGCAAGATCGCGATAATAATGAGTAATGGAAATTGTTTATCCATAATAGGTAAAGACAGAGACAAGAAAACAATATGCTTCTTTACCTGGAAAGGAAGATGATAAAAGGAATATGATAGGTGGGTATAAAATCATAGCCTTGAGAAAGCAGAGCAGAAGCAAGTATTCAGCGTTACATACATGGCAGGATTAAGGAGCAGTCAGTAAGATTTACAAGCAGGGGTCCAAAGGGATTGCGGAAGGCATTGCCATGAATGTTTCGGGGGAGGCTCAAATAGAAATGAAACAAAAAGGAAAATTTCAGAGAAAAGCCCCATTAGTAACATCAAATATTATTAGCCAGATACAAACTCTGGCTGACGCAGGGAGCCACAAATGGCTGATGCCAGAAGCAGTACAGTGGGGAAGGTCAATTTTACTCTCCCTGCTGCTGCTTTGCTTTCCTAGAGGCCAGCTCCCAGTCATAACTGGAGACAGCATACTGGGCTATGTCCTCACCACACTAGGCAAAGCACTTTGGTCTGATACATTGCAACCATTTCCAGGTTCTTAATTTGAGCCCACAACAAAAGACTAAATTGAAACTCAAGGAAGAACATGCTTTCCCCATCCTGTACCATCCAATGGCAGATCAGGTGCACACTCATGATAGGGAGAACACCACACTCCGTGAGACATAGGAATGCAGTAAAGCAGCGTGCTGGGGAGTCCAGCCTTCACTGTGTGGCCTTCCTGAAGAACAAACTCATTTGGATGTGCCAGTAGCAGAAACATTTAGCTCAAACATTAGCTGATCTTTGATCCACATGCAACTGTTTTACTGGAACTAAATTTCAATCAACTGACAACCTGCTAAAACACGTTCATATTTCATTAGATATATTTGGAACGCTTGGCCCTCTAATGGGTTATTTAATCTATCACTGTACAACACAATTAGGTGAGACCGATACAAGTATCCATAAATCATTCTTCCCTAATATGTTTCATGTGTTGGTTCACACATACACACCTTCACTGCTGATGGTTCCCACTGTGAGCATAGTTAGTTTATCTGCTGCCTAAATATTTTTAGTTCTTCTCAATCTAATCTAAAACATACCCGGTACTGAGTGAAGAGAGTCATATCTATATTTGTTATAAGTTTTAATTTATGAGTTCCAAGGTGAGCACTCAAACAATTTGAGAATCAAGTCTACACTCTAGCATAACCAACAAAAATGATAATATGAAACAAGTACTTATCACATTCTGCTTAAACTGTAAAGAAAATCAGGTGCATTTCAATCCTTGCATATAGAGAGTATAAATACTCATTTACAAAGGATCATGGAATGTGGCTTAGTAAAATTATTAATGGAAATCCAATGCAAAAAAATCATAAATCTAATTATTATCAAATATCTATGTGCTAGTCCTATCGGCAACTAAGTTGTTCTCTGCTCTTGAAAATAAAATTGGATTCATATAACCAAACTTCTGTGCCTGTCTCCAGAGGCCAAGAACAGAATCCCAGTCCAATTTGTTAAATCTTTCAAGTCACAACATTTAGCAGGCCAGATAAAATAATCTGAGATATTGCTTTGAAAAATTGCTGTGGAGAAGTGTCTTAGAAGCATATGCTTTCATAGAGAACACTTATCCACTTCAAGCTTTTATTCCCAACTCCCTTGTGTAGACTTGAAGAAAGTTTCACTCATTTGCCATCCTGCTTGTATGACAATCTTTCTGTGTCATGGCAACAGTTCTGCATTTATGGGACTGTCTGCAGCTCTGCCTGCGGGAGAAATACCCTTTGACCCTATGGGACAACGGCAGATTTGTAGGTCTCAGTCTTCATGGACTTCAAACTCATTTCTACAGCTGTTTACTGTAGAGCTAGCTTTACTGGCAAAAAATTTTCTCTGAAGTCCAGTGCATGATTGATGACTCTTGGTTTTAGCTTCTTGCCCCATGCTCTCCCCTCCTCCCCTGCACACCACATCACTGGGCTATAGTTTTAAAATAGTTAGGTTTAAAATATTCTAGTTTTAAAATATTTTAGGAGTTGCACCTTTCCTCTACAACACAACAGAATTGACATCAAACTTTAATGCTCTTTTTTTTAAGTTACAGGAGAAGGCACTCACCAAAACACGTGTATCATTTTTCTGTCTTACACATTCTGTATTCAGCTTCCATTCAGATGAAGAATAGCTTGTCGTGGTTAGTCATTCATGTCCAAACAGAATGACAATGTGCAAGGAACTTTTCACACTTTCCAAGAACACTTTACAACTCAGTCCTTTGAAAATCTCATTAGAAATGTGAAAGAATCCCCGTACAATGTAATGTCAGGAATACCATATCAAATTTGTGGTCATGCAGACTAATGAAAGTTCTTTTAAATGGACAGGACTATACATTCATAAAGTCATAAAATCTACTGAAAATACAGAGAACTGAAAATCCACTGAACAGTATTTTCCACACTTGTTTGTCCTGAATCATTTCCATTGTTGTTTTCTGAGAAGGTCACACATAACCATGACCTCACAATTGAGTGTAAAACTGACGTTTTAATATAGGCTGAATAGGATAAATGGGACTAAAAGTACTCCAAAGAGGACAATGCTAGAATTGTTTAACAACTTATCAGTCCATGGTTTAACCTTTTATTAAGACTGCTGTAAATAATGTCTTATCAACTAATAATTTATCTTTGTAGCAGGCAACATTTTCCTCTTACTGTCTCACTAAAAAAAAAATACCACAACAATATTTATTTGGTAACTAATTTATAGATGTTAAACTTACGTTAGATAAAAGAAGTAATGAATTACTTCTCTGAGAGAAGCTGAAACCTGAGTTTTTAAAAATGCTTTCATAAAAATAAAAGTGATAGTAATGGAAAACCAAGACATTTCATTTCAAGTTCATGTTAACACATCATCTTTTTTTCATATTGTCAGATGAACCTGTGTTTTGGCAAATTTAGTGGTGATGGAAATAAAGAAAACTGTTGCTCCTTTATAAACTATGATAAGTGTCATACAGAAAAGCAACTGTAAGCAGGGCTTCCATGGAAATATATTCTTACACATGAAAGTTCAGAACCGTAACATTTCTATTTAAAAGACCTATCTATTATCATAGTGAAATACATAGCATTTAAAGATAGCATATATTTAATGTGTATTTGGCTTTCACAGAATTGGTTGAAAATAGGGAAATTGTTTTGTTTACAAATTTATAATTTCAAAGGCTTTATTTTCATCTGAATGACTGTACTCAAATGAAAAAGTATGACTACTTCTGAATTTAAGAAGTCTGGGTTACTCAAATATGAACAGAAAAACAAGCAGAAAAATTTAAGGAAGGGCTGCACACCAAAAAAGCAGTTGGATATATGTATTGTATATTGCTATTTTACTAGCACGTCAGTCATAAAAAAGATCTATACAGTTTTTGATTGAGTCATTGAAATGTTATTTTCCACATCTCTCCAATAGTGTATATAACAGTAGGTCTGCTAGCTTTAATACACATACTAACAATAAAAAGATCCATGCACGTATCATTCATGTGAGAAAAATAATATAAAAACAAAGTAAATTTTAAGTTTCTTATTTATTCTTACTGTGCCTAGCAGCCAAATAGCTACATTCCCCTATTCACCAAATAACTATATCAGCTCATTTGCAAACTAGAAATGAAATTAGTTTTTAAATTCCTTTAGTACCTCCAAGTTCCATTGTAATGGGAGAAAAAGAAGTCCTATTTTTACAATAAAAATGTCTGTTTTCTTTCCATTTCTGATGAGCTACGGAAACTGCCTCTGTAACATTTATACATACTGGTGAATATTACAAAGTTATTATTTCAATAAGACAGAAAATTGATGAGGTGTTTTGGTGTGGGTTTTTTAGTTCAGTGAGTTTTCAGTTGTATCAGTTCTATGGTCTGGGTTCACTGGATGGTTGCATGAGTACTGCAGTCAATTTAAGGAGAAGGATAGGAGCTAACAGATAGGGTCAACACAAGATCACTTCTCCCATTAGCAGCCTAGAATATTTTGACCTGTAATAGGCATCAATGACAGTTGTCAGTGGTATACAAAACTTTTTCAAAGGGGGACATAGAACTTCACCATACTTAACAACATTCACAAGAGCATGGCCATTCTGGACCTGTATGCAAATTTTGACAAAATGATTTTGAATAAGCTTGTAATTTTCAAAGCACGGGCACCCACGACTTTCTGAAAACAAGACTCTTAATGCACATCTAAAGTAAAGAAAACCATAACAAAGCAACCAAATTGTTTATGTCTTGGCTTAAAGTGAAAAGAATTTTATTACCTTACTCTAAACATTAGTCTCTTTATTTGCCGACTATAAAATACTGTAAGCAACCCATCAACCACACACATTGTGAGAGAGAGAGAATTAGTTATCACAAGACATTTCTATTTAGCTACTTATAAGTAGCTTGCTTGTTATAAACTCTCAATAAGATATTTCAAGATTGACTTGCTGGTTTTTGAAATATTTTCTGTAACAACCCATCTGTTCTTACCTTAGAAAGTCTATTACTCTGGGGTGGATGGGGGCAAGTGGAAGGAAATAGATCATCCCAGAAGGAAAATTTCCAGACCTTCCTGATATTTCCCAACTTCCTTCTCAAGTAGCTGATTCAAATACTGGAAGAGGTTTTTGCTACACGAGAGCCTAAGTGTGCAAAATTTGCTCAGAATAATATGTTCTATCACATGTGCATTAGTGGAACATTTGTGAAAATAATTTGACCGTTAGCTCAATCCAGGAAAACAACTTTTCTTCCTATAACTCAAACAAAGGCCAACACTTAAATCCATAAAACCCATATCTGAATTGGGACCTAACTGGGACAGAGACTTAAATCATATTCTCAAAACAAGCTTTTAATAAACCTCAAGCAAAAATGAGTTTCTGGTTTTGTTCATGTATGTTAGTGAAAAACATTCCATTGATACCTAAAAAGTAATGAGTTATACATGGAAATGGTTCCACGCTTCATGTTGGAAAGTGACTTCCAAGTTAAAATAGTAAATTAAAAATCTAGCTCAGCCTTTCACATTCAGAACCACAGCGTATTGCCTGACTGAGGAGTGATACATCAAATCTTTACATACATTTATTAAGGAATGCTCAGTTTAGCATAGGGGAATCTGTTTTGCACTTCAATTTATTTCTAATTTTACAGTAAAATGGTCAAGATTTCCTGAATTCACTTACAGAAGAAAATTAGTAGTAAGCTGAAAATAGGAGTGGTTGCAAAGGGGCCTTATTCAGGAGTAGCTGGAGAAGAATTCCATGCACAGATAAAAATCTCCAAGGCATTTGTTTACTCACACAGGTTGTCCTGCTGTTACATGAAATCTAAAGAGTTATGAAAGCCAAGTGATATTTCTTTTGGAGGATGCTGAGAATTAAACTATGCTGAGGTTGTAATTAGCAGACATTGACATTTGACGGAAATCCTGAATACAACTCAGTAGATGTGATTTGTGCCTCAAAATATGAAAAAATGGGAAAGTTCAGAAATGATTTTTTTGTGTTTCGAGGAGAATGTCAATATTAACATTACTTAACATCAGTATAATTAACTCCACATGCAGGCACTATCCAGGAATGATCCTTGTGGAGATGAGGAGGAAGAAATGTTCCAATGTAATTGATCCAAATCTTTGGTTGAGACAGCTAAGCGTCATTGCAAAACAAGACTATAAAATCATAGAATGGTTTGGGTTGGAAGAGACCTTAAAGATCTAGTTCCAAACACAGGCAGAGACACTTTCCTCTAGAGCAGGTTGCTCAAATTCACATCTAACTTGGCCTTGAACATTTCCAGGGAGGGGGCATCCACAACTTCTCTGGGCAACCTGCTTCAATGTCTCACAGTCCTCACAGTAAAGAATTTCTTCCAGTAAAGAATTTCTTCCTAATATCTAATATAAATCTATCTCTTTTCAGTCTGAAACCATTACTCCTTGTCCTATCAGTACACCTCCTGATAAAAAGTCTTTCCCCATCTTTCCTGTCGGCCCCCTTTAAGTACTGGAAGGACCAGTGCCAACAAACCACATTAATCACCGCTATGCAGAAAAGTCTGTGCAATTTACTACAGAAAATATGAGCAGTGCCTTTAAAGACTATCTTTTACACCAGACTATGTGTTATAACAGTCTTTCCAGCCTTTAAGACTCAACCTTTGGCAAGCTAAAAGG
This sequence comes from Todiramphus chloris collaris, assembly GCA_025345505.1. Lineage (NCBI taxonomy): Eukaryota > Metazoa > Chordata > Aves > Coraciiformes > Alcedinidae > Todiramphus > Todiramphus chloris. The sequence continues at coordinate 8,961,456 of JANVCC010000068.1, read as the reverse complement.
CAAGCACAGAACATTTGCAATCCAAAAGAAAAATCACATTTTAACAAGAACACTGATTTCTATCAATCCTTACCTTCTTTTTCTACACAGCTTACACACACACCAGACCCTTAACAGAAAAGTCATTCAAAATTCCATTTAGAAAATGTACTCAAAGGTTTCACTCTATGCTCTAAGACATGTTTTAGACTTTCATAATCACAGGAATGATAGTCTGTTTACCAATACATGCTGATACTACATCAAAGATGCACACTTCAGGCAAACAGTGCACACCAACCCACCCTACCAAAACATCCTTTTCTATATATTTTTACATGGATTAAGACAACTCCACAGTTAACCCATTATCTAACTTCCCTAAAATTGACCATTCCCAAATCACCAGTCAGCTTCCCTGGACACAAGGAAAGTTTGTTTTGGTTTGGTTTTTTTTTTTTCCTTAAACTGTCTTTCTTTTTCTCATGAAGGACAAATAAATAATCTGGAAAAGGATTACAATTTATCTACTTTAAACCACAGTAACTACCTGCAGTGATCTATTTACAGCTCAAAGACAGTTCTAACTGCTATACACTGGGAAGAATAAAATCTAACATTATAAACATTCCTACTTCTTGGCCAGTGTCCATATAGAAGACAGATAACAATCTTTATAAAGAATGTATTCGGATTAGAGTAACAAAAATATTAATATTGATTAAAAGATGAAATTATATAGGAAAATTTATAATGCAAAAAGAAACACAGGTAAAAGGAAAATGTAGGAACATAACAGAGGTGAAAATAATCATTCTTTTTGGAAAAAAGTCTTTAGTAAAGTTATGGCTTTTCTTCCTTCATGTCTTTCTCTCCAACATGGAAGTGTCTGCAGCCAGCATAGGCACCCAGTCCATGGACCCTAAGATCATGCAGAATAAAAGCTTTTCTGTGACAACAGCACCCTGCAGGTTCCTAATGCAGCTAGGATTTGGGTATAGCATTGATAGGAAGGGCATCATGGGGAGGGAGGATGAGTCCTCCCCATCCATTTTGGTATAAACATCCTTATGTCAGATCTCATGATGTGGGACTATTCCCACAGTGTAGAGCTGCCTACATGGGAAAGAGACAGCATAGCTCATCATCCACATGCAGCCTGATTATATCTCCTCTCTGCAGCCCATCCTTGGTTTGAGAAGAGACAGAGAGAAAACGTAGAGCTGCACAGCAGCTGGAAGGCTAAGTTCTACCAGTTCTTCCTGGAAAATGAGGCATAAACCCTCTTGTCATCCATCCTGAATCAGAATAATCTGCACTTAGACACAATGACAAATGAGGGACATCTTCTCTGATGTATTTCCAGCAATCCAGATCAATAAGAAATAATTTTCTTATTGTTGCACTGTGCTGTTGATAGGAAAGTTATCAAGTTTAAAACCTCAAAATCTACCTTAGGAAAAAAAAAGCAAACAGGTTGCAATGTGATGTAGGAGGAAAGTAGGCTTCAATTTGAAATAGAGGCAGAGCCCTATATGTGTAAGCAACATATTTTAAATATCATATAGCAATTGCATGTGATAACAACACTAGATGCTTATTCACAGTTACATTTTCTTAGTTACTGAACTGGAACAAGGAGACAGAACTTTTAGACAGCTATTTTTTGCTGCTTATCAAGTCTAATATTAGGCTAAAATATCCAGTTGCAGTGTTGATGGAATATTGTATAAACCCTGAGACATGCTTAAACTTGGACAAAATCAGCTGTGCTGAAGCAAAACAGAATTTCCATCCATGAGACACCACTGATCGTTAAATTGTTATCAATTATGTAAAAATAGAGAGACCAGCACTGCTCTGAACACAAACTGTGTGGCCTAGCACAGACAGACCTTTAGGCAGGTTTAATTAACCACTGGTAAAATACATTTTGTAGCAACATTTTTGAAGAAATACAAATTTTTACAACAGTGTTCTGCATTTGGAACAGAATCCTGTTTCGTGTCCCTAGAAGCATTAATGCCCTGAGAAATGCTGGGGTAAACATTTCTGTAGGCTCTCCTTCAGCACTACAAACATTCAGCTGAACTTCTGGCCAAAAAAATGTTTTAAACTGAAAATTCAATCACTTCCAATGATGAATACCTTAGAAAAAGTATTCTGCCCTGCTATACTTTGGCTATACATATGTTAGCAATTAGGGCAACAAAAAAAGGATTAGACCTGCAAAGAGATTTTCTGCAAGGTACTGACGTGTATCTATATATATGTCAGGTTTTTACCTCCGGCTAGATCTAATCAAGATTTGTGGACTAAAGGTTTGTTGACTGCTAGGGTGCATCTTGGTGCTCAACTTCCTCAAAATAAATCCATCTGCATGCTCAGGGAAGTGCTGTACAATGCACATTAAAGCGCAGTAAATGAGGGCATTTCAAATTGCACTTATAAAGTGAATCGAAATGCTGATGCAGAAACACCATCTTATAGGGAGAGGATCCCACAGACCTATAAAGCATGGGACTGGTTAAATCTGCAATGTTATCGATTGCATTCTCTCTAGGTCAGTGTGTTTCTTAGGCCTCCAACCAATGATGTCATATTTTTAAAGAATGATCATTCTTAAGCACCTGTTGACTAGCGGCTAATTCATTAATCTAGTTACATCAGTCAAATCCATGGACACTAATTGAGTCATAAGATGTATAGGGAACTGCAGATTAGGCAGTTGCTAATATGCTTTAAATTCACTCCCTGTGTGACAGGTGAGCAAAGATACAAAAAGGAGAATAAAATACCAAATGTGAAGAATTCATCTTCCTCCTAGACTTTCATTCCTCCCTGAAATGACAGGATAATGCACCAGACACTCCCAAACACACATACATTCTCTGATGAGGGCTGACAACCCATTGCTCTAAGTAAACTCAGTAGAAGAGAACAAGCCAAGGATGCAGTTCACTTATTAGGTAGGAAGATAGTGGCTACAAGTCTTTATGCAACAGGAACTAAATTATTGCATTTAACCTGCTGGGCCATAATGTGCCCATAAGCAATAAGAAATTCTGGAAGGAAGAATATGAAAATGTAGGAAACAATTGCATGCAAAGACCAGGAAATTGGACCATAAGTTTAGAGTTACTACCAAGGTTTGGCATGCAGAAGGGCTCTTGCTTATACTTGCTGCTGTGCAGACCAAGGCCACTGCTGGGTCTTGTGTACCGCATTTGGGGTGCAGAAAGTGAAAGGCTGCACCTGCAGGGAGGAGGAGAGAGGACAAGTGACCCTAAACTGTCCAATGAGGTATTCCATCTCATATATATCATATTCAATATAAAGCTGAGGGATCGTGAGGGTCAAGCTCTCCTCTCCAATGGCCAGCATCCAATGGGGATTCTGTCCATTCTGCCTTTGACCTCTGTGTTCCTGAATTCAGTTCCCATCTGCTACTAAGTCCAGTTTGGGACTTCCCAAGTGCCTGCTCCACAGCATAAGTGGTGACAGTAACATAACTGCAATCAGGGGGTTATGTTCGATAATGGTTTTGTATATATTTGTATAGAACTAATTTTATTGTTATTATTTTCATTAAAGCTCTTTTAGTTGTCTTCTCTAATCAATAAGTCTCTCTCCCTTATTCCTCTTTGGGAAAGGAGAGGTGTTACTAAAGATCATCTGTCATTCACCAGTAGCAGGCCCAGCCCTAACCCTTGACAGTGAGAAATGATCATTGAGTTAGTCTAATTTTCGAATTGTTTGATGAAGTGACAACAAAAACTGTGATTTTCATAAAATGACTAATTCCCAGCTACAAATGCTGGAGAAGAGCTAACTTGTGAATGAGGAGTGAGAAAAAGGCAGTATCAACTTGAGACATCAAGATGAACACACCAGCTGACTTCTGTTTATTTATCGTAGCAGTTGATAAGGACAGAGAGAGAGGGGGGGAAAAGCTTCATCATTATAATCCTGTCTTTATCGAAGCAGCCAGTCACAGTATGCCATTATCCTCAGTCTAACGATGCTCATTTGCAACAAAAGGACCATGAAATTACAGAAAGAATTTTGCAGCTCTCTTGGAGTAAAGTAGAAGAAGAGATAAAACTACAAGCCTTTTATCTGTCAAAGCTTCTATTTTAATCTGGTTCAGGTCATGAAAGATATGAGTTTAGTGATTTCAATCAAATGTTCTTATCCATATAGCTCAACCTAAAAGACACAGACCAAAAGCTAAAACACCAAACTCACATGATTTTCTTGTATCCTACTCTGTGTTTCTGAGCAGTTTCAGATCCAGAGATGCTTTCAGTGCCTGCTGATGTAATAGTGAAGGTGCTCAGCCACCTGAGTCGCTTCGTATCAACACGGGCTGTAATCCAAATTTCTAGTTTGGACGTTTACGTCAAAAGAAAGTTATAGAACTCATTGTCATTTTAGACATCAGTTCCTCATTGGACTTTACAAACGCCACCCTGGAACAGCATGTAATCATACAGCTTCTGCACCATTACTCACAACTTCTGCAGGCACGGGATTTTGCCTGTGTGATCACAAGTGAAGGGAAGAGGGCATTTCTAAATCTAATAGCGACCTTCACAAGGCATTTTCTTAAAGCCTATATTATTTTTTCTTGCTTGCTGTCATTTAGTGAAAACTACTGGTAGAAGTAAGACTCTCCCTCAGCTTTATTTAACAATGGAAAGGGTGATACTAAGAGGTGCTTCTTTTTAATTCTCAAAAATTCCCCTCACAAGAAAATTCATGTATATTTATCTCAACAAATGGAGTCAAACACCAAATGAATGTCCTTCTTTTCTTTTTTTCCCCTCTGTATTCTAACTCTAAATCGTAAGTGAATAATAATAAATACTAATGTAATAATGCTACATCAAAAACTGATGAATTTACACTGGCAAAGGCTTGACAGCACTCCCCCAGTGAATAAGTGCACAGCGCATTGTCCCTTCTAGAGCTCAACTTCAAAGCCCTTGAAAATCTCCTTTGAGTTTTGAACCTTCCAGATCAAAGCCTCGGGGTTCATTTATACTTTTAGGATCAGATGAAGGCAGGCAGTAAGACAGACATGATTTAAAGGATAAATCACTTCAGAACAATGTCTATGAACATTCTCTATGGCATTACACTTGAAACTAGGTTTAGAAAGTAATACCACACAGGCACACATCCTGTTTCAGGAAAACAAAATAACATTATTCTATTTTATTTTTAATTTTTCCAGTGGAATTTACCTTTCTATCTTGCAAGTTTGTTTACAAAATAATTCCCCACATAGGTCTAAGCCCAATGTCTTGATGACCCACACCTATGCCTATTTATACATAAGTTAGAATTTAATGTATCTGTTTGTTGGGTTAGGAAAAGAAAAGATTCTAGTGTTGCAAAAAAATGTACAGATAAATCTAAAAGAATAATCCTCCCCCTATCAAACAAACAAACCAAAGCCCTCTGGACCAAGCCTGTGGTTTGACATGCATGTAAGCTAGATGAAAGCATGTCTTGTCCAATCCTGCTACATATGCATGGTTAAAAAGGACAAAAATAAGCTCTGTTCACACTAAGCAATGTAATCTTGAGTTCGATTTTACATATATTATACATATTCATTCCAGTATTTACAGACTCTTCTAGTGTGCCTAAATATAGGGAAGCAATAATCAACCCAGAGTGCCATCCAGACTCAAAAGCACTTACGCAGCTGATGGAAAGGAGTGGTCTAAGGCCTTCGTTCTCTCTCTTGATTGACCATATAAAAGACTCAAGACCACAGCAGCCCACGGTCTTGAAGTAAGATACCCTGTAGCCTCAGCACAGTTCTAAAGTGACTTGATTTTAGGAAGTCTGTAGCAGAGCTCAGAAGCTGATCCACAGCTCCAGTCGCAAGCCTATCCTTACTGCTCGCCTATTAAAGCATTGCAAGCTGTTGGATGAAAATAGTATGCAAAATTTGCTCCCATATAAACAAGAAAATGATTTGCAGGATTTCACCTTTTGATTTGACCAACAGAAATACTGGAAACAGATGATGCTGTTCTACTGGGAAGTTTGGGGGACTTTCTGCCCTATGTTTTAATTATATGAGTTAGCTAAGCAAAGAAGCATCCCTTTCCTTATAAAGCTGGCTTTGGGTAGTCCCTTAGTCACAACCAGAATAATTTGTGTACTCCATATAAATGAACTCTTTTCGTCCCCTCAGTTGAGGCTTTAGAAAGAAATATGCTGCATTAGGGAGGGATTTTAGAAACACTGACTGAATATACATAGGTGGAAGCAGAGTTAGGCCAATCCTAAACTCGCTTGTCTGAATCCAAGTTCTGCTAACAGATGATGTTAGGACAAGATTGCTTTCTGGAGGAAAGCAAACAGTGTATCAGTCTCTGGCCACTGGTCATTTGAATTATCTACTGTCTAAATAAGCATAAACACTGTGAGCAGAGTCCACTTGGCCTATCAACCTTTGTACAGGTCAGCTGCTCTGACTTTATCCAGGGTTTTTTGTTGGTTTTGCTTTTTGAGGTTTTCCTTTCAGATGCAGGAATTCTGCAAGAACAAAGAAGGATTTACAAAACAAAAGCAGTACGGAAAGCAAAGTACCAATAGGAGTAAGTAGCTTGGGTAGCTGCTGGAAAAAGGCTCCAAAGTCTTCCCTTTGTAGAACACACTGTAGTCATCTTGCCAGGACATTACAAGCACACAGCTGACAAGCTCTGGTAGTGACAAAATATTTTACCTTTTAGCTAGTCGTTAAGATTTGTTGCTTAGCTAAATGAAGACTGGGAGCCTTGACTGCTGCATGCTAGTGCTGCTTGCAATAATGACTTCAAAAAAGCCTTGAGATTTGAACTTCTCCTTTTTTGAAGGCTTCTCCTTTCACCAAAAAAAGTATTGCACTATTTTTTTTTTTTTAGTGTTGAAAAATCAGACTTGCACCATGTCTGATGGTAAATTGAGAAATACTGTATTAAAAGGTTTGGGGTAAATTTTTATGAATTTTTTTTGCTGATTCAAACCCAAAAGCTGAAACCAGACATGTGAATAATAGTCACATTATCTTCTTGAGAAGTTCATTAGTAGATCAAAGATGCCTATACATTTGACTGCAAAGTAGATAGTGGTCTAGGATGAGTAAACGGATAGTGATTTAAAAAGAGGCTGCATGAATCTGAAGCAACTACACATATTCCAGAAGGATTTGGAATCCTAGTGAGATCTATTAAATAGAAAGCGTTGTATATTTGTGCTGGTTTGATTATGATCTCTAAGCATCTGCTGCTGACCACAGATTGAGACAGAAGCTGGATAGGCCTTTGGATTATATCAATATTGCCACTGTTCTGTTCAAAAGGGTGTTGCCCTACATTATTTCACCATGTATGATCCCACACACCTCCCTGGGAGCACAGTCCAGTTACATACATTGATGTACTGTGCTTTCCTCTTCCTGCTGCATATGTCTTGTTCCATTTAACAGAATTTTGCAGTGTTAGACTACTTAAAGATGTTGAAATCTAACACACATGTGATGTGTTCTTATTTGGTTTAACATTAATGGCAGAAAATCTGTATATTAGCATTATTATACATACAATTCCACTTTAAAAATATTTTCCAGCCTGCAGAACCAGTTAAGTCTGGTATCAGCTGTTTATGTGTAAGCACTAGTGCCATTTGAGACACTATAAGTCATCCAAAATGTTTGTACAGGGCTTATAGTCAGGATAAAAAAAAAAATCGATTAAGAACTTGCACCCTTTAGAAAGAGCAGCCATGACCCAGGTGGGGTACCTTAGTGTCTCCAATGTCAACAGATACTTAGATTTAGGTAACCAAATCCCACCCTGAATGAGAGAACTACGAAAGTTCAATGTGCAAACAGCTTTCTTGTCCATCTACTCCATACACATTACTGAAACTGTAGCCAGACAATCAAAGATTGTATTCCTAATTGCTACCAACTTGAAATAAGCAGCTTTCTGAAAAAAATAGTGTTGTTTCAGACTTGCCAAGATATCGTTGTGACAGGATGTCTTTGTTTTGTTGCTTCTATTTTAATTTTTGCTAAAATAGTTTATATTTCATTAAGTCAGTCACTCCAGAATTCTAAAATATGTAATGCATTCTGAAGCATAAACAAAGCATGTTAAAGAATTATCAGCCAGCTCTGATCATTATGCTTATGTCTGTAGTGACTGAATTAATATCACAAAGACAATTATCAATCTGGCATGCCCTGGTTTCCAAACATTTGCCTTTTCAAGTATGTGACTTTAATGTGGCCTTTGTAATTAATATTACTTATCTTTATAGCATCAATAGCGTTCTGTTTACTTCATGGACAAGTTAAGTCATGACCCCTGTCTGCTCCAGACTGTCAGTGGGAATAAGACCTGAAATATTAAATATCAAAAAAATACCGTTCTGTGCATAAAATTCCTCCTTTAACTAGAGATACAAACCAGAGTGTCTAGTTGTTGCGACTGGCTGCTAGTGAGCCATGGCCACACAGCCAGGCCTTTTTATTACAGTTTGGTGATACATAGACAACAGGAGAAGAGACAAAACTTTAACAATGGACAGGGACAACTAGAGCATTCTATGTAGCTTGCTTATTAAAATTAAAATTACAATATATATGCATATATACACGTGTGTATGTGTATACAAACACACAATTGTGCTTGTTCAATGCTACCTGGGAGGATAACCCTAAATATGGTCTGTTTAGAACCATTTAAATACGGTCTGTTTAGAACCATTTAAATACATCCAATTTTTTCCTATTTCTATCAGTTCTCCTGTATCGCTTTACATACTATCCTTACTATCTCTGGATGTCTAGCAAGCTGTGTTGCAGGATATCAAAAAGTAAGTAGCAAATGGCTACTGCATCAGCCTGAGTGACTCTACTCTGCAGTGGTGTCCAGGGAGCAACCCTGGATGCCTCCACCGATTCCTGGAGCTGATGGCGTTGACAAGTGGCAAAACATTTTACCCCCAGCCAAGGTCTATGCTTGCCATCACAGAATCACAGACTTATTATCAAAGACTTACATAGAAAAAGAGGCAAGATTTCCTCCCATCTGAGAGAGAAGAGGAAAACATAGCATACTAGTAACGTATTGTATTCACAAAAGGTGGGGTTGGATTGCGGGAGCATTCAGTACCATAGTTATATCCCAAGGAGTAAGAGGCATTCATAGTGAAACTCTTTCAACTTTTCAACACATCCTACTTCACAGATTTGTAAAAAGCATCTACTTTTCATGTTAATACACCTTCCTATGTGTTTATAAGTAGAAACAGAAGGAAGCAAAGGTAGTCAAGAGCTGGCCTCTCAAAGCTCAGCCTGAATGGCTGATGAAGACTATATTTGTGTGTGCAGTTGGTTGGGTGTCACCTACCCAGGAAGCGTGCAAATAAGCAAAGAAGACAACGTCTAACTGCAAAATGTTCCCATAAATTTCCCATACAATAGTAGCTCTGTGATTAATCTTGATGCTAAGTACATTTAGTATTCTGAAATCAAACAGCTGAACTCATGAAACAATGTCTTTGTGTGGATTATCTGCACTCTAACGTGGATTACATTTACACTGTGAGCCTTTTCTTCCTTGGAGGGCAGCTCCTTTGAGCTTCTCTCCATTACACAACTGACAATATTCACAATACCTCTAGGAATTAAATAGGTTACAGACTTCTCCTCTAGCAAATGTGACTGAACTTTGTCAGTAGGTTCAAAAGTTATTGATGATGACTGAAGGAAAAAGAGGAGGGGAGAGGAGACTGACAAAACCAGAGACACAAAGAGGATGATCTCATAAACCTCGTCTCCTTGAGAAACCATGAAAGTATAATCAGTACAGTTCGACTGTGATACCTAAGAGCTGGATTAGAGTAATGCCTTTTCCTTATTCTTTCACATGACACAAATATGGAATACTCATTGGGTTTTTTAAAAAAAACCCAATCCTTATTAAAGGTTCTACAAAAACTATTAAATAAATGTTAGTAACTAGAATATATACATATGGGCTCCAGAGCACAAAACCAGTCCACTCTCACCTTGCAGACCATATCTGTCACTTCAACAAACTCAAATGAAAATCAACTCAGCTTATGTGTACTTATATGCACAGGATCAATGGAATGGTGAGTGATCTCTGCAAAGACAAAGATCAAAGATAAAAGTGAGGAAAAGTATAAGAAGGGCCAGTGCACAAACTGTTTTCATCAAACCCCTATCATGTAGTCATATCAAAACAGATTTTCTTAAAATGTATGACTTGGGATTACGTCCCTTCCAAAGTACCAAAATCTTGTGGGGTGAAAGAGATTAAAAATAAAATAATAATAATTTTTAAAAAGCTAGCAACTTGAAATTTAGTATATATGTGTATTCCAAGCATAATATGGCAAAGTACTTCTCTGAGACAGAAAAGGGAATTCAAACAGACCTAAGTTTGGGGAAATGTTTCTTCCACATAGCAAAAGAAATGAACAGTTTCAGCCCAAATGAAAACAGTTTGCAAATCTATGAACAATTTTAAAACTGAAAATGATTGAGAATTTAATTCTTCTTCACTCTAGGTATTGCTTCATTTACCCTATCTAATTGCACAGGCATATTCAAGGACAGATTTTCAAAAAGGCTTACAAACAAGAACAACAAATTCAGCACAGATAACTGGAGTTGGAAAAAAATAAATCTTACATTTCAATGCCTAGTGAACAGAAAACAACAGCTTTCTTAGTGCTGGATGATGATCGTATCTGGCAATCTGGCTTAAATATATGAGAGAAAGGAGAAGGAAAGCCAATGTACCTCTATTTTGATCAAGCTAGCTTTTGAAGCCTAAAGTTGAGAGAAGAAAGGAAAAAGACAGGTTTAATTATTATATGGGGATGTTGAGATACTGCAGAGAGCTGTCAGGAAATCTTAGGCCAAGTACTAATACTAGAGCTTAGTTTTGGCTTCATGTATCCAACTGCACAAAAGTATCTACTTTTAAATATTTTAGCAAAGGAACAATCTACATTTCCAATCGTAACACTGTCATAATTTTAGATACAGTAAACCTAAGAAAGAATGGAATATTTTGTATACAATGTGTTGGCTTTCATCTTTAAAATACCAATCAACTATTATTGTGATTCTAGAGTTCAAGAAAGAATACTACCTTATGTATACTTTTAAGCAGCTTTCATTCTCATAAAAACAACGAGATCCAAATTCCCCAAATGCAAACGATCCCTAGAAACACCACTGCATCCTGTCTGGAGTTTATGCAACATAGGAAAAAAGGATTTCCACTCTATTCACTTGAAGGTGCAATCGCTTGTTTAGTAATTTTATATATAAAATACAAGGCAGTTTACAGAATGCCATGGACACATTAAAAACGAGAAGTTCAATGCAGCACGTGTTCTTTTGGTGTCTGAGCGCCCTCTGCATATTTTGAGGGGCATACTGCTTTAAATCTCTGCTCTAAGCATACTCCAAACTACGTTTTTACTTCTTGCCAGCCACTCCCAGACAAAATTTTTCTTTCTGCCTTTTCAGGAGTAGTGGAAAGCACAGAATGTATCTGCTTGCTATACCTGGGAATGAAAGAGGTCAGAGAGTGCACGGGGGGAAAAGAATGGAAGGGAGAGTTTTTCTTCTCTCCTCAGCCCTTCCATACAAAGTGATCTCTATGTCAAGGTTTAGGATGGTGCACCAATTCTTTCTATTCTCAGATGCATCCACTGTGTGTGTGCATGTGTGTATATGTGTATATATACACATATACACATGTATATACACATATACACACACACACACACACGGAGGACCTACCCTCCACAACCATCACCTCTGGAATAGAGCTTCAGAAATTTTGTTTTGTGGTAGTTTTATGAGTAACCAGCATGAGCTGAAACCAAAAATCTCTTAAGTGTATGTTCCCTGCAGTTGTTATATGAGAAGTTTCTCAGACTCAGGGAAAAAAAAAAAATCACTGATAAAACTGAGAACATGTCCACTCTAATCACTTACCTGCTATGCCATTCACTGAGTATGTAATGGGAGACTCCGTTTCAGCCGCATGCCCTGCTGACTATGGTGAATGAACTTGGAACACAAGTTTCCCCACAGTCATAGAGAATAATGTTCCTTGTTCAGAAAAAAAATTCACAGGTTGACATTTTTCTAGCCAACAGTCCTACTGCACTTTCTTTGGTTATCCAAAGCTCTCTTTCCCCTTGAAGCAATCTGACTTCTATATTTCTTACCAATCCTAAAATCTAAGATTCACTCTTTCCTGCAGTATATCCTGTCATTCATCTGGCCTACCTACTCCGCAGATCATAATGCATGTATTGAAGGAGATCCTGACGTCATTATTAACTGGACAGCACAACGTTGCATTGTGTTTCACCAACTACTCAGTGGAAAATGAAAACGCTTTGGGTAAACCTTGCCATGCTCCTCACAATGTGCCATTCATGTAAAGTTAAAAGGTGGCTAGAGAACTGTGTGAAAAAAAAACGCACGTGGGGTGATAACCATTATTATATTATTAACTTATTTGCTACAAGATGAAATGTAATTGTAGCATCAGATCAGGTGCACAACAGAAGTCTTATCCAGCTGTTTGCACTCCCAGATTGGTTGCTTTCGAGCCTTCATTCACCAGCAGAGTCTGGTGCTCTGCAGCTGTTCAGCTGCTAATGTATCTGCGTCATGGTTCTGCTAAGGAAAGCAGAGTATGTTTTGGATTCAGATCAAATTCTGTTGCAAACTGGGGCGCAGACATGGACAGGGGGACTGGTTGGAGCAACCACAATTAAAACTCTTGACTGAACTACTTAAACCAGTTAGGAACTACAGGCATGATTCTGCTATTTCCTATGGGACAAAAGCACCTCAGTTCCTTCTGTCTTCCTTCCCTCCTATACTGTTTCTCTCTTTTGATGTGGCGGGCCTCATTTTGAACCTCATTATAAGCTCTTTGAAGCAAGAAACATGTTTTCCTATAAGTTCATAAAGCACACAGTACAGCTGAACTTGCAGGGATGTTTCCAATAACAGTTCAGTCATTTAGATAATATTCTTCCAAAATGACGCAGAGCGATGCCAGCCATGTGTTGAGAAATGCTCTCTCTACCAGTAAATAAGGAACCCAGAGGTTGCATGAAGTTAACCTTCCAGAAAGCCCACAACAATCAAATTTTGCCTTCTTGGAGCCAACAAACCGAGATCTGACATCTGCACTATTAATATTGGAAAAAAAAACCTTCTCCTGTTTTATCTTAGAGTGCCTGTGGTCCACTTATGTTGCCACATATCAAAAGGGCAATAAACAGCAAAGCTTAGTGATTTTACTACTGCAGTATATTATGGTGGGAGTTAAAAATAGGTAATAAGATAGGCTCCAGTTGTAGTTTTTAGGGTACTGTTACACACAACTCAGAGCAATGGTGACCCAAGAAACATTACTAAACACATTTGCACTTTTTATTGTTGTGCTTACATGGAGATTTATGTAGGATTTTTGCAAACCTAAAATGGTTGCGATAATTTATGACCACAAGATATTGCTTATAGAACAATTTTGAAACTTCTTGGTACAGACTGCCAAAACCTATAAAATCTAGCTCTGAAACCTTGAAGAAAAGAGCAAGAGGCTAGTCAGTCTGTGTTAAACCACATCTGTGTGCAACATACTATACAGTATTTTAATGCTAAATGATTCAAACAAAACTGAATGTACCAAAAAATGAATAAATAAATATCCCTTTCCAAACTTCTGCACCTCATGTTTTATACCACAAGGAGCAAGGAGCCCGCTCCAGACCTATAAAGTTATTGTTTCAATAAATCCAAGAACATTTCTCTTTAGAAAACCTCATTAGACACCCACATCCAACTTCCAAAATCCTTTATTGTCAGTATTATGACAATTCAGCAGCCTTTCTCAATTTTAAGGCAACAACTCTGTTTCTGTCGTAAGCCTCACCTTCCACCATACAGTAGCACAACAAAATCAGTCTCACAATGGGCAGCTGAGGCCTGGGAACTGAGATGCAACACTTTACTGAACCATAAACGAGTTAGACTGACAGGACTTGTCAATGACAACATTCTTAAAAACATGAAAATGGTATGTTAAAACCGCATTTTAATTCTGATCCTCCTGAAGTACATCAACAAGAGGCCAATAAAAATTTACAGCTTCGTAACAAAATAAAGTGGATGCCCTGCTACTTGCAGAAACGAGGAGGGAGGTCAATGGAAAAATATTTCTTATTCGTATGTCTTAAAAGCAAACAAAAACAATCACAGTTAATCAGATGAACTCTTTATGAATTACAACATGTAATAAAGGATGGTAGTCATTATAGCCAAATAAATAAATAAATATTTCCCCTAATTTATTTCTACTCTTGTGGTCAGCAGAGCATGGACAGTGGAAAACTGAGTGCAGCAAAGTGTGGCATTCCAACCTCATTCCTACCTTAATAGGCTTGTTGGGGGCCCTCTGTTTGCAACTGGCAAAACTCCAGAAATTACCCCACAATATATGTCTTAGCAGGCTCAGCAGGAGACCTTTACAAATAGCCTTCACCCACTCAAAGCCTTAATTTCAGCTATCCCTGCCAGACCAAAGGGGGCTGCTAGAACTATGGTATTTAAAAAAGAAAAAAATCTAGGGACACATGTGCTAAGCAACGAGGAGGCTCTGTAGCAAAGATACAATTCTTCCACTTTACTGACTCTTTATTGCAGAAATGCATCATTTTCTCTTTGAAGGGGGGGTACAAATTTTTTTTTTACAGGGTTGGTGATTGTGTGCATGCAGATAGTGTTTATTCACATAGAGGTCTCTCTTTTAAAAGCTTTAGTAGCAGTAAATAAATAATTAAAAATCTGCTCAATAAGCTGCTTCTTTTTCTTTATAAATTTGAAAAAGCAAAGAATTAAGAAAAAAACAAGCATAAATAAATGTAGCAATAGTTACTTTTCCCTAGGTTGACACATAATACGTATGCTTAGTTTGAGAATAAGGTACTGTGACGTTGCTTATTTGTGAAGGAACAAAATTCCAGGAGAAAATTAAAAGACATCAGCTTCTGGATTACAGTTATAACTACAGAAGTTGAAGATTTTTGGTTACATAGGGTAGATCATTCATTAAAAAATGACCATGTTCAGGTTTTTTTTTTTTTTTTCACACAGCTTTTAGCCATCATAAAACATATCTTCATATTCACTGGTCACAGTCTTCAGTCTTGCAGATATCTTATTCTAAAAATAGGGATTCTAAATCAAAATTAAGAATGTGACTTTTCCAAGTAGAATAGTCAAGAAGATTCCTACTTTCTACCTGACTCGACAGTGTTTCAGCAAACCATCCTAACAATGAAGGACTAGAATTGTTATCAATCATAAGCAGTAAGTTCAGTCGTAGAAATCAACATTTCCTCAAGTGGAATACAAAGGAAATAGAAAGAGAAAAGAGATGGGAGCAGTCCATAAAGACTCTCAATGTCACTAATGAGGAAAAAAACTCACAGATTATCATCTTTACTTGATATTCATTATCAGATAATTCAGCTAAATCATTGAAGTGGCTATATTTTGAAAGCAAAGGAAAAGAAAGAAAATCTTTCCATGAGGAAATAGACTGAAGTTATACATCAACAAGAAAAACATTAAGTATGCTTATGAAGGTGTACATAATCATCTGATGTAATTATTTGCTAATGAAATTAGAAACCAGATTTAATTCTACATAGAACTAGAGCTTTTGTGTATTAAACACTTAAATAAATTGCAACCAACTATATTTCAAACTTCTGGGTTTACTGTGCTTTGTATTTGTAAGGAAATCAGATGCATGGAATACATATGTACATATGTCTTTGCTGATCAGAATGGAAATGTTGGAGAGCACTGTAGGATCCTTGTTTGACAACTCTGAGGAAGCACCTGAAACTTTAGCTATTATTTTACCTTCTACACGTGAACTCTTTGAAAGAGGCCAGGTTCCACTTAGTGTAAGCAGTAATGAAAGCACTGCTGCTTTTTGCAGAAAATATATATCTATATATATCATCATAATCTATTAACATGGTATTATTTTGGTTATTGAATTGGATTGGCATAAAAATTCCTTCCTCTGTGAAACAAGAAGCATGTTTGACATGCAGTAAACTTCATCCAATCTAATAGAGGAGTTATCCTGAAGTCAAAACCTTAGGCTATGACAAGCCCCAGCTCCTCAAGAGCAGTGATGTAGCCACTACGTTCAACTTGTTTGCTTAATGCCAGTTTGCACCAGGTTTGCTCAATGCCAGTTTGCACCAGGTTTGCTCAGCTTTGCTTACACTGATTATATTTAATCAGTGTATTTCTGAAACCCAACAAAAAAGTGATGATTGTTCAGTAACCCCATAAAAGGCAGCACTTTGCATAGCTAAACCAACAGCATGTGAAACAGAAGAGAAAATACGTAATAAAACAGAGCCACGCTTTTAATTTTGGATGTTGGTAACGGGCTGCTGCCCACAGCAACAATCCAGTTCCACTTCTTTTACACTTTGCCCTACAAAGTTGCAACAGGTCTCACAGAGTGAGATAGATAGATAGATAGATAGATACTGGCAGATAGATACTATCATTTACGTTTCTGTAACAGATGCGGATACAGCCCAAGTAGAAGAGACAACAGTTTGTGACCTGCAGACCTTATAACTTGAAGGACAAAAGAGAGAGGACAAATGGCAATGCTACAATGTGGAATGAGCATCACCAAGGCAATGGTTAACAGAAGCTCAGTTACAACCTTTCCCTGTGCACAGACAGCATTTCCAGATCTCTTACTATTTCGCAGAGCAGTGCAGCTAGAATGAAAAGCAGTTGGCTCAGAATGCTGGTCAGATATAATATATAGAAGAATATAATTCCTTCTGTTACTAGACCACTACTGGGTCCACCCCTTTGCCACAATGATGCTTGTCTTCTGAAGGCTGTAGGACTCACCACTGACTCCACATGTTCAGGGAGCATGGAAAAATGTCTTTTTTTTTTTGTTTTCTTCCAGATCTGCAGAAAAATGTACATATTTCCTTCCTGTTTCATCACCACAGCTCAGACTGTGATAATGTTCCGCCTAAAATAAGAGGTTTTTTACTATTGCCTACACCAGGCACCCAGCAGTGCAATTTGCTCCCCATTCGGGTGATACTAAAACTCCTCAGCTGCTGAATCCAACAGGTTGAGAAAGGCAAGGCTGCTGCAGCTTCATGCCAGCAGGTTCAACTGGGAGGACTGTATTCCCAGTAGGCAGGCACATAGATATATGGAACAAATATGTACATACACACACAGCTAGCTACACAGATCAGCACAGACAGAAACCCTCAGAGCTCATGCAAACACCAACAATGGCCTTTTTTTGTTCCTCTCACTAGCAGACCAGGATGAAGATCCATTACAGAAAATATGTATGTATGTATACAATATGGATCTCTCTGGTAGCAGGCCTGGACGTAGAAGCCCTTGAAGCCCACAGACCGCTCCAGCCACTGGTAGAGGTCAACTTGACACAAACCAACAGATTCACAGACACACACACTATAGATTCCTCCAGGAACTGTTGGTAGATGCTCGTCTATTTGGTAATCAATCCACCTGCAGACAGAATAAAGAGTCTCTCAAAAACAGAGTGGAGTTTAATAAGAAGACAAGACAGACTGTGCTGATCAGGCAGAGGGCATGACCAGGAAGGTCTACCGAGGAGCAACTGCTCACATGTGACCTACCCATTTTCTCTCTTTTTCCCCCCCCTACTTTCCATACTTCTTTCCAAACTACCTTGATTTCTTCCCCTTCATCCACCTTTGTTTCCTCCACTAAACAACCCATAGAAAATTTTGTACAATCCCAATGTGCTCTTCCCCTGCATCCTGTAATAAGTTCCACATCCTCAGTCTGTTACCCGGAGAGTTGTTCTCATCTTGATGGGTCATGCTGGAACCGTGGGGCTGATGCTCCCCTTTGACAGCCCTAGGAGAGCTGAGGGTGAAGGCTTCTTCCTTTGCCCAGGTTATAGGGGTGTTGCCTGCTATCGTGTCTGTGTTGCTTATCACATTACCTAACAAGTACAAAAAGCTTACCAGAAATATCTGCTAAAGGGATGCAAATCTCCCTCCAAAATTGTACCAAGTAAATACTTTAAATATTAAGTCAAAATGTAAGCTGCAGAGAGAGGTAGTAATATTGTGAGCAGCACGTCTGCTTTCCTTAAATTTGACTACAGATCCAGAAACTACATAATTCTCTTCAAGCCCCAAAAAGAGGCTTCAGCCCCCTTGCCTGCACACACAAAGGTAATGAGCACATTTAAAGCTTGAGTCTTACCAAGTCCAGGTGCTTGGAAATGTGGAATATGTAAAACTCCCCGAACACACCCAGGTTCCGGTGCTGAGCAGGCTCAATCTCCTAATCCCATTGCTTTCAAAAGACAGTTGTTTACATAAATTTGCCTTTCAGATTTCACCAACAATCTGGACAACTGTAAATCAGTACAACATTCAGGGAAAGCTACAGGTTTCAGTGCACAGAGAGCCTAACGTACAGTGCCTCCTAGCGCACAACGAGCCTCCTTTAAACTGAAAGCAAAGGCTAGGCATTGTTTTGTAGAAAGAAAAATCACTGCAATAAGTCAAGATTTTCTAGATAATGGAGTCTCAATAGAATATGCAGACACAGCTGCCTTGTCTGCCTGTAAGTGATGTTGGAGACATTGTACAACACCAGGAGGAACGGCTGAGTAGGTTACTGGGCTGTAGCTGAGGAGCAGAGAGCCTAAGTGTAGCTAGGACACTTAAAGCAAATAATTTCCAAACTCCCGAGTCATAAGGCACCACAGTGTTCTAGGTAACTAGAAATGCAGTAAGAATGATTCATTTTCTTGCATCCCAACAGCAAATAGAAGTGATAACTGAGGGAACAACAGCTTTTACTATCACTGACTTCCAAGTAAGTTTACTATCACTGACTTCCAAGTATCACTGACTTCCAAGTAAGACTTTCTCAGCAAGATGTGCCTTCCTTGCTTCCCTCCTCCCCCACCCCATTCTCCCCACGTTCCACTAGCCAAAAAAATATCCAGCAATAAGATAACAGCAAAATAGTAGGAGGGGAGGAGTTACAATGAGAAAAAACCCTCGGGGCTACATTCTGCAATCACATAACCTCCAGGTTCTGCTCCAGGCTATCCCATTTTTTCCCTCTGGCCGTGGGCTATTCCACCCAGCAGAAAAGGGCTGTTATTGTGCTCCACACAGGTGCACAGAAAGGCTCCGAAAGAGAACTCCCAACGAACACAAGGCATAAACAAACTCAAGTGTGGTCGTCTCCTCAAGAAAATAAATCAGCCAATGTGAAACTCCCTCCTTGTAATAAATTAGCTCCTAAGAGTATTCAAAAGCTAACCTCTGACCTCCTCCTGTATTATTCTCATGACCACCAGTGGGAGAGGAGGTCAAGTTGGTCAGTTCTTCTCACCAGTCATTGATACCTCTTTAGCAAAGGAGGGGTGGGGGAGGAGGGAAAAAAAGAAAGAAAGAAAGAAAAAGAGAGGGAGGGGGGAGAAAAATCAAATTTGCTTCTCCATTGAAACAGAGGCTTAGTAAGTAAACCAAGGAGGCCCAAGCCTCCCCCGGCAGGCGTCCAATTTTACAACACATTTGTAAGTGTGCTGCCATCTAAATATACTCAACACAGAGAAATTCCACACCATGGCTACAGCAAATGGGCCATCACTCCGCAGCCAGCTGCTGCAGAATTTTTTTGGCGTTCAGACTGCAAGCTAAAAACCACAGGAAAGCTAATGGAAAGGCCACAACTGGCAGCTTGCTTTGGCCATCTCACATATATAAGGCTCGTCTCCTGATTGAAAGCATATGAAGAAGGTTAGAGTGTTAAAAATAGAATAATTTGTTAAGTGGCACATTCCACCTACCCGTGGCTGGCACATGCTAAGTTCATTCATACTCACAAGACGTTCCTTGCCAATCTGTTCTGACATTTTTCACTTAGTGGGTAGCAATTTTTAGAATAAGAATAACATGATAATATATAGTATCAGATAATCTTTGCTAATAAAACCACACATTAATTTGCTTCCCACGTCACACACAGTTTTATAGGAAGCCCCTTTTTTGACAGTGTGGATAGTTACAGAACTCCTAGTAGATAGTGTTCTCTGGAAAGTATTCCAAGTATCTGTAGCTGGCCAGTACTTGATTTATTTTGCCAGCATATACATCAGGCTGGAGTGTGAAAAGAACCCACTTTTGTTTTTATTTGGAATACAAAAGCAGTTCTATAGTTTCAGTACCTCCCATTGCCTGGATGCTTCTCTGTCACCTCTGCACTTTCCATTGCAGAGGGGAAAAACTGGGACTTTCAGCAGAGCAAGGCATTGAATATTCACCCGAAAATCCATTTCATTGCCTCTTAGCAAAGATGAGTGTTTTTATCTCTGCATTCAAGAGTATATAATATGCCTTCTTGGCAAACCAGCACTGCTGTATCCTAGCTTCTCCTTGTAACTACATGATAAAGTCTTCCAAAAAATTGCTTTGCAATTATTTGATAAAACCATTAATAAACCATAAAATAAATCAAAATTATATAATTCCATTATATTTTAAAGGTTAGTGCAGTTAATTGGAGATAAAACCTGAATACATGAAAGGTAAGAGAATAAAAAAGGCAAGAAATCTTCATGCAGACAGAATGAATACAAATGTGGTCTTTTTCCAATATTGTTGAAGTCATAATTTATAAAGAAAATTACATTCTGGGGACAGAAAAAAAAAAAATCATGCCATCTTTTATTTCACATTTTAAGTTACATAAGTACTATAATGGATTCATGTTAAATTGAAACATTTGCCACTCTTGTTTTATACCCCACATCTCTTCACAGTTTTGTAGAATATCACTGTGCAAGACTAACTTATTTTTTCAACTGAGAGCTATATAAATTTTGTGATTTAACTGCTGATGGGTATGATACGTATTCTTTTTAAGAAATATCTCTTTATGAAATTGAAGTAATTTTTATCTCGTATCTTAGTAAATCAAGCACTTTGGAATGAAGGATTTCAGTCATTCTAACATTAAATGGTACAGCTATTATCTAATAGCTTTTAAATCTTAATTTCCATTTCATTCTTTCTGGAAATAGTGCAAGAATATAAATAGATACTGTTGACTCTGACACGCAACTCATGCAAAACCAAACTCTGATGACTTTTTCAAGAGAGCAGAGAAAAACTTATAGTAATATCAACCAACCAACCACTATAAATGATGAGTATAGGTTGTGATGGCAATCAATCAATGGAAAAAAACCACAAGATACAACACAGAATCCAAACCCACAGAATTTCCTACTTTACTGAGGTGGCAAGTGGTAGACCTAAGCTGTCAGCTTAATTTTCAGAATAAATCTGCAGCTCTGATAATTGAAACAGGAAAGTATTCCAGCGCAAAGCTACTGTTGATTTCATAGTTGCTTAATGACCTGTGTAAAACAAGTAGCGTGATCGTGTACCAGCTCTCACTAGAGAATTCACAACAAAACACCATTATAAGGGGCCATGCTTGTGTCACACTATCAAACAACACAGGTTCTAAAATTTCATGAAGACTAACAAACCTAGGTTAGTTCCTTGATCAGTAATTTTATTGTCAGATTTCTTACAGATTTTCTCCAGGAGTGTAGCTAAGATGATGTACTCATCCATAAATATTCAATGTGTGAGAAAAAGAGTCAAATAATAAGAAAATGGACATGAAAAGCTCTGATAAACACATAGAAAGCTCAAGGCAGAAGCCAAAGTGTCCCGGTATTTTTAAGATTATCGGCCATACAAGCAGAACAAAACTTGCTGACATTGACACAACGACCTTGAAGACAGAGAGTTGCCAGGTAGCTTCTCCTGTAGCCCAGCAATTCGGGTTTGGGTTCAGAACCCTTGTTCTGTGCAGCTCCAGCCTGACTATTCTGCTGTTTTCAGGGAGTTGTTAGTTTTACTACATGCCTTAAAAAAAAAAAAACCCTAATCTAGTATTAAAAAGCATCAGAGACATTCCTGTAATGTTTTGAAAGCATTAAAAAGCAGTCCTGAATTCAATCTCAAGTTATTCTTGGCGGATAGTACAGTATTTGAGGGGGAAAAAAAAACCAAAACCAAAAAGCAACACAATAAAAAGAGGTGTGCAGTTCAACTGGCTAACATTCGAACAGAATGAAACTTGCCCTTGGGGGGTGAGGGGGCCACCAATCTCCTCTAAGCCTTTTGTCATTATTTTTAAAACCAAGAAATTAATATTACAAATTATAAACGATGACATGGAATCACTTCTCATCACTGAAAAACTGCTTGCCACATCCAGGACAAATATGGGCGTACTTTTGGTTGCACTGAAGGTGTAGGGGCTTTTTTTTAGGTTTTCTAAGAAAGAAGTCCTGATCACTTAGAGGCTAAGGCAGATGAGCAGGTGTTTTTCCAAACTATGAAAATCTTAAAAGATTTTTCTTTTTTTAAATCCTTCAAAATTGTAATAAAATCACCAAAAGTGTTGTGGGGAAAAAAATCGGAATAATTTGTTTGTGTATTGACTTTTTTTTTCCCTTCATTTATATTTGTTTGCAGTATTTTCAAATATTTAAATCAAAAATCAACAAATAAAAAAATGGAATTTAATCACTGAACTAAATCAAACCGTTTCATAAAAAGACAGTCCTTAATTATTTCAAATATTAACAGATTTAACAATCTATGAAGAAAAACAAACTCAATGTATGAATTACATAGTCTATATTCTAGGGCTTGTAGCATGGTTTAGAAAAGCAAAATGAGCAATTTGCTTGATTTAAAGCTGCTGTACATCATAACTGGACCATACCATGTTTTCAGAAACACAACTATGGATGAAATTCAACTGTAAAACCATTATCCTCCCTCCACTCTCTGGCTCAGTACAGACACTAGATGGGCTGATTTTGTCATTAAAACAGTTTTGCCTGAGATTGGGCCAGCTTCATCACACAGAGACAGATATACTCCTGGCCAACTAAAGGAGCTGTACATGCTCACTCCTCTGTCATGTCACACAGGGTCCCATTCCATGCCAGCTGGTCCAATTCAGAAGCTTAAATCCTTCAGTTCCAGGTAAATTCAGACTTGTCAGACAGCTCCTTCATAACCTCAGGCAATCTTCTTAATATCTCTGCATCTCGGGCTCTGAATGACACCTCTTCAGCTTTTGGAAGAGATGGTTCTACTTTACTCTAATCTTTCATAACTACCTAGTCCCTTCAGACAATCTGAACTTTGAAGAAAGGACTCACTCCTCTCTCCCAGGCACAGCATTAGAACAAACAGAAGAGAATGCCATTTAATAAATGTGAGAAAATAATAGTAATAATCAAAAACTTCTCAAAATTGCACATTCTTTTTTTTTAGAAAAGAAATTATTAGTTATTTCTGAAATTTCCATCTTGCTTTGCTTTGCCAGTGTGCAATAACAATGGTGTTTTGCTGGGGTTTATAGGAAGTTTATCAACAGCTTCTGCAACAAGGAACCAGGGCAAATATTTTCTGCTTTGAAGTATCAGTGAAGTCATGTATTGTCCCTATTTATGAATGAATTTACAATCTAGGGAACTAGAAAACAACAGTGTTGTAACAACCTGAACTAGAAAGATGACATATATGCTGTATTCTGGGTGACCATACCCTCTATATAATGTTATGCAGTGTTTAACTGCAAATATCTCTTTTACAATTAAGTATAATGGGTGTTTTCTTTTCTGAACTTCATAGGATTTTTATACATGCTTTTTTTTCCCCACTATGGAGTTGTTCTTTTTAGAAGTGTTTGTAGGCAATTGGTTTTAAGAGGGCTCCAGGGGGCTTTTCCCTACTGTGTTAAGCTGTTTTGATATTCTTTTACAAGCAGTCTTAAAGTTGTTCTCCCAGATGCATTGTCTTACTAATCAGCTATATGAGGGTTCAAGGTCACCATTCAACATTAATTATTCATTGTACAATTCACAGCTGGCGATGATGCTTAAAATGGCAAATAATACACATGTTCAAAAACACACTCATAAAGCATCTTCTCTATGAAGCTTTGGATCAGAAGAAATAAGAAACAGAAGAAAAAAAACAAAAAAAAAAGATAAGATTATCATGATACTATGGAAAGCATGCATAAAGATCACTGCCAGAAAAACCCATCCGTTTCTTGACTTTATACAGACATTTATTAACTAAAATTAACCACAATGGAAAAAAAGGCAGGTTGCAGTCAGTGGTATCGAAACAGTTGAATGATTAAGCTAAAGCAGCCATGCCAAAATCACAAAGAACAAACTGGATGTGTAAAATGTGGCGTTCAAAGATTTACCAAGTCAAAATGCTTGAGAAAAAAAACGATTCTTGAATGAAAACTCATAGCATAGAAAGAGTGTATAAATATCTTACATTTATAGGAGTCCTTGTATATGTTTTAAATCTGTGCACTGTCAATTTTAGAAAGGCTTTTTCTTCTTCAGGCAGGCCAAGACTTGTCACACTTTAACAGTGGCAGAAATGATGTCATCAGCAAAAAAAAATAAGCCTTTTTTAACAGGCTATTTAGATTTTGGCAAACTGGTGTGGACAAGCTGCTACAACAGATTCTGCCTGCTCTCTCTCTGCTCTACTCATTCCTTAACTTATTAAGGATTCAAGAACAGTTGAGGCTTTGAAACAGAGCAGAACAAGAGCCAAAAACTCCTATTATAAGTTTAATTATACTCAGTTCCTTCCATCCACATTCTAACAAACAGAGCA
Organism: Todiramphus chloris collaris; assembly: GCA_025345505.1. Lineage (NCBI taxonomy): Eukaryota > Metazoa > Chordata > Aves > Coraciiformes > Alcedinidae > Todiramphus > Todiramphus chloris. The sequence goes on along the minus strand of JANVCC010000068.1, from coordinate 8,936,556 downwards.
CTTCTCTGGGTACAATATACTTGCTTAACCGACCCTTTTTTTAATGGTAGTCCCATATTAAAGACCTTCTGCTTTCTTTCCTGATGTCCTGTTTTACAGTTAAAACACAAAACACTTGCTGCCTCCACTCAATCTCACTTCTGCAATTACTCCGTGTCTCCTGATAGCACTTCAGCAATTATTTTTATCTGCAGCTGGAATGCTTTTCTTTCCTCTGCATCTTAATTTCTCAGTTTGTTTAGAAAAAATATGTTAAGCCGATTTCAGAAATATGGTTTACAAAGTGCAGGTCACTGACAGATGTTATTTAATACTTTCAGGCTGATGCTTTGCGTGCAGCAAAGCGGGTCCCTGTGATCATTCTCCTGTCAATAACTGCTGAGCTGACACTTTAAAAATGGATCTGATTCAACACAAATATTGAAACTGATACCTTAATTCTGGCACAAATGTCTTGTTTATGTTTTTGCAAGAGCAAGAGACAGCTTGATTAAGATTTTTAACACTATCAGATTCTAAATGCTTGCACTCACGCATGTGTGTGTCGATAAGCCTATGTATTTACAAAACCTTACTCAGTTAGCAAGTGCACTCTATTTCTCTTCATTAATGATTATTTATGACAGCTTGGGAAAAACTAAAGCAAGTTTTAACTACACACCTTATATTAGTCACATGCTATATTTATTTTTGTAACAACCTAATGCTTAAAACAAGAAATTTCATTGTCAACAAAATAGGCAGTCAAATTAACTATATACAGACATTTCTGAAATAAACCAATTTTTATTTCCAGCTCTGTTTTATGCAGGAATGAAGCATATGAAAACACAATTTCTCTGAGTGGACAGGCAGCAATTGTGTTTTTAAAGAAATCATTAAGAATGTGAAATATTATGTCTTTCTATATCCACTCTAAACCACAGAAAGTCTGCGTTTTTCACTTTAATGTCATCAAGTCGGTTTAATTTATGAGCAAAACTAACTATGGTACTTCCCTCCTCCCTCTCTGAAGTAGACATGCTTTCAAAATTCCATCTACAAGACAAGTAGATAGCATATTCAAAATCTCATCTACCCAAATTTCTGGTTTTCTTCTCCCATTTAGAGTTCTGTCATTTTTTATATGGCATCTGGTAGCATCACTAACATCCCGAGGCTTTCTTGTCAAACAAACAAAGCTTGCATTTATAAGCAAATAATATGCCTGAACAACGCCTACATCAGCACCTATTTTGAATTTGGACAGTACTGACAGTTCTGTGGTGTAGGAAAATGACAATGGCTTCATTTCAGGAGACCACATCTGTACCTCTGGGTCTGCCACTGCTTTTCCCTTAACAGCTTTAAGAAAATCTGTGCCTCCCTTACACAGAGTTACGGATTAGTCTGTGAACAGTTCCTGGCCCTTTAGCACTAGGGATCATTTTTTTGGACATTAAATAGGAAATTAGAAAGGAAGCATGAAGTTGTAGCCTGCTCTCACTAAGAATCTCTGCTCACGCAGTCACTCAGCAAAAGAGTTTACTTAAAGAAAAGCTTGAAAACCTTTCTGCATTTTTTGTACATTTGCAATGTATACTGGACTATGCTATGACCAGCGTGCAACTTAACCTTTTTTGTTCAGTTCTTAGTTTTTCCTTTGATTTCTGTTGACATTAAAGGCACTAAGTGTCTGACTTGAAAGAACAGACAGTGTGGATATTTGTTGTTCAGCATGGTGGTCTTTGCATTAAGGGCTGCTTCTTTTGTGTTTCTTTTTTTTTTTTCTTCTTCTTTTGTTGACGTACTATATATACACTATGATCTCAGACTCCCTGTCTCACTATTCGCCCTTACAAAAATTTATACAACCTTGTATAAATTATTCTGGTAGCCAAATGTAATATAATCCCAGAAAATCTTTCATTTCTGTAAAAATGCAAAATCACATTGTTGAAAAAATTATTTATACTCATGTCAAACATTATTTTGAAAGCTTACGAATAAGTAAGACATTGTAGCTGCACTAGCAATTATACTCTCAAACTTAGAATGAAATGGAAGACATAGAAAAAGGTTAACTTTATTTTCAAATTTTATACCAGAGATTGTCTCTCTGGAAATGAAAAGAAACTCAGCTACTCCCCAATAAAATTAAATTTTTTTTTTTAGCATGATGATATTCTTCTGTATTTATCATCCTCGTATTAGTTGCCTTTAGAACATACATGTCTAAAATATTGCTCCCTTGAGCAAAGCAAGGAGAAAAAAAAAGGGCAGAAGCAACTTGACTGCAAAGGCTGAGGTACAAGCAGCAGCGACCACTGCTACTGCTAACAAAATGCTATGAGTGTCAGCTGTCATTCACATGCTGGACCATCTGGTGTAAATTAATGCAGAACTCCCAAACTTAATAGATATGTATTAATTTACACCAATGTGGGGCAGATTTTCTGACCACCAAAATACACAAGAGCAAGCAACTCCTCTGCAGTAATTATGGATGAAACGCACTGGCCCGTGTTCAGGCTGACTGCATCTCATGTATTGTAAATAAGATTCCTCACAGCTGCCTTCCACAAAATCACTGTAACGTACACCCACAGCAAGCTATCGTGGTGTTGCACTGCAACCAGGGTGCATATTTATCACAGCTCCATCTTAAAGTTTAATTCTTAAGAGACAAACTACAGGCTGTACAAAGACTTCTATTGCACGATCGTAGATCCAGGACTTATTCCTCATTCTATTGGTGCTTGTTCTTCTAGCAGATGTACAGAGCAATGGGTATTGGAAAACTGGCAGGATTATGTATTTATCAGCACTGAAATTTTTCACACTTCCCCCCAGAAAAAGTAAAAATAAAAAATTGCACTACAATATCACTAGGTACTTTTTTTCACTTTTGGAAAGGGAGCATGTAGGACTTTCCAAAAGCTGAAGATGGGGCAAACTTTTTTTTTTTTTTTTCCAGTTAATCCCATTTGTCAGTACACTTACTGTTGCTAAGGAATGAGAGAAGGTCTTCAGAAGGCTTTACTGTTTGGAGATTGCTGTAGTGCAAAAAGGTACTTGGTTTGGTGCCATCTTCTTTATCCTAGCCTGGTATAGCCCTTCTCACATGTGACAGGTTCTTGCTGGCCTTGCCCCTGCAGTCCTCCTCCCTGCTGCTGAGGTAAGCAACAGGAAAAACTGGTAGGACTACAGTGCAGCTGAACTCTGCACAACTGGGGTAGATTTTTTGGCAGGGGGCCACTACCATGACACCAGTGTTCTCTGCGTAGATTTTGAAGGCACTGTTTGGTGCTGCTTACATTTATAGGAGTATTGGGAGATTTCACCAGAAAACAAAAGGGGATTAAAAAAAAAAACCGTAAATGCTGTGGGCAGCAAAGGCAAGCATTCTACTTCACTCCAGTGTCTTCAGGGAATCTGGTCTGTTGTATTTGTAAATGAATTTTTAATTTCCCACAGGGCTACTTCAAGAGTCTGAAGGACCATGTGAAAAGAAAATTACTCTTCATGAGCTGGTATGACCCTGTCTAGGAAGAATGTGACTTGCACGACGTAGACAAATGGGGACCGAGATAATACGTAGATGACGTTGTATGAGTCTAGTTACTTTTATTGCCAGCAGATTTAGATGGATTTACTTGTCAAAGAAAAAGATACAAGCCTACTTTTGTAAATTAGAAAGAGAGGAAACATCCTTATAATTTTTCTCCACTGCTGAATGGCTGTCTCTTCAGAGCAGGGAGGAAAAAGAGGGGGTAAAAAATAGAATGAACACAAGGGAAACTGTGTGGTAAGTGTATCAAAACCTCTGTGAGCTGGGAAGGCCAGAAGGACTGCATTCCCCTTTCCAGTCCTTTTGCTGGGTGAATTATACATGATACAGCCCTTCTGTGTGCACCAGATTCCACCTGCAAAATGGAAATAACATCAGCAGCCTATTCTGTCAAGTGTTTTGAGATCCACAGGTCAAAAAACAAAACAAACCACAAAATTAGATTCTTCATTTGAGTTTCATGAGAACAGCGACTGCAAACTTTGTGGCAGCAACATACTGAACACTCTTTGTAGGTGGTTATGAAATTGCTATTCTACTTGGTCAAGGTGAACTACAATAGTAACGATTCTTTTTTGCATAACTTCTCTGATTTTTTTCACCGATGGATCACAAAACACTTTCCAGAAGATAATTGATGTTATTTCCACTACAGACTCTTTTTATTCTGCCTTCACCTCTGAGTAAACAGAAAGCTCAGGATGAGAAACAAATTGGTATCAAAGTCAGGAAGAGAAGTCAGGAACCAAGCAGCCTTTTTTGTGCTTTGACCAGAAGAGGAAATATTTCTCAAATTGAAAATCAGCATGACTTTTCCCCTACTCCCCTTTAGGAACCAAGGCATTAAAACAGGCTTGTGTTTGGCCACGGGAAATTTATACTGCTCCAAGCCAGTTTTACAGCTGTAAACTGTAAAGCTGTCTGCAACAGGTCTATAAAAGGATAATACTCAACACCATGTCCTATATTGCTTCTATTATTCGTTGAACTTTGAATGCAGTATCTGTATCCACAATGGCATAATAGAGAAGCAAGCAGAAAAAGAAACTGAAATTTAGATGAAGAGAATTATTACCTACTACCTATATAGAGGAGAACATATTAATAGACCTAAGGTGAAAACACAAGGTAGCTTTCCAGCGAAGACATTTCCTAAAGATGAAACACTGTGGTCTGTATAGAGCATTTGAGTGATCTATTGCATGAATCAGTAAATAGATTTTATACATGTCTGCAGGTCAACATCTCAGGTGCAGAAGGCTTACTATACCATTCACTCCAAAGGCATACATTCTGATCTATATGGCCTTTAGAAACAAGAAAGAAAAACTGGGCTCTTGTTTTTCTCGCATACTTCTCTGTCACCATCACTTCACTATGGTGACCAAGAAAAATACAGAAAATGTAAACCCTAGGATTAAAATCTTCCCTTCCACCATCTATTTTTATTTTTTTCCTGCTACAGGTTTTTCCTCAGTTTACACAGCAATGTAACCCACAAGATGAGTTGGTTTGAGTAATATTATAACTGTCCTAATTATTGAACAAAGTGAAAAGTCACGAAAACAAACATACTCAGGCTGCTAATTTTACTTACAGTTTCTGAAATGACATAATGCAGCTTCTTTTTAAAGCTTCCTTGAAAAAACAGCAATTTCCTGTGTTTATTTTGTCTTCCTTTTTTATTTCAGAAAAGCCTCTCTGGTTTGTGGCAGCAGATGTGATTTTCACAACAGAAAGATTTTTACCAACAAGAGATTTTCGTTGGTATGATCACCATTGTAGGTTTTAAATATTATCATGAGGCTTTCAAATAATTGTCATTTATGGTTTAAAAAAAAAATCCATCTCAATGTTAAATTATCAGGACCATTATATAACATCTTACGATCTACTTTATGCCTTAAAATTCTGCCTTAAAGTTGATCCATTTTTTTTCTCCTGAGCAGAATGGAAACTCGTATGGTATTTGTTATCTTGCAAGAACTGGAACAATCTGCTGTAGGAACTTTATATCTTTAAATTACAGTAGCAGTGACAGGAGGACTTCTAGGTGCTCATCTTAGCAAAAAAGGATTTAATGGACAGCATGGAGACCCAGTGGACTAGATTGTAACATATATTTCAGTGTGATTTTTTTACTGCTTTGACTTTAAGTCAGAATGTGTTTATTTAGAAATGAAATGACTATTTTTTTTCAAAACAGCCTCTTGGCCAGGAGGTACAGCCATCTATTGGTAAAAACACATTTCAGGGACGAATATTAAACCATAGAATTGCAGAATGGTTTTGCTTGGAAGAGACCTTAAAGGTCATCTATTTCCAACCCCACTGCCATGGACAGGGACACCTCCTGCTACACCAGGTTGCTCAAACTTCCATCCAACCTGGCCTTGAACACATCCAGTGGTGGAGCATCCACAACTTGCCTGGGCAACCTGTTCCAGTGGCTCACCGCGCTCACAGTAAAGAATTTCTTCCTAATATCTAATGTAAATCTACCCATGTAGCAGGTCCATGCCTTTCCTATGGTGGTGGTCCCAGAGCTGAATGCTGTACTCCAGGTGAGAGCAGAGTAGAGGGGAAGAATCACCTCCCTTGACTTGCTGGTCACAATTCTTTTGATGCAGCCCATTATGCTGTTTGCTTTCTGGGCTGCAAGCACACATTGCTGGCTCATATTCAGTTTTTCATCCACCAGCACCCCCAAGTCCTTCTCTGTTGGGCTGCCCTCAATCCACTCATTGCCCAGCCTGTATTTGTGCTTGGGATTGCCTCAACCCAGGTGCAGGACCTTGCACTCAGCCTTGTTGAGCTTCACGATGTTGGCATGAACTCACCTCTCAAGCCTGTCAAGGTCACTATGGATGGTATTCGTTCCCTCCAGTGTGATGATTGTACCACACAGCTTGGTGTGATCAGCAGACTTGTCCATGTCACCAACAAAGATGCTAAACAGCACTGTCCTCAATACCAATCCAAGGAATGCCACCTGTCACTGGTCTCCACTTAGACACTGAGCTACTGACCACAACAAGATACAAGCAATGGAGAGAAAAATTAGGGGAATGTAGATATTAAAAACCTGTCAGGTCTCCTAAGTTTGCTAAAAGCACAATTTTGTGATGAAATATAATGATTTACCTCGTAAGCATTAAATTCTGAAAAAGAATTTTATTTTCAGAGGGGAGAATAATAGGAGGGAGGCAAAAAACTTTCTAAAATTCAATTCACAAAAGCAAAACTGAGGTGTCAGAATTTCAGATGAGCAAAGAAACTGTCACACTGTGTCAGAAAAGAGCATCAAACTCAGAGGAAAATATAGCTGATACAGACCAAAGATTTAGTCACACATATGGTAGAAAAAATCTCAAAACCTTCAGAAACATCCTTCTTGCAGAGTACACATTGTACTGTATCGTGCTTTTCTCAATCTTCAGGAAAGGCTAGAATAGGATTTGTTAGAAGTCTTCAATAAAACTTTTCTTTACCTAACGATGTTGATATGAAGAATACTACGCAGGCTGACCATGCACAGAGTAGCATCTGTACATCACAGAACACCTTTCACAGTCTATTTTTAATAGAGCAGTTAAATATGTTACGATACACTTACTAAAAATAATATGTAAATAAAAAGAAATGCTCTGAATAATCCACTCATGTGATCCCATTGGCGATACACAGGAGCCATTTTTCAGATTACCAAGTTCACACTTAATAAGGCAAAAAAATGCCAAGAAATCTTTAACAGACACGTGCATGAAGGGAGAGAAGAAGAAATGGCCTCAATATAAAATTATCTTCCCATAAGAATACTCGTGAAAAAAGAACACCCTCCAGCCACAGCAGTAAGCATACTTACATCTCTGTCAAATAACAGTTGTTAACACTCTACAGCTCCAAATACCCAAAGACAGACCCACTTTCAAGAAATGAAGCCATGAATAAGGACAAAAGTTTGTAAGAAATCAGGACTCACAGATAAGAATAACTAATATATTTGGAACCATAATGAGAGTAAATTTACTGCATTAACTGACCTCTGACCTTTTTTCATCAGGGTTTCTAAAAACAGTTAATGCCATCTTTTCGTACTCTATAGTATGTAAACCCTACCAGTATAGAGAGAGAGTGGGAGACCAGTAGATTACTCATATTTAGTACACTCATTTTTATGACATAAGGAATATGCTTGCACGCTGGCTAAAACAGATATACCATCCTGATGACATCTTACCTTACACACTCACCGAACACAGAGCTTCACTGTGAAAATTCTCAAGTTTCTGAACTTGGGGTTTTTTCCCAAAATTCACATAAGCTTGAAAGAAAAGCCTCACACCCAGATAATCTGAAGAGGTAAAATGAATGCACAAAACACTTCCCTATATTTATTTGTCCCTAGCATAGAGATTCCACACAACACTCCTGTAGTATTATGATTCCCACAAGAAACTCCACATGTTGTTCACTTCTTCATTTATAAAGTTACATTTAACCTGAGTGTCACCTACTCAAGCAGTTCATTTATTATAAGAATCAGTGTGAATCTGCAAATTCACACCCACAAACTCCTGTAGCATACATACAGGTAAGCCCTCATTAAACCAGTGCCTAATATTTAGGAAACACAACAGCACTGAGAGTTTTAGAGCACATAAGGTTCACAATCACTATAAAAGTCTGTCAGGAAAACACGTTCAAATTCTAACAATATAGTCTTTAGGGAGGAAGACTCTCCTTTCATATGAACCCTGCTTATTCTAAAGCCTTTAGATGTCTATAGTTTCTGTGATTGCTAAAGACAGAGCATAATGTACTTCACTTATTGTTTGGCTCCCTGCTTTTTGAATAGACTGGAAGCCAGTTGCTATTTTTGCTGGGAAGTTCACTCTACTCCATCTGGAGAAAATGCAAGGAAGTAATGCCTAGAATTATTTGTTACCATTGTGAGTCTACAGAGTCAAACTGGTTTAAGCTCCGTCCCTCTCTGCATTGTCTGCAGAAATCTCCCCTGTTCCCCTACCATTGTAGCCTCTCCCTCAGAGAAGTACTTATAAATGTCTTTCTTGTGAGAACCCTGCCCATGGAGGGATTTGCTTTAGCAAACCACGCGCCAGCATGAATTCCATATTGCTACTTTCAAGTAAGAAAAGAGGGAAAACGGTGAAAACAGAGGCAGGGCTGGGGGGAGGGAGGGGATGTGTGTGAAGCAGGGGGAATAGAAAAGAAAAAGGAAATGGCATTAGTCTCACAGCCACATAAAACTGCAAAATAGACAACTTCTGCAAAACCTAACACGGGAAACCTGTCGGGGAGCATGCTTTCACACAACTGCAGCAGATTCAGAATTAAACAGTTTTGCCAGATTTTACAAATCTTCAGACACCAACGTATTGTGCAAAGTTGCTTGCAACGCCTTAATGCGCTTGTGCTCGTTTGAAATCCATCGTATCCTAACACAAGGAAAATCCTAACAACGGGAAAAATAAAAACAAACAAACAAGAAATATGCACACATTTGAACTTCAACACAAAGCAACAATTTGAGCTTACGGACAGACGCTCTGAACTACAGTAAACAGAAACCAGCAGTGATGGTGGCTGAATGTCTAGGGAAATATGGAAGCTGGAGGGGTGATTTGTACTTTAAAAACAAGTTAACACTGCACACTGTTTTCTGATAACTTCTGGTTCAAGACTCGTACAATATCTCTGTTTTCAATACCAACCATCTGTACTGAACTTGAAATGTATCAGAGCTGCATATCTTTAAGATACAAGAAAAAAACAAAGAATTCTGTAACTCCTGGTCACCAGTCCAATGTCCTTTCTCCCTTGTAAGAAACACAAGTAGCTGTTACTGGAAAGATACCCAAACTGTAACATTCTGATTGTTGATGTGAAGGAGTAAACAATATTCTGCAGTCATATTAGAAAACTTTAAGTCATTGACAGATATCTATGAAAACCTGTTTTCCTTAATTTACATTTGTAAGAGCTAAGAGAAAGAAATAATAAGGGTTCTGGTACTTTTCAGACTTCTACTAGTATAAACAGAGCTTTCTCCAGTCTATTGCTTATTAGTCTAAAAGTTGTTCAACTTTCAGGGCAGAGGTGGGAGAAAGAGGAATCCTAACTCTGCAAAACCTATGGATTCAAACTATAAATAAACCCAGTTCTCCCTCTTCCCTGAAACCCTTCTCTGCTTTTGTTTGTTTGCTCTGGATTTTATCAGTCTCTTTTTCATGCTGGTGAATCGTGTCTCTGTCACAGCTGATTCCATTTATCTATCCTGGGAGAAAACAAAAGCTAAAAATAACTCTTGGGGTTTCTGCTGGGTTTTGCACGAGAAGAGACTGAGCTCATTCCAAGGTTGTGCGTCAATGTTTTGCTTTATCTTTGCCAGGGTTGATTTAACTAGTAGCACGTTAGAAAAAAAAAAAGAAAAAAAAAAAGGAAGGCTTTTTGCTGTCCATAAAATTACAAGTTGGCTAAAATTTAACAATATCGTGGCCAATGAAAAAGAAAAATTTTAATATCCAAGTTAATACTGGAGTATTTTATCTGCAAGTGGGAGTTTTTCTCCTAAAGGCGCTTCATCATCTCTTATAATAACAACATACACAGGCTCTATCAGGCTATGGTATTTGTGCTTGAAAATTGGGGTTTTTTTCCTACTTTAAAAGATTCTAAACAAGTAAAAATAGTCACTAAATTAAAAAATATCATTGCAAACAATAATTAGTCCCATACAGTGGTACACATTTTGTCTGGGTTAGTATGGAAAACTTGCAGGAATATTTTGTTCTGTGATCTCAAGTGCTTCTTTCTCCCATTTGTGTTAGACACACCTGATCAGCTCACTACGAGCACAGATGCCCCAGAAGATGCATTGCAATATCTGTGGTTTATTCTATGAAGTGCAGTGGATGTGTCTATTTCTGGGCAAGGGGAATTTTTTGTGCTGATTCTAGTATGTGTGCAGACGGAAATTTCAGGTCAGTGTTGCATTTCATTATTTTCATCCATACAGTTCTAATCATAAAAGCAATGTATTAATTGAGTTACCTGTTTATGCAACAACTGGGCTCAAGACATATTTTCAGAACACAGACTAGTTATAACCAAAACTCAGATCTTCAGAAATGTCACAGCATCTGGCCTGATTAGGGCTGAGCATTTCAGGCTGTGTTCTCTACATGCAAGTGCCCTGAAAAGTTAAACTATTGAAAAAGGAAAAAAAAAGAAAAGCTCAATCCTTAGCCTGAAAAACACACATTCAAAATAAAATACACATTGCATGCACCGGGAAGGGTTGTATTCATCTACCACGTCTTGTAGAAAATGTGGTGGTTAAAGTATAAAAGAACAAAGGACTTTAACAATAACTTCAGATGGTTTATGTATGGTACTATGAGTCACTGGAACATGACAGATGTACAGAGAGACAAGATGAGCAATGGTACCAGAAGCTTAGCCCCAGTGCATCAGGTGACTGACATTTTAACATAGTTTTGTCTATTACAATGCAAACTGTTCACCCCAGCCTCTTTAGGTCCCACTAACTCAGCTCAGGAAAATTAGGACACTTGGGCAGGCAGCTACACTGATCTCTATGATACTACTCAAGAACTGCTGGCAGTACACTCACTTTTAGTTACAAATTACCTCATAACGTGATCTAAATCACAGTTGCTGTCTAGCTTGCTGTAAAAGAGAAATGAAGCATTAGCATGACTGAATATGTATATATATTAAAAAAAAGTAGATTTTTAAATGTATTTGGAGAATGCAATTGAAAGATCTATCAGGAAAAAAAATAGTGCTACATTTAAAATGAGTCTAATTTTCTTCTTCAAAGTTTAACAAGATTAGTGACTGTGACATAGACAGTTACTTGCCAAAAGAAAGCACATAAGCTCTAAAGAATCCAGCAAGAAACACTGCTTAGCACCAAAACAGTCCATAAGTAAGAGGGTATGTCTCTAAGGATCATTAATAGGTGATATTTAAAAAAAAAAAAAAACATGGTTTTGAAGATTATACTTCAATTATGATACACTGGCAGTTGTCAGATTTATTTTTCCTCTGTTTCCAGATCGTTCAAAAAATTCAGATCGAATGTCATAGTCTATGACCACCAGCTCATCAAACATATCAGTGTAGCTCTTAGAAGAGTACTAGGGTGGTAGCACTTGAGCATTCTACACCTGAAACCTTGAGAGCCTTCTGTGCTGAATACATCCAAAGGCCATGTCACAAAGTATGAAGGGATTTCTGAAAACAATATTCATCAAACAACAAGAAGTTACTTCTGGAAGTCACTTGGCAAAACTGCCCATGATATCACCACATTCCAGGCTTCTTACACTGACTGAGCTGGAAGCATTTAAGTTCATGAACTCTCATAGTCACTCCTAGCACAGTTATTCTAACTGGGGCCACGATGTGCTTTTCAAAGTGTTCCAAACAATCTTGAAGTGAACGTGTGCTTCTTTTTGCGAAGGAATAGTTTGTTCTTCCTGACATCTCCCAGCAACACGATTTCTCTGTTCCATACTACACAGTACAATACACCATGTTGAATGAAACATCTGAAAAAGCTGCAACATGAATATAGTAGGGATGCAATGACTACAGCATCACTGAGTTGTGGTGGTCCAGCCACAAGGCATCTTGCATTTCAAGATCAAAACGAATAGCAGAGGAAAAGGAAGAATAAGGTGCTACCTTGTAGAGATAGTAGTTGCAAAATATCAATTAAATATATATAATTTACTCACCATATCCAAGTTAATTGCATTTACAAGGCAAGTACATTTGAAATGTACTTGTTTAACACCACACAAAAAATTATATGCAATTTCCCATTCCATTTTTTCAGACAGACCTACTTCGGGTGAAGAAAGAATTTACTGTTGTATCACTAAATTTAACTAGGCAAAATATTATCTTACTGACCTTATGAATCACAAGAATGATCTACAGAACTACTTTGCAAAACTTGCAAACAGTTACTGAAACCAGAAATTACTCATTTTTCCAAAAGCTAAGTTAGAAGGGCTGATACTTAGAAGTTTTTTATTAAAACACTCATACCCGATTTGCAAACTCCTTGAAATTCATGTGAAACTTTTCTTGTCTTTTTTTCAGCATGCACCCCTATTTTAACTGGAGAACTTTTACAGAAGCACTTCAGAGGAGGTATAGGTACCCATACACAGTGTAGGATTTAGAACAAAGACAGCAAATCCTAACATGGTTATAACATACAAAACACAACTCTCCAGTACTAGCACTGCATTCAATTTTCAAAATTAAAAATGCCTATGCACATAGGTGCAAGCAGATCATAATTAGAAGCAAAAATAAAGCCTGACACTACTCAGTGACATGCCTTCATGACAACAACTATCTGCAGATATGGGAAATGCAAGATATAATCAGTAAACATGGAATCATAGAATGGTTTGGGTTGGAAAGGACCTTTAAAGGTCATCTAGTCCAACATGCATGATTTTCCTCAGCTGCCAGAGGAAACAGATGATTTTCCTCTGTTGCATTAGTCATGGCCAACGCAACGTGATGCTATTTGAAAAAGCTGAATGTTCTGTTCCATTCCAGGTCATAGGTAGGACTGAAGAATTTACTATTGCTGAGGTATAGTAGGGAGGTACAGGAGGAAAATAAGTTTCCAATTCAACCTGGCCTTTAAAAATACCTGTTTACTGCAAGAGCAATGGATCCCTCATCCAGTTCTGAAATCACCAGCATCCTAAAAATCAATGTTTATTATACAGCAACCTCTATCACAGTGGGAAGTAGTTGGCACAAAGAAATATTAACAGGACTGGGTGGGAAATCCAAACAGGTTGTGAAGAAGCGTGGAACTGCCCAGGCCTCTTAAGACCCAAAAAACACACCTGCAGCAGAGCAAAACTTCATCCTAAAACAGTATAGGAAATAAATAGGAATTCAAGAAGAAATTTGACACTGAGGCAGGACTGAAGTACACCTTGAAATCACCTTGGAAAAAAAGCTTCTTTCTCACTGCTGCTTAAAAGAAGGGGTGTGGGGAATAAAGGATATTTTAAGTCTAATAAATACTCAGATTACTCCTTGTCACTCAGTGCATTGTTGAATGGGTCTTCCTAACCCCCGGCCCTCCTCCTGCACATATAGTATTCCTTAGCCTAGGCTCCTTGTGCAGTCCAATTCTGGCACATCCTTATTTGATCCCTCTCTCTTTTGAAGAGTGTTTCAATTTTGGCCAAATGTCTGACTTAAGTCTCTGAAATAGCTCTTTTTTAATTCTGGATTTTTCTCTTTAAAATGCCCTAGTTGGTGAATTTATAAAATGGTCTTATCCTTCTTGAATGCAGAGAAATCTGATGCAGGATACTGTAGCTGAACGTATTATTTTGTTGCTTCTTTGTCTCCCACTCCCTCAGTGCACATAAAGTTATTTCCCTTGGAGTGTTCACTGTACTTAAGTATCTGCTGCTGTTTAAGTGAAAGTACAAGATGCTTTGGGATACATGTTTCAAATGCAACTGCTTAATTTTCACATTATTATCCTTACACAGAATTCTGTAAATAAGGAAGAGGAAAATCTCATGAATTTCACACACTTTCCTAGGTCATCTCAGTAGCATCCATTAGTCAAGTGTTTTGTGACCTGGTTCATCTACAGACATAGGCAAACAGGAGGCTGACCATACCACATTAATGTGCCCATATGTGAAGTGAAAGTGGAGGGCCAAGAGTTTTAAAGGTGAATTTAAGAAGAGTAGCTCCATAAACCTTGGAAGACCACATGCAAAAATTTCTGTCTATTATATTCTCAGAGTAAGAAATTGTCCCAAGCTGATGAAGGATTTCTTTTCTTCTTTTACACTCCTAGCCTCTTCTACTGGGTCTTTTGCAAGTGTTTAACCAGATAAGTGACCTGTATAATATCTAGTGCTGAGAAAAGGGGAAAAGTGGAAACAGAGAGGCAGGAGTGCAGAAGGAAGAGTCAGACAAACCTTTTTGGAGGCGGCACATTCTTAGATCAGTTTAAATTGATTGTGAAACCACAGCAATGCGTGTGAGAAGCAGTCAGGATTTTTGCAACTTATGAGTAAGAAGATCTGGAAAGGAGCTATTGAAAGAAAATGAAGCAGTTGGTAAGAAACAGAGGGATCTACTCACAATTTTGAGAAAGACCTTTGATGGCAGGTTCTTGGTGTATTGCTTCTACTTTTTGATGTAATTTTTTTTTTTTAATAACTGCATCAAAGTTCTTAATGATTTGCTGTCCTATGTTACTCAAGTACTTTTGGAGACTCCCCAGTAGAGCATTTTTACCTGGAGGAAATAGTTTTCTTAAGCCACGCCTTCCACAAAACTAGACCTAGAGAAAGCTTCACAATTTTTTTCTTTTTTTTTTTTCTGAAGGGTAAAAAGGAAACAGAAAAACTGCTTTTGATTCATCCTACTCATGTGAGTTCTGTAAGGAAACAGTGTGAGCTCAAAAAACCCAACAAAGCCCCCCAAAATAAGCAAATATGTAGCTTTTTATTATTCTTTGCCTAGTATCCTACTTTTCATTTACCCCTGCTATAATTCAACCATAATTGTACTCCCTGCTTCTTTTATTAAGACTCAATAGAATTTTATTAAAACCTTTTTTTGTTACCAGTTACTAAACAGCTGACTTTTACCAGGTCGTTTTACTTCCCTTCTCTATTCCCATTTCAGTCGTCTTCTGCTTCATGTTTCTTAAATCATTTCTAAAAACAAAGTAGTGATATTGAAAAGTATTTGGAAGCTACACTGGCCTGTGTTTTATTTCAACAGCTATGATAGTTAATTCAAAATTCCAGAGAAAGAGTAAGCATCTGCTCCAAAGGATAGAGTAGTTTTTGTTATCAATCTTCCTTTGCAATGGAAAGAATTCATCTTCATACAGATAAAATGGTCATTTGTATATGATTGGTAAAAAAAAAAATGAAGTGCTGGTTTGCATTTCCTCAGGAGTATTACCTGTAAATTTTTTTAAGTGTCATTTTTCCATCTGAAAACCTCGGAGTACATCGCAAGAACATGAGAGCTTGAAGCAATCTCATTGCAATACTGAGGTACACACTTTGGACTTTGAGGAATGGGTAACAAAAAGAAGAGGCTGAACTTCTCAATAAGAAATAATCAAACTCAATAGTACATTTAATGAAGATCAGAAAGTATGCTACTCCTTTACAAGTGCTACAGAAATTGTACTTTTAGAAGTATTTAACATATCGTATGATACCTAAATGAGCACAGTAAGTTTGGACATCAGTAAAGAAGAAACACTAACCATTGTGACAGATTGTAAGAATGGACATTCTTCCCTTAGCATGATAAGGTAAGTGCATATTATAGCTGAGAAGCTCACTAATTTGCTTATTTTTTTTTCTTTAAGGAACTTAAAGAACAAAGCAAAGATACAGAATGCCTAAAGGGCATTTCTTGGTATAGGAAAAGAAGGAAAGCGCTACCAAAACTAGACTCAAATTTTCAGTTAGGTGGCCATATGTTCCTTTAGTTCAAAAAGTTCACAGATCATTTTTGTTGGCAAATCAACAACAACCTTCTACCCTTCTACTGCCATTCACTTGAATTTGTGCCAATGTATTAAAGCATTTTTTCCCCCTGAAAACACATCACCAGCATTATTTACTGCTCCCCCTGAAAATACAACACAACATTACATGCATACTTTGACAATTGTGCTTTTGGAAAACATCATTCTCTGTAGCAGTTGGACAGTACAAGCTTTTTCATGCCAGAAAGATACTGTTTTAAATATGTGCTACTGATTAAGAACAGACAGACCTAAACAAACTAAACAAGTACCTTCCTTAAGATAATGTTCATTTCTTGTCTTTAGAATCATAAAAGTTTTACTGTGTAGAGGTACAAGTCTGGGTAAACACAGTGTCGTCTAACCTTGTGACCTCCATCCCTCAAAAACTTATTAATACACCAGGGTTTCAAAATTCTTTTGACTAGAAAAGCCATTTTTATATCACTTTCTTATGCCAGAGTTTTTTATTTTCTTGCTGTCTCACACGAATAATTCCTGTACCCAAAGTTTAACCTTGCTTTACAAAGCAAGGTTAACATTTTTGTAGATGATTGTCATTAAGGAACACAAGAAAAGTCAGGTGATTAAAAAAAACCCCCTATGATTAATACCAGAATATTTTTCACTATTCTTTCCTGTTAAAGACACTTTCACTTTGCTCCCTAGATTTTATGCAAAATGGCATATGTAAAAGAGTAAAAAAAGATGGGATCTGCACAAAATGCAAGTTGCCTGAACACTACAACATGACAAGCACTGTGTTTATATGTCCATAATCTCCTGAAAGAAACAAAGGTAAGATCTGTTAGCCATTCAAGAATAACAGATGGATTTTAAGACAGGGAAGATTAAACTTGATTATCAGACTATCTCACCGATTGAAAAAATATACGTTCACACATCTCATACTCAGTATCACTGAGGACCACAAAATGTAGATACTTCAATAATATCAAATTCAGCTATAATATCAATATCAATAATACCAAATCAGCTATATGACTCCAAACCTGTTTCCTATTTGTGATTTGGACTTTGTGGATTGTATTTGAACAAAAGCTGTCTTTCCACAGGTTGCTGTGCAGTAGTCACAATCCTTCTGCATTGCAAGTCCTTTTTGAAGTCATACCTTTGTCTCAGACACAGGCAAACACCTGACTCGCAGAGCCTGCAACCAGGTAGCTCATGGACTGCAGCTTGCAGTTAACTCAGCACAAGCTTATTTGTGAACACCACGGTTTCCAACATATTTACTAATTTGGGTCCAGAATCTGCACAGAGAATTTACTTCACTGGACTCTGAGAATGAGCCAAACGAACATCCCATGTCAAGGAGTTCTTGAGATTTCTCCCTGACTCCATAGGCTTTCATGGCTGGCTCCAGCAGCACAACTATAGATTTCACCTGCCAGAGCACAGCTGGTTGCTAGTCCAAGACAGGCCAGCTGTGTTTAAATAAAAGAACTGAAATGAGAACCAACAGTAAACCAATAGACCTTGAACTCAAATTGCTTCCTTCACTTTCCTACCCCCTCAATAAAGTGAGGCACTTTAAAAAAGATAGATAAGGACACTGGTTACTACTGTGAGGGATTTTTCTGAAACAAAGGTGAAGTCACCCACCTGACTTGTTAGACAATTCTATGCTATTTCTCTGTTATCAAACAAGAATGCTGAAACAAGTGAACAAGTAGAAACTCCTTACCCAGGGAGAAATACAACTTTTGTCAAACTTTGATACTTAAATTAACCTTGCTCAGGCAGTGCTAGAAGAAAAGCCATTTCAGATGAGAAGTAGTAAGGAGAATGGTGATGTCTTGAATAGCAAATTCTATAATGAGCTCATGCTTCTTCTATTTGTGAAAGAGATAAGCACTTACTGAACGAGGAACAGGCAAAGATAAGATTTAATAACCTTGGACACGGTTCTTCATTAGCTCATGCACTAAAGAATCAAAATTCCTCTGCTGAAATCAGAGATTTTTAGAAATGGTCACTGCTGGTGTTCAAATGATGCAATTCAAAAAGAGGTCTAATTTTGTGATACTATGAGGTCTTTTTTATTTTTTTTTCTTAATTGCTATCATTTTATTATGTAATACTTGTATGAAATGAAGACTGAATGGGTAAGGTTAGGGCATATATTTTGGTTCTGTTAGTTCTGATTTAGTTACAGAGTTCTGAGATACAGACTGGGGCAGAATCATGAATCCAAACATCAAAACTAAGACTCATGTTTTGAGCACTTAGAGGAATCAGAAAATTTTACAATATGGCTACGAAAATACCAAAATATTTTCTAAAAAAAAGTTTTAATTTCATCTGTGGGATATTTGTTTCACATAAGCTAACTAGTAAAATCTGCAAAACCATGGCTAGGTGTTTATCTGTTGAAGGTGAAGAAAGCTGCCCTTGCAAACATCCACTCAGAACAAGTGCCTAGGCCACCGTAGGCCACCCATAGTGTGTTTACTCATTGCACACACAGACTTGCTGTAAAGAAAGCAGAAGGATAATTCTGACTTACATTTCAGGTTTCAATACTATGCCTGAGTGATAAAATTAAATTTAGACTCCAAGTAAACATGCAGGGGTTCAAGGACACAGGTTGGTTAAGAGCTTTTGCAACTGGGTAAACAAACAACAATAAAAAAAAATTGAAAAAGGTGTAACATAATATTATAGAAAAGAGAAACCTCCGTAAGACAGTCACAGACTGTTTCACAGAAATCCAATAGCTACCTACATGATTATGCCTCTAAATCTATGTTTACTCAACTACATAAAAAGCTGACTGCTCACTGTAACATCCTACCTTATCCATTACATCTGCACAGCAGGGACCTGCTGCAATGTTGCTGAAGAGATGTGTTTGATAACAACAGTTACAGACTTTCCTCCCAGTTTTCCAGACATTCTTCCATGTTTAAGGCCCTCTGAGGATGCATAAACTCAGATTCTTCACCAGCTAGAGAGATGAAACTAAGAAGCTTGATCATTTAAATAGAATGCAGAGCTCAATCAAGACTTCTCAGCAGAGTGAGAAAAGTCAAATTTTGTTGCCCAGGACTTTCCCTGGACACAGACACACACACACACTACTCCTACCCTACAAAGAAGAGAAGAAACTAGAGCTATAAGATGTGAAGGTGGTTATGGATGACAAAGGAAACTGAGTGGAGGAGCCAGAGCAACCTCTGAAGTGGTCAGCAAGGTAAGTGAGCTCTGGGTAAGAGGCAGGGTCCCTTTCATCTTTATCCAGATTGCTTCTTTTTTCTCTGCACCTACTCTTCTCAAGAATGAGCTTCCCATCTCTTGTCCACCTCTCTACCACAATTGACAGAACCTGCACCCAACCACTAACTGCACTTAGTTGATCCCCCATCCCCAGGAACCGCTGTTATTCCTGTACCTCCAATGTTGCTGTGGGAAAAGGGGGAAACAGGAAAAAAAAAAGGGCACAGGCTCAGCTCATTCCTGCTGCTGAGACATCAAAGTTTGTCACAAAGCAATTCAGCCCTCACTGACAGCAGCAGTGTTGTACAGAAGCACCAGGGATAACTACCTCAGTAAACTGTGCCTTATTTAGAGTTAACCTTGGGTTTCCCTGCAAGAAGGGTCAAACAAAGGGCTTGGAGTCAAACCCCTCAAGGTACCATTGCAGTTCCTTCGCTAGCAAGATCTCACTGCCTACTGCTTGTTTAACTTAAACACTAACAGGCTCATTTTCTAAATTAAAGTTTAAGCAGAGCTTGGCAGGTGGATAACATGAGATTAATAGAAGCTTTTCACTCAGAGACATAAAAGATTATGCATGCAAATCAAATTGAAACTTTCCCTATATTAAAAATAAAAGGCAAACCTTAAATTCTCTGTGAAGATGAGAAAGCACGTAAACTTCCACAAATAATTAAATTCTGAGATGAAGATGTATAAGATTTGATGCAGCCACAGCCTGGAAAGAGTAAGAAAAGAACTAAGTACAGGAAGAGTATATGTTTTGTTTATCTGAAATGCCTGGTGAATGCTGCAAGTTCCACACATTTCAGTTTAGAAGGTTTGGGGTGGTTTTTTCTTTATTGTTTGGGGTTTTTTGGTTGTTTGGTTTGGATGGTTTTGTTGTGGGTTATTTTGGTGTTTTGTGTTTGGGTGGGGTTTTTTGTTTGTTTGGGATTTTTTGTTTGGTTTTTTTTTAATGTTTTTTGGTTTGTTTTTTTTTTTAATAATGAAATAGCTAAGTAAATACAGGAACATGTGGAAACTTCTAGGAAAGCTGTGTCCAAAAATCCAAATACCAATTAGATTGTATTATTGGATTTGCATTACTACAGGGACAAGTCACAGAACCCGCTGGAGGGGATTCTTCAGTAGCAACTGCTGAAGTAAGAGAAATCATCATCAGAACAGCTTTGTTAGGTCTTTGTGCTTTCTTTTAAAAGATATTTTAATACTAATGAGCACCACATACATTGTAGACAGAAGAATAAATATAAAATGCCATCAAGATTATCTATTCTTGCTAGTCATTGGATGTATGCTGTCTCACTAATGTAAACCAGAGGAGATAAGTATCAGTAACTTATGAAAAATGCCATTACAGCATGCTAGAAGCAAAACAGCCATGTGAAATGAGAGGAACAGAACTCAATATAGCGTGCAATGACTGTAAGCTTCAGTGCCCACATACTAAGCTTTCTGTACTGTAATGGTCTGATACATTCATTTTGACCCAGAGACCAGAGATAAATTGTCTTAGCAATACAAACAAACAGCTAAGCAACTGGGGCAAAGTTTTTGGAGAACATGTTTGGAGAACGTGGTGATAACATCTAAATCCATTGTTGGGTGATGGGGAAAAAGCAGCCCTAGAGATTTGGGGTTTAATCTGAAGTAAAAGACAGAGTATAATTGCTTCTCCAAATTACAGTGTACTAAAAAAAAAGGCAGACAAGCATCTGGCACTAGTATTTGTCTGGCATCTATTTCAGTGTATCCAACCTGAAAAGTAACATTCATTGTCCCATTTGGAGTTAATCAAGTTTCCTCTACAAAAAGAAAGGTTTTTGCATGCCCAGCTGTGAACGTGTCAAGAGTTGAGAGATCCATGAGGAATGGCCAGATTTTTAAGGAATATCTATCACTGAAATTTGCTTAAAGTAACTCAACGAAATATAGTCTCTAAGCACTGAAGATAACACAGTAGTCAAATGACCAAAGCAAGAATTTTCTCTCTCAGTTTTTACGTATCAGCCCAATTTAGAGGGTCAAACACAGGAGTACATTACATACAATGCAGAAGACTGTCTGCAATATCTATTACTTGCCAGGCACAGAAATAGAGGCAACTAGCATTTAACTTAAATTGTGTGTTAATTGAGCAACAAGCATTTGGTTATTGCTTTAAAACTTTGCACAAAATGTTATATACATAAACCCAAAGTATTATATACATTTAGAAATAAGTGAAGTATCAGGCCTAGAATACATTCCTTTGTGTTGGTTAGGAAACAGGCATAAGCAGATATAAAATATCTTAATACTAAGCTTTAATTTTTTGAATGCTTTTGTTGTACACAGTAAGACAGCTTTACTAGATGGAGATGCCTGCTCATTGTAAAATATCTACATTTGATTTTAAGATTGCAATGTGGAGAAGATAAATGCATGCTGTACTTTTACTGGAGCTGAATGACCAG
This sequence comes from Todiramphus chloris collaris, assembly GCA_025345505.1. NCBI lineage: Eukaryota > Metazoa > Chordata > Aves > Coraciiformes > Alcedinidae > Todiramphus > Todiramphus chloris. Next base: position 8,914,694 of record JANVCC010000068.1, on the reverse strand, counting down.
CAATCTCATATTATTAACTTAAGGAACAAAATCAGTATTGTTTTTAAATGCATAATGAAATGCACACAGCTCCTTTTTTTGTTGTTTATGAAATAACTTTTTTTTCCTTGTAAAGATTTGTCTTTGAAATAAATTCTTAAAAATCAATAAGACATTTTTAAAGATACATAATTAAAGAATTTAAAGGAGAGGTGGTTTTGGAGCTGTCATAAATGATCCATAGTCCTATCTCCATCCCATGTAACAAAAGTACCTTCAATAAAAATCAGCCATGTCATCTGAACTCCAAGGTAATTTAATGCATTGAAAGTAAGCATATGTCTTTCTCCATCCTGTACTACAATGTAGTATACAAAAGTCTACAAAAGCCTCCTGAATTAAATGAACAATTACTTATATTTCAATAAGGAAAACCACTTTGCTAGCAGTTCCAGAATAAGATTGTAGAGATTAGCAAATAAGATAAGACTGCAACGTTCCTTGGTAAACATCAAATTAACACTTAAATACACAGAAAAAAGTCTTCATTCTTTAACTTACCCTAAGTGGACAGTCTACCTGCTTTCTGGGTAGAAATAAATTAGAAACCCTCCTTTTTTTTTTTTTCCTTCATTCAGACTCCATTATGAAACATCATAACCAAATTATGCCATTTTATTTTATGATTTTATTTTATGATATATTTTATATTTGATATATGATATATTTTATATTTTATTTTATGATATATTATTTTACAAGCTATTTTGAAAGATTTGAAATACTTCATAATACTGTTACTTAATAAATATCACAGAAATCAACCATAGTGTGCCTTAACTACGCACCTGTTCTCCACACTAGGAATCAAATTTTCTTTCCTCTTTTCTTCACATAATCTGTTCCTCACAACCTATTCATTTAACAACACTGATCTCCCTTAACTTCCACGTCCAGTTTCTGTATTTTTCTCTGTGTGATATTGCCCCAGAAAGAATGTCTGTAGGAGGAACAGTCAACAACGCTTCTTAGGTAGGCCAGCACTCTTCCAACTACTGGACAAGACTCTGCCTTGCAAGGATGTGCTGTCAATACAATGCTCAGGATAGTGGTATAACACAGCTAAAACTGTAAAACTGATACACCCTGCCTTAGAGAGAACGTTAGCTTCTTAGCCAATCTATTCTCTCCACTGCCATAACTTGAACTCCTAGGAAAACAAATGGTGTCTTCTTCCTTCAAGCTTCACTCTTTCCACCTCCAGTAACTTATACATTCCCCATCAGCAGGGGGGGTCTGCGTTACTTTCTGTCACAGAACCTTCCCAGAGAAGCAACTGCAGGAGGAAAAAGGAAGAACCACATATATATATATATATGCAATTTCTAAAGTATTTTTTCCCTTTGCATGCTGCCAATACAAAACACACTTTCCAACATGGCTTGTGAATGGAGCTAGATCAAATCAGGAATGGAACGATGCATTTTAGCTGCAGACACCATGAAGCCCTATCACTGTGCTTTTCCTTTCCCTAAGTACCCTTTACATAAATGGACACAACAAATGCAATGAAGTGCCTGTTAGAGAATAGGTATATGTATGATTTATATACGTCAAATTTAGTCCCAAATAAAAAGCATTAAAACTGAAACTATTACAAAGCCATAAGATAAAGGTTAAAAGAAAAGATGTGCTCATTTATTTCTATTAGCTATGCCATAGTAGAGGACGAAGTCACATTTCTCTGTCATTGTAATCATCATGTTTATCAACCTTTTTTTATTTTTTCCCAGAAAAACTGGTATCAGACTTGGCACTTCAATTTGTGTAATAATGAGAGACTGAAGCGATCTGGGTTGCAACTCTCACCTTCAGCAAAGAACATACTTCAATGTTACACCTTTCAAACTTTGATGACAGATGCATATAAATGCAGTTATCAATACTGTTAAGTGTCACAGAGCTCAATGGGAACAATTATTTGCACAGTAATATGAATCTCTAACTGAAAACCTCAACAAATTATGAAGTCCAAACAAAGCCATTATAAAATTATTCCTCCCCTTTACTAATCTCATCCTCACATATAAAAAATGTGCCCATACTGAAGACTAGGAATCCAGTGTAGCTCTTAGCACTTTTTTTTTTCCAATAACAAATGAAAGAGTTGCTTTATTTCCATTCTCTGACTTGCTACTGAGATAAACAATTTCTGAGTAAAACAAAGCCACAAATGTGAGTCTTTGATCTGAAAACAGTGACATTCTTTGTAAACTATTTCTTATGCAAGGCTGATATTTGCAGCCATACATCCCAGAGTCATCTCACCCCCTTCATGAAAAATTCTACTCCTACTCTAAAAGTCTGTGAAATTATTAGAAAACTCATTAAGAAAAAGATTATATGGAAATGTTCCATTTTTGTAGAAGCTTCCGTTTCCAAACCGAACTTTTATTTTGGACTTTTTCATCGGATCTGAACCATTTATTGCACAGAGGCTTACATGATATATGCACTTAGTCATATTTTGACAGCCTTCTGTGGGCTGTTACAATAGTCTGTTTTCCAGAAGAGAGAGTATAACCACAATACCAAGTTGAGCCTTTGGGGATTGGTTAAGTTTCTTATTAAACTGATGAGTTCAAGTGCATGTAGCATTTTTCTTTAGTGTGGCAACTTGCCAGTTTGACATTGGGGAAATTCAGATGCTTATAAGTTAAGTTTATAATTAAGTTAGTTGAAATGACAAATCCCACTTTGAGAACTGGAAAAGGAGTTTCTGTCTCTCCTTGTGTTATAGTGCAGTGCCCTCCACTGGACAAATGTTCTCCCTTAAGAGCAAAAATTCTCTGAATGGTTACTCCAAGATTAAAAACCCCAAAATACCTCAGAAGCAGTGTCAAATTCTTCAAAAAGGTTACTATATAATGGCACCAATTTATACTAATGCCAGTCTTGCTTTCATATTACATGGTAATAAAAATACTTTGGGTGCTGAAATAAATCCTGGATCAGCCTTTTTAGAGTTTGAAATTGGAAGTGACAATACAAAAATAGGTGGTACTAAAAAAAGGTAACATGAGGCCTTACAGTGGTAAAATGCATGCAACCAGATTAGCAATTACTACTGGTCTGTTGAATTTTCATTATTTTACCTTTTTCAGTTCATAAATTACAGACTCATCTCAATTTCTCTTTCAAGCAATTAATAACACTTTTTAGGGCAACGGAGAGGGCTAGTTACACCAGTACTACCTATATCAAATGTACCTGAAGAGTGAGGATTAATAAGTGCCAAGTGCCAACAGCGCAGCGTGAAATTGTGAATACCCAGAATGTGAACACCACAATGTGAATGAATACCCAGAAACAAGGTATACATAAATGCTCTCCCTTCATGTTACTGTGGGCTGCTCACCTACTTGTTTTTCATCTCTCCTTCTCCATTTTGTGTTTTGAAAATATTGCTGAAATGTCAATGTGGTGATGACAGGCAAACTAACATCTTGAGGGATATTCTGTACGTTGACCAGCCTTGCTGCTGTCCTTTGGCCAACCCACTCCCCTAGGGTCATATTACCATCCCCTTCACTAGCTGGTTGATGGCCAGTATTGCTTCACAACTTTCTCGAATACTTATATTAACTCAGTGCCAATATGGGCAATATTTACATGATACACCAAGTGCCCGATCATGTTTTTAAAAATTAAGAATAACAACATTTTGAAATAATCCATGAACACGTACAAGAGGACAACAGGTAGTGCAACAGATCTAGCCGATTGTTAAGGACCCTAGAGACACTATCTTACTCATGAAAGCATTACCAATGAGCTGTCAGTAGATTCAATTATCCTACACAAGATTACTACCTAAATATTAGATCTAATTGTATTCAGTATAATAAACAGTTTGTCTTATCACTCTTTAATAAGACCAAAAGCAACAAGCTATAGATAAAAATATAAAGATAAATGATGTTTGCACTGTTAGACCAAAATCATACAAAGACTGAAAATTTGCTTTGTGCCAAGATTTGCACACCATTAGACTTCCAAGCAGAGCCAGAGGAGGAGGACACTAAAATATTATTAATTCCCTAATAAAACCTTCACTGCCATCTACAGATGGAGAGAACAACTGGAAGGCTGAAATAAAGCTGAAATATGGGTTTAGCATCTGTTTTTTCAAGTGCTGACTGATAAAAAGGGCTATACAGCACCATTTTATCTGAGAACACCTAACGCAAGCCTTAAGACCCAGCACAAGTTTCACAGTTTCTTCCATTCACTTTGTATAAAATTTCTGTGTCAGTGAACAAAGACATTCAGTCATCCTCACCTTGGAGGCTCAGTTTCCCCCTGTTAGAAGAAAGTGTTACATGGTCGACCTTGAGGTTTTGTAGCCATTGCCTTACCTCGAAATCTATCTTTTTGCCCCTCCTCAGGGTTCTTATACAGCTTATGGGTTTGGTTGTTTTTTTTTTTTTTCTTAAGAAGATATTCCCCACTTCCTTTGATTGTGCAATAACCACATACTAATGCTGGGTCATCCTGCCAGTGATTTTGCAGATTAGACCTTGTACAGCCCAAGAGCTGCATTTCATACTATGAACTTGAAAGAAAAGAAATTGGAAATGGGAATGGCAGTTACCTGCTTCATTCCACATTTAGATCTCCATGCTCCTCTATTTTAAGACCTCTGACTGAAATAGCCATTTTCGCAGCTCTGTTACATATATATTAAATAAATACACATTAAATAAATGTGAATGTAGCAGAAGTACACATATGCTTTCTAAACTTATGCATACAATTGTTTTATCCAGAATTGTATTAAATCCACAGTTTCTTCATATAATCTGACTTTGTTGTGTAAAGGGCCTCAGAAAGAAGAGCAACTGTTGGTCTCGCTCTCAACCATGAAAAGTAATTAAAAGCCCACTTTCCCGTGGGGAACAGGTGTAGCTATCCCTTCCCTGGCAGGCTGTTCCAGCTGAAGAGTTATTACTACAGCTGTTCAGCTGACAGTGATTCCCACTGACAATGGGCATTGTATGTGGAGCTCACCTTCTAAAGGTTTCCTCCCAAGAGAGCTGATGCGATGACTGCTGAACTGCAGCGTTACCCTGCTTTCTGCTAAGAGACCAACTGATGTTTACCTTTATGTGACCTCAGCAAGCTACAAAATGCACGCTCAACCGCAATTGCTTAACCGTGCTGACATATAGGATTTTTAACTTTTGCTTTTTCCTTACAGTGTAAAGAGCTTTAAACACCACAGCTTCAAACCACAGAGCTCTGAAAAACAAAAACAGGATGTCTGCGTCTAAAGCTGGTGCTGTGTATATTTTTCCTGTGACTGTGCTATCTGGGACCAGGTTGGTATAATCTTTCAGTACAGTCTTACTGGCCAAATTCTCTTTCCTGCTGGAAGGTTACCTTGGGTATGTATGACAGAAAACATTTTCATGGCCGAGGGTTGTTGTCACCACAATCTGTGTAATAATAGGGCCAACTGGAGATAACAAAAAAACAAAGCCAACAACATTAAAGGCTTCAAGTTATGTACAGTGGTCCCTTTTACTCTTGCAAAGTTCCAGCGCAACCAGGAAGAACCCAGAAAGAGAATAGCATTTGTACAGTTCAACATAGGAACAACGCTACTGTTTATTCCTCAAGAGTGGGTTTTGATACTGCAAGAACAGGTAGTGCAGGTCTACAGGACTTGTAGCTGAATACACTCTTTCAGTTGGAAGAGATCTACAAGTATCTAGCCCAACTGCCTGACCACTTCAGGTCTGACCAGAAGTTAAAGCACATTATTAAGGGCATTGCCCTAATGCCTCGAATACCAACACAGGCTTGAGGCATTGACAATCTCTCTAGGAAACCTGTTCCAGTGTTTGACATCCTCTTGGTAAAGAAATGCTTCCTAATGTCAAATCTAAACCTCCCCTGGTGCAGCTTTGAACCATTCCCACATGTCCTATCACTTGATACCTGGAAGGAAAGATCAGCACCTCCCTCTTCACTTCTCTCTCCTCAGGAAGCTGCAGAGAGAACTGAGGTTACCCCTTAGCCCCCTTTTTCTCCAATCTAGACAAGCCCAAAATCCTTAGCTGCTCCTCATAGGACATTCCTTCCAGACCTTTCACCAAGCTTTGTTGCCGTCCTCTGCATGCATTCAATGGCATTCAAATACTTGCTTGTCAAGCCATATACTCATCCCCAAAGGCTGTGTCACTTAACACAGGTAAAGCACAACCACAATTCCTGTTTCAATCCAACTAAAAATGACCAAACACAAGCACCCTATGTGCCTGCCCCTAGAGCATGTCATGAAGCACCATGTCAACTCATATCTTAAATACCTTCAGGAATGGTGGCTTAACCACCTCCCTGAGCAGGCTGTTCCAGTGCCTCACCACTCTCTCCGTAAAGAATTTCTTCCTAATATCTAATATAAATCTCCCCTGCTGCATCTTCAGACTGTTCAATTAATTAAAATCGATGTTTGTCCCTGTTCTCATTCTGATGTGTATTTGTCCTCCTTTCTTCCTTTTCTCACTTACCACTTTCATACACACTGAGAGGTTTAACTTGCAATTTTGTCGCTAACAGATACAGTTCAAGAGTTAGCAAACTTAGATTATTCATTTATTTCATTTCATTAGTCATTTCTACCAGGACATCACACCTTCTTTCTAAGCTTGCACGGATCACATCAGAAATCTAGTACTGGATGTATTAACCACTGAAACCTGCACAGTGCTGCAACCCACGGAACTGGTTTGGTTTTCACTCTAGAGTCATTCTTAAATGATAGTATCACCAGTTTCCAACCAGCCTGATGTTTTGCCGAGCAACCACTTTAGTTACCGTGAGCCTAGTGCACATGTACAGATTGAGGCAACAGATGTTTGCCCAAGGTAGAACAGCTCAAGGGTAGGAAGTCTGTTCTCCTAGGACAATATCTGCCTTGCCAGACAATGAAGAGAGTTCTGAAGAGTGTATGGCCAAAAGTGAAGTTTACTGTCAGCAGAGAATGGCTCTTCTATCATCTCTCTAGCAGAGAGAATTTCAGAAAGATCTACTGTTCAAATTACAGGACAAACAAAACAAAAAAAAAAAAATCAACCCAACCCAAATACCATCCCCCCCCTCAAAAAAAAAGGCAACCAAAAAAAAACACAAAAGAAAAACCAAAAAACCAAACCCATCCTCAAAACACTACATTTGTTTAATAATCAACATAGCATCTTGTGAAGTTTAAGGAATGGCTAGTTACTAGCTTTGGAGTAAAGGCATACTGCAAGATTAATTTTGTAGCTCACAACACTTGTTGAAGGCAAGGAAAGCTTTGCCTTTTGGCAGCTCAAAAAGTCAAGCTTGACTTCACAAAGACTCCATATGAAACAGTTATCATACCATACTATCTCTAATTGTTACATAAAAGCCATGTTTTCACTTACTTTACAAACTCTGAAGATTCATTGCATATATGTATACACACCTTTAGTGGAATTCTACTCTTAGAAGAATTTTTGTCTTAATTCATTGACTGCATTGTGACTCTAGGATGAAGATCTGTCACACTACTTATCCAATGCATGTTATTCCCAACTGAGTTAAATCACTTTCCATTACGTAGTTCACTCCAAAGCAGCAGAGGGGTGCAGAACAAATAAATCTGATACATAACTTCAGAGCATGAAATGACATCTAGATGAGAAATAAAATAACTCTTTGTTCTATCCAGGTAAACAGAATAAAAGTGGAACTTCTAACGGGGGGGTGGATGGTGGAATAAAAATCTCCCATCACAAATTCCAAGGCACACTAGTGTAAAGATTACACTACTGCATGAAAAGCAAAAGCCATGCTGATTTGGAAAGCTCACACACCAAAACAAGTGTAGTGCACATGAAGACTTACCTGCTTATACTTCTGTAAAAAGACAAGACAAATAATCATGCTAAGTATATCTAGTATTTGTGTAGAAGACATATGCATATCAGGGTGAATATAATGTTAAGAACTTATTGCTTGCATTAGAAATAGCAGTTGAAATCCAAGATCCAGAATCACATCATGGTCTGTGCTTCTTCAATGAAGTTCACAAATTGAATAATGAGATACTATTTTCTAGTCAAGAATCAGGACAACTCTTAAATGAATGCATCCTACTCGGTAGAATTAGACACAAAATGAGATTATCAGTCATAATAAGGTGAAAAATGACATGCTTCACTTTAGAAGCATGAAATGGTGTTTTGACTTTGTTTTTACATAGTACATTTATAACTTCATATTACATCTATAGCTTTTAACCTTATGTTTTCTGTACGTTTGAAGTAATTACATATATTCAGAAGCTAAAATTTGTACATCTATGTAGTGGATTTTAGAATTTAATCATTATCTATTTAGTTGCAAGATCATTCTGTTTATTTGCATCCAACATCCACATCAAGAGAAATTAATCAATTGATAGTATATTACTTGAATCTGTGTAGTATATTACTTCAAATACTCTGCATATTTAAAATCTTTTATTCATTTAATGTGTATATTTGTTTAATTTTCTACTGTTCCTTTACTTACTTTCCACACAAGAGACAAATGCATTTAAACTCTTATATGAGCCAGAAACACAGGTACCATTTGCAAGGTCCACTATACAGAGTAACATACAATGCCAACATTTTTCATACACTAAATAGTAGAAGTAAGATGAGAACAGCTTCCTTCCAAAGGCAAAATCCTGTGACTGCACCATGCCGATTTAAAATAAAAACCATCTGATTTGAATGTAACAACTTATAATTCTCTGATTTGAAAGAAGGTCCAAAATATAGCATGTTGGGAAAACACAAGCACCAGGATATCTTGTAGAAAAGCATAGTATAGCTTCTATAGATTTAGTAGACGCATCATCTGTATGAGTTACTTGGACAGAAAGTAACCACATGGTGTGAAAGAAAACATCTTAAAAGCAGTAACACTGTAGACTGGAATCCCATTGCTCTGAAATTAATCCTGAACACTGTTGTCTATATTTTTCCTTATCTGAAGGCAAGCAGCAATTTTTATTTTTCTTTTCAAAGTATTTTTGCAATGACAGTTCCATATTTGCTCTCGCAAGCATGAACTCAGGCAAATCTTTCACCAACATTAACATAACATCCAAATTATTAGTTAGACCTTCACGAGCTTGTGCCTGCTGTATTATACCTTTAGGCCACATAGATCACTGCTAACTCAAGTTCTATTCACCAGCATTGTTTGCAGCAGTTTCTGCATGTAAGATAATGCCTTAGTATGATAACTGGATGATCTGGTCCATCCAGGCCTTGCTGTATGGTTCAACACTTTGCTTTACATTAGAAATTTACTCCAGAATTCCCATCCCTAACACGGGAATTGCACATTATAGGACAAAAGCATAAAGGTTACTCAAGGTCCTGTCAAAACACAACATGGAGGTGTCCTGCATGAAGATACTATTAAGCTGAGTTCAAGAAACAGATGTTTGCTACACCAAATACGAGCAACATGAGAGATCATTCAACTACTGCATTAAATTCACTGCAAGGGGGGCTTTCTGTCCTTGTCAATCCAAACACCTTCAGCATCTTCTTAATAATTTTACTTTCCTATTTTTGGAACATAATCTCCTTTCAAATCTGCCTACTTTATCAAGATATTACACATAATGGAGCAGTTCTATTTTCACATTCTACCTATAAATGACTATTTCAATTATGTTTCCCAACAATTAATACATTATTTATACTAGGAGGGCTTTAGCCTCAAACCGATTCAGAATTCTACAAAGTATAACCAACTTGTAAACTCAGTGGTAACTCAAGAACAGCATCAGATGCCTTAAAAAGTGAAACAACAAAAACACCCAAGACTACAAACCCCCCATCACAGAGCAATGCTTCTCTTTCCAAGTGACAACCATTTCCATTAGACTTAAAGCTAAACTTGGATTGTGTGGAGATGTTCACGTATAGTTAAATAAGATCAAACTCATAATCACTTCAGGTGCATCCAGCCAAGGAATACTTTTTCACAGTAACAAGTTCCCCTCACTATTCATGAGCATTTATATTATCAGTTAAAAAAATTGTTCTTCTACTTACTGTGCCACATCAGATACAGCTGGCAGTGGTGACTCTTCTGATATAAGGTCAATGTCATCATTGAAGCTGTTGGCCCTTGACATTTCTTGGGTATTCCCCTCTAAACATCTTTTCACTGCACAAATGATAAAAAATATCATAATGCATTAGGGATACAACATATACAATCTGTCCCTTACTTAAGATTCTGTGCAGTAGACTAAAGAAGTGGTACTAATATGATACATAGCCTTCTTTTTTGTCAGACTCTGTGAAGGTGATACATATAACATATGCCATACAAAAATATATATATCCATAAATATAGTTCAAATACACAGGAGACTCTTACAAGAAAGGCTTGTCTTCTTGAGGACTGCCTCCCTACCAGCAGAAATTCACTATACCCACAGTTTCAGCGTGGGCATGACAATAGAAACCATCTGGCTTTCATTTCCTCAATTAATACATTTGATGTGTATAATTTTCCTAAAACCCTTCTTTGTATTTTTATTTCTACTGTCATAGAAACAGCACTCTTGTTTCAAGTATTCTATTTGGTCACTATATTTACTAGTGCTCAAAAATTCTCCCACAGAGCTCAGTGGAGCCTCATGTGTTTGAATGCAGTCAACTCAACAGAGTAACCACAATGGATACGAAGCTGTACTGTAGCTCACCTTATGTTCCAAGCATAAGAAAGCTACTAATTTCATTATGGATTGGAAAGACATGAGAGCTAAATGGATGAAGGAGTTCATTCACAGACTGCAAAAATCAGTTCAGTCCATCTAGCCCTTTAACCAATGAAAACTAATGTTTTAAAAAGCTCTAGCCTCAATACTGATTTCCATGAAGTATAGGGATGACTTCTTCCACCATAAATGTGAGGTATGCAGGTACCTGCCATTCTGAATTCAGCTACATCCATATTCATAAGTGATTTCTGCTCTAAGGTTTTTTCCATATCTTTTCCTATATTTACTTTGGTCGAAAGTGATGAAGTACATCTGTCTCAAATTGCTGTGCTCTGAAATAGCAATGACTGTTTTCATAACTACAAGTGATCCTAACAGTTTCTAAGGACGTTCCCTACCTATTTTAATTCTGATCATTCTTGAAAGTTTAGCACATAGAGTTCTGAGATGGCAAAGTCTAACTTGTAAAATGCATAGGATGACACATAAATTTAAGGAAGAAGAAGAAAAAAAAAAGTGTTTGCAGGGGCAGGGAAGGAATCACTCAAAGGAAGTGTCAAACGAAACAAGTAATTCTTTGGTGAGCAACAACAACAAAAAAACCCAACAAACCCACACACAAAAACCCAACCATCATAACAGAAATGAGAAAGCTTGCCTCCTAGAAAACTGAACTGCTGAAATTTCAAGCTAGTTCTGCAGCAACATTTTGGCTTGATTACATTCAAGCTAAAAAGCATACAACTTCAGAGCTTATTACTGGAAGAGCCACAGCATAATGGCAAGGAGTGAAAGTATAATAATAAAATGACTTAACTAAACACCGCTAAAGGATGTAAAATTACAAAGCTATTTTATGAACATCTGCTTCATTTAATTACAAACTATATTTACAGGGGAAAAATCAGACCTCCCTGCCACTGGGAACACAAACTTCTGTGCTCTTCCAGCGCTACTAAAATATTTTGGTTGCTCTAGAGAAGGTTTCTTTTGTGAGACCTGACAGTTCTGCACTTGTTCTGTAAGACATTTTTCTTTAGAAGTACGTAGCCTTATTTCTGAACAAAGTCTTGAGATACATAGGGACAGTATCAGAAGTACTGCTTTGGAAAGCATCCTCAAATTTAGGAATAGGCTGCTTCAACCTCTGAAGAAGCAACACCTCACATGAACACATCTGCAAAATTAAAGTTGGGGACTTTTGGCTTCAATTTCATTGAGGTTTTCCTCATAGAAAGCTATCGGAGTTTGAGCTGGCCAAAGGCAGACTTAAATCACCGTGCCCATGTAAAGCATAATCAAATTTAAAAGAAAACATTGTATTGCTATCAATTCCTACTACACAATGGGATGCTGAAATGGTAAGAGAAGGGCTTAGTTAATTCATGGGGCTTTGCCTCCTTTATAGCACAGGACTGACATTAAAAGTACTGCAATACATTTGTCTTAAGAAGTAGGATTTTTTTTTTTCCCCCCTCCTATGATTTTAAAGGTTTGGCTCATATTGACTCAAACTTGCCTGTCTCATCACATTGCTGTTTACAATCTGCATCCATGGGTTCTTAAAAGACTGGCCTAATTATTTACATTTCACTTGCCAATTCCTTTTCTGAGAAACGTTCAGTTATGAGAAAAGAGGGACACCAGCAGCACGCCAGTTCTGAAACCTTCACTTTCTCCTTATTCCCACTGGAGGTGCCGTGCTGAGCACTGAAGAGCAGCTCTGCTGTTACTGCAGGGTGAGCCTGGACCCACTGCTTCTGGGACCGTGGATGTTCTGCAGAGACATCTAGAATGTAATCCTGGGTTTAATGGCCTCAGACCATGCTTGGTTAACTACACAAGCATGATAAACTTCTGTTCCCTCTCTGTACAGGGTAAAACCATGAAGATTTTCTGTTTGGTGTAGACTTTGCTATGCTTCTCTGTGACGGTCTCATCCCATGAGTAGTACACATACATTTCATTCCCACACCCATTTTGAAAGAGAAAGTTATGCACTTTATACAGATAGAAGTTCTCTAACGTATACTCCATGCTTCATTTTATTAGTTGAAATGAAGATGTGCACTTCATACCATAAAAATGAGTATTTGGTCGTGTCTCAGATTGCATCCCTGCTTCACCTTTCCCTTCCCACACAGGCAGATCTGTGGACAGAGCAATTTTTCCAGTTTCCTTAGAGACTGTATTCATCTTAAAAATCTGCCTTTAGCTTACACAAGCATTAAGAGAAAGAAGAGCTTCTCCTAGAAGTGCTGCTCTTAACTATCAAGTTAGACATCACAGCTCTGAGGCAGTGATATTATACCATTCCCCACTACTCTCAGAGCCACTTAATTCAGAGTCACTTGAGGTTCATGTTTTGTGAAGTATTGAACCATCACAAGAGAGTAACTGTTTTGTCCTTGTAACCCTAATAAGAAAAGTTATTTAACACTAAATCCCTCTATGCTTTTTTTTCCACACATTAATCCCATGTGTTCTCACTTTAAGATATTAATCCATTAATAATGTTTTCTGGTCCACACATCCAAACATTAATTTCAATGGTAAATGCAAGCAGCATGTCCTCTGTTCTAAAGGTGAGTGTCAGAGTCATGAGCAGTTATCATCTTATCTGAGACAGTCTCTGGAAGTAACTCAGTTTCTGAAGTTAACTCTCACTTTCCTCCAGCGAGCTTCCAAAACTCATTTAGACAGCAATGTTCAGTCATAAACCAAAATTCCCCCAAAATCACCCAAAAAGGAACAAAAAAAAAATCTTTGTTTACGTCAAGAAGACATAAGCTTCTGAGCAAAGAAGTAATTCATAATAATGAGCCATGATAACACTTTCATTTTCAGGAAATCTGAAGCATTAGAATACATTCAACACACAGCAGTGATGTTTTTCAGAAATAAAACTCTAAGTTGTGAGGTCCAGCTCGTGCATATGGTCAGTTTGTAACAGCTATAGCTCAAGTCTGAACAACTGTATCTTTGCTCTCTATTTTAATAAGTTTTCCTTTTCCAAACTGACTTTAGGGGAAAGAATGCCTAATTTTTGTTGTTGCAGAGTAGTAAAGAGGGGAAGCAAAGAAATATGAAGGAGAAAGAGAAGCCATCCTTCCTTTCCACTTGCTGCTGCTACTCACAATATAAAGAAGCTGTACCTATTAGGTTATAAACCACATATTTTCTGAGCATGAACAGTTGGAAGCAGAAAGCTGAAAGTACAGAATAGTGTCTACCACAGCACAACAAACACCAGTAAATTCCATAGAGCTGGGAATCCATGAAATTGATGAGCTCATTAAATGAAAACCCCAAAAGAATGTTGAGTTTCATACACCTCTATTTTTTCCCACTCAGTGACAGTTTCTAAAAGGTTGGGAACATATAATCACATCAGAACATAACCCAGAGATATATTTGCAATGCTGCTTAACATTATCTAACCTTAAATTCCTTATCTATATTACACTAACTCCTGTATTTAGTATGGGGGGAAAAAAGTGAACTATTTACAACTGCACTAGAAAAGATGATTACATGTGGCTCTCATCATCACCCTCAAATAGGCAATGACTACCAATACCAGGACAAAATAGCCAAAAAAAGATTTAGACTAACCTCTTCTGAGATAAGGAAAGTAAAGAAAGAAAAAAAAAAAACCCCAGGTAAATCACTTCTGCTTCAAATATTTCTGGCTTAATGTTCTTATTAGGAGTTGGGTTTTTTCATATTCACAAAAAAATGTCACAAATGCTAATTTAAATGTAATTCATCCCACTCCCACATAGTCTACAAAAGTCTGCAAAGAATGACAATGGCTGCTTACGTTACATAGCAAGGTACCTGCAGTTGCTACTCCAAGGAACTGAAACAACAAAAGTTTTTGAACGAGAGATTTGGCAAAACTGGGGAAAAACAGACAAATGAATAGAAACTGATGGTAAATTTGAGACAGTTTAATATAAACCAGTTCCTATCACATCCTTAAATTAAGCAGTAGATTGTGTAAAGACAATGACAAGTACCTGGTGACAGGGAAGAGCTCACACAGCAGCTGCTTAGAATGAGCAGAAACGCTGTAGAGCTGTGTGTAAAAACACTGGGAAGGAGAAAGGCCAGATGGGACATAAAGGCTAAACTAACCCAGTGTTCAAAGTAGGAAAAAAACTAACATATAGAGAACACTGATGAGAATAAGTTCTCCTCTACTAGATGAAAGGATGGGGTTTTTTTCTGCTTTTCTTGGGATTTTGCTTGCTTGTTTCTAAAATATTATTTAAAAAAAACCCCAAAACAAACAACAACAAAAACAACAACACAGGCTTAACAGACCAAAAGTAAATTCCAATCTATTCCTTCAGTGCTACTGCCTCTTACTCAGTTTCAGGTCAGAAGTTGTTAAAACACACTCTCTTATAACACCAGAGTCTTTTCTGCTCAATGTAATATAACTATGAAGTAGACATATAATTAATTCCTTTAATTCTGTATGTAAGGCTGCTGCCTTGGTTTGAGTGAGAACAGAACTAATTCTGTTCTGTGATTTTTACTTTACATCTTAGTTCTTATAACCAACTTAACAGAGAGCATCTGTTATAGGTTCTAGTGGGCTGCCCTGACCCTAAACAGTACCAGCTGTACCTTGACAGAAAAATCCATAGAATAACTATGCTTCCTTTATCCACAGGGAGGAACTACCTGCGTAGATTGAGTATCTTCTTCATGAAAGTTATGAGACCTTTTCTTCATTATTATTGTGGAAATACAGTGTCAGAGTGTACTCAGTACTAGTCTAAATAAGGAAAAGCTTTTTTTTATTTCAGTTTTCTCTAAAAGTTAAAAAACTGAGCATCTCAAACTGGGATTTTAAATCCTCACCAGGTACTCAAATGTAAGCCATCTGCAAGTGCCAAATACTCAATTGTCCCACACACAACTCTAAGAACCTAAAGTCCCCAGTACCATTTTAAAAGCCAAGTCACTTTATGTACCTACTTTTAGACATCTAAATTTATTGCCATTAGAGACATGGCTAATACTGGAATTCTTGTACATTTGACCAAAATGAATTAAGCAGTAGTTCACTAGCAGAACAGAAATAAAAGAGCATCTGAAAAAGTGAGTTGAGAAATGAGAATAAGTTTGTATTTGCTACAAACACACTGCTAAGTATATGCAAAAAGTGCCATGCACTATTGCTGCTGTACTTAGCTACATGTTCAGGCAAGTGTTATAGATAAAATTCAACATCCTGTGTGTCTGACTTGAAACAATCAGCACTCAAAATACACTAATGCTGACTTTATTTGTTGTACATTCTTTTGTTTAGATAAATCTGCAGGCCAAATTACATGCTAACTTACACTCCATGGAACCCAACCACTCATTAAGTGTCTAATGGGCAGCTCAGAGACGTAAATGAATACTAGCATGTAATTTAAAATCACAAAGGCACCCAGTACTAGAAAACATGCAGAGAGAAAACAAGGAAATAGACTTCTGAATACATATGAAGATGCTGTTACCTGCTCAACTGCCTGAACATCCTTCTAAGGCCCAGAAAATGAGAAGGATGCAACATACTCACAAAAAAAATTTTTAAAAAGCCCAGAAATTTTCTACAGCATCATAAATATAGGTCTACTTAAGGAAAAGTACATTTGGGGGAAAAAAAAATTATTTTCTTTAAATGAAACATATTGTTTTAAAATATTTAGGTGAATGTTTTGTATTAAATAACTTTAACTTGCAGAGTGAGCAAACATTCATACCACTGGCCCTGTGTAATGTTTGGCACTAGGTGACAAGCAGGACTGCTGAGAGATTTAGAAAAGTGGTCAGGGACCAATTGCACAAAGAGTTGTAAGTACCTCCTCGTACACAGATATGAACTGTCAGAAGAGAATTAGAGATTAATGGAGCATAGTAGAGAAGCATGCAGTGCTGGTGCCACTCACTATCTGTTCAGATAGCAAGCTATGATTTCCACTACACTCAGTCCAGTTCCTTTCAAAAGCATGAAGTTAAGAAAGGATTTTCCTTGGCCAATGTAATCTGAGCAAATGAATTATTTTAAAATGTCTATTGATTCTGCTGTGCTAAAAGCACTAATGAAAACATAGAGCTAAGTAACAAAGAAGAGCTACTAATCTAGCTATTTTAACTTTTAGATTTCTGATTGTATTATGTTCAGGATTGTTATTCAGACTTCCTCATGGGAATGACCTGCAATAGAAAGCTAGAGGAAGCTGTTTTCAGTTCCTTGTCAGAATAGCAAGCTAAATTTGTTCCATAAATATGTCAGATGTCTTTTGTTTTGTTTTACACAGTCCTAAATGCAGCTAGCTGCGAGTGATCCGAGTCATTCTGCTATCATCATTTCTTCACACTGCACTTTGGACAATAACATGAGCATTTATTATATGGTATGTGGTGCAAGTGCCTGGATGCTTCTCTTTAGCCTTCTGCCTTTCAGAGAAGAAAGGATACGTCATTTCAGGAGTACATATAAGTGTCAGAGAGATACCTTTTTCCATGCATATGTATAACATGCCATTAGAGCCTCTACTTGTTACAACAAAATTTATCTCTATAGCCTTTTATCCCCTATCTTACAGAGACAACCAAACTAGAAGACCCCGAGAACAAACAGGCAGACTGTAACTAACCATACAGGGTTTCTTATTTTCAACTGGAATCATCCATAGAAATGTCCCAGCTCTAAGGTACAGCGTATATTTGTGCATATATCAGGTATCCTAGTGACCCGTGTATCACTAGGTTTCTATGTGGATATAGAAATGAACATTTATATCTTTAACATTTTTTCTCTCCTGGGCTCTGTTCCTGAAAAAAAGTAATGCCTTTTTCATTATGAAAGATATTTTTCCTAAACAAGAAACAAACAAAGCAGGCTTCCAAACTCAGTCAAATATATGTGGTTGATATGGACAGTAATAAGGGGATAAAGGTCTGGCAAAGAAGTTGGAAAACAGATTATCCCAATTAGTTGGGGAAGAGGAGCGTTCAGAGGAACTCAGAGTGAGTTGCAGAGCAGACACAGTTCAGCTATTAACTTTTGTCACAAGGCAGTAGCAAGAGGATTGTGACTGCAGGAAAAATATGGTGACATCATCAGGAAAAAGAACACGTATAAAGAAAAGCACCTACCTACCTATATTAACTAAAGACTCAACAGCCCTTTAATGTATCCTTCTTCAGGTGAGGAGAATAGGTACCTCATCTCAAACACCATGCAAATATCTGTCTTGAAACATATTTTTATGTGTTTATATTGCCAGCTCAACATCACAATCAACAAGAGATCCCACTGTACCCTTCCTCTCCTGTTTCTCTTTTTTTGAAGGTTTGCTAGCTTAATACTGCTCAGTCTTTCATTAAACATTTCAATAACTGGGCAAACCTGCAGTCATAGCTTTTCTGCAGAGCAGCTCCAGTTCTCCCACAGCCATTTATCTTTGCCATTAACACTTGGTGGCTGAAACAGCACAGAGTAAGTAGCTGACATCCACTCTCAGCAACGAGCTACTTTTCCTGCATACACTAGGGACAAACTCTTCCACAACTGGTCAGGGAGAAATGTGAGATGGTCATGTTTGGGAAACCATCTAACAAGTTATAAAGAAGTGATATTGAGAAACCATCTAACAAGTTATAAAGAAGTGATATTGAGAAACATGGGTTTCTTGACATTTTTTGACACATTTCAACTTTGAAAAGTATCTCCTTTTTCTCTTCAATGAAGCCTCATTCTGTTCCTTTTGCTTATCTGACACAACCCTTGTGCCCAAAGATATTGTGAACACGTTTTCCAAGTTGGAGATACCATTTACACCTTGTGAATGTGTTCAGCTATAAATTCAAGACTAAATTCAAGTCCCTGATACTAATGCATTTGACTGAAGGTTAGCAATACTTGACTGTTAGTTCAGTTATACTGAAGAATAAAACATACAGTAAGAACGACTAAGAAAAATAAGATAAAATTAGGTTTGAAAGTGATCCTCCTTTACCACTTGCCTTTTTTTAAAAAAAAGATAAGAACTTGACCTTAAAATGGAACAATTATTAGCAAGTGAAATGTAATTTGGCAGCTTGTTAGCTCTGCAGTGAGAGCTCTTAACACATACAAACTCTTAGAATTACACATAGGGAATATATCATGTAATATAAATATACAGAGTGACTTTCCATTATGGGATTCAGAACTGCCATTGCAGTAAAAATGTTTATTTTAGAAAGGAAGTACAGTTTTAGTGTGTCTATTAAAGAAAATAAATCAGCCTGAAAACATTTTTATTTTTCATGACTGTTAATGGTCAAATCATACAAATTGCAGTGACAAGACTAGAAATATCTTCCGAAACATTGTCAATGTTCTGACTCACAAGAACACAAAACCCAATTATTGTAATTACAGTGAAATAAGCCACAATTATTTGCTGGTCTATTGAAGTACTTTGCATCACGCACTTGAATACTTGCAGAACAATTTCTTATTAACTAGCATGAATTCAAGACATATAACATAGTTACCAATCTGCTTATTCCATACTGACAAGAAAAATGCTGCAAATTAAAGTAAATCCTAACACTAGAGGAAATAATTGCCATATTTGTCCTAAAACTCAAAGCAAGTTCAACAAAATAATCTGTAGCTGTTGACTACACTAAATCAAAACTACTCCTGTCTAAAGCTCCAGTTGTTATATATTCTGGATTAAAAGAAACTACATTTTATGGGAGTGTCCCCTTCCTATTTCAAATACATTTGCTCTGAACACTTATCTGCTGAACACTGAATGCAAGGATATTTTAGGTAGCGCAGTAATTTGAGTAAAAGTCTAAAGTACAACAATTAAAAACAGAATTCAAACCAGTTATTATATATACCCAACACTATAAAATTTTGACTGACATCTTCAGACCATAAAATTTGAACTTTAACATCTTATAAGCACAACTCCTCCTCACAATAAGTGATTTTGCTAAAAATGCTGCAAACCAACTGGTTTCATTATTTAAATTCATGGGGTCTTCGACATGCACTTTATGGCTCAGTTTATGCATTTATTATTAATGCCACATTCACGCTTTCACATATTGATTATTCAGAATTCCCATAAAGAAATATATAGAATATTTAAGTTCTTAAATTTATTGTTATTACAACGCAGTTGCTGATCTTTCGCACTATTATCTTATCCAAGCAGATATCTATCAGCTAGAATTGATGGCATTCATATGACACCTGAATAGGCCCTACTGTTTTACAAATGTGATTTTACCTTCTTAGAAACAGTGTAACTGCAGAACTTCCAAAAATACTACTTCTCCAGCAAGAAAAGGAAAAGACCTATTTAACACTAATATTAGATTATACTAAGGCAAGTTTGCATGTACTTCTGTATATATTTTCTGCTCATCAGGCCGTCTACATTAATTACTGTAACCTTAAGTTGCCCCATATACACCAAAATCCAGCTCATGCTCGCTCTCTTCTCTCTTACAAAGTTATAGAAACAGTATCCAGTCTGAACCCTTCAAATAAAGAGCAAGAGAAACTTGTAGACTCCTAGCTAGGGCTGCCAGAACACACTTGCTTCCTGATGGCTCACTCAGCACAAACTAATCTAGGCTAGATTCAGGTCAACCTGACCTGAAATGGAGCTTAATTGAGTTAGTACAACCAGCTCTAGAGTATCCCATTGCCATGGTCTGATTCACCTCATTAAAAGCAGAATGAAAAAGCCACTAGCAACAAATACTGGCACTATGCTGGTTAAGATATTTTTTTTTTTTTTGAAAACTGGAATCAAGTTCCGAGAACTCAGCATAATATAATACTTAAAGGAACACAAATGGATCCAACGGGTCAGGACACAGTTACAGTTTATGTACCCATGAGGCTGATTTGGGACAAGGCAGTGTGCGAGCCAGAACTGCTGAAATAAGTTATCAAAATTGTATTACAGATGCTCACCCCACAATTCACCTTATTCAAAGATGTTTAAAGTATATATTTTTCTCTTACATAGGCATTTCTATGTCTATACCAACTACACACAGTTCTCTTGGTGAGACCACAATGCGACAAACCATAATAATAATGAAAAAGAGGGAATCCAGGAGTTTTTTCTCCCCTTGATCATGGATTGCCACTGATAGATGATGCTTAATAAAGAAATAATACATTGCTAAAATAATATGTAATTTTAAAAGCCATCAGGGTTGCTTTATACTGCCAAGCTGGGTGCTTTTCTGCTGCATTGGTCACATCTTTCTTATTCCTTAAAAAAAGACACGAGTGTTCCATATAGGGGTCTTACCCACATTAGCATGGAAGGAAAAGTAAGAGAATGACTTAGTAGAGGGGGTAACACAGAGAGGAAGAGATGTCCAGATACATTCCTTACCCATCCCCTTCACCTCTGTGGGCCATACACCAGAGGAATTAATGTAGAAATTACAAAGTTCGCTGGGGTATTGACTGCAAATTTATCTTCAGGAGAACACTAAGAAGGAAGAGCCTTTCCCAGAGACAAATTTACTCACTGTTTCCAAAGAGGTTCATTTACATATAAATGTCCTCCTGCAAGTGAACAGGATTTATACCGAAAGAGCGTATCTTCTAGTTTTGCAAATTTCCTTTGTAAAGAAAGAATGAATTGTCCTAATGAAACATTGCTTAAATGTATCAGTTATTTTTTTCTATATGTCCCACTGAATTCTTTTTTCAACAATGGTTAGCGTTGTAGCCAGTATTATCCAATTCAGTGATGCCTTTAATTTGATTTAACAGAAAAGTCAACTGAAAAGCAGGTATCAGTAGCTCACTATAAAACTTCCACCAGCATAATTCTGCAAGAAAGGCTAAAAGTTTTAAGCAAAACCACTCATAGATCATAGGCTGAAGCTTTTTACACCCTCAAAGTTTGCTCATAATTCAACACTGCATTCTATTGAAAAAAAGTAACAAGGTCAAATTGTTTCATCAGTTGTAGTCAAGCAATGCTAAAGAGTTCAGAATTTGGCCCAGATTTAATCATTACAAATAAGCAGTCTTACTCACTTAGAAATTTATTAACTCTGATCAATAGATTTCATACAACAGCTGCACAAAATCAAAGAACAAGGCAACCTATACAGAACATTGCAAATGTTTGCCCATTAGGAAATTACTGTTGCTTCCTCTTTTCTTTCCAAAAGATAACAATATTGCAAAAGATTATTTAGCCAAGTATTCTACTGCTAAAGGTGCACCAGTTGTATGTACACAGCAGATTACTGGACACTCCAAACTGAAGGGGAATCAGTTCCAGATGTTTTCCACTGATTAAATTCAGACTAAGCAAGGTTAAATAAATGACAAGCAGCTGCTTTTCTTTTTTTTGCAATAGTCATGAAAAATACTCCTGGAGTTCTGACTACGTCTAACTGGCAGACACATAGTGCAGCACATACTTTCCTAGGTTTTCATGATTAACAGAGACTGTGGACAGTTCAGAGCAACTATTCTCACCTCTAGTCTGCCATAGTTTACGGAAATTAACAGGAAGAAGCTTAACAATTAAAAAAAACCCAACAAAAACCCTTTGGAATGCCTTAATCACATACATTCCTAAAACACAGCCACTCTCATCATATATATTGCTTTCTACTGGATCGAGTAGAAATAAAACAGAAGAATGTTAGTGTCACTAGACCAGGTGAGTGCAATATTAGCACTACCCTAATGATCCATCGCTCCATTTCAAAAAGGACAGCAAAATGCATCATTATCAGGTCCTCAGACATAACTCTTGTGAGAAAAGCACAAAGACAATCTTAGTCAGCAACAGATGCAACGAGTATAAACTCAAAATTATTCCAGTGTGAAGATTCACAGCATAACAGCAAACAAGACCACTTTAAATGGATGGATTGAAGTTTTACTTGCAAAACAAAGATCATTGACTTGAACGTGTCAGGTTTTGTCACGTACAGATGGTGAAACAAGCTTTATTTCTTAGACTTCTATTTATACTCAGATATACAGAGGATTTTTTAACAACACGATTAAACTGACAGAAAGGTGTAAAAGTCCCTTGTGCATGTATCTTTAGGCAAGTTGACAAGCCGGAGGTTTCCATCACAACACTTATTCCAGGTCGTGCATGGAAGCATTTCCAAAGCACACAAGCAAAACTAAGTATTCTGATGGATTTGTGGTTGGGAAAATCTGGAAAGAACAGCACGCATCCCTGTATGTCAAAATTATTCTCCAAGCATCATCTACATGACTGCAAACAGTATGTTACATAAAGAGACATCAAGCAAACTAGAATTGTTTAGAAAGTGGCTAACATCTAAGCAGGAAGCAAAGATAAAAAAAAGAGATATTTTTTTTTTCCCCTTAATTTTTTAAGTAATACTATGTTGCATATATATATGCACATATAAACACATGCAAAGAACCAGAGTTTATTTTACTTCTAATTCTAAAATCTTTTTGGCTTTCTCAGCTGACATACAAGGTAAAATATATAAAATACATGCTTTTCAAGCCATATTAACTCACATATTCAAGATGAAAAATACATTTAAATGTGTAAACTATATTTACTACTTCATTTAAGTAGGAGGATTGAAAAAAAAGCCATAGCCTTTTTAACGTGATGCCCTGATGTCCCACAATAATGTTCTGTCACTCCCATCAGAAAGAACAATTTTTTGTAGATAGAAAGTAACTTTAAATTCTGGATTAAAATCAAATCTTATTTTCCCCACAGATCATTCATCACATTTTCTGCAAAAATCAGCTTATCCTCTTGCAAAAACTGACATTCCTAATTACCACTCCTTGTTTATGCTAACAATAAATAAATGCATAGGCCTATGTTTAATACTGCTTTGACTAATAGCATTCTTCTCTTCTGTAATGCTGTGTCAGTCTAAAAACACTTCATAAATAATTAAGACTCACAATATCTCTACGAAAGAGACAAGACTTATATTCATTTTAACAGAGGATGCAACTGAAGCACAGTGAGTTATTCGTCTGCCCAAGGCCACATAGCAAATCAGTAACAGAACTAGGAACAGAATCCTGGAACACTAACTCCTGCAGTGCTCCTTCCTCAACAGGAGATGAGCCTTTTACACACAGCCTCAACACCAAAACTGTGTTTCCATCACCACCTAACAGCCCATTACTACATGCTGGAGCCTTGCAATTGTCTTCCATTCTCTTTTTAACCATCTCTAGCTGCCTCTGCTTCTTTTGTTTCAGGCAAAAGCTGACAATCCTAATTTTTTTGTGAAACTAGTAAGCAAAAAGGAAATGCAAAAAGTCATTCTTTATCACATTTAAAAGAGATGGATTAATCTCATAAAAAAAAGAGATCATTTTGAGATGGCTCAAAAAGGTCTTCACTTCCATACAGTCACTAGTGAACTGCAATGGAAACCTTCAGTCTACAGTAGTATAATTGCTCTGGAGGTCACCACTGGCCTAAGTGCTGGTTGGGTTTCTCCTCCCAAACCCCCTTCCCTTTTCTTATCCACTGGATCTCATGGAGTTGTACCTTGCATTTTGAAACTAAATTGTTTGACATTTAGTCTTTGGCACGTTAGACTACATTTTCTGGGCTGCACTGCAGTGAGACTATTGCTACCTCACTGAAATACATAACAAAAAGATATTTGAAAGGAGCAGTGGTGAGAAAAATACAAACTGCCTAGCACATATATGTGCTTTCAAAGGGAAGTTTCCTAGACTGTTTCCCCAGGTAACCTCCATTTATATATTCGTTTTCTATGCCTTGATACACATTCTGCATTATAATTTCTAATACTGTTACTTATTAGAACAGAATTTAAAAAAAATCATGGTCTTAACCAGTTCAAGCCCTCTGTAAGAAGGGAAACCTTAAATCCCCAATTGTTTTATTTGTTGTTTGGTTTGTTTTTTTTCTTTTCTTGAAGGTTGCCTTTGAGAATGGAAGGTGATGCAGTGTTATACCATCCTGGAAAAGGGCTACTGCCTTCAAGGGCTCCTTTGAGTGCAACACATCCCCCAGAGCTGTGCGGAGGTTATCTTTTCCACACTGGGGCATTATGTACCATAAACAGCTAGTTAACAGACCAGACACCAGGTCAGGAAGCTGCCTTTGTACTCCGTATCAAAAGTGTGGGAACAGATCACTGCAGTGAATTAGCAAGATACAACATTAGCAGAGGAACACGAGACAGCAGAGAGTTGCAGCTTCTGCGGGAGGCTCCAAGGCTTTCTCCCAAAGTGCTCTTGGCCACTTCAGGGTTGATACCAATTGCATATTGAATGAAAAATTCACTCTAGTCCATGATCTGACCCACTGATGGGCTTGTTTGATAGCATCAGGCTCAGAAATGTCTCTAAACAAATTTCTCAGTTAAACAGTGAACCACTAGAAATATTTTGCTAAGTGCCATGTTCCAACACATTTTCACCCCTCTTACAGTAGCCTAAACTGATTTTCTAGACCAAAATCCAGAACCTGTGCTTACACACATACAAATATAAGACAGGAAGGAGTGGCTAAAACCAGTATGTAATCTGCCTCCTGGCTCCTTTCTACCTACAACACGCATTGTCACATGACAGAAAACCACCTGACATGATCTGATGTGATTGCTCTTGACCAATTCATGTTCACGGTTATATATTTCCTTAATGCTGGGTTGGGGTTCTTGTTTGTTGTGGGATTTTTTATTGGTTGGTTGGTTTTTTCTATGACAATTTGACCACTCCAGCAGTCTTACTTTCCTAGAAATAGAAATTTCTCCTTCCTTACCTTCCAAAGCATGCATTGTGTGCCCTTTTATAGACCTATACATGACACCAGCCTCCTATCAGTCCTGTTGGTACCTCTCATCTTGTTTCTGATCACTCCCTTACTCCTCAATTATTTACTTTGCAAGCCTAGATAACTAAAAGCAAACTTTAGTGTACCTTTCCCAATTCTTTCTCTTCGATTCTGACATGATTTCCTCTTCACCGTTAGCCAAATAATACTGAGTGACACAATTTCTAGTGTCAATTTTGGCAAATTCAGCAGTAATTTTCAGTGAAAAGAAAAAAGCATTAACTGCTTCCTCACATCATTACTGTCAATACATTTTAACAATTGGGCCAACCATCCATTTTGCATAGATATATATCTCAAGTTTAGATCATTACAGAAGCTCACACTTTATCCAGCTTATTATCTTTCCTATATTTTGGAAAAAATGACAACTTGGAATGTTCATGTAAATTCACTAAGGATCCATCTTGTCCCATCGGCTCAGTAGATGACAAGGGAGAGGAATCGTTATGGTCCCCCCAAAAGAGGCTCTCCCTGCACGGCTGGGCCACCGAGGCAGCAGAGTCACAACAGTGACTTGGAGGAGTGATACAAAACAATTTGTTTTCCCTGAGGATAATCTATAAATAACACAGATAAAGGTGTTTTAGCAGTAAGGGTTATTTTCTTATCAATGATGTTAAGACACGAATACATATGAAGCAAAAGAAAGGAAAACTGAGCAGCAAGAAAAGACAGGGGGAGAAAGATAGAAAGATGAATCCACCCTTGAATCCAACAACATCTCATGGGATCAGTCCAAATTTTTCAGTAATTCAGTGGTGGGTGCACCCAGATTAATAATTTACTGTCTTTATACACTTGGGGCATGGGCAGCATCCCAAATTTAGACAGGAAGCATAGAGAGGCAGTGCTAATGTGCACGAGACCCTTCAAGTGTGGTGTACGCTACAGATTCCCCCCCCTGCACAGTCCCACTGGTCAGCAGTAGTAGTCAACTCCAACACAGACTTTCTCTCTCTCTTCCTGTTGTCAATTTATCTGCAAGGAGCCAGGGGAGGATGGCAGAGCCATCGATGCCTCCACCCTGCAGGAAGGTCATGCTCATTCTCTGTTCAGATCTTACCACCACACCAGGTTTGAGACATCAGTACTCGGGCTACTTACAGGAGCTCCCAAATTCTGTGTTGTCCTGTAGTAGTGCTGCTAGTAAAACAGATTAAATTTTGTACAAGATCCAAAAAATGAGTCTTCTCAGGCCTGCTCCATCCAAGCTTCCCCCGACCTCAGTGATTTAGCTGTGACAGCAATTTCTCTATTTGATCAGGTGTCTATATCTAACTTTTTTTACTTTTATTTATCTTTGTGTTGTACAAGCATAGCTTCATATCTACAGTAGTAAAAGCAGTTGTTCTAGCAGAATGGAATATTTACAGATAAATAATGACATAGTTTATAGAAATACAGGCTGAAGTGGAAACACGGAATAGTATAGAAATGTATAGAAGTACAGGCATGAGATAAGAGATGGGGCACAGGCGTGGCACTGGAGACCCCACAGATAAACAATTCATTAATGGCCTGTTAAAGAAAAATGCAGTCCTGAAGCAGGACAAAGCTGGTTTGAAGGGTAACAGATAACAAAGGAATATTATATCACATACATAAATGGTAACAGAAACAGTAAATTAAGATGAATTCAGATGAAATCTGGAGCTGCACATCAATGAAGACTTATATAAAAGTGTGTTAGGAAACATTTAGTGACTCTAAGTGGATCCCAGGAGAAGAAGAAACTATCACCACGAATATTTCTCTCTGTGAAGGACAACAGATTTCAACAACTCATTGTACCACTTCCCCTTTTTCCCCTGCAGCAAGTGAAACCTTAGGACCAGAGGAGCATAAATGCCAGAAAAATAGCTAGAAAGTAATTATATGTTACAGTCTTAATTGTGTTTTTATTATTATTGCAACATTTTAAATATGCAAAAGACATACTGCATTGAATTATTTTTTGTAACAATTCAATCTAGACTAATAGCTATTAGATCCAGGTTGCAGTTATACTACCACTACATTTTAGTTTTATAATGTGTGCTTCCTCTTGCTTATAAAGATGACTTTGAGCATAACACTTCCCAGCCATGTTTTCTACCTGCCTTATCTATTAGCACTGAGTTTCCATTCTTGAAGTCAAATAGCTCTATTGCACTTCTCTCTTCCTCCCAAGGCTGGTTACTCTCCATTACACTTTTCATATTTTCATTCAAATCTCCAGCAGTACAAAGCAAAGAACAAAGTAGTACAAAACAAAGAACAGCCTCTTTTCTACTTCCATCTCCACATTCTGCACAAAGGCTACTGAAGATCTAGCTGAACCACAGGTATTTCCAATTTATTCCTTCACACATAGGTGTCAAGAAAACCCCACAAGGTCCTTTATTGTGAGAAGATACTGCTGCTTGCTTTATTTATAAAATAAAAACTGATTTCCTGTTTTTATGGTCAACAGTTGAATTCTCCCCTGGCATCCCTATGACAGCATCTTAGATCTTCCTTCCTTCCTTCTCATGCCCAGTGACTTACACAGCAAGTATATTCACAATGTATATTCTGGATCCA
Source organism: Todiramphus chloris collaris (assembly GCA_025345505.1). Lineage (NCBI taxonomy): Eukaryota > Metazoa > Chordata > Aves > Coraciiformes > Alcedinidae > Todiramphus > Todiramphus chloris. The sequence goes on along the minus strand of JANVCC010000068.1, from coordinate 8,886,416 downwards.
AGAGCAAAAGTTATCAGGGCCATATCAGTACTGTAAAATAGCTTATCAAAAATGATACAATTATCAGGTCAATTTAATCTCACTTTTAAAAGCTTCCTGGTTTATTCGGAGGCAACAGCATGACCCAAATACAATTTATTTGCTTCTCTAGTGTTATACATTAAGGTTTTAACAGGAACACCACTGCTATTAGTCCTTCATGGACAAGACTCTGTTGTTCATTTGTGTTTTTTTGTTTGTTTGTTATTAACTGTACAGCACAAACTTAATATTCACCACGTGTCTGTCCTAAGCCAGCATCATCATGAAGTCTCCCTACCATACAGGGAATTTTTCTTTTGCTACTGAACAGCTAAATTCAGTCCTACGTCACAAGATTTTCAGCTAAATGAAGTTTAACCTAAGTGTACTGTCTTTGATGAAGCAAAAATGTATTGGGGATAAAAAAAAGGTGCAAACTCAGTATTACTGATATTACTAATCAGGAAAATGTTTGAGGGAGCTGTAAATACGTTCTCTAGCTATGCACTCCCATGGTCTCTGGGACCAGCTGGTACAAAGTCTCTGCTCAAGCCCAGTCGTGACCTGCGAACAAAACTCTGGCCCTAATAAAACAAAAATAATTTTTTAAAACCTGAAAATCTGCCAGATTTAATAAGAAGAGTGAGTTTGGCAGAGGCAGCTGTTCTCTTCCTCTTAGTCTCCATCTCCCCTCACACCACCTCTCTTCCCCAGTTCTACCGTCTGCTTTGTCATGCAAGATAAACCACAGAATTCACTGCAAGTTCTCTCAAGACAGCCAGGGCTGAAACAGCAGAGATGGAAAACTTTCTGGTAGAGGCACACAGGTATGTTTCCACAATTCTTTTTTACATTAATACCCATAAGTTCTGAACTGACTGACAAATACAGAAGTTAAAGAGCCCTATGCTGAATGCAGATTCTCATTGCAAAAACCACCAGCATCTGCTAAACTCACCTTCTTAAGAGCGTGATGTTTTTCCAGGAGCATGGTATCTGGATACTTTCTTATGCTAATTTGAAGCATATCTTTATATTTCTGCTTTTCCAGCTTACTGATAGTTATACAGACCCTCAAATACTTTGGTGTTTGCTTTATTCTGTTAATTTTAGCCGTAAGTTTTTTCCTTGCTTTTCACTCAGCTTGTCAGCACTGCAATCTATGAATCCACTTCGTTTAAAATGTTTGCTTCTTTGTTATGTACTGCAGCTTGCAATACATCTACAGCACTGAGGGAACGCTGCCCTTTCCACCCCCACCCACAATGGAAAGGCAACTGGTTTCCAGGAACAACCAACCCATCACTAGACAGATGAATTCTGGAACATAAGCATCCAAACCAGTGTTACAGAATAAATCAACATTAACATTATTACACACTTTGTATAAGAGAGCTTAAAAAGATGTTCTGGGTGTTACTGGAAGTTACAGTTCTCTTCCCATTCCTGGTGAAATGTTACTCTTGGACAGTTATACTTTGACTGGGGGTGAGACAGGGATGATGACTATGTCAGCATGCAAGAAACTCCAACAAGCACAGAGAAAAACACAGTGATAAATAGGGAATTTTAGTTTTACCCCAGCAGAGATTTATCATTGTGAGAGTCTGGTGACTTTGACAAATTTTACAATAATGCATTGTGTATGCAACCTACAGTAACTGACAGAGAATAATATATTCCATCTGCTGAAGATGTCCCAGGAGACTGACCTTCAGGGTCCAAAAACTCACATTTTTGTATATTTTTTTTCTTCCTAATAAAAAGCATTATAAACCAGCAACTCGGTTCATTTTGTGAAGCATACATTGCAGTGAATAGCAATTTGAAGATGAAACTCAAGTGCCTGTAAAAGATTTCACTTACACTCAAATGATATTTGTTTTTCTTCTATTTGGATCAGTCTTTATGACCTGCCCCTCACTCCTACTATCCTAAGTAGCAACCATCTTGATACTTAAGTGCCTTCTTTAAATCTTACAGGGACATTAATGATGACAGAGAGTTCACACATGTCTTGCCATCCTGATAACAAACCCTGGTGCAGCAAGGTATGTACACAATGGTTGACAGAAGTACAAGTAAAGATCAATTTCAAAAATACAGAGAACAATTATGGCTATAATCTCAGGTGAGGATGAAATCACTGAGGGTTTTAAATCACTACATGAAAAAAAATAAATCATCCACCCTAGTATGAAAAGAGTTTTTCAGCAGAAGCAATAGATCATAGAATCATTAAGGTTGGAGAAGTCCTCCAAGACTATCAAGTCCAACCTTCTACCCATCACCTCCATGACTACTAGACCATGTCCTGAAGCATCTCATCTACATGTTTTTGTACACCTCCAGGGATGGTGACTCTACCACTTCCCTGGGCAACCTGTTCCAAGAGTAGTTACTACTCTTTCAGTAAATACATTCTTCCTAATATCTAATCTGAACTTCCCCTGGTGCAACTTGTGGCCATTTCCTCTTGTCCTGTCATTAGTTACTAGGGAGAAGAGGCCAACACCAGACTCACTACAACCTCCTTTCAAGTAGCTGTAAAGGGCAATATTGTCTCCTCTCCAGGCTAAACAATCCCAGCTCCCTCAGCCTCTCCCCATAAGACACGTTCTCCAATGCCCTCACCAGCTTTGTTGCCCTCCTCTGTACCTTCTGATATTAGAAAAGAGCAATAGGACAAGAAGAAAGTCTCAAGTTGTGCCAGCAGATATTTAGGTTGGATCGTAGTAAAATTTTCTTAACCAAAAGGGTTGTCAAGCCCTGGAACAGGCTGCCCAGGGAAGTGGTGAAGTCACTATCCCTGGAGATATTTAAAAGGCAGATAGATGTGGTGCTTAGGGACGTGGTTTAGTGGTGACCTGGCAGTGCTGGGTTAGCAATTGGACTTGATAATCTTAAAGGTCTCTTCCAACCCAAAGAATTCTACGATTCCCTATCCATGAAATGAATACACAGTGCTAGGAGATCTTCAGCACCACAGTTGTTTTCCAGAATTATTTTTCTGAAATCCATGTTTGCTTTAGCTGTTCCTTTAAAATTTCTTTTTAAATAGCCTCTTCATTCTGGGAGGTTTGTCTTCAAACAAGGAAACTATTATTGCAGAAGACTTTTGGCCCTTTCGTTCCTCCTATGATCGTCAAGTTCTTAGGGTTACAGAGCACTCTGTATTAGTCAGACCCAAAATCCCATGTACAGTGTAGAAGCCAGTCAGGAACTGTTTTCCTTTCAGGTTATCAAGTGTTTGTTTCAAGATTCCATCATTTATGGTATGTAAAGATCTAGTTTCTACACTGTGCACTATCCAATACACATGTTTTATTACACATACACAAGTATCTCAGAACCCTTAAAGCTGATCGTATCTCTAGGCTTTAAGGCTTCCCTTTTGTCAAACCTTTATACAGAAGAGGGAAGAATTTTTGTCAGGCTTTGAAAGATATGCCTCCTAAGCAAGTTTTGATCAAGACAAGAGGATGCTGGGTTGACACAAACACATGAACAAGATATCCTAAGGAAAATCAAAAAATCAAAAAAGGGGTGCTCATACAATGCAGTTCCTGAATCAAGGTAAATGTCTCCTTAATAAACAAAAATTAAGTGTATTTCTGCCCAGCACAAGGAATTTTCTTAGTGGGGCTGTTACTCTGTTCCCTGCACTTGCCAGGCATTTGTTTCAAGTATCCCTACAGTCTCACATCTGACCAGAGCAGCAGTCTAGAAGAGCTGTTTTAAAGCAACAGCTCTGCTCCTGCTAGGTCATGACTATAAAAATGATCTAAGCCAACCTTGAAGTTTGCCAGAACCAATGAATAAAAATATTCCACTACAGCAACACTGAAATAGAAGCTAGCATGGCCCTTTTCAATAGCCTTGTTTAATTATTATTTTCTCTGCCTTTTCTACTTTCAGCTTGATAAAAAAATAGAACAACCACCCCCATTTACAGGCTTGAAGCCTAGTACTTCAATTTCTCAAGAACAGAATCCTATTAATTCTGGCAAGGAGAATTTCACTAACAGAAATCAGGTTGAAACTTTTTGAGAGCTGTCGAGAATGTTCAGTGAATTGAGCAATTGTGTTAGCCAACTACATTTCTAGAAGCACTGGAACAGAAGGAATGAATCAGAAATTTAATGAAGTATGACTTACCCCTGACACCGGCTAAAGCAAATCATGAAAGAAAATTAAAAATAGATAAAACTTAATTGGTAAGGGAACAATATGCATAGATGTCTCAGAATAAGTTTGACCAGCTATAACAAAAGTACAAGGAAATATTTTCAGAAAAAATGGAAAAAAGTTCTTTCATTTTCAGTGTTACCAGCCTGCCAGGTAGAATACATGATTGTCTTTTCAATCTCTTTCCTCTGATGTACAGAGCTTTGCTCAGACCAACTAGGAATGTTTAAGGAACATCGCTTAAGCGAATAAATGTTGAATGGCAGTCATGAATACAGGTAATATAGTCCTCAACATCTTGAAAAGCTACACAACACTTTGCTTCTGTCCATCACTGACTGATACCGCAATATCAAAATACATTCAGCAAAATCTGCTATTACATGGCCAGCAAGGGAAGCTGCACAGCTCTAATAAACACACTGAGAATAAACATAGTGTTCTGTTAAGAGACATGTAGTTAAAGCAGCAACTTTATTTATAAATCATCTCTTTCATTCCCTTTCCCAGAACCCCATATAAGTACTGGAAATGCCAAAGAACAATTGAAACACCACCATTAGAATGGTTTGGAAGGGACCTTAAAGGTCATCTTGTTCCAACTCTCCTGCAATGGGCAGGGACACCTTCCACTACATCAGCTTGCTCAAAGACCCATCCAACCTGGCCTTGAACACTTCCAGGGAGGGGGCATCCACAACTTCTCCGGGCAAGCTGTACCAGTGTCCCACCACCCTCAAAGTAAAGAATTCTTTTCTAATTCTTAATCTAAATCTTAATCTTTCTGTTTGAAAACAACATTCTTCATCCTACCACTACTTGCCCTGACAAAATAAATAGATAAAAAATAATCAATAGCAGCAGCACATCAATAATTTTGGCTGGAAGAGACCTTCAATATCATCAAGTCCAACATTATTCCTAGCCACATCAAAACCACTGATCCGTGTCCCTAAGCACATCATCTACCCAGCTCTTAGCCTGCCCAGGGAGGTGGTGGAATCATCATCCCTGGAAGTGTTTATTTCAATGCCTGACAACCCTTTAAGGAAAGGAGTGCTTCCTAATACTCAGTCTGAACCTCCCCTGGTTCAAGTTCAGGACATGTCCTCTTGTTCTATCACTTGTCACCAAGGAGAACAGGACAACTCCTGCTTTGCTACAGCTTCCCTTCAGGTAGTTGTAGGGGGCAATAAGGTCTCCCCGCACCCTTCTTTTCTCAAGGCTACACAGCCCCAGATCCCTCAGCCTCTCCTCATCAGACACATGCTCCAAACCCTTTACTGGCTTTGTTACCCACCTCTGTACCCTCTCCAGCACCTCAGTGTCCTTCCTGTAGAGAGGGGCCCAAAACTGGACACAGTATTTGAGGTGCAGCCTCACCAAAGCCGAGTACAGAGGAATGGTCACCTCCCTGCTCCTGCTGACCACACTGTTCCTGATCCAGGCCAGGATGCCACTGGCCTTCTTGGCCACCTGGGCACACTGCTGGCTCATGTTCAGGCAGCTGTCAGTCAACGCCCCCAGGTCCTTCTCTGCCTGGCAGCTCTCCAGCCACTCCTCCCCATCTTTCCTGTAGGTCCCCTTCAAGTATTGAAAAGCCACAGTGAGGTCTCCCTAGAGCATTCTCTTCCCCAGGCTGAAAAGGACCATTGCTCTCAGCCTGTCCTCGTAGCAGAGGTGTTCCAGCCCCCTGGTCCTTAATGGCCCTCCTCTGGACCCACTCTGACAGGTCCATCTTTTTCTTATGTGGTCCCAGCATAAGAATGCAGTACTCCAGATGAGGTCTCAAGAGTGGAGTAGAGGGGCAGGATCACCTCCACTGACGTGCTGGTCACACTTTTGATGCAGACCAGAACGCAATTGGCTTTCTGGGCTGTAAGCACACATTGTTGGCTCATATTCAGTCTTTCATTCTCCAACACCCCTATGTCCTCCTCCACAGGGCTGGTCTCAATCCATTCATTGCCCAGCCTGTATTTATGCTTGGGATTGCCTCAACCCAGGTGCAGGACCTTGCACTCACCCCTGTTGAGCTTCATGACGATACTATTTGATACCCACATTTCAACCAGAAACTGAATTAAAAAAGAATAATTTTACAAACAAAGCAGTATCTTAGCTCAACAGTGAAATTCAGCCAGAAAATACAACAGAAATACAACAGCAACTTATAGCAACACACAGTATTTCAAGTGAAGCAAGAAAAATCTCCAGTTATCAAAACCTCTTTGTTGACTGTAGGTATAAAAATACTTAGCTGTTCATATCACAGTTTATTTGCTCAATGTTTAAGAGAGTGCTGTAAAAAAAATAATAAAGACTTTTTCTTGGTTTATTTTCCTTCCTTGAGGCTCAATGTGAGGTAAAGTTTAAAGGTGGGATAGATCCAAGGAATCTTTCCATTTACCTCCAATATAACTAAAAAATAGAATTAACAATATATCCAACATCTTAATTGAGTTAATTTTGGTAAACAAATAATGTTCTTTTGATATTCACACCACATGAATCTAAAGATTTAATTTAATTTGTATCCCCCTTGTTTTTGTTGTGTAGTTCTCCTTGGTTTGTGGCTTCTTACTTCACCAAGTAGTTTTAAATTATCTTTTCATGAAAATTTTCCCTTTATCGGTTCAATTTGCTTTAATATTGTCCAAAAAAATGCTAACCTGAATATACGTAAAAGTAAATTACCTCCTGGTTCATCAATGTAGAAAGACACTTTTTTGTCTTTGTCTTCATCAATGTGATCATAAGTGATTTGTGGAACAGACAAGGCATTCTCTCCTGGGTTTATTACAGGTGCAGAGCCATTACCATTGCTTAGTTTCCCTTTTCTTTTGCATCTTCTAGCCTGTTGTAGTAGAAATAGGATGATGTGAAAAGATACTGTCAAAGCCATAAAAGTATATGTGAATTTCATTATGGAATAAATTTATCTGAAGTTGTGGGTTGGGTTTTGTTGTTTGTTTTGGGTTTTGTTTCGGGGTTTGGGTTTTTTGTAGAATGTAACTGAAATTCAGTAAAAGTGTTACAACCTTGGTTAACATTTTCAAAATGGCTGATTCTGAATTAGCAACTTAAATCTGGTAAGAATTTGATTCTCGGGAGAAGATGCCTAGCACATTCTGAAAAATCAGGTCCCAAGTGAAATTTCCTCAAACCGGGTCCAAAACTCAAGGCACCCAAACCACTAATCACTATAGTATACAACAGCTTGGCTATATATACATATACACACACACACATATTTCTAAAGCTCCAAGTACACATAACCATAGACTTTGAATTATGAACTACGTACTGCAGAGCCTTTTAGCTAAAGAATTGCACCTTTACCAAAAAGGCTGAATTAGGCACATCAGGAGAAGAATGAAAACTGGCAGTATGGATTTAACTAGTTCCAAGCAAGGCTACTCTCTATCTGCCTTTATGACTAGAAGTGATCAATATAACAACCACTTATACACTGACTATATGGCCTGTGCTGTCTGCCTCCTGGATGCTGAAACAACTCAGCTCTATAAACAGTACTTCTCACAACATAGCATTTACGTCCAGTCTTCATGACTACCTACACTTTGGCTCTAGTCTCAGCTACTCACACATCTCAAAACAGAGGTAAGAGGCATACTTTAATTTGCTTCAAGCACCCGTAACTTTCTGACTAGGAGGCGAGATCTAGGGCTACTGCACTCAATTCTGCAAAATACTCTGGTCTCTGATGTGGCCACTACGCAGTTAGAGATAAGCATCACGAGAGAGATTTTTCACACATATTAAGCACAAGACAGTGGAGGCTTAATAGAGTCACAAACAGGACAATGCTATTTGTTCTAAGCAAGTTCTTATTTTATTAGGGTCTGCATTCAATCTTTTGAAAATAATTCTTCTGTTCACCTGTGCAGCAACTGAATGAAACCATGTTCAAAATTAATCAAATGGGGCATGAAAACTAAATAAATCTAAACTAATCATGTCGTGGCATGAGGAAAACAATCAGATGTCCCATTATAAACGCTTTTCAGCCCTCCAAATTCTTTGGATGCTTCACAGGACTTTTGGCAAGTTATCCCAATCAAATGAAAAGCAAGAACAAAATAGAGCTCTGACAACTCTCCGTTACCTGTTTTCTTAGACTAGGGCTAGATGGCGCTGGTGCTTTTTGGCGATTTTGCACTGGTGATGTAAGATAGATCTTCCATGTTGCTGTAGAACTGCAGGATTTCTCTGCTGCATAGCATCGCCACAGAGTCTACAATAAAATTGAAACCCAATAATCTCGGTGAATAAGAAGTCACCGTTGTCCTGCAGGGCAGGAAAGTCAGATTTTGCTGCGAATCAAATTGACAATGTAATCAATGTAAACATGCTGCAAAGGGTTCCAACTGCAATCACCGTGCTGTATAACATACATCACCATACCTAATAAAATATGCTTTTCCCTGTATATACTGCATTTAGTGTAATTTGCACCAGAAAATACACACTTAGCACACAATGATCTTAAGTATACTCTTTGTAGTGTTTTCCCTAGGGGCTGGAGTCTAAACCTGCATGCAGAAAAGAAAAAAAAGAAGAAACCAAAACCAAACAAACAACCCCCCCCCCACAACCAAAATCAAACTTAAACCAACAAAATACCAAAAGAAAACTCAAAACAAACAGCCTTCATAAAGTGAGTACACACAAGCATCGTAGATTATTGCTGTTTCCCTTTTTCTGCCATGTGCCAAATTTCAGTACTTACACACAACTCTAATATAGAATTTAATGCTAGGACAGCTGAGGTGTGTGTATACATATACACATCCATCACCTCAGGATTGGGCACATGCACAGAAACTGAGGGAAATAAAAAAGAAGTTAGGAATTTAAGATTATAACGAAGATGCTTTACTGTTTCACCCAATAGGCTCATTGCATCCAGTTAGTGTCATTATACCTGTGAATATGGGGTTAGTAAAGCCCCCTTATGCTCAGTACTAAAAGGGGAGACAGACACTTACCTAGTTCTCCCTAGTAACTGAAATGGATCAATAAGCCAAAGGAGTTAAGCTATATATTTATAATAAAGTCTAATAACTGTGATTCTCAGTGCTTTAACTACTAAGCCATACTCCCTCTCCAATACTCTCCTAAGCATTTTACTGTTAGGAGCCTTACCTGGATTAGAGAAGCTGCAGCTGGGATTTGTCTATTGAAATGCTTCTGACGTTGCTTCTGCTGTACTTTCAAGGCAAAACCAGACCCCAGAATACCCTAAATATAAGCAAAGTTACCAGTCAGACACCACTATGTCTTTGCATGCCTAAACCAAATAGTTAATGTGTGAAGTAAGCAGACATTTTATAAAAGACTTCCCTAGAAAAAGTTCCAAAATTTTAGATGTCCACAGTGACACAATTCTATTTTTTCCAACAAATAAATCTAATGCTGGTATTGTGTAACTTCAATAAATGGCATGTGTTTATTCTGAGATCTACAGTTAACATTAGTAAGAGGCATTCACAGAGGCAGCCACGTTCCAAAGGCAACCCTACACAATGGTGAGAGAGGCAAACACCAATGTCACACAGCTGATCCACAGCTATTCTTTGCACCATTTCTACCTCCTTGCCACAGAAAACCCCACTACTAAAGCCTGATTTTTCCAGGCAAATTGAGATACGAAGCCAAATACATGCTTTATAGTTTCATCGTTCCTCGTAAAGCTGATAGCTACTGAAGACATACTTTGTCTTTTCTAATTGTTTTGATGAAGTTGTCTTCATTTTCCTGCCATGCCTGTATTTGAAGATCCAAAAAGTGTACGTAGGAAAGTACCTGCCGTTTCCTAGATCTCTGCTTCATGGCAGTGTCCTCCTCAAAGGGCCTCAAACTGTTGTTATATAATCACTAAATAACAAAGGAAGTTTCACTTCTAGCACCAAGAAACCTCCTTTTTTCTTTACCTCACAGAACAGCTTCAGTTCTTCGAGTAGTGAAAATTATTCTTACCTCTCATCTCTCTAAAATGAGCACAGTAAAGAAATAGCATTTTAATTCACGTGTATGCACACAGATACACAATCACACACTTGAGGATGTGTGCATGCATGCTCTGCAGCAACACCCAGCCCCCTTATTTCCTATGAAAGGCACCAATTTAGAACTGCTTAACGGTGAATCCAAGTCACACACTTCAATAAAGTTATCCAAGTTCTACTTACCGCCGGCAGAGCGAAGAAAGATATAGCAAATACTGAAAAACAGGAAGCTATTGTCTTCCCAATCCATGTCTGGGGAACTTTGTCTCCATAACCAATTGTTGTGACCGTTACCTGGGGCAGAAAGAAACACCTGATTCACTGTAATGCAGGGACTTTTTTCTCCCAACAGAAGGAAAAAAGAAAGGCAGATAAAAAAAAAAATAAAGCATCAGGAACAGAAGTGTTTGGACTTGTGCATAAGACAACCACAGGAGTATGCTAAACATCACTGCAGATTTATTCTAGTTCCTCCCAAAACTTCAAGGATTGGCCCTCGGGGCTTGAAACCACAGGCTTGTACTCTTTCTGGTTTTAAAATGTAGTTCCACAGGGTTGAGAATAAAACCTCGAAAGAGCTGACTTGCAACACAACCAATGCACAGACATCTGCCAAACTCTGCAGTCAGGCAGAGAGGTTAGCTACAGCAAGGTAAACCATACCCTTTCCAGGAAGGAAAAAGGGCAGAACTAACACCAACACAGTAAGAGGAACACACAACCTACACAGAACACATTAACTCCCAAAGTAAATCTGCCAGTAGACCAAGAATTAAACAGCCGAGCCCCATGATTAACTTTTTTCCTCCGCCCACAAATACAACTCTTGGCCACTAAAATTGTGTTTAAACCACAAGATGCACTATATCACTGTACCTCCAGCTACTTATTGATCATCAGGGTGGAACAAGGGCCAGGTACTCCCTAAGGGACAGGGAGCCCAGAAGCAAGAGCAGTAACACAGCCAGCAGGGCAGTGCCTCCCCGGTCAGGACCCAGTCCCACAGCACTCAGGAAAAACAGATGCAGAAAGAGCAGCCAGGTCCTACCAAGAATCCAGATTATAAGGCAACATCACAGCAATGAGGCATCAAATCAGGAAGCCCATCCACAGGTCAGGAACAGGTCCAGCAGCCAGCATGAGTGTCCACAAGGATGAAGCAAAGCCAATATATCAATCCATGGCCTGAAGTCAGGATTAAGGGACTACAGAGCCAAATGCAGCCCCAGACAAGCCAGAAACCACCTCTCTTTCCCCAGCACTGAGCTTAAATAGAGCCCCTGGAAGTGGGTACAGGGCACAGGTGTTGCCAGTCAGAGTCATTAGGCCAATTAGTGCCAAGAGCCCCTCCCTCTCATCAAGACAGGTCCTCAAAAGCCTCTGGGATGCGTACAGAATTGCTGCAGAGGGATTAAATCACTACAGGGATGCCAGACCACTCCTGAAAAGCCACAGAGGCAAGGAAGTTCCAAGCGGAAGATCCAAAGATTTGGGGCTGTTCTTTATGAGCCCCAGCAGGCTGGAAGTGAATTCATCAGGAGAGTCCAGGTGAAGGCTGGTCCATATGAAGAGTTTATAACATAATAAGGGCCAGCTGTTTCCCCAGCAGAACATGAACCCTATTTGGGATCCCAAGGCAGGACAAGGGAATCTCCTACAGCTGGGCAGACACCCTGAGCCCAGCTCCCCAGAAGGACAGACTCACAGGCAGTGGTTGTGTTCAACAAAGGATGTAAATGATATGGCAATGTCGAGGTGATGAGATAAATCTAAGGCTGAGTATAGAAGTCAGCCCATCGGTTGAGAGAAGCTCTCTCCTCCAGAACAGCTCAGGCAGGAAATAAGTAGCCAGGGCTAAGCCTAAGTTGAGACCCTGGGCATGGCAGCTCAGAGCCATTAAGGCTTTTTAACACACTCAGAGCCCTGCCACTGCCATAAAAACCATATGTGAAATATAACTTGTACCCCTGAGAATTGGAAAGCTTCTGGCATGGAAGAGAAAAATTCTGTCGCCCATACCAACTGCCGGGGAGAACTTTAAGTAGAAAAAAAAAAAAGTACTTCTATTTGGGAGCACTAGCCCTAAACCCAGTTCCCCTCCCTTCACTTTGCTTTCAATACTAACAGAAATACAGTCAAAACAGATTTAAAGGAATAGGTAAATTGACACTGACTACAAGAAAGAATGTGGAAATACTGCCTTTTATGGGAAAAGCTGTGACAACTACTTACATATTATACAAAAAATAGGCTTTTCAGAAGAAACTATCAGCAATAAAGGCATGGAAAAAAATATATTTCCTCCCCCTCTCAGACCAGGTCTATAGAGAGCTAGAAGGAAGATTTTCTGGGCAAAAAATGACCAACTGCTATCAAACTGAGTTTTTCCAAGTTCACAAAAAAACCTATACTTGTGTTTATTCATTATGAATTTCTCACTTGATGAAGTCAGTGTAGTACTATCTATGTCCTCGAGTAAATATTGTTAGTTTGAACTGCAACCTCTTTCAGCAGGAGCTCTGTCTTGCCAGGTGTTTGTCCAGATTTAAAGTGGCTTGCCCATGAAGTGCTTCAGGTGCTGTGTACCACCAGCAGTAAAAACAGAGGAGTTTGCCAGCCCCAAAAACTAAACCAGACCCCCAAAAACTCAACTTTGAAGTACATGTCAGTGGGGAGTGGAGGAAGTTAAAGTGGTATTTCTTTAACCATACATAAGCTCCTTCATGCACTCAGATGACCTCTCAAAGTCTAGGATTTTTCATTCCTTTTCCTCCATTTTTTGTTTCTGCTGAAAGACCTCTTGTTTTCTTGGTGGGTTTTTTTTTCATTGTTGTTACTGGATTTTGGGGGGGAAGTTGTCCAGTACTCAGGACTTAAAAAGAAACTGCAGTAATGTTGACCTGCCTTAGCGTTACTATGGAAGATAGCATGAAAGCTGTAACCACAGAAAAGATGATTTTCCATCTCTACAGGAGGCTTTTGGCTGACAGATTCCTGCAGGTGCCTGAACATGTCTAAGAAAGTTTCTCCCTGGTTAACTTTAAGACTGTTCCTTCTTGGTAATCTAATTAGTGCATTGAAGTATGTGGAAAGGATTATAAAAACTGTAGTTCTCTGGCTTCCTTAATAAAAACCAGAATACTTTTCTACTTGTATATCCAAAAGTTCTCACTTATCTGTTCAGAGAATGTTTAATAACTAGGCTTTGGAAAATGACACCTCCTTTGTAATACATACTTACTATGTTCCAGCTGTTAGGCACATACTCTAACACAGGCTCAGAAAACATATGCATACACTACACAAAAAGAATTTAGCAGAATTCAGCAGAGCTTCTCACATGCTTTAAGATAGGCAGGTGTCCTGAAGTTTGAAGAGTCAGAAATGCATACCTCAAAAACCATATTAAATATAAAGGGGTTCAAGCTGCTACCTCTGGCATGGAAATTTACTGCTGGAAATTCTGAGCAACCAATCCCAAGGACCTCTGCCAGTTAACACTGATTTACTGGAGTGACTATTTAACTCAAGTGCAATGGTACAGAACAATCCAGTTTGACGCAAAACCAGTAAGCATTACCAACAGCAACAGACAACCACAGAAGAATCAACGGAAGAGAAGCCTTCCTACAAGCCCTTCTTTCCTCGAGAAAAAAACACATAGAAAGGACAGAAAAACTGCTGTGACATGGGTTGCAATTCTGGCAGACTGGCAGTACTGTTGGCAATGCTTTCGCGTGTGTTCTAATACGCTGTAACTTCTGAAAGTGGCTTCACATAAAACACCACAAGCCTTTGACAGGTCTTCATAGTTTAATCTCTGTGCCTGCCAAATCTAGGTGAAACAACCTTGCATTTAACTGGAATGGGTGAATGTAGTTAGCATTTAATTCCAACTCTCACTCATTCTTTATTTTTCCTTTTCTCCCTATTTAAACCTTTCAGGTCACTTGTATTGAGTTCAGCAAGCTTGCACTTTCTACTCAAAGCAAAATGTTACCCATAACACACTCTGTGTTTTTTGTCAGGCACATAAGACTTTCAACTACTTGCTAGCAAGAAACAGATTCACTTTGTCCTTTGTCACAGTTCCCAGCTGTGAACTGCACCTGTACCTGTGACTCACTGATGCTGAGGAGTCTGAAAAGATGTCTGAAAAGCTTAAACAACAATTTAAACAGTGTTCTTCATCTGCCTTACACAGCTAGAGAAAGACAAAGCTGATTTTATCTTGCTTTTACACAAAAGAAGTTTTGGAAAACAAAAACAAACCCATTGAACTCTTGGCAAGGCACATACATACACTTTGAAATGGAGATTCCAAGTCATCAATCTCAACAGGGTAAAGTAATGCACATTTTATCTGTTGATCTTCATAACTGAACTAGGACAAACTTTTATGGGAGCCCCTAATACTGATGAACTTCACACAAGCAGCCCTATTCTTAAATAGATGCAGTTCACAAACTTTTCAGCTAGACCATTAGTAAAAACTAATATATTATATCAGCTATATTCTATTGCCTTCAGTCATTTGAACGCTGGTATTTGAGCTGAACTCAAATAACAGCAGAATAAGTGAGCCTGTGTAGTTGTTTATTTTCTTAAAGTAGACATGGAGTATCTTTCATAACATCAATTACACCCTAATTTTTGACTTTTCCTTTACGTAGAAAATGCTGAGGAATGTCGCTTTTGCAAACTGTAGAATACGGATAAATTTTTTTAGTATCAACTTGAGGAATAAAAGGCTTAAGCTGCCTCATCAGGAATCATTCACCAAAGACTAGAAGCCTTAAGTGGTCTTAGGAAAGCTGAGGCCTAAAGCAAAGTTTCATGGTAAAAGGAAGAAAAAGGACAAAAGTGCACCATTGCCAATCAAGATGTGTTCATAGATAAAGGGGCGACAGTTAAGGGCTATTTAAGATGAACAATAGGAACTTAGATTCTGCATTTTGCTCAGTAAGCTCAGGAATATTATTTTCTCCAAGGGGAAGCAGGAACCTGTCAGACATGCAATTATAAACTATTATGGACTGTTATGAAGAAGGTGCCTGCATTAAGCCTGTAAACCTTGGAGTACCTAATTCATAGGGAAACTTCTGGGACATTTATTCTTTTCCTCTACTAGCTAGAGGTTATGTCAGGTCTATAACTACGAGGTATTATGTTGTGAAAACTTTATCATATGTCTATTGAGGACTTTAACAAGCAACTGTTGTACAGGCTAGTTCATAGTTTCATTTTCTTTCCATCACATTAGATAATCAAGTCCATCTGTCCATTTAGTGAATTTTTCTTTTTTACTAGATTCTTCATGGTTTGTACTGTCTTGCACTGCTGTAGGTGACACTCCACAAACAAAATTAATACCTGACAACCTAATGACAGCAATTTAATGTTGAAAATAATTTTATACTAAACTACTTTAAAAGTGGTAAATCAGACTACATGTAATATCATCTATATTTCTGTATACTTCATTGACATAGAGGCTTACACAACATCTAAGTTAAGAATTAGAAACATGTATCTACTAGGAACTTTTTGTCTGCCTTCCCAGACTCACTCACCAGTTTATTTGGATGCAGATAAACAATTGGTTTATGGCCCAATAACTAAATTGACATTTTTCAAGTCTGTCATCTAAGAATAAAACCAGTTTGTTGTGTTTCAAATCACTCTTGAAATATATCCTTCTCTCTCTTAAACTTGATGGCTCTGAATCTTTTCTAGTCCTCTCATTTTTCTCTGACACTAATGTGATGGATCTCCTTGGGTTTGTTGGAGTAAGACAGCCAACTCTTACAATATATGAGGTTCTTTAGTGGGGAAAAGGGACCACAAGAGAAGAGAGGGTTTGTACAACAGCCAAGAAGGAAGGAAAGCATGAGTCACTGTGAGAAACATCATGAGAAGAGCCATATGAAGGGAGTGTAGAAATAATCCGGTCTAATAAGAAATAATAATAGAAATAGGTCTAATAGAAAAACAATAATAGAAATAGATCTAATAGAAAAATAATAATAGAAATAGGTCTAATAGAAATAATCCGGTCTAATAATAATAAGTCTGTTCATAACTTTCAATTCCTTTTTCAACTGATTGCAACAATAATTAGCAAAATGCTCTCAAATTACCACTTCCCTGTTAATTATATTTTTTTCTTCAGCAAAAATTTGCACTGACTCTGACTGATGATTGATATCCAAAGTAGTTGATGAAACTGCAATGCTTTGCTAGTTGCTTTTGATGTAGCTATTTACCTTTACAATGAAACATGGAATTAATTAAAAAAAAAACAAAAACAAACCAAAAAAAAACACAGGAAAATGTAACCTGCATCAAGGTCTACATTAGTACTGTGAGAGTAAGCATTACACAAGCAGATAAAAAAAGCCCAAACTCATTAACCTATCTTCCACAAATAGAATACACTTTCAGAGTTATGCATGTTTTTCAGGTAACTAATTAGAGTTTTAAAAAAGTGGTAATTTTATTGTATTTATTACATTTTTTCTTTTTAAAATGTTGTCAAGCTTCCCTGCAGAAATACATTCTGCAAGGAAAGGTCAGATTTTTTTAAGGGATCACAACTTCAACAGAAAATCTTGGTGCACTGTTTGTGCACACGTTTTGTTAGTAAAAACTTACCACGCCCCACCAAAGGGCATCAGCGTAGCTGGAGAAACCTGTCTTTCCATCCTCATCAACAGCATCCTTCTCAGCAAGATACACAAAATAGGATGAAAAAATTAATCCCAAGAATCCTATATACAACGTGGTTATGAGTTCCTATTAAAAGAGAAAGCAAACAATTGCATGAGATTTGCATCATAGATATGCTATCATCATAAAACATAGTGAATATCTGGGGTCCTTTTGCATCATAGTAGAAAAATTAGTAAGCTATATTTCAGTTATAAATTTTTCTTCCAGTGAATCAGTAGTTCAGTGCCTTATTTTCTATGCATATCAGACTAAAGAATTCAAGAAGCCATCATTTATACAAGATCATTTGGACAGCTAAATGTAGGGTGGGACCTCTCTCCTGCTTTATGTCTTGTGAATGGGAATCATTCCATTCAAGTGTCCACTCAAAATACCAAAGGTTAATATATTTTTAAAATAGTAAAACAGCTTTAAAAATGCACTTTATGAACATTATGCTAAAATAACAGTGAAGGAATAACAACCATGTCTTGCCATTATGCCTATGGATAAGCAATGAACTCATCTATCTGATTAGATTGCTTAGGACTGAATATTGATGCCTTAATAGTTTCATGTTAAGATAAAATAAAATCTTAAGATGAAATATTTTAGGTAGGTGTAACCTCTACTTCAGTCCTGAAAATAAAGACTATTTGAGGCTGATCAAGGGACTTTAGTAAGGGTGTGATACAGTCCTTGGGATAGTACCAGTTACTCCATAGATTTTTGGATAGGAAAGTTGTATCAGAACTGATGTGACTTAGCCACAGGATTGTTACAGTCTTCAGGAAAAATGTGCTTTTGTATTTAAAGAAGCCAAAAACGCATGGTGTCACAGATACAAAAATCTGTACATCTTGTGAAAGCAGTGCTACCTCATAATCAAATGAGATACTCAGCTACCCCTTGGGAAAATAGCTTATTTTAATTACTTAAAGTTTACAATGCTTCAGCAGTTAACACTTACTATTCCTTTTTTTTATTTATTTATTCCCCACATATTTATCCATCTTTATTATGAAACACTGCAGTACTACATCTCCATTGGCATCTTCCTTAAATTCTTGACAGAGTTCTTTTTCTTACCTTGTATCTAAACCAATATGGGAACTAAAATATTACATAAGGTAAATTTGAAACCGTTTGTGAGGGAAGGTTCAGGTTTTATCATCAAACTTCATTCCAATTTTTAAAATTTCTTTCTTTTCATTTCCTAATAGGAGCTTCCTGGGGAAATAAGAATATTTTTCCTGGGGAATTCCTGGGGAATAAGAAAAACCCATTGAGAGGTTTATAAGCCCTGGTACTAGTAATTGCATATATTCTTCCTTCTGCTGTAGCATTAATTAAAATCAAGGTTCCGCAAGGTTTGGCACAAAGTGAAGTAGGTGTTTTTTCCCTAATTTTTTCCTAATGACCTAAATAATGACTTTTGATAGCATTTGGTTTTGCCCATGGGCAAGTCTTTTCATTTAAGCCTTAATGCTTTTCAGGACTGTTTGCTAAACAAGGCAGCTGAAAGAAGAAACAAAACTTGGGTTTTCAGTAGTTACTATTCTTTTATAATATTCCTTTTTATCCTCCAATGATAATGGTACAATGTGTACTTGTAGGTATGACTTCATTGCTTGGAAAAGTTCCTTGTGTTTACATTTATAGTCTACTATTTGCATTTCTCTAATTTTTCACAACTTTTTGCTTTGCTTACACAATGTTTTTTCAATGCAAGATGAAACTTTAACACCTGAGTCTGTAAGTTCAGTGACCCATAGAAAACTACAACAAAAATGAAGACTAATTCTTGTCGCCTTCTCACAAAGAAAACACTCTGCTTCCATTTCTAGTAAGATTGTGGCTTCCTTAGACATCGACAGAAGCCTTCTAGTTACACTTGGCATGTTGCTTATATCTTAGTTATTGATTTTACATGCTATTGAAGAATAGCCATTACTTCTTTCTTTTAATTTTGTCTTCAGAAGACACAATTAGAGAGTGGATGATAAATGGAATACTTCGGCGTTAAGTGCTGGCTTTTTGAGAAGAGGGCAAATGTTTTATGCATAATCTTATGAGATCCTTTCAAAGTGTTTGAAATATCAACAAAACTACTCAGCTTATTTCACCAGTGGCATCTCTCAGCTCCAGAACTACACATCTATAAACTGAACTCTTTTTACATAAAGCCTGGATGAAAATCTGATTGCCTTAGACTTATTCTAAATGTCACTCCATGTTACATTTGTGTTAAGAGACAAAGTACCACATGCCTATATTTAATTATTAAGAACAATGGAAGCAATATAATAACATTTTGCATTTAAGAGAGTGCAGATTTTAAAATGATACATGCTTCAAGAAATATGGATAGACTGGTGTTTGACAATGTTAAATAGTATGAATTGATAAATGATCTCAAAGTGAAGAGCATTTTTCAGAAATCAGGCCTTAAAACTTCTCATTTATATGATTTTCTGATAGATAAGAGCTTAAGAATAAAGAGTGATGACTAATACTAATGACTGTTTTCAACAAGGACTTTCAGATACAGATATGCAAAGGAAACAGCAAGAACAAAACCCACATGCACAAAGATAAATTTAATATTGAGAGACTTGAGTCAATTCTTGAGACTGAGTTTAACTCAGATTTATATTCTCAGTTACAGTAAGGACCACACAATATAAAATTCAACACTGGAAAAATACAAGAAAACCCCAAATCCACCACTCTTTAGTAACTCCCTCTTCAGAGCAGTAGAAGACTTCACAAAGCAAGGTGAGGAATAAGAAAAACTCATTGAGAGGTTTATAAGCCGGAGCTGTATTGGCTAACTCAGTTTTTCAGTAAGATGCATGATTTTTCCATGTCTTTCCATCACCACATGTGATATTGACTCATGTCTTGTTGCTTTTGGCGAGAAATGCTTGTATAAGCTCAATCTGCTGAAAATAGAACATCCTAGCCAAATCAGGCCTGAGTGAGCTAATACAGTTATATATAAATTTCCAAAACACATAGAAATCATTGGTGACAACTTTAGTAAGTCCTCTGGGCCCACAGAGGTCCAAGTGCTTGTTATTTTCACAGGTCACAAAGAAGATGTGAATTTATTTTCTCATCATGTTTAAGGACTTAGGGTCCCATTTTTTTTCTGAAAAAGTACCAGACTCAACAAATAAATGAGGACTTTGTACTCTGCCTGCAAAGAAAAAGCAGCTGGGGTGTTTTTGTTTGGATGATTTTTGGGTTTTTTTTTTTAATAAAAATTTCTTCAAGAGACCAGACAGGAATAAAGGTTCCATTTTCCCTTCCATTTGGTACCACACTAGGATTTCAGATGCTTTTGTCCAATGTCAATACGGAACTGTGTGTTGATATTTTATTTTGTTTTTTATTAAGGTTTTAGTGGGTGATCTGCTTTGATAAGTACTAAAGATCTGTTGAGTTTTATATAACATCATAATCACATCTTTGGATCAGCAGAACTTCAAGTGTGTTTATTCATAAATTCACTTCTCCAACGGTATTTTTTTGTTTGTTTTAAATCATTGAACTTATTTATGCTTGTCACATTTAAAACTTGTATTATATTTTGGAGATACAAATTTTGGAGGAAAAATTCTCTCAAATACCTCTATGAGTCAGGTTAGCAAATGTTGAGAAAGTGTATTTGGATACCAGCTCTACCCTAGCCAGATATCCAGGCAATGCTACTACAATAAATGAAGACCACACAGACCTGGATTATTAAAAGTCATCCTGTTGAACAGGATGAAAGTAGACTTTATACTGGAATACTTTGGTGTGCATCAACACTGCACAGCCATTGGGACATAAAATTTCACACAGTACTGGGAGAAAAAAGTAAAGGGAAGAAAAGTAACCCTTAATATTAAATTAATATTTTAGATTAAGTACCTCCCAGTCTCTGAGCAGAACAACAGTTTTCTAAATAGCAAATGAAACAACATCAGTGTGGAAATTTGTAACTATTTGTCAGTATCTGGAGAACAAATATACACTCAGAAAAAGTAGGTTGAAGAACCACCCTTACAAGTCTGATGTAATTAGCACAGTATTAGCCCTCCACAGTATTGTACAATATGCAAGATTTAAAGGCTAATGATAAGAGTTTGAGGTTATGTTCATAAAGCTGTCAGCTTTTCATCAAGAGATTCTATGAAGCCTCAAAAAGAAGCCTTCAACTAGGAACTTATACAAGTCTGGACTAAAACATTTAAGCTTTTCCTGCTTAATGAACACAGAAAACTTTAATGGACATAAAACTATTTGCAGCCAAGATTAGCTCTGTGAGTACACCCTTGAAAATGTAACTTTTCTTGCTTTTTATAGTAACATAGTTTTTTTAATCTATAGAATGGATTATAGAACTCCTTGTTCAGGAAAAGAAAATAGTATTATTTAAATAATTAACTTCTTCTATCATGGCTTTTTCACTAGAATTTGTTTTTCTGCAGGGCAACCAAGCTAGGAACACATCTTCTGTGAAGAAGATGGACAGTATGTGTAATATGAAAGGCAGCTCAAATTACTGCATTTAATAAATTATATTCAACATAATTTAACAATATTAAAATTTAATAATTCATATTCAATCATATTGACTTATATTATATTATATTATATTATATATCATATAATAATATCTTATAATATATTATCTATTTAGTATAATATAATAAATTATATTATATTAGACATCAAAGTGTACAACAATCCATTTCCAACAAAAGCCATTGATGCTGATACCCTGTTAGCCACTAACCTGGAGTAAACAATCGTGTTCTTAAATTAAGAGTAGAAAGAAACACATGATGGGCTTTAAAAGTATTTTTTTCTGTTGCAACCGTAGCTGTTCATTTAAATCACACTATGATTTGAAGTCCATGAAAATAATATACTTAATTAAACAAAATGCTGGGGATCTTTAAGTTCTAGTACCTGACGATGTATGAAAACAACTGATCCTAATAGTCGCCAGGTGCCACCCTGTCGATCTACATGAAGCATGCGAAGTATCTGGAGAAACCGGATCCCCCTGTAAGAAAAACAGGACCTTAAAGAAAATGAATGATTGAGAACAGTGCTGCTCTATCTGTACATAGCTGATTGTTCACTTGCATGCTGCCATATTGGGGAATAGTGACACCACTGCCCTTGGCTAAAGTTGTGAAGTTGTGTCTTAGACTTGTTGCATCTCAATAGACAGTATGTTTAGATCACATTTTATTATATTCAAATATATTCAGAAATGCTGACTAGAACGACAATTAGTTAAAAGAAAAAAAAGTCTAAAATATATGCTTTCAAACTCAGAGGAAACTTGCATGTTTTACCTGATTATGATTCTCAAATGCTTCCTTTCCAAGAGAAGCCAGTGCTTCAAGCTTTACTAACATAAATATGAGCATACTTTTTCTCTATTTGACAAAAGTAGAATGTGAACCAAACATGGCACTACTGAAGTCCTTTTCATATAAGTTACAGAAATCCTCTAATTGGAAATAAAGTCCTACTTGATTTTAGGACAATAACTGAACCATAAACTCCAAATATTTTCAACTAAAATAAACATATATCCATAGAGTTCCCCAGCAAAGTTTTATTGAATGGAAATATTTCATTCTAGTCACCCTTTCAGCAATGAAATTTGTTTGCCTGCACTCATCTTACTGTCTTATCATAGAAACAAAATAGCGAAGAGCAGGAAAGGATGAATGTTGAATTCATCTATCTGTTAATTTTTCACTGAAAGTATTTTTAGCTCTTTTTGGCTATCCTTAAAATTTTGTCAGTTTTGGGTTTGGCTTTTCATTCAATCTTCTCACTTCAGTTCCACTGCAGCTGCATTTTTCTGGGTTACACCAACAGGCAGGAAATTCAGCATGGCACCATCTTGCAGTCACTGGTGTTACTCAGGCTGGGAAGGAATACTGTCTTCTGAAAGACCCAAAATTCCCTTTGTTCAGAAAGCAGGTTGTCTGACATTTCAGCTGACAGTCAAAAGATCAAATGCTTGTCATTTTTCTGGAAAGCACACAACAAGCCTGACTATCAAATCACATATCAGTGACGGGGTATATGAGCACCATATTTTTTTATTTCTTTCCTATGCCATTGGAATAATAATTTTAATCAGCTGGAAAGTTTAAAATATCCACTTAAAAACTGTTAATCAAAACATGACTCAGAGAAAAATTACAAAACTACTGAATATGTGAGCACCTATAGGCTTATGTAATGTTATAGCTCGTTGGCTGCTTATGTCAGAAGGGGAGAGGTCTACATGTAGCTCTCCTATACAATTATTAGGCACACCTCTTCATGCCTTGACCTAATTGCAGTTCTTGATTTTTCTGCCTTAATTTTTTCAGAGATGGTTACAGCTATGTTACTGCCAAGTGCTGACATATAGGCTTCATGCAACTTCATTCTACAGCGAATCAACATAACTTGTGAGAACCCAGGTTTTCTGGGATTGCTTGGATTTAAGGAAGATTGAAAGAGGACCATAACATTACACCTTAAAAGCAACAAAAGCAAAAGCAAGGCTAAGAGATTCACTCCTTCCTTATTCAATGGGAGCCACTCACATCACAGCTCTGAGGAAATATGATGGTACTAAGACTTGCCTGACCCCGATAATTTTTCAATGGGTCAATAACAACACTGCAGAGACAGGGGTTAAGTTTCTCTGGCAGAAAGCATTCCGAGTTGTAGACCAGTAACTGTAAAATTTAACACCAGGAATGGCTGCTCTGAGCTCAAAGCCACCTGGATTCACATATAAACACACAGCAGGCCTTTTCCTTTAAGTTCTTCCTACACATCTAGTTAAATTAAACAAAATTGTTGGAATTTTCACATTCACTTCTGCTATATAAGCTAATAAATCACATTCATGCTGCTGGTGCAAGTCGTTATCATCACGTAAGGATTAACGTTCTGTGGTGATAGTTACCTTAAAAATACTTCACACTCACAGTTCCCTCAGCTGGACAGTTTAGACAGTGCTGTACATTCTCACTTCCTAGTGATTAGACTGCACTGGAGATCTGAGCCTTGTAACAGAGCATCCAGCACATCCTGAAAGTTGCTAGGAGTGGGAAGTACACCTACTCTGCTTATCATTCCTTTCTTCCCAAAACGAGATTGCAACACTTGATGTAAGCTGAACAAACACTGTAGACACCAAATGTTTCTGGTTCATGTATGGTAGGAGTTACTTGTGCCAAACAAATCCACCAAAGCATAATTACCTTTAAACAAAGTAATTACTCATACTCAAAAAGTACCAAGTTAAGTGCTGTCTGGATTACTTAAATAAACCAATGTTCTGTAATACTCTCTTGTCTCAGAAAGAGAGATATGTGATGTTTTATATAGGACATAAAGTTTCTTCATGTTTTGCCTCTTGGCTTCAGCATTTTTTTCCTGTAGTCTTGTTTCCCAACCAGTGACCAAGCACAGCAACATACAATCTTCCAATGTTTCAATGATTACATACGTATCTAATTCAGAAATTGGGAATTTAGATATTCATCTAATAGCATCTGTGGCTGTGAAGAGATGCAGTCACTACAAGAACATACCTTATTGCAGAGGTGGCAAACACCTGTCCATTAGATCCTATGCTCAGAACAATAATTGAGGCTACCACCACAATTAGATCTGGTAAAAAAAAAAAAAAAGGGGGAGGGGGAAGGGAAAAAAAAAAAGAATTAAAACTTTAAACTTCACAATTGAAACACACAACAAATACAGAATGAAAAAAGCAGTAAAAAAAAAAAAAAAAAAAGAAAGAAAATAAGTTAACTAAAATTTGGTGGGCAGTAAGTTAATGTAATAATTTCATATGAAAAACCCCAATGACTAGAGTTTCTTCCATGATAAATTTAATAATGGAATTTTTAAAGATCCTGACAGATCAGGCAGCTTTCCACAAAAACAACAAAGGCAAAGGTATATGCACAGCCTAGAAATAAATCCACATTTTGGCTCCAGGATCTTGATTTAAGATGGAAAGTAAGGCTTTGTTTCAATCAATAATGAAATGCATAAAGCCAAGCATCACAGGCATACGCATACACTTAGTTTAAAAGTTGTTATCAAAGCTGTAAAGCCAAGCTTTCAAGGTTTAGGGAAGAGTTAGAACAGAGGTTACTTAAAAAGAATCAGAGTTTTTGGGTTACTTTGTGATACAGTTTTAATTTTATGAAAAAATAATTGTTTCCAGAGTTCCATTTTCTTGCACAACTCTAGTTTACCCAGTTCCAGTATTACACAATGCAGATGATGGGTTGTGTTCACAGTACCAGCATCCTTTATTTTCTCTTATCCTAGTTCAGTGAACAGTTCTATTGCTTTTAATTACTGAGCCCTATTTTAATGTTATTCTGAGAAGACATTTTTCAATGTCCTCATGGGGTATTTCTGTGGTAATCCCCTTTATTGCACGTAAATGTTCCACTTTCAAATTCTAACCAGAAAATAAAGGATGGTATTATAAATGGGTAGCAAATATAGACAGAATGAGGAAATGAGGTAAATTTTCCTTGCCATTTAAAACAGGCTGTATTTTATTCTTCAGAGCACTTAATGTTATATAGCACTTCAAAAAAAAAAAACCCCAAAACAGTGCCTGCTGACTTCACTTGCAGCTGTGAGAGCTCAGAACCTCTGTAACCTGACATCAAAGTCTTCATTTGGACATTCAGAAAAATGAGGCACACTTGTGAAAAGGAAGGATTGTGTGTGCAAAAATTTGTCAATTTTCTCCAATTACACAAGTAGGTTTAGCGAAGATTACTTCACTTTACAATTTTGCCTTTCTTAAACTGATTTTTGCCTGTGTCTCACAGACATATTTTAAACATTCACTTCTAGCAATATAAAAGAAGAGATAATTGCATAGGTTCACAAAGCAGATAAATGCTTGAATGATAGCCATAGCTCAGAATTGCAGCAGGTGACATCTTTAGTTTAAAAAGAATGATAATAGTGAAGTTAAGGGAAAAAAAAAGAAAAAAAAAAAAAAGAAAAGAAAAAAAAGAGTTTATATCTTACCAATAATTGATATTGGCTTTCTGGCAAACCGTATTCTTCCTTGGAAGCCAACATACTTACTCCTGCAGCCTGCAGACCACAATCGGACCACATATTCAGCACCAAAAAACACAACAAGAACTATTTCCTATCAGAATTAAAAGAACAAAATATCAATTTCTTTTTTTTCATTAAAAGACAGACTACAGTTTGCAAATCTAATTTATTCCTATGACTAACATAAATAAGCTTGTTGAGACAAAAGATGCAATAAAAATGATTGTGCCTAATATGTTCATTTTTTCATATGCATACGTCAGCCAATATGTAAAAAGGAGATATAATCTGTTCCTGAATGTGATTTGCATGAATAAAAGGATGGATTAAGCTCCATTCCATCAGTATATCATAGGGAAAACCACAATATTCTTCTTAAGCTGCTTCTTTTCAAAAACTAAGGTTTTAAAAACAAGTATTGGAGGGAGGCTAGAGGCATATCATTCCTAAAACTAATAACTATATGAAATATTTCTAGATCATGAAACATGATTTATAAACATAAAACCAGAAAGTGTAATGTCAACTTTTTTATGTTCAAAATAGAATCATAGAATATCTCAATTCAGAAGGGTCCCATAAGGATCATTGAGTCCAACTCCCTGCTCCTCGCAGGACTATCTAAAACTAAACCATATGACTATGAGCATAAGGCTTAGTGCCCTTCATGGGGCCCGTTCCACTTATCAACCACCCACTCAGTAAAGAACCTCTTCCTAATGTCCAGTCTGAACTTTCCCTGATGCAGCTTCATTCCATTTCCTCATGTCCTATTCTCGATCATCAAGAAAAGAAGTTTAGCACCTCCCCTCCCTTTCACCCCTCAGGTCCAATTAGGTCAGGTTTGATGAGGTCACCCCACATATTCAACTTGCCATCAACCAAAACCTCCGTGTCTCTTGCCACAGGGCTGCTCTCCAGCCTCTCATGCCCTCAGTTGTGTGTATAACCAGGACTGCTCCATCCCAGGTGGAGAATCCAGCATTTGCTTTTGTTAAATTTCTTTTGGTTGGTGATTGCCCAGCTCCCTAGCCTATGCAGAACAGTCTGTAAGGTCTCTCTATCCTTGAGGGAGACCACAGCTCCTCCCAGTTTAATATCATAGGCAAACGTAATGTACATTTGATTCCTGCATTTATAAAAACATTTAAGAGCACTGGCCCTCAAATTGAGCCTTGGGAAACCCTACTGGTTACTGCCTGACTACCTAGTTGTAACCCCATGTACTGTAACCCTTTGAGCTCAACCCACCAGCCAATTGCTCATCCAGTGTATTATGGACTTGCCTATCTGTGTGCTGGACAGTTTATCCAGAAGGATATAGTGAGAGACAATATTTGACACTGTCTCATTATTAAAATCCAGAACCACTGTAACTACTGCCTTCCCTTGGTCATTTATGGGTGACCTTGTCATGAAAGGCAAATAAGTTGGTTAAGAAGAAAGACTTTCCTCTTGTGAACACGTGCTGACCATGACTAATGACTGCATTGTCTCTCAAGTGGTTTTCGGTAACTCCTGGCATAACCTTCTCCAGAATTTTACCAAGCACTGAAGTGAGACTGACAGGCCTGTAATTACCAGAGTGTTCCTTCTTAACCTTGAAACCTGGGACAATATTTACTCCAGACTCCCAAGACCATTGAAAAATAATGGAGAGAGGTCCTGTGATGAAATCAGCTAGCTCTTTTGGTATGAGCCCAATAGCCTAATGCTATATCTAATTCTGTTATTAACGTATCTTTAAAAGCTCTTTTTGTTATTCTTCGCAGCGCTGGTGAGCTTGAACTCCTGATGAGCTTGAACTCCTGATGAGCTTTGGCTGCTTGAATTTTCCCCCTACCATGGAGAACAGCATCACTAGTTCTCCCATGTCATCTGTACTTGCTTCCAAAGTCCATATATTTTCCTTTTCTGCCCAAGTTCTAGAAGATCCCTGCTCAGCCAAGCCAACCTTCTACCCTACTTACTTGACTTCTGACACTTTAGAAATGACTGTACCTGTGCTCTTAAAAAGTGACCAGCATTCATGGACCCCAATACATTCCAAAGCAGAATCCTAGGACACCTTACTAACTAGCTCCTTCAGTAGCCCATATCCAGGATCAAGGTTTTGCTGGCAGTTTTTCTCCTATCACCAACTTCCTAAACTCAGCTACTTCATGGTCACTGTGACCACCAGGTTTCACTTATGTCAATGATGTTGTAGCTCTGGGCATGGGCCAAAGGTTCTACCTCCTCTTGTTTATTGCTTATCCTGTGTGCATTAGCATAAAGACAT
Organism: Todiramphus chloris collaris; assembly: GCA_025345505.1. Taxonomy (NCBI): domain Eukaryota; kingdom Metazoa; phylum Chordata; class Aves; order Coraciiformes; family Alcedinidae; genus Todiramphus; species Todiramphus chloris. The sequence continues at coordinate 8,858,057 of JANVCC010000068.1, read as the reverse complement.
TTCAAATGTGCTCCAGTGTACTCAACACATCATGGAGTGGACTGAAGGACCTCACTAGCACACCATACTTCAAACATCAGCATGCCACCCCCAGGCTTATGTCCATCAAGTCTGGTTTTATCCCTTTCCCCCTCCAAACCTAGTTTACAGCTCTTTCAATGTGCCCTGACAACTCCTGTGTTTCCCACTTTGAGACAGGTAAACCCTGTCTGTCACCAGGCTCAAAGCCAGCTATCCATCTGCTGTCTCTTCCTATTTCTTCCCTCATTATTGCCTGCAACTGGAAGGATAGAGGAGAACACTACTTGTGCTCCTGGTCCCTTCAACCAGTCATCCCAGGCCTGTGAAGTCTGTCTTGGTTGCCCTTGGCTTTCTTGTAGCAACTTCAGTGCTACCTACAGGAAAAATCAATAATGGATAATAATCTGAGGGCTGTACCAGGGTACAAAGCTTCCTCTTCACATCTTTAACCCTGGTCCCAGGGACGCAGCAGGGTTCCCCAAAAACTGGATCCCATCTGCCTATGGGCATAACCTTCAGCCTGACACCTGGGTGGCAGCATGTTCCCACCAGAGCTCTGCTTGGGAAGCTACATCAGCTGTGGCAGGTGAGTTTAGAGAGGTCACACCTTCTGTCAGTTGGATACCATTGCTCCCTGATTGAGCCAGAAGAGCTACAGTGCCCTTCCTGCATGCAAACTGCTGCACCGTGCCCTGTTTGCCCTCAGTGACTGAGCTGAGCAGTATATATACAGCATATAAAATAAACAAGTTACCTACATATTAATATTGCTTCCCTCTAGAGCATTATACTGTAAATCACTTGTTCGTAACCAAGGATCAGTGTGCTTTGAGATACTTTTAAAGGAAGCAGGTGTGTAAAGTTCACAACATGGGCAGACTTGAGATCTTTGTGCCTTCCTTGCTTTCATCCACCATCGCATCACGCTAGCACAACCAAAATACAGCTTCTAAGCTTTGTTCCAATACAAACTATACCCAGTAACTCAGAGTCACCAAACACCTACTACATAAATTACAGCCTTGGAAAATATTTGTGTTGTAACTTAAACGTGCTTGCAATCTGCATCTGGGGAATTTTAAAGCACCCAAAGAATAAATACACTTAAATCACAGTTTTCACTGAATAACAATGCCAAACTGTCTTTAAAACTGAAATTCTGAGTGGTTGAAAAGGGACCAAAATATATCAAAGCTGGAAAACAGGTAAGAAAAACTCTACACTAATGTGCAGAACTTCATGTCAGCTTTGATTTTTAACAAAGTTAGGTTAATATTTCTGAATTCATTTCTACCTTCTTGTTTGGCCTGGAATGAGAACTAAGAAAATATGCACAGTCTTCCTCTGTTTTCATTGCACTTTCAGCCTGACTAAAATCAAGGATTAGTAGAAAGCTAAGAAAGTTTACAGCACAGTTTCAAGGCAGAAGCACAGGAGAGGTGTTCCAGCCCTCTGACCATCTTTGTGGTCCTCCTCTGGACCCGCTCCATCAGGTCCATGTCTCTCCTGTGTTGAGGGCTCCAGAGCTGGATGCAGCACTCCAGGTGAGGTCTCTCAGGGGGAGAGAGGGGCAGAATCACCTCACTCAATCTGCTGGACACACTTGTCTTGATGCAGCCCAGGATGCAATTGGCCTTCTGAGCTGCAAGGGCACACTGTTGGCTCATGTCCAGCTTCTCATCCACCAGCACCCCCAAGGGCTTTTCCACAGAGCTGCTTTCCAGCCCCTCGTCTCCCAGCCTGTATGGATAGTGAGGGTTGTTCTGACCCAGGGGCAGGACCCTGCACTTAGCCTTGTTGAACCTCATGAGGTTCACCTGGGCCCACCTCTCTGGCTTATCCAGGTCCCTCTGGATGACATCCCCTCCCTCCAGCCTGTCAACAGCACCACTCAGCTTGGTGTCTTCTGTGAAGTTGCTGATGGTGCACTTGATCCCACTGTCAGTATCATTGATGACAATATTAAACAGTACAGGTCCCTGTACAGACCCCTGAGGAACACCACTTGTCACTGATCTCCATCTGGACATTGAGCCATTGCCACCACCCTCTGGATCTGACCATCCAGCCAATTCCTTATCCACTGAACAGTCCACCCATCAAATCCATATCTCTCCAGCTTGGCCAGTAGGATGTTATGAGGGACCATGTCAAATGCCTTGCAGAAGTCCAGATAGAAAACATCTATAGGTTGACCCTTGTCCACTGAGGTAGTCACCTTATCAGAGAAAGCCACTAGATTTGTCAGGCAGCATTTGCCTTTGATGAAGCCATGTTGGCTGTCTTTCATCACCCCACTGTTCTTTCTTTGCCTTGTTAGACTCTCTGGAAGAATCTGCTCCATGATCTTCTCAGGCACAGGGCGATAGTTTTCAGGGTCCTCCTTTCTAACCTTTGTAAAAAGGGTGTAATGAGCCCTTTCTTCCAGTCCCCAGGGACTTCACCTGACTGCCAAGACTTTTCAAATATTATGGCAAGTGACTTTTCAAATATTATGGCTTGGTGACTACATCAGCCAATTCTTTCAGGACTCTGGGATGAATCTCATCAGGTCCCATGGACTTAGGTATGTTCAGGTTCCTCAGGTGGTCACAGACCTGATATTCACATACAGTGGGAGGGACTTCACCACCCTGGTCCACACCTTGTGGTTTAACTTGGGAGGTGTTGGGAGAGAGGCTGTCAGTGAAGACTGAGGAAAAAAAAAAAAAGTTGAGAACCTCAGCCTAATTAAAGCAATTAAAATGAAAAAAACCCCACCCCGTGCCATCCAACTTCATCAAAAGCAATCTTCTGCCACTCTGTAGAGGTTTATTCAGTGCTGGTCCTAACAGGCAATGCTGATGGCAGTGGAAGAATCACTTCTACAGAAACTGCATACTAGAATCACTGGGCTAGTGAAGTAAAAAATTGTGAAGCAAAAAGAGACAAGCAGATAAGTATTGAGGAAGCAAAAACTTCTTAGACTTAGGTTGTTCCTTGATGATACTCTGGGGGTACTTTTAAACGCCAAAACTAAAACTGTATGTTCCCTAAGGGTATTTTATTCTCAAGACAAATTCCAAAACCTATGATTTTATTTCAGCTACCAAAACCAAACTATCTTGGTTACATCCAGGAAACCCTGCTGCATTCAGGAAGGCTGAACAGTTTATGGAAAGGTAAAATAAATTCTTGAAAGGAAGGAGGAAGAAGGAAGAACCTACATTTGAAATTATTTACTGATCTCAGTTCATTTAGTCCTGGACAGGTGTCCACAGCAATTAACATAATATGTTAATTGTCAACAGCTTCAGAAAGGTCAAAGACCAAAAGAGCATGGAAACTGGATAAATAGCGCGGCTCTGTAGGTGGTCTCTCCAAAAAAAAACCCCAAAACCCACCACTTTTGTTGTATATATTTCTAATGAAAGATAGAAGATATTCATTGCCAGGGCTGTCAAGGCTGATCGAGCTTCACCTCATTAAATTCACATTTAAAAAAGCACTAAACTTCCTCCTTTTCCTCCTATACACATAAATGCTTTTCATAAACTTAAATTTATTGCCTCACATTTACCTTCTGGTAATGGCAACAAAACCCAGCGATTTTCTGGAAAGTCAGAAAAAAAAATACTTGTTCTCACCAAAACGCCAACAAAAGATGGTGAGGAGTTGTTGTGGACAAAACATGAAACAAAAACTCTGCAAAATAAATATTCAAATTAAATATTATGCCAAATATACTCTTGATGATTGACATCCATCCGTATGTCAGCTTGAGATCTTTCTCTAGCCTTCTGAAATTTTCCAGAACCCTTGCTTTCTAGATGGGATTACACTCACCAGAAACCCAGAAAATTTATATTTAATATTATTTAATATTTAATATATTCATACTTGGTCTCTCAGCAGTATTTTTCCCCTTCTCCTACAATTGGTAAAGGAAGGATATGGTCTCTCAGCAGTATTTTTCCCCTTCTCCTACAATTGGTGAAGGAAGGATATATAATGGAGGATTCTCAACAGATTTCATAAACTTAGAAAGTCATTTGGCATCAAGAGAAAGCTGGGGATTAACGCCTATAATGAAATGCAAATCAAAAATAACAAGTAGGAACAAACCATTACCTCAAAAATAATGAAAGCCATATTAGGCTTGATCAAAATAGAGCTAATAAATACCCTTGGCTACTCTATGTAGTAATCAGCTTTGAGTTTCAGCGTCCATTTTTCTCAGCAATTCTTCTCTGAACTCGTATAAGGAAAGAAGGGAAAGCCATAAACTGTCAGGACATTTGCTGTGACCCACTGAAGGATCACAAGACAGGTGTGGAAAAACCCAGAGCATCATCCTTTGTCTGGGGCACTGAACCTGCTCCAGAAGCACAGCCAGAGGCACAACGTACTGACAAATGTACCAGCAGAGAGGGTAACTCAAATTATCTTTCAGGAAGTGGAGCAGTGTAAGGAAAGGACAGCACAGACCAGATTCTTCACACTGACATGTTAGCCTCTTCCTGTTTTGTCAGTGGTAAAGGATACTCTTGGCAATTCAAATTGCCAGAGTAATAATAGAGAAAGCATTTAACATGCAGTAACTTTCTATCCACTGTAAAGAACTGACTTATAATTACAGATTTTAAAGTGGGCTTGTACTATCTAATATCTCTGCTAAAGTCAGTAGTGGTGTTTCATTATTCTGTGCTCATCCCTGTTGTCAGGGGAAAAAAAAAAACAACAAAACACACAACTATAATTTTCTTCTTTGCGCGGTCTGGTGGAAGCCCTTAAACTCATTTCATCATTGTATTATTTTTGGTTTTCTTAAGTCTAGACACTGCATAAGTCTTTTCTCCCCACAAAATAAATCCTAAATAATACATAATGATGTTTTTGCTGTTGTTACTATAACTTGATTTTATTAATGTCATTAAAAATATGAAAAAATATAAGCTTAAAGGGATATATAGGCAAATAACTTCCATTCCTATCTAACTCAATCAGCCAAATAAGAAACTCTTGTGGAAAAGAGTGTCATTGATGACCAAATTAAAAAACACTCACATTAACACAGAAAATCAACACTTTATACAGGAGCGTGTGTAAATGAAATATATAGCCTGGAAATTACAATATGTTCCAGTACAGTTATGGATAACTGCACTGGGGAAGCAGGAGAAGGGAAGGACTTGGGCTGGAGTGATTAAAGTGCACACATGAAAAAGACAAGTATTTTCTCAGCTGCAGCTGTGTTTTGGGTGGAAAGCACACACAAGGCTCTCTTCACTTTTTTTTATTGGAAAATTTAGGTGCTCAGGTAGGAGGAGGAAGTGGGATGGCTAAATGAATAGTGTGTGCTCATGAAGGTTCAATCAAGAAATGGCAGCTCAAAACAATGAAGCCTCAGAAGAGGACATAAAGGTTTAATAGTCCAAATGTTTGCACACATGTACTTACATCCCAAATTTAATCTGATAACCTGTCTTTAATGTTTTCCAGTCCTTAGAGTTGAAAATGTCAATTGACCTGTTCTTAGTAGTTACTCAAAGGCTATGAAAACCTACTGATACTGAAAAAACTTATTTCCTACCATCAAGCTTGCTCTTCAAAAAAATGACAGGCATCATATGTGAAAATATAATATCCAATATACAGGAGAAATTATGCCAAATGCTGTGAAGTGTCCTATAATATCATGAGCTTCTTCAGACTTACATATCATAGATTAAGCCATTGCAGTTAATCTTTAAAAGTCTGTTTGGATATAAATGGATTTGCTTAACATTTCTTAAAAAGTGTTTCCATGCACGTCTGATAAATATGCTGAATTTGCTGACTTTATACCAGAAGTATCTTTATCTTTTAGTTTATCAACGTTTGCTATTTCCTGTAAAAATAAAGTTGTATGCTAGTGAAGGAAGCACATGATGTTACAGTCACATTACACGTGACAGCTACCATTCAAGTGAGTCATTTTGAGCAGGACTTTTCTCTAGAATTGCTTAATTTAGAAAGATACCACTAAGGCAAACACAATCATATAGTGAATCAAGATTTAAGAAGTTAGTACCTGAAGTTTTAAATTTCTCTATAGATCCACTGGTACCCCACAGGAGCCTTCCAGTTCTCCAACAGCATGTCTTGAAGCCTGGCCTGAAGGGACAACCTCTAGTAGGAGGGAATGGGTTTAACTTTGCTCCTGGAATCTATCCAATGTGAATATCCACTTTGGAATTGTAAATAATCATATCCATGTTTCTAAACATTTTGATTTGGAAGGGTCTCAAAATTTCAAGGGGAGAAATTGGAAAAATCCTGCACACACCTCTCTACCTTCCTCGCACTCCCAAGTAAAAAATATTTTTCTAGTCTCTTGGGCCACATTCTGAAACCACTTTGCAAAGAAAACTCTACTGAGCTACAGTAAGAAGTGAGTAAAATTTGACTAAAGGCATTATGAGTTGGCACTTTGTTAATTTATCTCAGCCATACTGACTGCACAATAATTTCTATTTGATATAGTTGAAAAGCACATAGCAATCATCCAACACATGTTCTGTACTGCATTAGGTCAACTCGCAAGGCAATATAACCCACAAGAATTATTGTATTATAATTCACATCTACAAGCTGGATATTTACATTTGATCCCAGAAAGACTATGGCATCTCAGGAGGATCACTTACCAGACAACAGCTTATGGAATGTGTTGAAGGACTTGTGGAGTTGGGTTTTTTTTCCTAATATGTTTAATGTATGAAGCAATATTCCATATCTATTTTAATAATGTTTTATATTGTAATAAAATAATACTTCTAATCTATGTTTTTCTTCTTCCCACAGGCCAACCAGAAGCTCAGGAAGAAACAAGGGTTCTCCCTCTTGTTTTCCCTCTCACAGATTTACAAGGAATAAGAGAATAAAGCAAAAGCTTTGAAGTCATGTGGTTATTTTTATCCAGATGCATTTTACACTAACATAGTCTGACTCTTCCATAGCATAAAAGAAATAGCATATTCTTCTACTGAAGCAGTTTACCTGTCAGTGCCTTTAAGGGATGGGATGCATCATTAACACCTATTGCAATATACACTACACAGATACCACAAAAAAACCCACTACATATTAGTAGATCTACTCTGCATGCCATAATCTAAAAAAACCCCAAAATCATCTGTAAGAAATGATCTGGTGAGGCCAGCAGGAAGATTACCTGTGAAATTCATGTATGAGACTATCAACATATCATTTTATTAAACAGATCTGGAGAAGGCCGTAAGTGCTCATGGGATGTGCCAATGCCACGTGGAGCTATAAATTAGCACAGCAGCAGGAAATGGATAAAAAATACCACCATTTTTACTTTCTAACACTGATTACTTTGCTGGGGTGGAGAAAATGACCTCAAACCTATTAGAATATATACACGTTACCATAAAGAAGACAAAATTAAGCTTATATACCATAGAGCCTTGTTTACTCTGATAATGGATTTAAGATGTATTTTATGATGAGACTGCATAGCTTAAATGGGAGAAGGGACAAAAGCAGAGACAAAAATAAAGGAATGGGAGAGCTCCTCTGCTGTGGACAGGAAGAATGTGCCCTCTTTTAAAAACACACGTTTTGAAAATGGTGTCATCAACTCAATACTTTCAAAAAGGAAAAGCCATCCTGAGGTCCAGTTCAGAAATAGAGCAGTTAAATACATGCCTTAGCTGCCTTAAGTAAGCCAACTATCACGTTGTACTCTGAAGTTTCAGTACCCTGAGAAGCCCAGCCTATATATACAGCAGGTGGATGTGTTGACAGAATCACAGAATTACTGAGGCTGGAAAAGACCTCTGAGATCATCAAGTCCAGCCTATGACCCAACCCACCACATTAGGTAGACCACGGATCCCTGGGGCACACCACTGGTCACCGGGCACCAACTGGATGCAGCACCATTCACCACCACTCTCTGGGCTCGGCCATCCAACCAGTTTTTAATCCAGCAAAGGGTGAGATGGCCAGATTAAGTTCCAACTGAGCTTTTGGATCTCTAATTCTCTTCCTACATGACCTTACAATATCCTTAAAATGCTTCCTGATTCACTTGTCCCTTTTTCCAAAGTTGATACACTCTTCTTTTGTTTCTGAGTTCCTGCAAAAGCTCCCTGCTTAACCAGCCCGGTTTTCTTCTCCTCCAGCTCATCTTCTGGCACACAGGGACAGCCTGCTCCTGAGCCTTCACAACTTCATTCTTAAAGTAAGCCCAGGATTCCTGGGCCCCTTTGTTTTTGAGGACTGCTTCCCAAGGGACTCTCCAAACCAGCGTCCTGAATAGACCAAAGTCAGCCCTCCAAAACTCCAAGGTGGAGGTTTCACTGACCCCCCTCCTAACTTCCCTAAGAATTGAAAACTCTATCATTTCATGATCACTATTCCCCAGTCGATACCCAGCAGTGATTTTTCCAACAATCCTTCTCTGCTCACGAGCAGTAGGTCAAGGAGGGCACCTTCCCTGGTTGGCTCCCTTACCAGGTTGAAGTCCCCCATGAGAACAAGGGGTAGCGATCTGGAAATCTCTCCTAACTGATTATAAAAAATTCCATCTGTGTCCTTATCCTGACTGGGTGGTCTGTAACAGACTCCCACTACAATATCAGCCCTGTTGGCCTTCCCTTTGATTCTTTCCCACAGAGACTCAATGCTGTCCTTACCCACATTCATTTGAAGGCATTCACATGCCTCCCTAATAGAGAGGGACACTCCACCACCTCTTCTTCCTTGTCTTGGCATATGATGCAAAAGAAATCATTCTATAAATCCAAAACCGAGCAGTGACTTCAGGAAAGACACAGAACAATGTGACCCATATGCAACCTAGAACCCTTTCATGAGATCCTAAGTGGAGCCACAGCACAAGCCTCTGCTCTGGAAAGCAGCAGCTGATGCAGGAGCCCCTAATCTTGCACCTCAGACTTTTCTCCAACAGGATTTGCAAACACAGGAACGTTAATAAAAGCTACATGCTAAATGCAGACACTACATGAGGATTACTGGCAACCAAGCAACATGAGAGGGTAGTGGACCTACAACAGAGGCAAGAAATGAAGTCTCTGAAAACAGAGTCTTTAATGGTATTGTGTACCCTCTAGAACTGTATGGAGATGAATTAACAGGTGTTAACGTGTTTGGAAGATAGGCTGCTGCTTTTCCTAGCAAAGAAATACGTCAGAGGAAAGCAGATGTGTAAAGTCTGTCTGCCACAGGAAGAGGTACCACAGGAGCTGAGGTCATCTAGAAAAAACATGGGAAGCCAGGATCCAGCCCTGCTGAAACAGGGAAGGTGATCCCAGATGAAACGCTAAGGCTATCCACCTTATTTGTGGCTCTGCTGCAGAAAGTTTCTAGGGTAGCTCATGCCCTTTAAAGTCTTATCCCACAAGCCTAAGAAAACTACAGTAGGAAACCGCCCATCAGGAGAGTATGGCTAGAACCTAGTGACCCCTGGTGAAAGCAAAAGAAAAGACTCAGAAGTGCTTTACCTATTTTAATAAGGAATAGTTTTGTAAGAAAGCCCTCACTGCATTGAAAATAAGACCACTATCAGAGATACAACGCTGAATTAACTAAGCTTTTAGTCCAATCCAGCAAATTAATTCCTGCACACTTTTTGCCATTACCACTTAGAATGAAAATATTGCAGTGGCTTCACAAATTTGGATTATGTGCTCTGAATTGAAAAGCAAATTAAGATAAACAGTATTTCCTATCCCTCCTTCATTCCAATGGCAGTCACCAGAACATTAGACACATCATGATGCACAAGTAGAAATTAAATTAAGAAAGCTGATTCAATATGCTTTATAACAATACCATTCTATTTTCTCAAAGTCATGTACACTCTTGGTATTCTTAAATTGAAAAAGTAATTAACATCAAGATATTAAAACAGTGAAAAATCTCCCTTTCCCTTACAACACTGTTATTATACAGATTGAAGATTTAGTTGTTGCTATGAGTAACAGCCCATAGTGTTTAAAACCTCATGTGTAAGATGAAAGTAATAATTTTCTTTTGTTTTTTAGAACAGCACAATTAGTGGAATTACTCCCACGAGCCAAGAAACTCTTTTTTGTAAGGTCTTCACAATAAAAATAACAAACTGTCTTTCGTAAACTACCATGGTGACCTCTCCTGGTAGAAAAATATATGACCTCTAACCATGAAAATTAATCCTCAAAGGAGGAAGAAAATCTGGTCCACTCTATAGCTTATTTTTTAATACCATATCCTTAAAGATCTAGATGCCATTTACTTATTAAAACTGACACACAGACTACTAGATCATTAAGAAAATATAACAGATTCCTGCTGTATAGACAAAAGCCTATACAAGAGGGTTTTGGAACTTAAAAAAAAATAAAATTGATAGAATCATCTTAGAGTAAGATAAAATTATAACTGTATAAATTAGGGAATTAAAATTTTGTTACAAGTGGAAGGATAAAATGTTAACTACAAGTGACACAACGAATGATGTCTGAAAAAGTAGATGGACATAAGCATATGCATGTTTTGCTGAAAAGATAGGTATTTTTTGTTTTATGGCATAAACTTTTTAAATGAAAACAATAATTTCCATGGGAATTTTAAGCAAAAATACTCCTAACCACTTTGTAAAAATTATTTCTAATCTCAGTCACTTAGCTACTGTGATCTTGGACTTGGACAACAAGGTCATGCAAAAAGTCTGTTCAATACATAAGCAACTCTTTGAGAATAGCTCAAAACATCCTTTGCTTTCAATCACGACCCAACAAGACTAACCAGTGAAAAAAAATAAATTAGTTATACAATACACACACACACCTGAAAGAAGGTGGCTGAATAAACAGAACATTAAACATTAGAGGAAATAAGATTTTAGAGGATCATGCTTAGAACAAGAAGCATAAAAGGAAGACTTACATAGAAGTTATAAAAATTAATAGTCAAAAAGAACAGTAAAGCAAGCAGGTTTTTTTTTTTTGTAATGATAGATATCACAAGCAATCAACACTGATTTGATTGATCTGTTGAACTCCCAGGGGAAATTTCAACAAGTGGTAGGAAGAAGAACTAAAATGGCTAGAACTCTGGGAAATATAGTCAATGAAAATAGTTAACCAGTGACAGAAAGAGAAGAACATGAGTGTATATATTTAAGAACAACTAGAATGAAACCCACTCTAGTGTTTGAAGAGTAACGTTTCGTTCTTTGAATTATTTATTACCAAAACCATCTGTAAATATATCAGTGAAGAACTGAAGCATGAAATTATTTGAAGCAAGGAAGGTTTCTAATTAAGAAGAAATAATGCTATGCTTAATTTCACAGAATATGCATGTTGAAAGAATTTTACATTAAGAAATAACAACAAGCAACAGCTCAGGGTGATGGAACCAGAAGATAGGTATCATGGTATCACCTTACGAAAAGCCAGTATGTAAAAACTGTTAAGCTATCAAGCATTCTCATGGTTTACATATGTAGAAAAAAATCATCCCCACTGAACTATGATACTCCTTCAACAAAAGCAGATATTATTTTAACAGTCCTCATATCATGCTTGCATGAGGATTTTTAAGTTACCTCCCTTGTTGACCTAAAGCAATTTAGATCTGGTCAAATTGATTAGCTTTCCCACAAAAAGTTCACTTACCATCCAGAAAAGTGTTCCAGTGGCAAACTCAGAATAATGCTCTATAGTTGATAGCACACTGAATATTAAACAAATCAGAACCAAGAGAAACCTGTAAGAAGAAAACAGTGTTCAGTGACTCATCAAGTTGAACGGTAAATCTAGATCTAATTTTAGCTCTCTCATTCATATAATTTTTTTTCATCACAAGTACATTGTGTTTAATCAGTTAATTCTTCCTATTTGAGTATCATCATATTGGATTCAATAACTTTTAAGAAACACAGAATAAAAATGGCAGGAAGGCTGAACACAGTTAAATCAATAGGTAAAACTCATATTATCAAGTGTAATTTCCCATAGAAGCTTGTCATAGTGAATGTTTCATGTTTCATTGCTATCTAACTTCTGTGCTGCAGTAGAAAGGTATCATAATTGATAATGAATTAATTAGACATATTACTGGAGTGAAGAACAGTAACTTCAATGAAAAATGTTCCATTAAATGCATTCTATAAATTCAAAACACACATAACTACAGAATAAACAGCTACTACCAGAGTATTTCTAGTATCACCATTCAGATGAAGAAAAAAATTCAGAAGTCTCAAAATATATACTCCTGACCCCAAAAATAGTTTAAAAAAACAAGATCAAAAAGTCATAAGAACTGGAAAACAATATGTGCAATTGTATCATAGTTGATTAAATGCTGGCGGAATACCCATTACTTTGACACGTACCATGGCTTGGTTGCCTTTCCATCACATGTTAAACATTTTTACCCTCACACCTCACAGCCTACACTGTGGGTTTGGTCTTTCTTAAATGTGTTTTCCCAGCCATGTCCTGTGGTGGGTCTGCTGAAGGGCATGGGGCAACCCCGACCTCTATTCACAGGGTCTGCCCCTACAGCCACTGCTGCCAGCGCATGGGCACCAAAACTCAATACAAGAATATATAATATGGAATATAGAAAATAAATATAAGTACACATAGAAATATAGAAAATAAATATAAGTACACAAATAAATATAATTGAGTATACAAATAGGCATATTACTCACAGGTTCACTTTATATATACATATATATACTATAGAGTGCATATATATATATTTGTATATGTGTGTATATATGCAGAGATGTCAGGGATCAGTGAAAGTGAGGTTACTCCATTAATTACCTACAACATAGACTCAGGTGTAGCACTTGCAAAGACCTACTTGCATATGGAAACACTCAGAAAACATGTTTGCCTCAGATGGAGAGAAGGCTGAGCCAATATTTTTTACACAGCACATTCAAAACGTTCCTAGAACGAGGAAAACCAGGAGATTACTAGTATCTCTGGGCACACAGGTGTCCTTCAGCTTTCCTTTACCTCTTGTAGGAACGCTTCAGATTTTTAGACTGTCTCCAGATCCCCAGGAATACTGAAAACAATTCTCATTCACGTAACTGTTACACTTGGTCTGGTCATTCACACGCCAGAAGTCAACTGCGTGTATGTGCTAACGCAGGCAAAGAGAGACAGTTGTTTCTCAGCTGCTACACAGACAACAGCTGGCTTTTCTTCAAGCCTAAAATTGGAATTGAAGGTAGAAAAAAAAAATCCTGCTTCCATTTGTGTGGCTCTGGAATGGCTCTGTCACCATAATCCACGAGTAAAGATTTGAGTTTTGTGCCACCATTACTAACTGGATTTCTTAAGCAATAGAGCTTGACATGTGCAACTGTCTCTGAATCAAGTTTGCACCTATCCTGATCCATACTAGTAAGACTGACCTTTAACATGGATTATCCAAGTTCCTAATCAACTGACTGAATTTTTTATCATAGAATGGTAGGGGTTGGAAGGGATCTCTGGAGATCATCGAGTCCAACCCCTCTGCCAGTGCAAGAACACCCAGGGCATGCAACACAGGAACAGATCCAGGTGGGAAGTAGCTAAAGGAGACCTCAAAACCTCTCTGGGCAGCCCGTTCCAGGGCTCTGTCACTCTCACAGTGAAGAAGTTTTTCCTCATGTTGAGGTGGATCTTCCTGTGTTTCACCTTGCTACCATTACCTCTCATCCTATCAGGGCATCACTGAAAAGAGACTGTCCCTTCTACTGGACACCCACCCTTCAGGTATTTTTAAACATTAATAAAATTCTCTCTCAGCCTTTTCCAGGCTAAACAGCCCCAGGGCTCTCACCCTGTCCTCATAACAAAGATGTTCCAGTCCCTTAATCATCTTTGTAGCTCTAATATCAGCACTCATAGTCAGTGGGGTATTTCTAGCTCCCTTTCAGCTGAAGACAGGGGCAGGGTCTGATAGCTGGTAATGTAACTGTTCCATCTGCTGTTGTGTGTTCTTGCACTTAAATGGTATAATCTGATTAATATGGAAGTATTCAAATAGTTTTTTGAAAATTTTCTTTCCTTGTGCACTTCCAATAGCTTATATGTAATGCAGTTATAATTCACTTATGAGTGTAATTGCAATTCATAGTAAAAGATAGAAGAGATACAGGATACAAATACAGAATTTCTAAGATAGTAGAAAGCATCAGTGTAGTATCACCAAATGTTTATAAGCACAAAGCTGGAGGAATATAAATTGCAATGTAGGATATATTTACTTGAACCCCATTCAGAGAGGCACAAGGCAAATTTGAAATAGTATTACAAAGCTGTGCTGGTGGAACTCTCTGGACTTGTCTATTCTGCCTAGTAGAGACCACTGAAGAAACTTTCAAGACATTATCAACTACACCAGCATTGTGGTGGAACCATCCATGTTGAGGCTCTTCATATAGCATAAATGAAATATAATTGTGTTAACACAGGTTAACATCTGAACTATTAGCCCTTAGGGTACACTTTATGACTTGATCTGGTGTGATGCTCTGATAATTGGGATATACTACTTTTTAGTCTCAAAATAGTCCTGTGTATGGTATTTTAACACTTTGAATCACATGTCCACTCACTCAGCTGTCATTAACTCAGGATTTTCAGTGCTGCACTCTACTGTGTGGCATGGAAACTCCCTCTTTCATCTCTATAAATACTGGGATTTTTCATTTACTCTTCTCTAGATTCTCAGCTGAACATATTAGGAAAAGTAGACTTTATAAACTCAGAATGAAAATGGAGCTGAAAATTATCATAAAGGGGCTTTAATATCTAAAGTCAAAGAGAAATCATGATGCAAGAGAAACTGAAGCAAACAAGCTTCTTACCACAAGGGTTAGGTTAAAAAAAAAAAAAAAATCCTCAATTTTTTTTATGTGTGGGGTTTTTTCCCCTGTTGTTCTTGAAACCAACAAGGAGTCCAAATTCAGCATACGGTCCTTTTTTAATAAAACTGGAGAATCTGTCAATACACGAAGCAAAACTATACACTTTTGCAGAGTAAAGAATCTGAACGAGTCTTCAACAGTATCAGGCATCTAAGTTAGCACATTTATATCTAATGTTTCGGTGTTTCCAGAGGCGTTTGAGCATGGCCATCAGGTCAGTGCCTACAGACAGGGACACCAGGGAGCAACTCTGGCAGAGGGTCCCTAGGATGGGGACAAGCTTGGAGCACAGGACGTTCATAGGAAGGCCAACAGCACTTCCCATGACACAGGAGCAGCATTCTCTCTGCCAAGGAAAATGGTGCACAGCCATGGAGAGCAGTCCTCAGCCCATTAGCACCCTGCACTCCCATAATGGAGCAATCTCCACTCCACAACTTTGCTTTAGGTAGAACCAGTTAAGTCCTTCGCCCTGAGGTGGGGACTAAGCCATGAATGAAAGTGTAATGAACTCCTGGTATCATCAGAGATCTAACTGAAGCCATTTCCAGACTGTTACAAGAAGGGCCTCCAGGAGGGAGGCTGTCACAGGAATCTCGGTGTCCCTTTCTGCTCAGCAAGGGTTTTTAGCAGCTATGAATTAAATGGGATGACTGTAGGAGAGAAGAAAGAACACACACAGGAAGAGGATCAAGGTGGGGAGTACCACAGGGAAAAAATGAGCTTGCTTTTTCCAAGCTAGAGCAACCACTGCAGCCCATCCAAGACAATTCTCTCCAAGACAAGCTGGTGGTTCCTACTCCTCTTTAATCCTTTCAGGGGTAATTCAGGAAAGACAGTGCACCACCTGTCACAGACCTTGGACATTCACTGGAAACCACGATCATCTCACCTGCCTTTCCTTCCACACCACCTCTAACTAATTTTTTCATTTCTCCCCATTACTTAATGACAACTCCATTTCCTTAGCATTCCCGCCCTGCATAGTTTTCTGACACCTACTTGCACTTTAAAAAGTTATCTGCTAAGAGACTACTACTAAAATTCTCATTTATTATAATGCTTAAACGTAATTCTCCACAAAACATTTTGTTTTCATCACCTTGATAACTATTTTAAGTTGTTCACCTATCTTTAGGGATGTGGTTGAGTCACCATCCCTAAAGATGTAGATGTGGGATGGGGTTTAGTGGCGACTTGGCAGTGCTGGATTAGTGGTTGGACTCCATGATTTTAAAGGTCTTTTCTAACCTCAATAATTCCATGATTCTATGATCTAGCTGATTTGTTTCAGTACAAATCAAAATTTAGGATTTAAAACATTACCTCTATCTAACGTAAAACAGAAAATGGCCTTTCTTTTTTCTTTAAAAAAAATAAAATGGGAATATAGTAAAAAAGGAACTGTATAATTTGAGTAAAGTCCATGTGAAGGATGACTTTACCATGCCATATAATAGAAGAATGCTTAAGAAAACCAGTCTCCTAAACTGTAACGTTTGTAAGCTTTTCTTGCAGGAAGCTTTTATTTCTAGTGCTCAGTTGCTACTATAAATCACAGTAAATATATGGTCAATTCCCAGGACAACTTGTCTGGAGCTACCAATGGACCCTGCTAACAGCACCCTGCTCTGCCCTCCCTACTTGGGTGCTGTGGATTAAAACAGACACCCTGTTGGTGAGGATTTTTTTACCTGCTGATGGTGGGGCCAGTCTCTGCTCCTGGTTCAGTCCCTCTCGTGGAGTAGCCAAACCCAAAGGAAAGAGCAGCAGAAATAGATTTTTATGTAGTCTCAGAAAGAAACGTAGATGTCCATATGAATCTCCCCAGTCTCAGAAGGGTGTTAAGCCCAAGCCCATTCTTTCTTCTACGCAGAAACAGCAGAGGCTGATAATTAGCATCAAGCAGAAAGACTGGGACAAACAGAAGGGAATGATTTTAGGCAACTACTTATAAGAAGGCAGCTTCAGTTGGAAAACCTGTTCTTACCTGGGCATACAGTTAGGGGCTCTTGTTTCTATCCCAAAGGTCTGACATCTTGTAAAGGAACAAGCCCAACCTGCGCTGCCAGGAGTAAAGGAGAGAAGGAGCCAACAGGGAAACATGTTCCTCATGCTTACTGAAAATTGAGATGTGATTACTCTGAGTCTCTCATATTCAGGAATATTTGCCACTTCTGATGGCGTTAACAAAGAAATATGTGTTCATGGGGGGCATCATAGTAATTTCTAGCTTTTCGTTAATGGCAAATATCCAGGGACAAAATGTCTTTGGAAAAAAATAAGGCTGAAATGGAGAAGAGACACAGGAAACACATCTCAGACAAGCCTAGCAGTGCTTTTAGCATGGGACAGATCTTAGCCACATTCTTGTGATTTACTGATTAAACAGTCCACCACCCAACCCTGCTACTTCTTTCACTTCAACAAACACAAGTTGCCAAGCATATTGTTTGGCAGTTTTACTCCCAGCCCCAAATGTTTATCTCTCTGAAACTGTTGTGTCGTAGGGGATACAGGTACCTGTCCAAGTCATGATAAAACTGCTAACAGTGCTTTGATGAGAAGCTACAATGACTGAAGACAAGCTAGCCAGCAGAGGGGGCAAAAGCCCCACGATCTTCCCGTAGGCAGCTTTACTGGAGAGTGAGACTCCAAGAAAACAGAAAACCAGAGCAAAGCACTGAGAAGAGACATGGAAACACAAGCCAGCCTTTATCAAATGGAAAAAGAGTAAGCTGATAAGGAGTTCACGGCATAACTGTATTTCCAGCATCCAACACTAGACGATTCTAGGCGTGGGAATGTGCAAATCTCGAGCCTTTCCTTAACACAGTAGCACTGCTTTCCATGTGAAGAAAATTCAGATAAAAAACTATGGTACACAGGGTTCTAAGATTCTCCTTTTCCTCTTGCAGTTAATATGAGAGGAGTACATTAGCACACAGAAGCCCTCACAAGCACTGACTGCCCCACTTCATGAGATGCTATGCTCCACCACATAGTTTCTTTATCCAGACAGCTTTTACTTCTAGTGATAGGTAAATGGAGAAAGACACAATGAGGTGAACAGACTTGTCTATACATCAGGTCAGTGTCAAAAGCACACAGAACCTGGACCTCTTGAAGCTCAAACCATCCTCCTGTCAATAGTGACAGGAGCACAGGAACTTTGCTGGTCCCTGAAATAACCACATCAAACAACTCAAGCATAAATTTACCAAGCATTTTTTTCAAACTAGTCAGGCTGTTTATTCTCGTCTTTTTTATGAGACTGATGACCCACTCCTGACATTGTTACAGATCTTATTTCTAGGCAAAATGCATGAAGGTATGGAGAACTTCTGCTGAATACAACCCCTTAATTCCTTCCAGATCCCTGCCATTTCAGTTACCTCCATTCAAAATCCCTTTGTCTTCTCTTACTGCCCTTACTAGTAATAAATAAAAAGCCAGGGGTAATTCACATTCTAAATATCATCAAGACACTGAAGATGACAGTGCACTTTACACCTTTTCTCCTTTTCCACTCCGAGTTAAGCACAGAGAAGAAATGGATATTCTTACATACCCTGCAGATACCATCACTGCACCATCAATCACACCTCACACTAGGCACCAGAAAAAGTAGCCAAATTTGTAGACCTCAAAAATAAAGGTTTACAAAACAATTGGGAAAAAGGTGATGCAAAGCACTGAGATGTATGTGCATAAGGATGTGTAAGGGAGGACAATAGGTATTATTTATTTAGTAAGGAACTCAGAACTGCCCAAAGGCTCATAATACATCTAAAAGAAGTTTTCTAACTTCCACCTAATTGTTTATTCCCTTCTGTATTTATGTGTTGAGACTCACTCTCTTTTTTTCCATTTCCAAAATGAACATTAAACCATTCAAAGGACCTTTTAATTTCACTTAATTTATGGCACTATATATTCTAGCCAGTGAGTGTCACTCCTTCCCAGTGAATAACAAAGGCATCATTTTGCTAGCACAGCATAAGCTGGACATACTATGGATAAAGTATTCCATCCTCACAGAAAATGCATTTATTTGAAGTGTAGAATCACTGCTGATCTTTTGGTCGTAAAAGTTCAAGACATGCTTTTTGCAAGAAGGGAAAAATTAACTGCAGAGCACAAGGATTTCAATAATCTCCCAAATCTAAATCACAATGTAAAACCCTCCTGGTAATGTCAAGCAGAAAGTTTTTCTCTTTATATGCTACACTATTAACAACTTCAAGCACTGAAGTGCCCATATCTACTGACCATATTTGTCACGTCTGTCAACGGCATGACACAACAGAATGACACTTCTGAAGCACAGGAAAGCTAAAGGAATTGGTGAAGACACACTTGAGACTGGTACACAGAGCGAGGCAGGCAAGGACAGTATCAGCTTTAAGCAATACTAGACTACCATACTAGTTATTTTAAGATAGCTCCAAGTAGGGATAAATGGGCTTGAGATTCTTGACCTTGATTCCAAAAAATAAGAAATTCCTATAGCTTGTTTATTGGAACCTGGAAGAATAATGAGTCTGGCATAGAATCGTTAGCCTATTCCAGTCCCCAGGGAGAGGCTTGAGGCTTGTCCTGCCCTGCTGGCCCCGGGGAGCCCCAGATGCTCCCCAGGCCCTTGGGAGCTGTTGTCCCCACAGAGCATCCCCTGACAGCATCCAACCACTCCTCTCCAAGCAAGGGAGGACCAACTGCTCCTCTTGATCCCCCTTCTGCACTGTAGCACTGTGTTACTAATACCAGGTGAATTTTTCAAATTGCACTGAAACAGGCACTTGAGGAGAATCACTTTTACACCCAGTGTCCTGTGCTGAAGCCTTTCAGTGAGATATGTGCTTGTTGAATGCTCACCTGCTGTTTTGGACCGCAGCTGTTATTACACCAATAATACCTAAGGATTTTTGTGCTTTAAAAAACATCCAGAGAGTATATGTAATGCTTTCTATTAAAAAAAATATATAGAAAACACTATGCACACAAAGGAGAGAAAAGCCTTACATAGGAATCTTAAGGAAGCCCTTACAAAAATTCTGCCTCTTTAGCTACCACTGGATTAAAGCGTTTCTAAAATAGGTTTTAGTCCACACCAAGAATGAGTTTTTCTATGCACACCAAACCTGAGTGACTGCACAGCTACCCCTTGAGCTGAATTAGGAAATGTGTTACCAGCAGATCACTCAGACTGCTAACGAACATTTTGCTCCCTGATGTATTAGTGAGAGAAAGCACAAATCCCACGATCTGACCCAGTTTTGCCAATACTGCATGGCTGCTAATGTGATTATTCCTTCAAAATGAGAATATTTTGGGATGTGTGCGACAGACAAACATGTTATAAATCAAACCTGACTTAAGAAGATTCTTAAGCATGAGAGTAGAGGTCAGACTGAAGAAAGCAGCTGGAGACTGTTCATATCTCAGTTCATTATGATAAGAGGCAAAAAGGGAGAGGTATGACAGGTTTTGTAACCTGTTTAAGATGGTCTGCTTATATACAAGAAAAGGGTTCCCACCATGATGAATTTCCATTCAGAACTATTACTTGATGCTTTCTAAGAATGTAATATATATATGGTCAAAGGACTGGAGTGCTGTATTTTCCTCTATATGAATGGAGAGGTATTCCTGACAAAGCTTTATGATGGAGGATTACAGGGGGAAGCTAATGTGTAAGATGATCATGGCAAAATAAAATCTCTGACTGAAGTCCATCAATCTGGGTTTTGCTCACTTGATAATTTCATGTGCTTCTGTTGTCTTGTTTTGATGATAAAGATTCTTTTCTGTTCATGGTGTGTTTTACTGTCTCATTTCTTTTTCACAGTTTTGGCACTTAAAATGGCTATTCTCTCCAGAGCCAGTGAATTCTGCACATCATTTTAGATGCCAAACAGGAGACAACAGGAACCTGTTTTGCTGGTAATACCTACAGCTCACTTTAATTTCAGGTACAACCATAAAAGGTCATCACTCCTAAAAATTAAGATTACACGATATATTATTAATTTTAATATTGAAAATAATAGCATATTTTGATATCTTGAAATTTTTTTAGACAAAAAAATAATAAACATTTTAACACTTTGAGTGTTTCTTATCTTCTTATTTTTGAGTTTTCATAGTTTAAACAGGGAGAGATAAAAATATATAAAATTAAAATGAAATAGCTG
This sequence comes from Todiramphus chloris collaris, assembly GCA_025345505.1. Lineage (NCBI taxonomy): Eukaryota > Metazoa > Chordata > Aves > Coraciiformes > Alcedinidae > Todiramphus > Todiramphus chloris. The sequence continues at coordinate 8,836,898 of JANVCC010000068.1, read as the reverse complement.
TGCTGTTAATATAATATTGATTCTAGGAATCTTTACACTAACAAAGACATAAAACAGATTGGGATTTTATCTTGAATATCAAGATAAAATGAAGGTAAGCATCCAAAAATAGAACCACTGAAAGTGTTACAAGTTATAAACGATTTGGATGATGAATGCAAACACACTCATACCAGAATAAAGTTAAGTTTCTTACTATCATAGCCAAAGGTGTCTTGTGAAGCAGATGGTGTTTATTGCTCTCTATATCCGAAGGTCAATTTGCATGCTCAAATTAAATGCTGTGTATCTTTACATACCATAAAAATGAAAAGTGAGAATTAACTGTTGACTTCCTGATGTGTTAAAAAAATAAAATAAAATGTCTGTTGCCTGTATGTTGCAATGACTATTTCAGAATCTGTAAAACATGATGGTTCCATGGCAGGAGAATTTGATCCTGACTTTAGATCTGCTCCATAACCTCCCATGGGAAAACATAACCTTAAAAAAACATTGAGTAATAGAATCATTTTGGTTGGAAGAGACCTTTAAGATTATCAAGTCCAACCTGTTAACCCAGCACTGTCAGGTCACCACCAAACCATGGCCCTCAGTGCCACATCTACATGTCTTCTAAATACCTCCAGGGATGGTGACTACACCACTTCTCTAAGCAGACTGTTCCAGATGTTGACAACCCTTTTGGTAAAAAAAAAAATTTAACAATATAGTGGAACTGCATTTCCTTCTCCCTCTGATCTCTTTAAATGAGCAGTCAGTGAATACTGCCTTCATAAATTTTTAAGGCTACTATGTCTGTAATTGAGCCACGCACCAGAATGCAGGTTAGTTTTGAGAAGTCTAATTTAAGGATAAATGGCTTAATTAATTGCTGACTGATTTGCAGAATCCAACAAGCTACAGCTCTGTTGCCTCTTAGTCTGGAAACGTCCTCGTGGACTGCTCCTAAAAGCCTCTGGGATGCTAAACATAGCTCTAATCAATGACCTTTTTAAACATACTGGAGTGAAAAAAACAACCGTGAGTGCCAAATCCCCTCTAAAGACCAGAACAATAGGTGAATATGTGGTCCCACATACAAGCCTTTAGCAAGACTCACAACTAAATAACACTGGTTTGTCTTTAGGTCTCACTTCATAATTTTGGCTTAAGAAACAAGTTGTTCCACAAAACGCAACGGCAAGCCTACCAATATTAACTTGTCAACAAAGGACAACCTGATCCTGGGTCTCCCTAAATATTTCTGATTAGATTTCTGGGATACTTATAGATAGGATAAGTGGATGAGTGCGAGTTTAATATTGTTGGCTTAGGAGGAAAGTACTTAAAGCTTGTCATGTGGCTATTTCCCTTTTCCCACCAGCCGCCAGTTTGGCTTTCTCATGTTCCCTGGTAGTTATACTCTCTCCCAGAAAGGGCAGGTCTCTGCTGCAACCAGGTGAAAGCAGGTTGTGATTCTTTACTTACTTGAAAGTAGTTATTTACATCAACAGAGAACAGTCTCACTTGTTGGTGGCTGTTCAGTTCCTAAAGGGAAGGAGCTGATAAGAAGTAAATAATTACCAACTAGTAGAGCTGGTCTACTCTTTCCTATCCTAAAAGAACTGAGGTGCTGCTTTCTGATATTCTGTAGTTTTCTTTGAGGCTTTCTGTGATTCCTGAGGATGTCAAGCCATAGTTCAAGCTATTGTTTCAGCAAATACTATTTTCCTTTTCTAACATATAGCTGCTAAAAAGTATTTCCTCTCAAAACACCTGGCTGTCTTTTCTTTCAGTTTTTTCCATTTCTGAAGACAGAAACTTATCCCAAATCTCTTTGCAGGTTTTTCCTTGCTCTCTTTTTTTTTTTTTTTTTTTTAAGTTTAACTTATGAAAGAAAAGAGTAATATCTGAGAATTTTTCATTTGGTTTTGGATTCTCACTTAACGCAGTTCACACCAAGAGAAGATGGAGGTGCCATGCTTTCCCAAGAAAGGTCTTGCTAATGCACACTACATTTTAGTATTTCTTGATTTCTCATAAATTCCCCAACTGCTTTTTCACCAATATTTTAAAACAATCATCCTTAAATCCGTTTTATGCATTAAAAAATATAAGCAGGCAGTACTAGTGCATTGGACAGTTGATCAGCTGGGGTTAAAGGTTACAGATGAGTGTCTCTCTGTGTTCTGAATTCCTAAATATTGCTTCATTTTGGAGAGTAGTTAGTGCAACTGTAAATACGTTTCTGTTGTTATTATAGCCAGGGATAAATACTGTTTAACAGAATAACTGGCCAGGAGCGTGCTCTACTGAAGCCTACAAACACTTGTAACTAGTAGGTTAACTACAACGAGAGCAAAAGGATGTAAAATATTTTATCAAGGGTGAACTCTTTCAAGGTCGTGCTATAATAATCTCATTTTCCATGAGTGATAAGCCTAATGAAGAAAACAAAAAGCTCTTAAAGAAGTATTAATCATTCATCCTTTTAAGTTTTGTATCAAATACTGTCATTTCTAGGAAAGATTACTTGTGCATGTGTTTTTTGGGGTTTCTCTACTACAGATAAGTGTAAGCGTTGATACATGAGATGCTTGTGGGAATATTATCTCTTGAACAACAAAGAAGGGATGGGTGAGAAGGGGACAAACTTATAAACTGATATACAGAGATATACTCCTTGGCAACCAAATACAAAATAGTACCTTTGTGGCCTTTTGCACTTGCCAAACTTAACTGACTCTGCAAAGTTAACAGAAAGAACAAGCTGTGACCTCTACACCAGAAGAAAATCAACAAAAATTATTACAGAAAACCTATGCTCTGTAGTATTTAGATGCCTTGATCATGGGTTACTGATGTTTTTAACACAATTAGACATGTCTTTCTCCTGCTGTGCTCATTCCTCAAAATTAAGCTGCTGTACTCAGTTCAAATTATAGCCAAAACATTTCTTTTAATTTCTTAATTTTTTTATCTATCTACTATTTATTCCAGCAAGAGGTGAAGCCAAAGTGTTCTGTTCTAAGACACACACCAAGAAAGAAGAAATCCCATTGCTTCAGCTGGAGTTAAATTACAAGAAAAGGAAGTAAGACTGAAGTTGATATGTCCACGTAAAGCTCTGTGCAGCTACACTCAGTGGAGGCTCAGCTTTTTTTCTTGATGATAGACTAGAGTTGTCTGGTAGAGACTGATAGCTTTAAGACAGCCTGTTATTAAGGACAATAAATGAGTTTACGCAACAGAAAGTTCTTTGAGGGGCTCCAGAGGTATGGGCTGCTTTTTATTTTAAGTGGTTGCTTTGTGGCAGGGAAATTAAGGAAAGCGTTTACATTTTTTTATTCTATAAAAGTGCAAGATGTTCTCATTCCTGAGTGCACGAAGCACTTTTTTTCTAAATGCTACTATACTGTTTTATGTTGAAGACCCATGTGCTTCTAGAAAACATTCCTGCGAGTCTGAATAAAACCTCATTCCTGGTGCTTACATATTTTTGTTATCCAAAGGAGTTTCTTTCTGACTAAGCCATAAAAAGAAGATTGTCCATGTGCCTTTGTAGGGAAGTTTTGATGTTCTCTCATAAATCTATTTCCAGGTTCCTGAGGCTTGATGTTTTGTCAAAAGATCTTGTGCTTACACATGTGAACATACACAAATTACAGTTGGTTGGAAAGTTTCCTAAAGGAACAATTTTTCTGCTGAAAACACAAATATGTTAAAATTAGAAAGTAGTCTGGGAATGTGTTGGTTTCAGCAGAACTCGAGAAGACAACCAGACAGTTTTGAGTGCAAGCTTGCCTAGCTTTGGACTCCACTAACAGGCAACCTTCCTGGCAGGGATTTTAGCCATATTTCGACTTTCTGTTTTGCCTCAGAATTTTCAGGGATTTGAAGCCCTCAAGGAAAATTTCACCTTTAACATGGGTATACTGAGGAAAAATATTTTTCAGTTTTGCCTTCAGCTCATTTTAGGTTGCATCTAGAAATGCCTGATAGCCTCAATTGCATGTAACATGAAGTTGGCCAGCTGACTCCAATCAGATGTAACAATACCTAGAAAATTTAAGGAGCAATTTACAGATATATATATGTATTTTTCTTGAGACCTTCCATCTGCATATGTCTAAATTATTGAAAATCAGTTTGATTCAATACCTAATACCAGTGCTGTTCAAAGCACAGCATGAGCCACACATCATACTAAAAGATCTTCCACTTCAAGCCACCTTTATGAACCAACTGCAAAAAGTTATGCTAGTTTTAAAACACCCACAGCTCCTAATAGTAATAAGAACTTCACATTTTCAAAGCATTTAACAGCCTAGCACATTTGCTGCTCTTTAAAGAGCACTAAGATTTGGATTTTGCCTTTCCTCCAAGTTGAGCTGGTAGTAGACCAGAACAGAAAAATTACATTAATGCATCCATTATAATTGCCAGGAGCACTGATCTTACAGAAACCTTTTGGGTTTTTTTTCAGTGCCCTGCCATTCCTAGGACTTAAGCTCCTCGATTCAATTGGGTGCTTCTATCTTCCAGTAACATCTGTGCTGCTATGTTTGTCTTTCTTGCTCTTATCTCCATATGTCTTGTCTGGATGTCCTTCCATCCCCGTCCACAGGGATCAGGTTTCCATTTTGATTCTGTAATACTAAGACTTTCTAGAAGAGACCTAATCAGTTCGTTAAACATGATAGAAACAGTTCATCATCATGACATCATGATCAGTGTTCATGATTCTGACATTTATCATTGATCTTGACTGTCAGACAACAAAATCAGCAGGTTTCAGCATGTGGTCTATGACAGATAGCCACAGGGACAGGAAATTACTACCACCATTTACAAAGTAACATCAGCTTCGTTTTAGTACTCAATGTTTTTTAGGTTCACTATCAAAAAGGGGGAAGAATAAATGCAAACACTGATGCTGTGCAAAGATACCCAGTAATAAGTTAATGCCAACTTGATTATCATGAAGACATCTGAAACACTGTTCTTGAATTTCATGCCATGTGGAGTCTACCAGTTAATGAGCAATTGTAATATTAAACATCAATGGATATCTTTTTATTTAGTGGTAAGAACAGAGGGTTTTCCCACAAACTCGCAACCAAATTCCGTGAGTAGCACCATATAAATGCTACTAGTGAACTTGTTTTCACTATAGAAACAAATGGTTTCACTATAGAAACAACATTAGTCTGCAGGGACACTAATGCATGTTCATTGCACAGTCCATTACAAAATTTAGCTTCTAGAATAAGATGGATTGAATTCTTACATAAATGATGGAAAAAGTAATCAAAAATCATAAAAAAATAAATAAAAAACCCCAACAAAATAAAACAAACAACAACAAAAAAAAAAAACCCCAACAACTTATGCAGTCTGTGGCTTTGTGCTCTGCGGTTAAGTTATTCTGTGCCTAAAGTGAGGTACACTCAGATCAAAGTCCTTCCTTAAGAACTTACATAACATCTCTCCCCTGAAAAGACTCTTTGGTGCCAAATAATCTAATTGAGCTCCACGTGAAGTGTTGTCATGTTTGGGGTTGTTAATTTATCTCTCCTCTATTCAAATGCTTATTTTAACAAAACGTGAAGAAACTTAATATCTTTGACATCTCTCATCCTCTGTCACTATTAGTCAAAACTTACCAGCTGGCTCAAAAGCTTTTGGTAAGGCACTTTCAGACAGATGAGCTCAGTTTGGTTGTATAAATCTCATTTCTTTAGGAAAAGAGCCTAAAAATTAATAACTGTTCCCATGTACTTTTAGAATAGACAAATCTTAGAACTTTACAGAATCCAAAAGACAATTCTGTTTAACATTAGTGCACCTCCATGAGTAACTTAAGCCATTCCACCATATCATCCAGTTGGTCATGAAAACCTAAGCAGCAAGAGGAACTTTTCATTTTAATAAAATAATGAGATTCTTCCCTTAATACTGCTCATCTTATTAAAAACCCTTATGGTTTTGCCTTTTAATGTTATTTACATCAGCAGCAGTTGTATGCCAAACAAAAATGGAGCATCAGCCAGAAAGGTGTCTCTTAACTTCTTCAATGGCATCAAGAGAACACAACTACATTGCTTACATCAAGTTGAGAGATTTAAAAAAGAAGAAAAAAAAAGCAAGCAAAGTTTGAAGAGAAACTATAATAAGAGAAACACAACTTTTAATTTGCCCCAGTAATCTGAAGACTCTTCATATTATTCATGGTGGCACAGACTTCAGTACGTAGAATTTTTTTAAAGGAAAAAATCCCTTAGCTGATCAGCCCCCATTTTCAAACATGTTCTTGATCTTTCCTCACAAAGTTTTAAGTTAGTGACAGTATTGATATTGTTCATATTTTTTTAAGGATCATGAACTTTTACTCAACAGGAATTCCTTGGATGAGTTCTTTAGAAGCTGCCAGAAATACACTCGTGTTTGTGCCTATGTGCCTCTCTGTGGCAGCACATGTTATGCAGAAGAAATGTGTGGCCAGGAGAAAAGAACAGAGAGATGGAACCTTACCCTTTTGTTATTGGTAAACTATTATGCCAGCTCTTGGGAAACTATACTCTAGGAAGGACATTCTCCTTATCCTTCTCATTCAGTCAGAGAGACATCCATCATGCCCTAGGAAGGATTCAGAGCAAGAGCTGCTATTCTCTGAGTCACCATTTGGAGTTTTTTTCCTCATAAATCACAAGGGAAACTGGAGAGCAGGCTTTGTTGCTAGGCACACTCTGCATTTGTGAGATGTTTTGCAGTCAAACCAGGTGGTCTGCAGTACTTGCCAACGATTTGCAGTGCTGCTTTGCAACTATTCCACACAGTTTTATATGAAATTTAGCAGGTGATTATGATCTACTAGGAGCTCCAAGAGAACAATAGTGGACAGCACTTCCAGATGCTGAATGTGTATTGCTAACCTGAGAGAAGACCATCAACTCTTTCCTGCTGGTGTAATAAGTTGAACAGGCTATCCAAGGCCAACTAGAGCTGGCAGGAGCAAGCTGAATGACTAAGGTAGATGAAGGGAGAAGAACTGGAAGTGGTCTGCTAGCAATGGGCTGTTAGACAGGCTCACCCCGTCCCATGGGAAGTTACAGAACATAAAGGTTCGTCTAACTTTCACATTTTTACCACTCATTTAACAAGTGGACAAACCTGCACAAAGTAACCTGGACAGCTGCAAGTTCTCGCTTAAACTTCCATAGTGCTACACAAAAAAGTGGCAGGCATGAGAACACAATCTAAGAGTCCCTCTCATGGGCCTCCCTCTTGCTTCCCTTCTCAACCAGCCTGTGGTTTCTCTACTGACTGCCAGCAAGCCCTCCAGCTGTGCTAACTCCAGCAGTGATGCTGACATCCCTTCACTAAGAACTGGACCAAGCCCAACAGCTCCTTTTTGTATCTCCCCCTAGTCATTATTTCTCCTTCACTATGGACTTGGACAAGATTCAAACTAGTTGCCTAGGGGTGAAAGGTTCCTTCTACAATAATGAATTCTATGCTTCCTCTTTTCCCTAGCTTCCGGCTGTCATCTCCTACCCCTTCTCCTTCTCAGTGGCTCTCAGAGCTTCTTGACCATTTTCAGCTGTCCCATAGTTCCATCACTTTGTGCCCATATCCAACCTTCTCATCTCCAAAATCTGCTACTCCTTTTTTCTTTGCCCTTCCTGCCTAAACCTGCTGCTCTTTGTTCTTGAGCTAGCCTTCTCTTCTACTACTTTTTCTCCAGTTTCAGCATCACTGGCACCAGTCCCATTTTCTGTGAAAATGCAACCTAGCCTTGTGTCTCTTGGTCGCAGCTGTCCTGTCCCTGTTTCACTAGATTCAATGCACCATTTGTTCTGCTTCCTCATTTCTTTGTCCAAGTGCTACCCACCCAGGTTCCCTCTAAGCTACCCAAACAACAGCAGCTGAAAAGACCAAAATTAGAAGTCCATGGATGTTCCAGCAACATGGAAAAGATAGGACAAAGTGGTTGGACTGCAGCAAGTAAAAAAGAAAAACAGGGCCTGCGGGGGAAAAGGTTCTATGGATCCACCTTGCCTGCTGAGATATAATGCCAGTTAGCCTCAGTGCAAACTCAGTTACTTTTTTTTTATCTTTTTCCCCTGGAACCTGAGCCAATGCAGTTGAGCAGTACAGGGCTGCACTGTGATGTAGACACAGCCTTAGGCTGACACCAGGTGACCTCTATCACTCACAGAACAAAATAACATATGACAGCAAGCAGTTACCTCTTCCTCCTGAACACAAGTGAAACTATACTCTTCTAGTACCAGTCACCACTTCAGTGTTTGAGTGCCTGAGGGTACACTTACAGCGATCCTCTTCTTTCAATAAGCTTGAGCCACACCTTCCTACTTGTGGTTGTCTCTACAAACGTGTCAGAAAAGCCAAAACATTTTTCCCACCCTTTGTCTATGGCCAAGGTGGCCTATGAGGACAGTGTAACATTCCTCACCACAGTTCTAATACTTTGAGTACCTACACTGGATTCTGTGGTTTCTGCTCATTGCTACTTGCTGTCTAATTAGGGGTCAAGAACCTTATTATCAGGAAAATTGTCTGGCTTCACGACTCACTATGTAGTTCACATATATCTGAACACAGTATTTTCATCAAATTAATACAATATTCTAGACTAATTGAGATATTCCAGTTAATTTAATGTATATGGTTCAGAAACAAATTCATCACATAAATAAGGCTCCACTTAACAATTAAATTGTGTGGATTTGACAAGTGTCTTCATTACCACACAACTCATCACCAATATATAATGTACTTTTAATTCAAAAGATAAAATATGAGTGTTATACTCTAATATCTTGACATTTGGCTGTAATTTAAGGAAGTACATAGCCGAGTTTAGAAATCACATTTAAGCTGGGCACATGCTTCTTTTTCTTATCTGAGGATTATATGGAAACAGCCAGACTAACACCTACTGATACCCAATGCTTTAAGGCTCTTACACAGCCACAAGAATGGGTTGGTTCAGATCAAAGTATGGCTATTGTATGTCACAGCTGTTTCTCAAGCCCCTTCTGACTTGTCAGTGCAACCCTCTATTTTGTTCTTGGGGATTTCAGGAGTTAAGTATGTCACAGTACTTCCATTAAAGCTGAAAATTACCTAAGTGAGGTTTTCAGGACTGAGACAGGGAATTCATAAGCAAACCCACTCACCACTTCAAACATTTTGTTTTCAAGCCATAATTTTAGCTTAGCATAGCTCCACTAAAATAACACTAATTCCAGATTTAATTAGGCAAAAATAATTCTCTTTTTTTTTAAAACACACACCATAAAGTTCCTTTAGAAGCATGACTTTACTCCCTTAAGAGAAACTTGAGTATCAGGCACACTACAAACGTTACAAAGATGAGATTATGCAAGTGGGGGGTCACTTCCTGGAGCACTTGCTGTTCCCTCGCCTTGCCTCTTTCTGGAATTTTAGGTTCTTTCTAGCAGAACTGGCTCCAGATCAGAACAGGCTCCAGTCCCTCTTGGACAGAAACTTCCCACAAGTTTGTACAGGAATTGTGTGGTCTCTGTGGCATGTGAAGGGCAAAAGGACAATGAAGGGACACAGCACATCCAGCTCCTCTAGGCTACACTGATATCAACTACATACTTGGAAGACTGGACTCGTTATGAAAATAGTCATCATCATATCAGCTCTATGTGTCATCCCAAAACCACAGAAGTAACATGGGAAACTTAAAAAAAAATTGATAGGTTGTTCTCATTACAAAATTAATTGTATTTTAGTTTAACATTTCATTGCTTTAACAATTTTTAATGATATTTAATGCTGTGTAACACATTCTTTACAAAACAGAAACTTGTTATATAAATGAACACACCATGTAGTTATTGGGATAATTACTAAGACAAATATACTTGAGACAAAATGCTGGCCTAAAACTATGTTAAAAAAGTTCCCTTTCAAGGAAAATAAAAAGATTTTTAAAAGTGGTCAATTAACATATTCTGTCATTTAAGTTAGGAATCCTTGTACTATTAAAAAAAACCCAACCAACACAAAAAAAACAATCCACACAACACAAAAAAAACAAACCAAACCAACAACACAAAAAAAACCCAGAGAGAGACTGTTTTCTATTAGTAATACCAAGATTTTCTCCAGTTACCTAGTTTCCTAGTATGGGGGGGGGGCTTGTATACCTTTTTATTTTAATGCCCATTGCAAAATATAGGTCGACCTATTAAAGGTCAACCTAAATGTGAGACAGAAGCAACACAGATGATAAAACAAATACATTTTAGGAAGATCAGCAAGTCCTAACCTCAAACAGGCTGAAATCATGACTATTCACATATTTAAATCTACACAAATCATGTCTGCTTAAGCCTTAGGAATTATTATATACTATGACCACAGTCCTTAAAGGAGGCTCTATCCTTTCCTCAGCAGAATTTCTTGAATCAAAAAAACCTTATTAAAAAAAAATCATATATATGATTTTGAGGAGTGAAAAGAAGAAAGTATTAATAAGTCCATCTATTTTATGGCAAATAGAAGCTTTATGATTCATTCTTATAACTACCATATATTTCTCTTGGCAGTTCCTGACTGCCAATAATGGTTTTTCCAAAATACAGTCAGGCCATAGAAAAGTCCACCTGAGACAAACGGAATCATTTCAACACATTTCCTCAGGACATCTGCTAATTTTGTAATAAAAGCAAGGACTCTGGGCTCTGTTTGCATTCACTATAGCCAGCAGAACTTCCTCTTCCCTCAGTGAGAGCACAATTGGACCCTTTCTAGGGCTGATATGACAAATCATCATTCTCTTAACTGCATTTAACATAGTAATTTAGATTTTGCTAAACTTGTCAGATACCATAAAGAGCTGAAAGAAGAAGGTAGCATCTGTTTTAATATATTAACCACTGTTCTAGAAGAGTAAATGGAAGCCTTAATTTCCTCCTTTTATGCACTACCTGCACGGTATAATGAAAACTTGTTAAATTTGTACTCATGTGCTCATGGTTGTAAATCAATTTAAATTAGTAAAGTCATGATTAAATGTTTGCCCAACAAGTTAATTGTTTTGTCACTTCGGCATGTGCAAAATGGACTTATAAAAACCCGACCTATCTGATCACAGCTACATCTTCATATCTCATGCTAAAATCTACAGTGCCTGAAGACAGAACAACGTAAAGCAGCTAAGGCAGCAGTAAAAACTACCATGAGCATATAGGACTTCCCCTCAGAAATATCAGTGTACATCTCTTAAGGCAAATATCATCTGAAGAATAAAACGTCCTCTGGAAATGTTAATGGATATAGCAGCTGATCCTTTGAGAAGCCAGCTTTTCCATTGTCTTCAGTGATATTATTCATGCACCAGGTTTTCAGACCAGGAGCTCAAGTACTATATTTTCTGGGTGATTAAGTGGACAGTTTCAGATTTTTCTTACAGCAAAGATCATGTGAAAATATACGTACTTACACAGTAAAATGATAGATAAAACACTTCCATCCACTGGGTCTCTCCAGGAAGTTGTAGACATCTCTCTGCGTACTAGTTTTCGTTAAATAATGGCTATGGAAACACTTTGTTGTACAGGCTGTGCAGACTTCACTTTCTGACAAGGTTGCAGCCTTTGTGCCTTCCTCAGGGTTACAGGGAATCCCAGATCCATTATTCTCTAGGTTTTCTGGATCTGGTGCCACAGAAGAATACTGCATATTGCTCAAGTACCCCCTGACTTCCAGCAACACTGAAGATTTCCTGTTTCCATTCAGACTGCTAAGCTGGGAAGTGGAGCCTTGAACCTGTCCGCAGAGGTTATACATTGGGTGCCCAAGAGCTTCTCCGCTATCACAAGACATTCTGCAACAACACACAGGTATTGCTATCCCTGATCAATATTTAAAATCATGAAGAAGGTATTGTATGTCCTCCCTGCCAAGGGTGTCCTCCAGCAGCTGATGACTTTCTGCTGTTATCACGGAGCTTCTCTGCGACACAAGTGTGAGATGTCAGCCTGTCACCCGCTGTCACTCACAGCCTCTGAAATTAAATCAGAGAAACATATTACACACATGCTAGACACCAGAAGTAACAGGAGGCTGGGAAAGGAAAGAGGATAAGATTTCTGGAGGAAGACAGAATATTAATATTTAAAGTTCCATTTGTTAAGAAGGAAGCTTAAAACCATTTAAATAGCACAACACTGGTACAGAAGCAGAGTTGTCTTGAGACCTGATCCTATGATTTTTTTTTCAAGATGAGCAGTTCCTGAAGCATCCTGATTAGTGGTGGAACTCTGAAGTTTTCCTGGAATGTATAACCTTGCTGTTGCCTGAAACACACCCACTGAGGTTTTGAACTTCAATACCTACATTTCAAGAGATCCTGAGTGTCAATGACATATTAAATTATTTCAGCCACCTGAGATGGGATCTGATTTTGCAGTCCATGGTACTCAAAGCCAGTTTTTCTCAGGTGTAAGAAGAAGGCTGCCGTTATCAATAACTGCCATTGAGAGGTTAATATCTTTACAAAGGAAAAGAGCAAAGACTTCTGGCTTGATTCTTGATTCAAACCATTTAATATTGTTTGTTAACTTTGTTACCCTGAAGCAAGTACCTGGAGAAAACTTAATAGAAAATAAAGCTTTGATAGATCAATATATATTTCATGGGGCAGACTTAAATTACTGCTGATACACAGATACTTGCAGCAATACTAAACGTTTTGTGAGACTGAAAGTAACTTTCTGAAGTGTTATTTTTTTTGTACTGTCTCATTTCTTATGGTCATGAAAAGCTTCCTTATTTAAAATATTTAACTAAAACGAAAACATCAGAATATTAAAAATATCATGAGAGGTGACTAACTTCAAAGTACTGCTGATGTTAATGTCAAAATTATGTCTATAATGTCATATTTTAATGCACTGCTATCTGCAATATAATGGCCACATGCCTAGAAGTTGCAGCTGAGTGTTCCTCATGTCAGAAGAGACTTGCATCCACATTGAGTTACTTCAGCCTCCACAGGTTAGAGTAATTTATAGGGCAAGAATTTCAGCCTTCACAATCTTTTAAATGAAACTTATATTTTGTTATTGCTTCAAGGTCCTCATGTATAGTGGTTGAGCTCCCATTGCATTAAATCTGAACAGAACCCTCCACAAAATATTTACATGGAGTAGTGGACTTTGTAACAATGTGCTCATGTCTTAACACTGGTTATGGTAAAATGGGTTAATACATTTCTGTTAGTCCTGGAGCAGATAGAGAAATGCCTCCTTTTCCTTATCAGCTCTCTGAAGAGCTGGAGAGACCAAATATTATAGCTAAAACACAAAGTCCTCCATCCAAATTAATCTACAACAAGAACATAAGAAACACACGAGAAGCACACTCCATACCATTTTAGGATGCTCATGCTACCTAGAAAAGTGCTTGCAGCAAAGGCTGGCTACTCAGCAGTTGCAAAGCCACCTGAAACACATTTGCTAGCCTGCTTAACCAAAACAGGAGACCCTACACAGGCACAAAGCACAACCCCCCCCCCCCCCCCCCCCTGAAATCCACTGGCAAACAGTACCTACTTTCTCTTGTCACACAGCCTACTCCTCCTCTTTGCTGCTCCCTCAACTCCCCAGCAGACTCCCTGAACAGATACAGGGAGAAGAGCTGCTGCTTGACTCTGCCCCCAGCTTATCAAGTCCCACCCTGAATAGGGCAGGGTCCCTCCCTTTTATCTGCCTTATATGGCTGCCCTTGCAAAAGGCAGAGAAAGAACTAGGGAACAGTCTTGACTCTTTCAGAGAAGAGTTACTCCTGCTTCTTCCTGTTTTCTAAGCCAGCAGTCACAAGCAACAGCTTAATTTTGCTGAGGATTGTCCTCCTTTCCTTCCCAGTCCTTTTCTTATCTTCACGCACTTAATTGCGATGGGTTAAAAGTGGCATTTCCTTACTGTACATCTTTTCAAAAACTGGATTAGGTGTTGCTTGGAGCTAGCTGGAGGCTCTGAAGCAGGCTTTCATATGGAGTAAGTCTAAACAGGCAGCTTCAGTTGTTTGTTTTTTCCCATCAAAGTTTTGGCAAAACCAAAAGCAGCACTTCATTATGTTACATGAAGTAATGGAAAATTGGAGATCTCTATTGTTGTTGCCTTTCTGAACTATGGCTCCTTTTTTTTTTTTTAATTAATTTGGGAGGAAGGGAATCCCAAACATAACAATTCTAGCATCAAGTTCCTCATTTTACTGTCAAACTTTCTAATCAGGGATGAGAAAGTGTATACTGCTATTTCTCTGTTTTTCCCACTGATACCACTGAAAGAAACACAAATGTTCCTAGATCTTTTATTTTTCTGCTAAATGTAGTCTGTTCAGTCTTATGCCCAGAGCTGAATACAGTAATCCAGAAAGTACTGGAGGTGAGCCACTGAGAGAACTAATACCTGACTGGAGCCACACAAATCCTTCTCCAGCTTTTGCTCATGATTCTTCCTTGAAATGCTTTCTGCATCAATTAATACTTTTATACTCTCTGCTGCATTTTTTCCAGGCAGTAATTTCCTAAATGCAAAAATTATTGCCTGTTATCACCTCTGACCTCTCCTGAATATAATTTTTCAAGCTCTAAGTAACTAGTCAAAGTATGTCGGAAAAAAACCCCAAAACATTAAAAAAACTTAACCAACCAACCAATAATTATCTTGGATATTTTTAAGATTTAAAATAAGTTTCCTCTGAGGAAAAAGTAGTACCCAGCTTTACTGAAAATGTAGAAACTCAACATAATATCAGCAGATCTGAAACCACTGCAGAAATAGTATCCAGAGTATCTGACTCCTATTTCTTGATCAAGGAAAAGATGACTTGATGTTAAGATTTTATTAGACTGAACTGTGGAAGACATGAACTCATTCCTTCATGCACAACCCTCCCCCTCCCCGCCCCAGTGCAGTACAACACATTTTGGAGTCAAGTTCTCAAAAGGCAATTAGTGACCTAACTAATTTACGACGTATGTGAAATGGAAATGCACTATTTCAGGAATGTCTAACTGATGAAGTTTTCACTGGTCAGATTCTATGTGCATAAAATGGCCTGTACTGCACGTGTACAAAAGCGTGGCTTTTATGGCTGGGATCACTTCTCATCTCATGCTTAATCCTTGTGTGCCTGATGCAGCCCACATGCTCAGAGGGCACACCTACCCTGCACCGACAGCACTGTCTTTAGCACTAGGCACAGAAGGCATGATAACTTATAACCAAAAGGCCAGGACAAGGAGGCACAGGGAAACGTCTGGGTTTCAGATGCAGATTTGAGCCCCTCTTTGGCAAGGAGACAATTCTCAGAAAACTACCCTAAACACAGGACCAAAGCCATTTTCCATTGATATTGCCATCACTGTGTCCTCCAGGGTTTGTATTTTAGAAGAAACACGTTAAACGGTCATGTAAGAAACATAAAGCGATAATATGGAACCCAAATGCTAGAATGGTAGTAGATGAGAGCTGAGAAACTTTCTCACTCTCCTCTGTTCATTTCCAATTTCATGCTTAGGACTTAAACTTTCTGCATACAGTGCTCCTGAACATCTACTCCAGTCTTGTGAATTCCAGTTTCAGTACTGGATACCAAAAAGTTAGCCCAGTCTTCCTGCAAGGGGCAAAATTCCAACCCTTTCTTTCTGCTTGAGCTTTGCAGACTGAAGAACCAATGGTCTTACAGGGCAGTGTAAACCAAAGCTTAGTGTGGATGATTAGGGATCTTGGAGTGGGGTGTATATAGGCTTGAGAGCCAAGTTCACATAACAGTACCCGTTGTACCTTTCATTTTTGAATGGCAGATTGAAAATAGTGTAATACCTGCCTTACAAATATGTTAGGTAGTTCAGCTGTATGTAGAGCACTTTGCAAACTACATCATGTGTACCATGAATACCATTAGTCTTCTCCGCAAGGACATACTGAAGATAAATCAAGATTATCATGATTTGTGTGCTATGCTATTGGAAGATTTTGACACTGAGCTTCCCTTCACTCCCAAAAGCTTATCTATGAAAATATATTGTTGTATTTTACTACATGGGAGAAGCTCTGAAAAGCTAAATTGCCTTTTATGTATGTTGGTACTGCTTCATTAGTTTAGTATTAATACAGATAGTCTACAAGGCTAAGTGCTTGACCCAGAGTATTATCTAAGTGTTCTATAAATCTTTCATTTCCATGATGGAATTGCTGTTAAAAAAAAACAAACAAACAAACAAACAAAAAAAGTGACCTTCAGTTATGCAGGTTTCTTCCTCTCTGTTCAAACTGAAAATAAAATATTATACTAGGAAATAAAAAAAAGAAAAAAGAGAAAATGCAAGGTCTTCAAGAAATGCCTGAAATTAGTAATAGATGTGAAGAAAATGCCAGTCTCTTAGTATGATATTATTTCATATACGTATAGATCTTATACTAAGTATTTAGTATATATAAGTATTATCATATTTTAATGTATAAGATCTAAGCTGATCTTATACTTCAAAATATGGTTGTTATGCTGACTAATTAAACAAATTCTATCTGCCTGATGGAAATAATAATTAATTCATTCATATGATCATTATAGTAACAACTTCCAGATTAGTCTGTTGTACTACACCTGTCCTTTTCATTTTTTGAAATTTATCAACATTGCAAGCATATGGACTGAAATTTTCTTTTGGAAGTCTCTAATTCTGGTTTTGACTAGTTGGTTAAAAAGCTATTCAGCAACCTTTGACCATAAAGAGCCAGCTTTTTAAAAATGAAAACTACTAACAACAGACATAGAGCAATCCCAAACTGAAACCAACTACGTGGTATTCCCCCTTTTTCTTATTCTGGTTCAGAAGCTAGGTTAATGGTTGGACTTGATGACCGATAAGTAAAGGTCTTTCCCAACTGAAATGATACTATGAATAATTTTTTTCCCATTACCTCAACCACCCACTCTACCTCAACCACCCACTCAACCATCCAGGCTGCTATTTTGTGCAGTGAAAAGGGAAGAAGTTCTGGTTGCAGGTACAATAATGCTATTAAATGTTCCATACTAAAACACTGGGCAGCATGGTGAAGATGAAATGCAAAGAGCAGGGTGAGAAGGATATCAGTGTAAAATATCCATTGACAAATGAGTGCCTTCACGTGAAGGATGCAGTTTTCAGTCTGAAAATAATAAGAGCACTATATACACCCAGTGGTATTGCCCTCTATCACAGTTCCTGCCCGGACTTGGCATACAGGAATGACAAGAGGGAGACAGTGAACCAGCTTCTGTATGGAAATCATATTTCGATTTATTCCCTCCCGGAGCGTGTCGGATGGTGCACAGGGGGTTCAGGACCGTGGAGAGCTCTGGAAAGGCATGGCCCCCCCCCAACCCCACACAACTGCCAGCAATTAACTAATAGGGAACCATCATTGTGTGGAACTCCCATGGATATGTGCAAAGCATCTGATGGGCAGGTGTTCCCGGATCATGCCCCCTGCAAGCAAGCAAGATGCACGCATGAGGTTTTCTTCAGTTAAGTCTAGTAAAAGAAAGGAATTCCTGTTTTCCAAATGGTTGCTTGGGAAACTGGACCAGTATCTGGGATAACATTCATGAGCTCCCATACTTATTTCTATTTACTCTCACATCAGTGATTTACAACATGAAAGAGTTATGGACTAGTGTGTCCTCATACAAGGTGAGCACATCTGTGAGATGTTGAATGTCACTATGGGAAGCATCTCTGATGGGAAGAGCTGTGCGTGCGCGTGGGATACCAAGATAGAATGGGACAGAACAGGTAGCATCACTCTGAGTAAAGGACACCAGTGCTCCCAGATGCTGACCCTGTAAAATGCTTAAACGTCTTGTGTGATTCATTATTTCTAAATATGCCACTATTTACGAATACTGAAAACTGAAATGGAAATTCCGAAAGCCTGTTCTTGAGATTGGTGCTATCTGATGCTCATTCAGGGCTATGTGTGAAATCATCACTGTGTTATGGGCAGAAGATGGGCTTGAGTGATTCAGATCAGGTAAAACCCTTCAGCTGTATCGGAAAGTTTGCCACTTACCCCCCACAATCTGACACAACAGGCAGCTGCCTGGTCCGCTCAGAATTCAACCAAGTTTAGCAACAATAAATCCATTCATAGGCCAGCTGAGGCTCCTATGATGGCAGTGCATAATGCCCAGGAAGGGCAGATACAAACAGTTAGGTTTTTCACACACCAAGATGAAACCCAGGAAAAACATGTCACCTGCCTCCCATTGGACTAGTGTTATGAACAACTTGTCTTTTAAGGGAACATTGCCAAAGCAGACTTAAAAACTTTGGACGTCATTGGTTATAAAAAGCAGATAAATCCTTACATTATGAAGATATGAGAAGAGTGAATGCCTCCCGAGATTATACATCTTACGTCTTTATATCACCAAGTGTGTAATTGCTATATGGTGCAGGATGAGGAGAAACGAGCAACTGAATTATTTTCATTCATTGTTAACTCTTTGGTTTTGTGCTTGTATGTCACCAGTGAAGTGAAACATCTAAGTCAACACTGTCTTATTTCACAAAAGATCTTAGCTATTAATTACCTTAGTTACCCCTAGGCCAGCATATTATTTCTAGTCAATATTTAATATTATACTTGAAAGAAAGAACATGCTGGTGGAATTGAATCCATCTATCCATTTGTTCTTAGACAAAACATCAGAATTTTCAGAATCATTATTTCTGAGTTTTTCTCTCATTTTTTTTTAATGAGTTCTGATGGGTCAACAGCAATCCAGTACTCATTTCTTAATAACTGCACGTATTTTACTTTTTATGTACTCCACCTTCAGCAAGGATGTCATGTGTTTGATTTATATATTTTATTTTTATTTATTTGTGAAAACATCTCAGATAAGCAAATGACTTGTGTGGCTCAACTATCATTTCACAATCTTTCAGGATAAATTTCATGTTTCCATGAAGAATATATACTCTGTGCCTCCATCTCTCAGCAGGGTATTATACCAGTATCCCATTGATACTTTATGTTGTCTTCCACTACAAAGAAGGGGGAAGATAAAAGCTGTAGAGTCAGGGGAAAGAATTGACAAAAGAGTATGTTTCCCTCTGTAGGAAGGAACTGTGGAAACTATTCAATTGCATGACTTTAACACCACAGTTCAACGAAGTTTCAAGTGCACACATTTCTCGTAGACAGATGTCCTCGTGAGCTGTATGTGCTATGGAAGCAGATGTCACTGTTTGCACAGAGCAGTGATCTGTTTGGTTAACAGTTGTATGGTAAAGACAATATTAGGTCTAGCAAAATGAGGCGTGACATTTGTGAGTTCGAGAGATTCACAGCAGAAAGGAAACAACTCTGGGATGTCACGACCTCAAGCATCATTGCTCTTGACCTCATTGGGCACAGCAATAATCATGCATCATGATGAAGTATGCAACCTTGCTAATTATATTGTCATTTCAGTAGGCTTTTGGAAAAGAAGGGAATTGTTAATTTGAAATATTGAGAATAACGAAAAATTTCCATTATGAGAATGCATCTTCTAATTTGGCATTTTATTTTAAGAAAATTTTGATTATTGAAAGCCAGCATCATAGGGTCCTGATCTTATTTGCCATTTTATGGATTGGGTCTGACTAAGCTGGAGTTAATTTTCCCCACAGCAGCCCTCCCAGTGCTGTGCTTTGCATTAAGAGCTAGAAAGGTATTGGTAACACACCCGTGTTGTGGCTACTGCTGCACAGATCTCACACAGCACCAAGGCTGGTTTTCCAGCATTCTCCCCAAAGTGGGATGGGGCGCATGAGATTTTGGGAGGGGACACAACTGGGACAGGTGACCCAAACTTGTGAGAGAACTTGGCTGGTCCAAGTGATCAGAATGTAAGCTTGATATCAGCCTTGAGCAGATAACGGTGTACCCTTGAAGAGGCCAGAAAGTCCCGAGAAGAGCTGCCAGATGGCAATTAGAGAAAGCTTATCAAAGTTACAGCAGAGAGAAAGAAGTATCCAAGTATGAAGTAATGGTCTTTGTTTGAACCAATTGTATATGTACACGCATTCTTAAGAAAGATATAAAAAAGGCTTGTCAGTACAATAAAGTGGCTTTTTAGCTCTTGGCTTTGAAGCTTTTTGATCACATTTCTGTGTGTGTTGTGGCCATCTCTACAATGACACCTGGCAACACAAACTGACCAAAGGGATGGTCCATACCATGTGATGTCAGCTCAACAGTAAATCTAGGAAAAAGGCAGGGGGGTGGGGCAGGGGAAGGGGAGGGCATCCACTTGTCCTCTAGAGCAACCAGTATGTGTTTGGAGCCCTGCTTCCCAGAAAAGAGGCCAGCCATCACCTGCTGATGAGAAGCAGAGAATAAAGCCTTGTATTCTTTTGCTTCCACGCATGAAGCCTTGCTTCATTTTTCATTAAACTGCCTTTGTCCTAACCTCCGAGTTTCATCTTATTTCCTTCCCCCTGGTCCAGGCAAGAGGAGATCAGGGGAGTGATAGAGTGGCTTGGTGGACAGCTGGCATCCAGCCAAGGTCAAATCACTGCATCCCTATTGTAAATCAAGCAGTAATTATAATGCATGTGGTGGGAGACCTTGTGCAGTTTAAGGTATGCTTGGTGTCTCAGCTTAATGTTTTTAAGTAGGTCAATAGAATTCTTAAACCAGTTATAATCACACTATACCTTCATAGAAACCCATAGCACTTTTAATACCTGGGTAAAAAGGAATAAAAATACTAAATAAATTGTATGAACTAAAATAAGCTTCTATCACATAGAGGAAAGTATCTGCTGATATGTTTATGTTGCATAAAAGGAAGGCAAAATTACTGCTTGAAATATTGCACCTATTCTAATTCTTGAAGAAGTATCAGATAACAGTCATGGAGAGCCTTCAAATAATAAGAGACAATATAAATTCTTGTATGGTGAACCTCAACTGTTACTTGATTCCTATCTTCAATTACATTAAGTGTCCTAGCATTGTTTTATTGGGTTTAAGTCATTAGTGATGCATTGGAAGAGAAGGATACTGTTCTTGGTACTGAGGTTGTAACAGGATACCATTCCAAGTGGATGCTTATTACAAGTATATTTGAAAAGATTGATTAGAATACACCTATTGCTTCAGGAGAGATGGTTTATATAGGAGCTGTGTGTCATAACTGAACAGAGAGTTTGGAAAGATGACAATCCTTTAAGGATAAGTGCAGTTGTATAATTTTAGATTTACATGTATGAGTTTAAGGGTCAATAAAGACACTAAATTTTAGCTAAAAATTTCCACAAAGCTTATTTTTCTGTCTACTATAGGCTCTTTTATACAACCTTTAATTTATTATCAAGATAATAATAAAGA
This sequence comes from Todiramphus chloris collaris, assembly GCA_025345505.1. NCBI lineage: Eukaryota > Metazoa > Chordata > Aves > Coraciiformes > Alcedinidae > Todiramphus > Todiramphus chloris. Next base: position 8,815,470 of record JANVCC010000068.1, on the reverse strand, counting down.
AAAGTGAACTAGATGTGAAGTTCTTAATGTCATAAATCCATATTACCTTCTCTTTCTGTACTAATCTTGATTCTAAGGTAGTAATTCTGCTGAAACAATCAACCTCATTCCCAAAATGCAGAATATCCTCTGCAAGAAATCTCCTATTTCTTACTTCCACCTCCTGTAAATTTTTGAAGACAAGTGTCTGTTACTTTCTCTGGTAGTGCTAAATTCTTTACTGCTTCTGGAGTATGTAACATACAGTGCATATGTGCAAGGTGACCAGAACTTTGGGCTTCTGTATTCATAATCTACTCTGCATAGGTTTAAAAAGCATGATTGCAGAGAGGCTGGCCAAGTGCCTTCTCACTGGGTTCCAAGCAATCAAAGAAGCCCAGGTTGGCTTCACTTCAGTAGAGACAGAAGGGTGTGCATCTACCTAGTCCTTACTGTGACACTGCTCAGTGCACTCAAATGTTAACCACGGGTGGGTTTTGATCACAGAAGCAAATTCCCTCTTTCATCAATGAATTTTTGCATATTGAATGGTCAGTGTGAAATTGCATCTGGCTGGGAAAATTAAAAGAGGAACCACAATCTCTTATTGAGATGACCGAACCCTTGTAAATGCTTTTCCACTAAGACAGGTAATCACAAAGTTGGAATGAAGAAGTAAAATCATAGTAACATAACTATATAGAGTGAACATGCACTTATCTAACATCTCCAATATCTTTCTGCTTATCTGAGTTTCTAAATAGCTTTCCTCCTCTTCTTCCCCATCTATTTTTTTAAATAAAATCAGTTTCAAAGAAAAGTGAGTTGTACTGTAACTGAAAATGCTTTTCAAAATAAAAGAACACTTGTAAGACAAAGAAGTATGAAAAGAATGTATCTGGAGGTCATTTTGTAAGGCCAGTCTATTGGTCTAACTGTTGGTTTCAAGCTGATGTACTTTTAAGGGGATCGCTACAGCAGTAGTATTAGGAATATCTGTAACTAGTTTCTCTGAGATAGAATTAAGGTATTGCTCATGAAAAAAACACTGATAAATTGTTTAATTATAAAAATACAGATTACACTTTCTTTTTTTAAGATTTCTGGAAAAACTTGCAAGGATAAAAAATAAATAAATAAATGACTGCAGACATACATTAATTGAACAGTAACAGCTGCCAAAAATAATTATAAGCAGCAGCTCTAGTAAATAGAAACAAAGTATTTTATCTGTGTAGCAATTTTTAATAACTAATGATGGAACAAGACAAACGGTATACTGTATGTGTATTGCATCATGGTTTGTCTCATGGTCACTTACAGGAGAACTGGATCTTTATCTTCTGCATCTATTTCAGCTTTCTTCCTTTCACTCTTCAATTTCAAAAGTAACATTACTTTCTCGAGTACTATGGGGCTAATAATGATGAGAAAAATAGACTTGGGTCATCACAGAGGAGAAAAAGGCAAAAAGAGAAGATGAAATAGTGAAGAACCAAAATACCTTGTCAAATAATTCAAATGCAGGAAAGAATAGGAAATATGTTATTTTAAACAGTTTTATTTGCACTTCCTAATAGTTCTGGCAGGTTTTTTTTTCCCTGCTTTTCTTTTCTAAAAAATCAGCTCTGACTGTGTGGGCTGGTTTTTAAGATATACATTTGTTGGAGAAACCAGACAAGACAAGAAGTCCAGATGGAAGATTTAGAGCAAACCTTGGTGGCTGCAGAGATCCTGGTCATTCTAGTGCGTTTCCTGGCCTATTCATATAATTATCTATTACTGCAGCATCAGCAGTTTTCATAGCATCAGTAATACAAGTAACAATACATGGTGACAAATCATTTGAGTAGGATGAGTTCACCAAAGACACTCTGGATCTGAGGTACTTCAGTCCACTTGGATCCACCTTTTGGAAATCTGGTCCTGTATTTAGGTTGGCTGAATCAAAGAAATCTAACCAAAGAAATCTGTGATGAGACACAACTTTATCTGCTTAAAGGCAGCCATAGAAGAGGCTACCTCAACAGCAAGGATTGGAGGTTGATATTCTTGAGAGCTGTTTATTCTAGCAACTACAATATTCCATGTTTCTTACCCCTTCTGAAGCAGACAACTGAATGTTAACTTTCTTGAGTAAACACAAAGAGCAATATGTTGAACACAGACCATTCTTCTGAAAGCTGACATTGAAACAATAACTTACTATATTTATTATTATTATTTTTTTTAGGAAAAGCATGAAAAATTTGAAGAGGATTTTAATATAAATTAGTAACTTTTGGTACTGCAATCTAACACATGCTGAAGTCATGAAACAGGAACTCCTGGCTAACAAATAACACCTGCAGTTGGATCTTGTTCTGTTACGGGCACTACATGCTTTCGACAAAAGATCTCCTCTTCTGTTACCCTAATGTGGAAAGTAAGATATAGTTCAGAGTGTCTTCTAAGAAAGAAGAGTCTAGTGAGAACATCCAGCAGGACTTCAGAAGATCAGTAAAGCTGCTTAAGTCATTGCTTAATATTTGTAAGATTCATTTACTATATCAAGCGTTAATGTACACCAAAGATTTATCAAACTTTACATATTAACACCGTTCTCCTTTTTGTCTTCATGTGCATAAACTGAATTGCAAGGTTTCTGTTTTGGGGGGGTGTACCTAGCAGCATGGGTTGGCACAAACTTGGCGTTCCTCTCGCCCTTGACACACAGTTGTGCAGGCAATAGGGTGTGCCAACGCATATTATGGAAATTAAGACATAGTAGTTTATTTTACTCATTTATAAGGGGTATTTTTGAATGTACAGGGTGATGTTCAGTGAAGTTTTCTATACCTCATGTGTAGAGCACAAAGAATATAGATTCTCTCTCCATAGGTGTGTCTGGGCATCTCTTTGATCTCTGAGCGTTTTACCTTCAGAATTAACTGATTCAGAATTTTAACTCCTAGAATTCAATTAGTAAATCTTAATTTGGAGGAATTACCAGACAGTACTGTTAAGGATTTAATCACATCTTGTTTCATTCTTTTCCCACCTGCTGATGACAACGGAAGGGGCAATGTGTAACTCAAAACCTGCAAAATTATCAACAATCTTGTAGCAAACTGTAACTGAGTGGTTTATATTGTCATTAGAACTAGGGATTAATCACTATCCATCGTTCCTATGAATGCATTCTGACCAGGGATTGTGTTAAAGTGGATGAAGTACTGAGACGCTGCATTAATAGTGAAAGCATAAAGCACATTACGGGTGTGTTGTCATGGGGAACAAGGAAATTAAAGCCAGGAATTCTCGAGCTGGTATCCAAGGATTGCTTAACTCCTGCACCTAAGGGGTTTGGAGAAGCAGGGAAAGCTGAAATTTCCGACAAGCAGCGCTATCTACTCCAGATTTCCACACAGGGAGCAGCATGAGCGTTTTGTTTCCCTCAGACAGGGCTCAACCCAGCCGTGTTCTGCTGAAGAATTCCAGGGAGCTTTGCTTGGAGGGCTCCCTGAGAGAGCCCGGCTGTGTCTGGGGGATAGGGACAGCCACCGCCGTTTCGTCCAGCCCCGGGCACCTCAGCCAGCGCCGCGCTTTCCCGCCTCAGGGCACCCCCCCCGAACCCCCCCCCCCCCCTTGAGGGCGGGGAACGGCTACGTTTCGCTTTTCTGAGGGGTTTGTCCCGCGCCGGCTTCCGTCGTGCCGGGGGGGGGGGCTCGCTGGGTGCGACGAGCCGCGAAGATGGCGCCCGTCAGTGCGGCGGTGGGGCACTGGGCCGCGCTCTCCCGGAGCTGCAGGAAGGTCGTGATCGCGCCTCTCGCCGGAGCCGTGGCTTATTCCTCCGTGCCTGCGGTGAACAGCAGAGCCAGCCAGCAGAGAGACGGTGAGACTGGCCTGGGCCTCCCTGTGCTGCCGTTCTCGGGCTGCGCTTGCCTCCGGGCTGGTGGGGCCCTCAGAGCGGGCGGGGAGCTCAGGTCCGTGGCCCTCTTTACTTCCCGGCTCTGGGAAAGATGTTTTGTTTGCAAGTGTTTGCCAGAGAGCTTTTGCTTAAAAAACAAAAACCCAATAAATAAAAGCTTAATGATAAAAGTTACAGATTTTGGCAGCGGAACTTCCAGCTCTTCAAGGAGTTAGTTGGACACCCTGGGAAATGGTCCTGAGGGGCAAGGGAGAACAGAGTAAGCAGATCTTTAAGGACACTTTGCAGAAGGCCAATTGCATCCTGGGCTACATCAAGAGAAGTGTGGCCAGCAGCTCGAGGAGGTGATTCTGCCCCTCTGCTCTGGAGAGATCTCACCTGGAGTGCTGCATCCAGCTCTGGATTCCTCAACACAGGAAAGACATGGACCTGATGGAGCGTGTCCAGAGGAGGCCACAAAGATGGTCAGAGGGCTGGAACACCTCTCTTATGAGGACAGGCTGAGGGAGCTGGGACTTTTCAGCCTGGAGAAAAGAAGGCTCTGGGGAGACCTACTAGCAACCTTCCAGTACCTGAAAGGAGCCTACAGGAAGGCTGGAGAGGGACTGTTTACAAAGGTTGTAGTAACACAACAAGGGGCAATGGTTTTAAATTAGAGTAGACTTAGATTGGATGTTAGAAACAAGTTTTACCATGAAGATGGTGGAACACTGGAATAGGTTGCCCAGGGAGGTGGTTGAGGCCTCATCCCTGGAGATATTCAAGGTGAAGCTTGACAAGGCTCTGAGTAACCTGCTGTAGTTGAGGATGTCACTGCTCACTGCAGGGGCGTCAGACTAGATGACCTTTAGAGGTCCCTTCTGGCCCAAACCCATTCTATGTATTCTTCAGTTTAAAGTTTTATAAAGCAAGAAGAGGAAGAACAGAATTGGATCCATAAAATGCTTAAATAAGGAGAACAAATGAAATGTGAAATTCAGGTGGTTTTTTTAAGGCTTGTGTAGAATAGGGTTGTAAGACAAATTAATGAGGCCAAAAGAACTGAAATATCTGCTCCTAAATCCCATTCAGTGCTTTTTTTACTAAATATATATATTGTATCATAATGTGGCAACACTTAACAAACAAAAGAAAATCCAAGCTCAAACAAGACACTTGAAAATAAATGTTATCAGATTTGCTTTCATTTGTCTGACTATTGTAAAGGTCCCTCACCACAGCTCCATCTGAAGTCACTTGGCCAAAATGTTTAACCAGATGGTGGCTCAGACCTGCTTAAAGGGAGTAAACTTTCTGTGCATCTTCTCTGAGACTGCTCAATAAGCCAGATCAAGATGGTAAAATGGGAGAAAAACGAATTCACTCTTTGTTCCCTATCCCCAGCTCTAGAAGAAAAACAATGTGCTAACTGCTCATAGGTTAGGTGAGCTTGAGGGTGACACAGAAGAAGGTGTGAAGAGGGATAGAGCCATGGGATTCTCCTTTTAGTAGTAGTGAACTGTTAGGTTTAACTGTCTTGTACTGCTGGTGGAGTGTGGTCTAGGAAAGAGAAGAGTGCTGTCTAGGAAAGAGAAAAGGAAGCCCGGTTATGAAGGCAAAAGTGTACTTTCATCTTATTTTTCTTTCCTCCTGAATCAAGCTGGAAGAAATGATGCTAGGTGTATAACCACTAGATTATTGTTAACATGTTTCTAGGGTAGTCCCAGACAAAATGACTTACAAGCTTTTTTTTATCTGAAGTTTCAAAACATAAATGTTCTATCTGCAGTGTATCTGATCTTCCCCTTGTCCAGTGTAAAGACTGGAAAGTAGTAGTGTGTATTGTCTTTGTAAAAGAAAAGAAAACATATAGGATTATGTTGCTTTTTTGTTTGTTTGTTTTCCACAAAACCATCTAAGTGTTTGTAGTGAAAATGTTGCTCTTTTCTTTCAGCCTCCGCACGGAGAAGAGGCAGGACACCACAGTTTCTAAGATCAGTGAGTACTGAAACTATTTGCAGATAACTCAGAGGGGTTTGAAAAAGTTTTCTAAGCTATATGTCATAACAGATTTTACAGAAACCTGTTCTGCAGTCAAAACTTGGTGAAACAATCCACTGTGACTATTCCAGAACCAGCACCTGGCTTCTTTAACCTCCCAGCTGTTTTCAGTCTGTGTTCTCCTAAAGGCAGAAATGGTTCCAACCTAACAGCTTGTATTGACATCATGTACTCCAGGTCTTAAAAGTAACTTGTTGCATTTAAAATAAAACCAGACATTTTACTCTTTTGAGTTTACGGGACTCATAAAGGTTGCTTTCTAGTATAATGAAAAGATCTGTTTCTGTGCATAAGTGAAACTTTTCTTGCAAGGTGGAATTAAAACTGATATCTGAATATTTAATGACTGAGAAGTTTCTTATTTATTCCCCACATAATTCTCAAAAGTAGATTATGTGTTTTGATTTTTAAAGGCATGTAATACACGCTTTACATTTGTGTTTAACTTCCAAGACCAGATTAAATGATGCACCAAAGCAGTTAGGCCAGATGACTGCATATATCCATGGGTATTTTACCCTTCTAAATTAAAAATGAAGGTTTTAGGGAAAGAGACAGTGACTTGATGGGTTTTTGTTTGTTTTAAGAGTATTTGACTGAAACCTTGGTCAGATGTTGGAGGATATAAGCTGTTTCTGCCATCTATTAATACATTGTTCCTATAGAATTTCTGTAGTAAGGAATTTCAGAATTATTAATACCCATTTCTCTTAATATTAACATAATCAGGCTTTCATAGTTCCAGAATTTTAAAACTAATTTTTTTGACCTCAATAAATGCTTAGGCATTTCAGAAAGTAAAGTTTTCAATTAAATACTGATTTGATTCCCCTTCTTACCCTTGATAATTTATCACAATGTAAGAAGATCACAGAATGGTAGGGGTTGGAAAGAATCTCTGGAGATCATTGAGTCCAACCCCTCTGCCAACACAGGAATGCCTAGGGCAGGTCACACAGGAACAGATCCAGGCAGGTCTTGAAAGTCTCTGGAGAAGGACACTCTGGGCCTCTCTGGGCAGCCCATTCCAGTGCTCTGTCACTCTCACAGTGAAGAAGTTTTTCCTCATGTTGAGGTGGAACTTCCTGTGTTTCACCTTGCTACCATTACCTCTCAAAGATGGCAAGTTCTTTCTGAGCATTTCTAAAATAAAATTCGGTTAAGATTAGGAAAGACCTGCTACCCAAGTTTTGAGAGGCTAATTTTAAAAAATCCCTTACCAGTGAGCACTGACTTGATGTAAAGCTGTCTTGAAATTTCTAACTGTGGGGATTTATCCCTGATATTACTTGGTGTATGTGTTTCTCCTGGTTTGTCTCACAAAACAGTTTATTTCCCATCCAACTTTTATGGTTTTTGACTTACTAGCATGTACCTCCCAGAACTGAGAAGATGGCTGTTGATCAGGACTGGAGCAGTGTTTATCCAACAGCAGCTGTGTTTAAACCTGCTTCTGTGCCTCTCCCAGTTCGAATGGGTTACCCAGTGAAGAGAGGAGTACCTCCACCAAAGGAAGGCAACTTAGAACTTCTAAAGGTGAGATGCATGCCATTGGTGTGCAGTAACTTTTATTATTCATTAAGATTCTACCACTTTGGTTAGGATATTTCTATTAGGTCCTGTATGTGTAATTAAATAGGATAATACTCTATTTAATTTCTAAGTTAAATGAATAAAAATACAAATGTAAGTAAAAAATGAACTGAATCAGGAGACTTTTTGTAGGATTCTCGTGCATGTGACTTTTGTAATGGGGCTACCTTAAATCTTTTGCCAAATCGAACTTCAGAAGAGTCTTCTCAACTATTTTATGAAGCACATGGTACTACTGTAACATATCATAAAAGTGTAATCAGATTTCAGTAATGCCTCTTTATTTGTGAACAGACAAAAAGCTATTATTTTGGTGACCTTAATATGTCTGTTTCAGATTCCCAATTTTTTGCATCTTACTCCTCCTGCAATTAAGAAGCACTGTGCAGCTCTTAAAGGTGAGGGGTTTTTTTGTTTATTTGTTTTGTCAGATTTTTTCTTTTTTTTCCTGTTTTTAAAAGCTGTCTCTTGGGATTTCAAGACAATGCACAATGCAGCTGTGTGGATGAAGCAGAAGGTGAGATGTGGTTCACCTCTGAAGCTGGTTATTTGTTGGGCTTCAGCTAGTGTTGTGTGTTTTCTCATTGCTGTGTTGAGTCATACAGGTGCTAGGTAGATGTGTCTTGGGAAGCTTTTAGTATACCAGTAAGACTGCACTTTTACTTTTCTAAGCCCTGCTTGTCCTGGAGAATTTATAGCTGTCTTAGAGAAGGTGATTGATGAATGTGACTCAGTTCTTAGAATATTATCTGTGATTAAACCAGGGTTCAGTCCATAGCCAATTCCAGCATGAATTTAAAAAAAAAAAAATAACAATTTAGCTATTAATAAATGAAACTCTCTGTGAGAGCAAGGTCTGCTGGGGAGATACAGGATTTAATGAAAATCAAGAGCTTCTCTGCCAGACAGCCAATAAGGAGAACCTTACGAGGAAGTTAGCCCAAAGAGAAGCAGAAGCACAAGAGGACAGGTTGGAGATAGAATCATAGATTCGTTGTCATGTCACCTCTGCTGACAACTAAACACCAGGCAGCTCCTTGTCTGCTGCTTCACTGGGGTATCAAATAGGCCATTGGCTGGTTCTGTTGTTTATCCCAGCTGCTTTGGACAGCAGTTGCCATGGAAAATTAATCCTATCCTAGCCAAACCCAGGATACCCTTAAGATCGTTGAGTCCAAATATTAACCTAACACTACTAAGTCTACCACTAACCATGTACCTCAGTCCCATGTCTACGCATCTTTTAAACATCTCCAGGGATGGTGACTCAACCACTTCCCTGGGCAGTATGTTCCAGGGCTTGACAGCCCTTTCAGTGAAGAAAATTTCTCCTAATATCCAATCTAAGCCTCACCTGGAGTAACTTGAGCCACTCCCTCTTGTCCTGTCCCTTGTTATTTGGGAGGGATAGATGCCCACTTCATTACAACCTCCTTTCAGGTGGTTGTTGTGAGAGCAATAAGGTCTGTATAAGGTCTCAGTCTATATAAGAGGCCTGTCTTGAGTTATCTGTGTACAAATGCATGCATCATAGGAAACAGGAGGAATTAGAAGTCTGAGGAGTCACAGAAATGCAGAGCAAAAGCTTGTATGGTTGAGGTACAGACAGGGGTGATGTGGAGGAGGAGCTGACCTGTACCCAAGCTCAGTTGCAGAGCTCGGTGATGAGATGCATAGCAAGCTGGTTAAGAATTTGAGAGTTGGGATCAGAGGAGAAGCCCAGAAAGATGTCTTGGTGGGCATCTGCCACAGACTGCTTGGTTGAGAAGAGGAAGTGTATGTAGAGCTGAAAAAAGCCTCACAACTGCAAGCTTTGGTTTTCATAGGGAACTGCAGCCATGTCAGCATCTTCTGGAAGGGTAACAGTATGGAACAGAAGCTATCTAGGAGAGTTTTGGAGTGTGTTGCAGACAATTTTTTTATACAGATGTTGGATAAACCATCATGGCTGCCATTCAGAGGGATGTCAACAAGCAGGAAAAAAAACCCCACAACATGGCAGGGACCTTTATGAAGTTAAACAAAGGCAATTTCAGAGTCCTGCAGCTGGAATGGGATAACTCATACAACAGTTCAAGCATGTGGTGGAGGGCAAGCAGCTAGTAAGAAATTTTGCAGGAAAGGACATATGGAGCATTGTGGGCATTTGAAAGTTGAACATGAGCTCTTAAGACAAGGAAGGCCAACTGCATACTGTGTTGTATTCAGGAAATTATTTTCCCTCTGTTGAGTATTGCAACCAGTTCTGGGGTTCCCCGTACAAGAAAGACTTGGACCTGCTAGAGGAAAGCCACACAAATGACCAGGGGTCTGGAACAACTCTTCTGTGAAGAAAGGCTGAGAAAGTTGAGGTTGTTCAGCCTGGAGAAAAGAAGGCTCCAGGGAGACCTTATTGTCATCTTTCAGTATGTAAAGGGGGCTTACAAGAAAGATGGGGAGAGACTTTTTACCAAGGCCTGTAGTGACTGGACAAGGGGCAAATGTTTTAAACTGGAAGAGGGTAGATATTTAGATTGGAGATAAGGAAGGCATTTTTTACAGTGAGGGTAGTGAGACACTGGAAGAGCTTGCCCTGAAAAGCTGTGGATGTCCCATCATTGGATATATTCAAGGTCAAGTTGGACAGGGGTTCGAGCAGCCTTCTAGTGGAAAATGTCCCTGCCAATGGTTGGACAAGGTAATCTTTGAAGGTCCCTTGCAACCAAACCATTCTATGATTCCATTTGATAATTGTGAGACTGCATCTAGAGTACTGTATCCTGTTTTGGGGAACCTGGTACAAAGACAGGCATTGAAATACTGGAGTTAGTCTAGAAAAGACCTTGCTGTTATCTAAATGAGCATGGTTTCTGTAAGCAGTACTTTTAAGAAGATGTATTGCAATAAATTTGAAAAAGAAAAAAAAAATCAAAACAACAGATGTTACTTGAAGTGTTTTCTCTTTATTATACAGATTTCTGCACTGAATGGCCAAGTGCTTTGGACAGTGATGAGAAATGTGAACAGCATTTTCCTATTGAAATTGAAACAGTAGATTATGTCTCTGCAGGGACATCTATTCGTAATCCCAAAGCAAGAGTGGTAACTTTAAGAGTAAGTACTTCTGGTAAACAGCCTTTGTTTCAAAAAACCAAATGCTTGGTTTTATTTTCAAAATGTATAGGTATGATGCATTGTAAGGAAATGAGGAAAATGGTTTACTAGATGAATAAAAAGCAGTGGATTTCTTTAAGTATCTTGCAGCGTGTTAGAACTGAGGTTGTAAAGTCACGGACATGTATTTATAACTGAAGACTAAGCTCTGATATAAACCAAATGGTACCTTCTAGAGAATCTACTTATAGAAAAAAGCCATAAGTGGCTTTGTACTCAGTATTAGACTCATGGCTAATTTATAGACCCTGGAAGTGCAGTAGTATTGAAAGATAGGTCATATGAATGCAACACTATTAGTAAGTATTGAGTTGGCAGGCCTCCAGGCATCACCGTGGGTGCAGTAGGAGCAGCAGTATTCTGATCATAGGATCATGGGATTCTTGGGGTTGAAAGGGAGCTTGGGAGTTTTCCAGTCTGATGTTCTGCTCAAAGAAGGAAGTAGTTAGGTAGGTCACACCAGGTTCCTTGGGACTCTATCCAGTGGGGCCTTGAAAACTTTCAGGGCTGGAGATTGCGTAACTGCTCAGGACAGCCTGTTCCAGTGCTTGCCTATCCTCATGGTAGTAAAGTTAAGACTGTGCTGTGTCTTTAGGACGTGCCTTTTGAGATGAGATATGAGCCTATCTTAAGAGCAGCAGTAGGATCAGTGGTAGTTGTGTTCTTACTCTCAGTATAGAAGCTAAAATACTGCACGATACCACTTGCTCATAACAGTGGTACAGCATCTAATCATGGCAACTTTGAACAGTACTAGTTCATTTTGTCTCTGGGAGTCTCCACTTTATGCTGTAAAACTTTTCAGGCTGGAATTTATTTTGGTTTGTCATTGACTTAAATATGCATTTCACACCACTGTTAGCAGTAACTTCACTGTTCCCTTACAGTCATTGCATACTGGAGTTTAGCCTTTTGTCTTGAGCAAGTTTTCATAAATTTGTGTGCACTAGAAATAAAAGGAAATGGAGTATATCTGTGAGAACAGAAGCCCCTGACTTCATGCTGGGTTGTGAATGTGTGCAGAGGAGGCACACATTGCACCCCCCTTGCTCCTGTATTCCGTTATCTCAGAGGGAGTAATGCTGACCTTTGCAGGTCAGTGCTGGGCATGGTATCACAGGAAGGAGGAAGAGCTCAGCTGCTCAAACAGCCTGGAATCTCCTCTCACTAAAACCAGCAGATGTTGAGTGTATATGAATTTCTTCCTTTCTAAATCATGTAAAACATTACTAGGCATAAATGTCTTCTGTTAAATGTGTCTTTTGAGACACAAGATGTTGGACTAAAGGTTGGCTATGGTGCAGTGGAGAGAATAATTCAAAATGTTACACAAATAAGCATGTCTGGATTATCGTGTCTAAGTCTGTCCATTAATGTTAACTGGCCTTGGTACTTGTAAGGCATTATGTGGGTGTGCATTATGCATATATATTAAAAATAGGAGGGATTGGAATTGGAGACAAAAATGGAACAACTATCCATATGTTTTTTCATTTACTTGTGTACTAATCCCAGATTTAATCTATAAATAATTTCTCTGATTAATCTTCTAACAAAATCTGCATAGAGAGGGGAAAGAGGAGGATTTAAAGGGTGAAAGCAGATACCACTGGGTCAGACAGTGGTTGAGTTTGTATCAATGAGAGCGTTTACCGTGCTCTTGAAAGGAAAACTTTTCATACTTTTAACTGCATGAAGAAACTACCTTCAGACTAACTTCTTAAACGTGTTTGTTTTGGGTTTTTTTATATAAATACTATTTTGTTGTTACATGTCTTATGTTTGTGGATTTTCTGGTATTGGAACAGAAGACAAGCCATTCACACTATTGTTTGATCAATTACATGAGATCAAACAGTTGATATATCTCACACTAAGGATTTTGAGAATTTTGATCTGTTGTTTCTTCAGTTTGTCTTTCCTCCTCTTTTGGATGCTTGTAATAAATATCTTAGGTATATCTTAGTATTAACCTTACTGATCTGTATTTAAAAAAAAAATAATAAAGATTTATTTTTCCATGTAAAGTACACATGAATATGAAATCCAGCTACAAACTAAACCAACAGGGTTTTTTTCCTCTGAAAAAAAGTTTAAGTAGAAATGTTCTCCCCAAGCCCCTCTAGTATTTGGCTGAAAATATATTGTTTGAATATTCAGATTATACTTGTGTTAAGACTTCTGATTTGACACAATCAGAAGATTTTGTGCAAATGCAAGCTCAATAGCTATCCTTTTAATTCTTGATAAAAGCCTAACTACCTTAAAATATTTTCAGGCTGCAGAGATTGGATGTATCCAAGTAATTAAAAGTGTTTTCTCTTGTATTTCAAGGTTAAGCTTTCTAACCTGAATTTGGATGACCATGCAAAGAAGAAACTCATTAAACTTGTAGGAGAGCGATACTGTAAGGATACAGATATTCTCACAATTACAACAGACAGGTATGGTTACAAGAAGGGGAAAAAAATGCCTGTAGCAGTGGTCACAGTATAGAAAGGGCTCAGTGTCTTCCACTGATATCAGTTATTGTCTTGGTAAATTATTATATTTTTAAGGCTAAAATATCACTTAAGCATACCAGTAGTTCTTTTATTAACTGTTCAAATTGTAATGGACAAATCACATAAGTCAAACCTAATATCTCTTAAATATCCTAAGTTACAGAAGCTCTGGTTTTAGAATTCTCAGATTTTATATTAAAGTAGTTGTCATGTTTTCCAACAGAGCCTATGGGTTCTGTTCATTTTAACAATGACTGAAGAGATTCAGGCAAGCAAAATGTCATTGGTGACCAGGCACTTCTCAATGTTTTGGTTTTCTAGATATAAAATCACTGTAGTTATTTACAGTTATGTTCAGAAGGCTGCGTTGGAGAAATGTGTTTTCTGTGTTGGATTCTGAAGCATTTAAGAGCATACATATGTATTCCTAAATTGACCATATGCTTAATTCACAATTACTTTCAGTGGTAGGGAAACATTATTGGTAGTCTTTTCTGGTCACATGTTTTGGTTAGAATTATTTTTCTAGTCTTAAATTTCCTGATACAGTGTTGCATTCTGCATAAAATAAATCCAAAATGGATAAAATTTTGCATATCTTTTTGACTCGACTTGGAAATGTGGGTAGTTTAGTGGGACCACTTGTGCTACCAACAGTTCCATTTCCCTACTAAGTTTTACTTTGTGTCTGAAACATTAGGATACCTGAAAGGAGATTACCCTCTAGAGCACGTGTGAGTGGTCTCATGCTGTGCTTCATAAGAAAGTCTTCATGTCCCTCGTGATATTTCACTTTATTTTTAGTAAATTCCAAGGCCCAAGTTCTGAGTAGTATCCACTTCTTTAGATTACTTTCAGAGTATCTTTCACTACAAAAGAAATACAAGTCAAAAGCTTTAAGACCTTTTTAAAGTTTACTTGTTAGAATAATCATAGTCCATAGTAATTTAGGTGGGTGTTTTTTAGAGTGTAATCTCACGATTGTATTTGTTTGGCATCAAAACAGGGTGTGGAGGAGCCTGCAGAAAGAAGTGTGAGAAAGAGAGAGTAGATTATGGTTGAGCAGCAGCATGAGGAAGAGATTAATGTCATCAGATTCTCAGTAGGAGATTTTGATTACTCGTTTAAAGGAAATACAATTTTTTTTCAGGACTGTGTCTTAGCCCAACAAAATTTTACTGACAGTCCTGTTTTGACTTACAGCTACATTGATTTAAACTTTTCTTCTTAAACTGTTGGCTAGATCTCCTGCTCTGAACCATATTTCATGGCTGTTTTCACCAGTCATCCTCTTCCCTTCAGATCTGGGGAGAGAGGAAATAAATTGGGGTTTAAGGGAATTCAGACTTAATGTATGTTGGATTCCACTTTGGCACAGAGGGCAGAGAAGTTTTTAATGTTTCCTGAAGATCTGTAAATTCTTAGATTTTGTACGTTCTCCTACTGACTTGCAGATGCCCATTCTCCCGTGTTGCTTAGTATCATGAAGGCATGAGTATTTTCTTGTTTATGAGTAACTCAGGCATGTGAATCAAACAGATATTTCCCTAAGTTTCCCTATATAATAAATTAGAAGTTTTAACATTTGGTTCAAAAGTGTATTATAGTGGCTTGATTTCAAAAAGACTGTCTTTGGTTATGGGTTTTCAGGTGTCCACTAAGGAGGCAGAACTACGATTATGGCATGCACCTCCTCACAGTTTTGTACCATGAATCTTGGGTAAGCAATTGTGAACAATTGATCCTCTCTAGCACACTCTCTAGTGCCTTACAAACCATGCCTGTGCGCAGCTTAAAGTAAATTATCTTTGATTCTTTTCCTCTTCCACCTCAGTTTTCTTCAAATTCAACCAAGATAAGTTGCTTATGTTTGAATCTTAGTTCCCCAATCAGTTTAGAGTGCATTTCTTTACCTTTGCAAGTGCTTTTCTGTTGTTTCTGTATGTAGCTTGCAAATTTTCAGAAGTTCTCTAGTTTTTGACCTTAATAAGAGATTCCCCACTCCCCCCCCCCCCCCCCCAAATACTTTTTCTCTCACAACAGTAAGCTGACCCTCAGCCTAGCAGAAAACATCTTAATTCTCAGGATTCTTGCCTCAGTTTGGAAGGTATGAGGATTTAGGCTGCTTTTGTGAGCTCCCTTTTGCTCACAAAAGGGACATCCTCCCCACCTTCTGCTAGTATTTAGGACTTCATTGCATCAGAGTTAGTGTCCTGAAAAATAAGTAAAATTATTGTAACTCTTTAGATAAATATTTCTACAAAGCAAGTGTGATGTAAACTTTTTGATAATAAACCAGGATGTGGGGTATCTGGAATTTTTCTCAGTGGCTCATTTTGTTAAATGGTTATATGTATGAAATACTCAATGTAAATGTATTTAAAACATTATTCTAATTTATCAATAGCTTACAACAATTCTTAAGTAGTCCTGTAATTATAGCAAGATATCCTTAGGCCACAGATCTTTCTCTTACGGTGAATTCTTCAGGCTTGTCTCCTGTATTTTTGTGGTTCTGTTAGTTATAAGTGTTACCTTCAACAATTTTACAGCCATTTTTGACAGAAGACAAGTCAGCAGTCTGAAATGAAATTATTATTGAAAGCTCATAGTTGTGGATAATGTATTAAAATTAAGTTATGTTAAAGTTAAGCTGACGTTAATATATTAAAGTTATTAATCACATTGTTTGAGACAGACAGTGAAAGCTTTCAGCATCTGTGTATTTTCATAGATGTAATCTTTTAAAGTTTTAGCTGATTAGCTACCAAAATTATCACTTAATGTTTTGGATTCTTCAGTAGTATTTAAATGAAATCTCTGTATTTAGCATTTCCCTGAATTCCAGTGATTTCAATTTTAGTCATTGCAGTGCTGACCCAAAAAGCATAATAAAAAGGGTGAGCTGTATTTCCCTTTCACTGGAAGATGCCTTGAAGGATATGTTTTGTAACTGCAGAGTGCCTCAAATTAAATTCACCTTATATTAACATCTTAAAAGACATATTTGCTTTGGATTTCAAGTGCTTTGTACACATGGGTATTTTTTCCCCGACAGCATTACATTGCATTACAAATCTTAAATTAATGACAGATCAGTTTCCAGTATTAAGCAATGACAAGAGAGCTAGACACTGCTCACTTTATTCATTCCAGACAAACACATCTGTCCTTTGCTCTAGCATTACTTAGGTATGGGAGAACAGGGCTATATGATATTGCTACGTGAGTGTTCAGTGTGTTGAATATGCACAATTCCCTTGCCCTTTTATTACCTTTCAACTTCCATGTTAATAATTGATGAGTTCATCAAGCAGTTGTAATTGTCTTTGATTTCCATGCAAAATTAATGGTCTCCTGAGACACGTCTTTTTATTTTGTGTAACATGGTTTTGTTTTGTGGTTTGTTTGGTGTTTTTCCATGGCCAGTGGTAATGCTTTTTAATAACTTGCTGAAAGATAGTTTGGGTACATTTTGTAAACCATCAGCAAACAATGCACGTTTTATTTTGCGTGAGCTTTAACAGTGGAGGGGGATGGACGGGGACAGGCCTTCTATGTAGACAGCAACATCAGTCCTGTTTACAGAACTAATTGCAAGATTTGATTACTTTCCCAGCAGAGTGGTGCCACACTGTGTTTTCATGCATATGCATGATGGAATTCAATAAAAAGATGAGGGCAGTGTTCTTGTTAAGTGAAGGGACGCTGCTTGCGTGTAAATTTTGCCCTCAATCCTGGAAACTTTGCTTTCTAAACACAGCATAACTCTGTAATTCAGTTAATAACTGAATCATTGAATTCTGTGTGACAGCAAGCATGCATATATATAAAAGGAAAAATTGTATGCAGATATACAGCAGGAAACGTTACTTGAAGTGTAATTATATTCTAATGGCCAGTGACACATAATTCTTTTATTCCAGCTGCTAACTAGAGCATCCCAGTAGTTCAGGAATCTGAAACCTTTTTAAAATGACAGTTCTTTGTGGTTTTGTTGGGTATGTTGCAAACTATGTGCTATGAAGCTCTATTGTTTAGAGTTGCATTTTCAGCAGAAAGTCTTAAAGTAAGGAGCATGAAGAGTTTAATTCTGTCTTGTTTGTCTTTTTGTATGTCAGCTTAGACACCAGAAAGTATCATCGTGTCAGCAGTAGCCTGTGTATTACAACTTCTTTTTGTATGCTTTTCCAGTCTCAGCTTCAATAAAAACCTAGGGCACCCACAGCTCACTAATTCTATTGCAATTAGAGGGCTCAGGTGGAATTAGTCTGCAAGAATCCTTGTTGTAATCAAGTTACATGTGAAATATGCAACAAGTGTGTGTGGACAGAATAGAAAGGTACAAATATTGCTCTGCTTCAAGGCTTTGAATATGTTGTTAAGAATGGATTTCTTTCTTGGATTACAGTGCGGGGAAGAGGGTTTGTTTGCACTTAAATAAGTGAATAAAAGCTTATCCAAGTCACATTTGGCAGACTGGTTTCTGAGAGGTACCACAGCCAAAGTGAAGGAGGCATGTTGGTAGGTTGATGGACTGACTAGCATTTTTGTTTCTGCTAAGCTGATAGTAGTCAGTGGATGATGCAAGAAGACAGAATAGCCCAAATTGTGAAAGGCAGTGTAGATATGTTGGAGGATTAAACCTGGGGTAGTGAAGCTTTCAGAGAAGTTCTATCCCTCACCCAGTGTGGAAACCCTGCTTCTTCCTCTAACACAAAAACAAAACAGATTTTCATTTACTCCTTACACACACAAAAAAAAAAAAAAAACAAAAAGGAAAAAAAAATCAAGTAAATTTGCTCCTTCCTTTCAGTTATTTCCATTTTACTTAATTCCCCATGCATTCAAAAAAAAAGGAATTGATTCCACACTATGGGAGGGGAAGGAGAGGGGAAAAGAATTGTCAGATGCTCAGAATAAAGAATTAACATGAAGAAGCTGACAAAGGTGGCAGGAGTGGAAAAAACGTACATTGATCACTTGGGAATGGAGAGAGTAGCTGAAAGTATTTGGTTACCTTTAGGAGAAGTGGGATTCTACGGGGTAGCATTTTGGGCTACATAACCCCTATGAACTGGTAATTAAGTGGTATTGCAGGTGTCTCCTGTTTGGTGTCAACAACCTGGTGCTGTACAGATCATACCATTGTGAAAGAACCCAAATTGATGGTGGTGACACCATCCCCAGAGTCATGTATTAAGAGACTGCATTCAGCCCTTGAATCCAATGTCTCTGCCATCAGTTGGACTAACAGCAGAATAGATGACTTGTGCCCTAGAATCTTGTAATGCTTGTCCCAAGGCCAAGTCCCAAGTAATTTTTGATTGTTCTAGGGCTACCAGTCTATTTCTTCTCCTCCTCCAGGGAGGATCACTAATGGATAGTAGCCTGTAGAGCATACCATGCTAGGAGTTTTCCTAGTGATATCCCTTACCTGGGTTCCAGGTAGGCAGCATGCCTTGCTATGAGAAGGGTCTGCCTGACATATTGGTCCTTCTGTTCCTCGTAGAAGTGAATCCCCTACAACTATCACTCTCCTTTTTTTCTTTGTCACATTAGTCCTAATTCTTGGGGCTGGCTGACACACCCTGGGAAACTGAGCAAATGGACTTTCCATCCTCCTCTGCCTGATCCTCAGTTACTAGTGCTCCATATCCATTGTGTGTGAGCAGTTGATAAGACTGAGAATATCAGGAGGGGGCTCTCCTGCTTCTCTGGGGAGAGACCTTCCTCCCCTCACCCCCCTCTCCTAGCTCTCCTTCTTTACCCATTTTTTCCTGGGTAGCAAGAGGAAATGGAATCATCTAGTTCTTGTGCAGCCCTCACTTGCTGCCTTTCCCATTGGGATGGTATAGCCTGGCTCCCCCAGTCTAGATTGCAGAAATATGCAGATTCATATGGCAGAAATATGATGGTTTTTCTTTTCATTCTCTAGAATGCATTCCTGTAGCACTACACTAAGAAGCACAAGGAGTACACCTTAAGATACCATACTGAAGCGTTTAGCAACTTAGTTTTAAAAAGTGAAGATAGATATTAGACCAATGGAACATTCAGGTTTTAGAACTTAGGAATGTTAATTTATTTTTCTCTTTTAAAATACTTGGAGAACTTTCACTTCCTGTTAATAGTTTTCAGGTTGTTAATCAAATGTTTATATTTTATTAGCTTCTAAAATGTATCCAGTAGATATCTGACTTGCACCATCTGGTAAGAATTGAGCTTACCTTCTTTGCACTTTTTCTGTGACTCCTCTTAAATTGTTCCCAGGATTGTGCCTGGATTGAATTAATCTATGAAAGGGTGAGATATATTAGGTAGGTTGTTAAGCAGTGGGTCAATCAGTTGTGTTTCTGCTACCTTTAAAGGATGATACTTCTTGAATGCTGTAACATTTCTCTAAACCTGAAATGTTTTTTTAATGGTAGTATTTGTAAAGAGTAAGAGTTTGCTGCCCTCGAGTGGTTGAAAAAATCATAAACCGATTTTGTCACACTGCTCATTTTAGTAGGTGTTCACTAAAAAGTAAAGTTCTGTTACAAGTTGAAAGCAGGAAGGAGAGACAAGTGAAGTAGAAAGTTAATTTTCCCATAAGGAAAAACATTTGTAGTCATTATAACAGGGAAGAATCAGAAAAAGAGTGAGGTTTAAAACAACAGTAGGTTGTTTTGACTTCAAAAGGTTCAGCATTTTTTTGTCTCCAGTTCCACATGATTCTCCACAGACACAAATGCAAGGTGATGGAGAGTGGAGGATATTGTTCTGCATTACACAGCTGAGATTTTGAAAGGCTAGTGAAAAGTTGCCCTTATATTTTGTGTTCTTCAGTGTTTTTCTTAAAGGTCTAATCAGATGTACTAAAAGCAACAGTAGGGTAATGCTGTACATACTTGGGACCTCTCTTGCTTCTTCTAGTAGTGTAGGAGTCTGATAAAAAAAGATTTGAGACATAAAAAGAACAGCACAAAAGAAGAAATGTATAGAGGTAGGGATAAGTGAGAAGTGATTACTGAAAATGCACAGTATTAGCCAAAGGGTCTGTTTGCATTGTGCTTGCATTGTAGGTGTTAATAGTCCTTTGAATGAAAGGACAAGAAATTTGTAGCAGAAAGATGAGTGAAGGAAAAAAGCCTGAAGAATGGAAAGAGAGGGTTACACTTAACTAAAATTTATCTGTCATTTTAAGCCATTACAAGTAAGCATCATTTTTATCACTTCAGGTCATGCCACTGGAAATTAGTAACAGTAAAACTCTGCAGTTTTTGTGGTAGGTGTTTGCCTTGTAATTAGCCTGAAATATGTGAAGGAATATGAGTCCAGTTTTAAAATTTAAGCTGATGTCTGGCTACTTAGATTTCAGAAGCATACTTTAACTTCATGTACTGAACGCTCATTCTGTTACGACACGTGGGTTGTAGGTTTAAAATGGGAGGTGGAAGGAGACACTAAAATCTTGCTGAAACACTCCCTGGGCAGGAGAAAATTCAAGATTCATTGAACTGAAAAGGAGAACTGTAGCCTAGTAGATCATATACCTGGGAGACACAGACTTAAGAGCAGATACACAGAGTATCTTTTTTCAGTACAGTACTAAAAAAAAAGGTGTATTCATTCCAGGCTATAGAGAGTTTGAAATTTGACTTGCAACTTAAAGAACTTTCCTTCCCCTCAAAAAAAAAAACCTCATGAAAATACTTGCTCTTTGCTAAACAACAATACATTTTTAACTCTTCAAACCATTGACAGGAAAATTTACTAACATGAAAAACAATATCAATAATATTTTAAATTTGCAGGGGATGAAAATAATCTACTAACAAAACTTTGAGTGATGAAGATCTCCATTTTGATGTTTCTTTCATTATCTTGCTAGTTTTCATCACACTTTTAAACTGAGACTACAGCACTTGTAACATTTCAGTTATTCAGAGTTCGTGGGTGCT
Organism: Todiramphus chloris collaris; assembly: GCA_025345505.1. NCBI lineage: Eukaryota > Metazoa > Chordata > Aves > Coraciiformes > Alcedinidae > Todiramphus > Todiramphus chloris. The sequence continues at coordinate 8,794,345 of JANVCC010000068.1, read as the reverse complement.
TGTCTACCTAGAGTACTTTTTCAGATGGATATATAATTCCATATTCACTTTTTCTCTTGGAATAAATCTGGTTGGAAAGGTATTTAAGTTTCACTATATACAGCCAGTTTGCAAAAAGCTGGTTTCTGCTCAGTTTCCTGTTTGTGGTGTATGTCTGGACCTGTGTACAGTAGGATAACTTTTCACTTTGAGGCACGGCCCACCAACATCGCAGCAATGGATACTGCCTTCTTGTAGCAGGGCTAAGGGATGGATTTTGAAATCTCCTCCTACTGTCAAATCCCTTCCTGCCTCACTCCCCCCTCAAAGTCAGCATTTATTTTAAAATCCATTTTGACACACCATTCTGCTGGGAAGGATTCCAAGAAAGAAAGTTAACAGTTTCTTTGGCTTCCTTTAAAATCTTCTTACTCTGTTATCAGTCAAGAGAGATAGGGAAGTCTTAATCTGTTTATCAGAGTGCATCTCCAAAATCTTTTTAGTTAATGTGTGCAGAGAAGGATTTTGTTGAAGAGATAAATATAATAACTTTAATTACTCTTTGTTGTCTTTGCTGTAACTGAAGGTGTTTAAAAGGCTCACAGTGGTCTTTTGTTTGAACTTCAAACGTTAATTTGGTCCAGGGAGTGACTAGGGGCGATACCCCTATTGCCTTACTCTTGAGAAACCCTATCCTTGTGAGAGAAGCTTTTGCTCTAAAATTCTTTCAGAGCTGAAGAAAAAGCGTGTCTTGGACAGTCACGGAGATAAATGAGGGATATGTAAAACAGGATAATGTTGTTCACTTAAAACTATGGAAATTGCCACACTGGGTTGCAATATTTTTCCAACATAACAGGAATACTTCACTATACCCTTTTGTTCTGCTACTGTTTTAGCAATACAGACTACAGTATGTCTTCCCCTCCCCTAGAAACTGAACGAGGTTCTTTTACTCCTGTGTTGTATTACATCCAGGTTTTGATCTCAGTCACACGAGCCTTTTAGCAGCATTAATCACTGTTGCCAACTAAACATTGGGACTCGAAGATTTAAAAGACAAGAGTTTCCATTTATCAGGTGCAGGGTTCAGCATTGTTCAAGTATTTTTACATTCAGATGGACGGACCCAAGCCCACAGGGCTGTAGGGAAGAAGATAAATCTTGGGTCTTAATTAAAGGTTATTAAACATTGTGGTTTGTCAACCTTGTTGACTAGTGGACAGAATAACAGTTGAAAAATCAAGCCACACACACCCCCCCCAAACAAACAAAAAACCAAAAAAAAAAGAACAACAACAAAACCCACCAAAACCCACCAAACCAGTAACAAAAAAAAAAGCCAAACAACAACCCAGCTCTCCTGTGATTGCCTGGTTTATTTGGTTTCTGCATAGCATAGCTAAAATTTTATTAAAGAGCCTTTTCTGGCAACAGATATTTGAAAAAATCCATACTATATAAGTTATGTAATTTACTATAATGTTTCTTTGCACTTAGTGCCAGAGACATACAAGTTTTCTTTAGAACTGATTTCTAGAACAATTTAAAGAAAAATATGACCACCAAAAATGCTTCACATTGTGATTCTTATGTGGTTGAAGTAACATAAGGATACTATGAATTGTTTTCATCATATACAGTCTACAATATATGAAAATACAAATATACCTATAAAGCACATCTATTTACTAAAGTACAATAAAAGTTAAATATATGATAATAGCAGGCTGTGACATCTAAAATATCCCTTAAACAGTTTGGGAAGGTAGATGAAGGCCTTCTGAGTCGGAGAAATGTTCAAAGTTTGTAAAGAACAACTGCACAAGACAACTATTTACAGGCAGTGGGATCATGTCTCCTGTCTGTGTTCAACTTTTGATCCTGTCTAATCCTGCAACACTAATTAGACAAAAAAATAACACCTTATGGATAGAGATTCTTTTGAGGAGCAGTTTGTTTTGCAGGAAGAGAAAATGGGTTAATTGGTGGTGCTTTTCCTTATGAGTCACAATTAAAACATTTCCCAAATGGTGAAGGATTGCTGTCTCTCATCCTCTTGGTGTGGGCTGTCTCACTTTGCATCTTATAGCCAACGTAAACATACTGAAATCACCTACTAGGGATGTAATAGCTACATGGTTACTTCCAAAGCTGGAGCATTTAGGATTATTTAAAATTAATACTGTTAAAAGGGTTTTTTTATTCATTATGTATAGTCTGTAAAGTTTTCTTCTCATTCTGACTTGTCTAGTAATATCTGCCAGATACATAATGAACTTGAGAAGTGAGGAAACTCATTCTGCACAGAAAATGTCCAGCATACAGACACTTTTTGAACTCTGCTTGAGGCTTGAGTTACAAGTCTTGTACTTTAGAGGAGGTGAAATATCTTCCACAACAAATGTGATTTTAAAACTTTATTGGTATGAGAGATAAGTTTCTTCAGATTATTATATAGCTCTGTTTCAGTCTTGAGTAGTTTTTAAGACGATGTATATTTTCTTTCAGAAAACTGAGATGTGGGAGAGTGAGAAGTCTGAGGAAGATATGGAAGAGTATATCTGGGAAAATAGCCGGTCTCAGAAAAATGCCTTAGATACACTGCTTCGAATAAAAGCCTCAGAGAATGTCAGTCATGTAACTAAGGAAGAGCTGCTTTCATCCGAAGTGGTTAGGAATTACAGAAACTCTGTAATTGCACTGAAAAATGAAGGTGAAACAGAAAACAACATGTCTCAGTATAAAGAATCCGTGAAGAAATTACTGAATATACAAGCATTACCATGAGAGCATGCTCTGCAGGTATCACCGGGTTATTATTGCAACATTAAACAATGGTGTTCATATTTGTGTGATATGGATATATAAGTACTCAGAATCCTAACCAAACATATGAAACTCGATGATGAGTTAATTTCAGTAGTAATCAGATTTTTCTTTACTGCTGGATTTTCTTGTAAACAATTTTCCTGTCCATGAATCTTGTTCTCGAAATAAAACGTTTTCAGTCATATTGGTGACTTGAACTTTCTGTGTTTCCTCAGCTTGGGAGATCCTGGTTCAGTCCTCTGCTTAATCACATTCTGACTTCACACCCAGCTTCTTTTGCTATATAACTTAGACCAACAATGCCAAAAGCAACGAAATTACTTAGGGTCCCAGTTCCATTAATTAAAGGTTTGAAAATTAAGACCTCTAAACTTCCTTCTAAACTTTCAAATGTCACTGAGATTTTCCTTTATCTGTACTCCCTATCTGTAAAAGAAAGACAATGTTGCTTAAGTTATTTAACTTGTGGAGAGGTGTTGAAGCACACTGAACAGTGTGAGATCTCTCAGTTGTCATAAAACATACGGCTAACAAATACCCTAAGTAAAAATATCTGTCTCTAAAATGATGGAATAAGATAGGAACTGGGATGGTAGTGGAAAGGTAAATGAGCTGTTATTCACAGGATACCGAAGTACATGGGAAAGGAGGAATGATGAGAGTTGCTAAAAGTGAGAGCTGGTGAGAAGTGAGGCACATCTATAGGTTAAATAGGAATAGACTGAGTCTTGGTACCCTGAGGCCTGCTGAATTGTGTCTTGAATTTTTCCAGGCTCTTCAAAGAAAGAAAATGTTTGCAGCATCCAGCTTACTGGTGTGACGCAGAGAAGGAAATTAAGTGGATGTTTATCTTCTGTTTGGTAATTTGTATTTGAAAGGAATTGATTTGGAACACTGGAATCACAGGCAACTTTTACTGCCCTCTCACAGTTAAGAAAAAAAACCCCAATCTTAAAACTATGAGCCTGAAAGGACATAAATAACTCTATTATTTCTTTCATTGTACCTTCCTGCCTTACTATGATTTCATCTTAGAGAGAAAGTATTTGTTTTCTGGAAGGGACATAGGAGTTTTTATTCATCAGACTTAAGGATTCTGCATACCTATAGAAACCTAGCATGTGGCCCTGACAGCAACTCTGAGAGGAAATGGCATAAGACTAAGGACATTAAAAACTGGAGGGAATTGATTTCTGCAGAGTATTCTGTGTGGGGGCTATGTTTTCTTTGACCTTCCTTTTTTCATTGCCATACCTGTAGAATGCCTGCTTGTTATTCTTTACATCCCTTGCCAGTTTCAGCTCCAACAGTGCCTTGGCCCTCCTGACCTCATCTCTACACAATTGGGCAGCATCCCTATACTCTTCTCAGGGTACCTGTCCCTGCTTCCACTGTCTGTGAAGCTCCTTTTTGCTTTTTAGTTTGTCCAGCAGGTCATGGCTCAGCCACACTGGTCTCCTCTTCCTTGCTCGATTTCTTAGACCTGGGAATCAAGATCTCTTGCAATCTATGAAGAATGTCCTTAAAAATCTTCCAGCTCTGTTCTGCTCCCTTGTCTCTGAGGACTGTTTCCCAGGATATCCTATTGACTAACTCTTTGAAGAGCTGGAAGTTTGCTTTTCTGAAGTTCAAGGTCCTGACTGTGCTTTTTGACTGGGTTCTGACCCTTAGTACCATGAATTCTACCAGTGCCTGGTCACTGCCACCCAGGCTGCTTCCAATCTTGAGATCCCTGATGAGCTCATTTACATTTGTGATCACCAGATTGAATGTTGCTTCCCCTCTGGTAGGGGTGTCTTCTTCCTGCCTCAGGAAGTTGTCATCGAGGCACTCCAGGAGCCTCCTGGATTATTAAATTAATTAAATTGTTAAATTAATTATTAAATTAATTGTAGAAGTTTTCCAGTAGACCTAATGACCCTGTGGCTGCAGAACACTTGGCCAGCTGGCCTTAGAAATCTGCAAGATTGATTTGCAAGCTTGGTTTTCAGTGTCATCTTTACTTCCTCTCCTTGGTAAGAAACATAGGAGGAGAATTAACAACCTATTTAATTGTAAATAAGCCCAGTCAAGGTTCTTGCAAGAAAGGCAATATAGAATTCAAAGTTACATTTGTTATTTTTTACTGATGGCTTACATGTTGTTTTACAGAACTCGTGTAGCACGGTGGCCTGGATCAAAGATAGCCTGCACTGACATGTAAAAACTGTGCAGACTTAAAGAAAAATGTACTTACAGGTTGAGCAGCTCTACAACACAGTAATAAGTACGTCCTTAGTGATGGTCTCTTATTATTGTATCATGTACATTATAATATACCTGTGTGTATGTACATTCTTGTGACCTGGAAGCACTGATGTTGTTTTTAAATAATAATGTAGATAGATAACACTTAAAAAGCAGGCTACACCCCCTGGTACATAAATTTGGAAGGAAGGAGGGGCAAAAAGCACACATCTAGAGGTATTGGGTGTCTCCATAGGTAATTCTTTACTGGTATTTACTGGCCAAGAGGAACATGGAGCTAGTTTATGACAGTCCTGACCTCAGGCAACCCTGCCCATCTCAAACTGAAACTCAAGCAGGAAGGCTACTCTGTGTGCTTCTTTGTGGTCACTGCTCTAGCCTCCATGTAGCAGATGTCTCATCTCAAATCCAAACACTTGCCCCCGCAAATTGGAAAAGTAAGTTCCTTGCAGCAAGGAAAAATAAGCTGTCTCCAATGGAAAAAAAACCCTCACAGAAATGAAGGTCTTGGCCATCTGGAATAGTTGTGATGCATAGTTTCACTGGTGCTGTTGAGGAGAGTAACCTTTCTTTTATCTCCTGTATAAACATTCCAAAGAAAGGTTGAGATCTGGCACTTGGTCAAACTGGAAAAGAACTTGCTTTGTCAGTATTCGGGCTAATTTCTTGCATCTAGCAACTGCTGTAATCACTGGCATAAGTTGTCTTTAGTAAACATTGTGCTAGGAGTTGTGAAGTGAGACTTTCAAAGTGTCACTGAATAGTTTCTTGAGGTTTGTCTATGTTCTGTTGCACTTTTGCCCTTCTAAGAAGGGCTGTTGGACACTAAGCATAATCTCTTGCTCAGATTAGACAAGAGAACCTATCCAGAGCCATAATTCAGGTTTTGGCAAGGAGAGTAGATGCTACAACTACCTACTTGTAACTTCACTGAGCCCTAAGACCTTAATATGCCTGGATGTGTCTGAAGAGTTGGTGAACCCTACAGATGATCTCATGGTCTTCAGGGAACTAATTTAATGCTTCTGACTGGAGCTGACACTTTTGCCCTGTTTTCATTGCTGCAAGCACAAGTAAGGGGTAAAGGAACAGTTGCCTAAAAGGATGTGCTGTCTGCACAGACCATCTTTCTACCCATTTCTTGTTTTCCCTCATGCTTAAAATGTATGCATTGTCTTGTGACAGTCCTAGTTTGCAATAAAATAGTCCTGCTGCTGTGCTTTATATAACCCTTTTCCTGCCTGTTTTTTCTCTATATGGAACCAAACTATATGTCTCCAGGACATAATCTTGTATTTTTTTTGTCATTTCATCCTGCCCCAGAAGCATTTGTACATGGGACAGATAAAAATACTCACTTATGTCTCTTTTTTTTTTTTCTGGTGACTACTGAGCTCCTAGTTCCATTATATGATTCTATAGAACATAATGTTGAGTATAAGTATCAAAGGAGCATCAAGGTGCTATTAAGTACTCTACACAAGTCACTGATTTGGACATGAAGAAACCATGGACACCAGAGATGACTGTAACATGCTGCAGGTCACACCACTGATCAATGATCAGAAATAAGTTACTTTTCTGAGAGTCAAAGGAGGTGGAAAAAACCCCACCTGTTTGAAAGCAAATGGCATAGTACCTTTGACTTCTTTCTAGTGAAACTAATGCCTTTTTGCACAGGTTTCTGTTTCTGGCATGTTGGAGTGTATCCCATCTAGTGAAAGGATTTTGCTAGTTTTTGCATTTACAGGTGCATGACATCTCTTAGGTAAAAACAGCAAGTTTTCACTTTTTCATTGTTGATTTCCTTTTTCTTAAAAAATAAAATAATAAAAACAAAATCGATCCCCTAAGACCAGCTTTTCTTCTTTGTTCTTCAATCAGACTGCTGTGAAGCATGATTCCTAACAAAGAAAGAGTTAAGCTGAAAGAGGCTAAGCAATACCAGTTTGCAGCACTTCAGACTGGCAGCAGATGTTTTGTTGGGCATTTAGGTAGCAGACCCACCTGAACAGACAGCAGAGTCAGGATGAGAATGGATGCTAAGAACTTGGGGATGATGAAATTAGGGCAAGTCTCCTATAATGAAGGTATTGCAATATGTTAGAACCTGTTGGTTCTCAGCTGAATTGCACAATAGTTATCTGAGAACAGTAATGTTTTAGTGGTACAGGAAGAAAAGAGAGGATATGTTCCATGGTTTATGTGTCTTCAAGTGCAGCAGTAGACTATTAATGTATATATTATGGATTTAAGCATTCTCCCCTGTTTTCTATGCATGATTAAATGATGACTTAAATTGGAAATGCATTTGTCTCTCTAAGATAAATTAATGAGTAAAGGGTACTGCATTACAATATTACTCCCTCAAACATTTCTGCAAATCTTATGTCTTTAAATGTCTTTTGTTCTGCAAATCTTTTGTCTTTAACACCTGGAAAATAAAAAAAAATAAATTTATATTCAAATTTTAAAAATCCAAAGTATGAAACAACGAATTCTAATGCAAAATGTGTCTACCTCTGTACTCCAAGATAATTAATATTCAGCAAAGTTTGGCAAAACCCTAGGCTAAGAAAACTGAAACACTTGATTGCAGATGAAACTATGGGGCAATTTTTTAAGTAAATGGAATGTAATTTGTCTACCTGAATTAGATTAAGCTGCCTGCATGTGAATTCTGTATCCTAAAAACTACATGCAATATGTAGCAATAAGAATTGCAGTATGTTCCCTGCTTTTCAGGAGCAATTATGTTTTGTGAAGTTTGAAATGCCTTAATTTCTCAAGTAACATATTCTCGTTGGCAGTGAAGGCAGGAGATGGGATGTCTGGTGGAGTTTCACTCATCTTTGAACAAGCAACAACAATGAATGGGTAGTTGTGTAGTAGGGACATACTGTGAAATCCATAACCTTGTAGATAGTGATTATCTCCAGGAACAGGACAACAAGACATGCTGAACAGACAAGGACTGGCAAGAATAAGGATTTTAGGCTTTAGGTCACTAAAAGAACAGGGTGATGAAGAAGAGAATATTAAGTAAATGTCCACCAGAGGCCATAAAAGACCCCCAAGGGGAGAAAAGACCCTAATCCTAATTTTATTATGCATGCTCAGACTATGTAAATGAATTCCAGGAAACCATTAGCGTAAGGCTGCCCTTTCTAAGAAATATAATGAATCTGTATGTTCAGCCTGCATATGAACTGTGTACCCAGCTTGCATCAGAGCACACATTTGGAGGAGCGATCCCCTGTGCGTCCGGTGCTGCAAAATGAAGAATGCCTGCTGAATAGCTTCGGGTATTGAGTTTTTCACTGCATCAGCAGCAACTGAGACTATAAAGTGAACACGAGCAGAATTTTAATGGCTCTATTCAGCCTGAAGAAAAGCATCACAGAGTGAAGATCTTGTTCTCTTGCTTAGAAGTATTTTTCTGAGTTTAGGTTTAGGTTTTTTTTAACTCTTGGTCGTCTAAAAATGCAATGTTCTTCAAAGTGTGGTTTCTGCTGAATCCTTCTTTGGCCGAGAGCATACACTTCACCATGCTGATTGTTTGACTATTTCAAACAAGGAGACAGTTTCCTAAGACACTGCATTACCTTGGATGTCTATTTGTGTGATAGCAAATAGATAAGCAGAGAGGTAACTAGGCTAGGTTTTAGATCTGGTTTTGATGTATCTTTACAAAAGTTTAGATGTAAATTCTTTTTAAAATGTGTTTTCCTTGGTTACATGATTTTAAAAATTATGGGGAGAAAAAAATAATTTAAAAAGCTTTCATTGCAAATTGATGTGACAGTGATGGCTGAAGTCTTGTGCAATAATCCTGTTGACAAAATGTGCTTGCCATCAATAGTAAGTGAGATGAAAACTTTGATCGTATGGTTAATAAGTTTGTTTATTCAATGTATTTGATCAGATTGTCATGATGTGTGAAGCATCTGAACATTATTTGTGGTAGAGATCAAAACATGAACTTTGCAAACTTTTCATTTTCTGGTTAAGAATTTATAAATGGAGTTATGCCTTCTTGCATCTTTAACACAAAAGTGGTTCACACAAACATTTCCTTCAGAATTTGACAGAGAATGGTTGTTACAGCACTGTACAAAGACTCCTGAACCACATGGTCTGCAGCTCCTAGTTTGTAAAAGAGCACCCGGATGGTGTTGGTGTACATCACCATTTCCAGTGTAAACGGTGCAGAAACAATATAAAGCATATCACAGCAACCTGCAGGTTGAGGAGCTGAGTTCCTCCTCTGATCTACATGTGCCTTTGTTTCCTACTGAAATGAGTCAGACCTGAGACTTCCATTCTGGGATCGGATCCATGAACATTACCCTAAGGTGATGAGCACATCATGTGGGACATACAGTCTTTATTGACAATATTGCCACATCCATCCCGTGATACAATATAGTGTATCTTGATTCCTTTCTCCTAGTTCCTTTCCTTTTTCCTTAGAAAAGAATACCTGTCACCTTCCTCTAGAAGAGCCCTTGGGATCTCATCATTCTTAGCTGAAACTTTTAGTGATAGGTAAACTATGTTCTAGATTCACCCACATGATGAAAGTAAAATTTGATGATGAGAGTCCGCTGGTGGTATTTAAAGTACATCATGCTGCGGGTACCTCTAGAGTTTATATCACTTTTACTTATAAGCATAGAAATTCCTGTAAAAAAACCCAACATACCTAATTCTAATTTTTCTATCTAAAATAAAAGGAGTTTCTTTTGTGTTATTCAACTGATTAAATAGCTCCACTCCTTTGAAATGTTCTTATCCTGTGTTGGTCTCTCTTCTATTACATATAAATTAGCACACAAGGTCACTTAAGTACTATAAACAAGGTTTCTTAAACTTTGGTTTTCTAAGCTACAGTGTTGATCAGTTTGGGCTAAAATACAATTGTAGACATGGTTACTTTGAAACTAACCTGCTCAGCTGTAATTAGCTATCCATGTGGTCTTACAACCTCGTTACTCTAGTCTTTAAACATTGCATGAGTCTTCCTCGTTTTAAAATATTTTTCTCCTACGTAGACATGACAATCAGTCTTCTTTTTTTAGTTTCTTTTTCTAACACCCACACTTGTCTGGGAAATAGAAACTTCTTACAGCAAGTGAAGAAAGTGAGAATCTGAGACATCAAGGAGTTTAAGAGGAAGAACAATGCTTGTTACTGCTGAAAATGTTTGCTTTGCTAAGCAAACTTCCTGAGTAAGGTAAGGCAAGGAAATACCTTGCTACCTTGTTGATCCAGTTGCTTGATTTATATTCACAAGGAGCACTTTCATGAATAGAATACATAGGATGGGGAAACAAAAAAAAAATGGGGTTATTCTAAAGCTAACATACAGAACTTTCATAACATTCCGTGTATTCCTGTGCCACATGCATTAAATGACTGACCCTATTTAACAAAGCTAATAATATAAATGATAAATATGAGTAGGCAAGAAGAAACGAGTCAAAGTGGACAACACAGATCAATACTAACTGCAAGGCATGACCAAACATCAGCTGCATTTGTGTTTTCCCTAGCCAGATAACAGAAAGGATTTCTCCATGCATTGCAGAGCAAGTAAGTTTACGGAAGCAGCTGACATTTGACTTCTGGAGGGGCTTGAAAAACATTTCACTCTTTCTGATTGTTATCAGAAGAGTGAAGTGAGAAATGGGGTAAAAGTAAACCATAAAGACTGAATGATCAGATGTTTGGGTATGAGTTAATGGAATTTAGTAGGTTTCTGCACTTTTTTGGTGTTTGAAGAAGTAGAGTACTGTCTAAATTGTCTCAATATTAGGGAGAAATGGAGGAAAAAAGTTAAAACTTGGAGAAAAACTTACAGTTTTTGTAGAGAAAAGAGATCTGAGACAATTTAGGGATGATGAGAGATAATGATCTTGGGATACTATAAAACTTTGGTCACTTTTACTGATTACAACTTATACCTGATTTTCTCAGGTTAGTTCAGTCAGGGGAAATGCTATGTACAGCTGCAGTGAATCTGCTTTCTTATGTTATGGAAAGTGTATACTGTTCATTAGGCATTAATCTGGGTCAGGTGATGATCCAAAATGTGCTGGAAGACCTCTGAACATGCAGTGGAAGCTGTATATCAGTGTGTACTTCCTACCTGAAAGAAATAGGGGAATCGTGTTTCATCTGTTGAGAATTAAATTGCAACTGAAAGATTCTGAAACCATCAGTGGAAAAAATATCTTTGTTTCTGTGAAATAAAATAAACTTATATGTATATCATTATTTTAAAAATCTATTTGTTCCAACGAGAGGATGGTGCCTGTGGCTGCTGAAAAGATGCTAGCAGAGGGATTTTCTCAGGGTCTCACAATATTTGGTGAGAGTCCTGCCTTTCTCACCAGTGTTATGAGAAACAGTAGGATGTTTTGTAAGCTGGACCAACACCTTGTGTTTTGCTAAGTTCTGTTTATGGTACATTGGAAAAATATTTTGAAATAGGTGTTGTAGGACCTTAGCCAATTCCCCTAGGAGATGGGTGATCACTGACGAATCACCATATGGGGCTAGGGGATATAAAATGGGATTATAAATTAATAAAATTGCTTCTTTGCCTGCTCTTGCTGAATTTATGTGTTGCTGCATCTCTCCCTCCTGGTATAAACAGCGACAGGTGCCAGTATTTTACATATTACCCTTGACAGTAGTATATTTTATGAATTATCTTGACATTGTTCTTCATCTCCTTATGGGCTTATACTGGCCTCTCTTCTTGCTGCGATGCCGTGCTGTGAAAGCAACAGTACAACAGCAAAGGAATATGAGAGAAGAGCAAAGGACAACAGGAATCAACCAGACACCCAAAGCTGCAGCTTCCCAAGCAGGGGCCTCGTTATCCGAAGTATAATTCCTGCCACTGTAGCCTTTGGTTTCATTAAAATGTTGCTTACTGATGTTCAGATGGGGAGGAGTGGGCATGTGGGATAATACCTTGGCAGACTTGGATATCAAAGTTGGGTGTGCAGTCTTCCTGTCTGAGCTAGTGGCTGACGTAGCGCTTACTGAAGCTGTGCTTGTCCTCTGAGCAAAATGATCATCCAGTGGAGAAGTTTTTGCCCTGGAATAAGTAGTAGCTTCAGTTTTTTGGACCATCAGGCTTGTGCTGGAGGTGTAAGAATTTGCTGTTAAGCCATGGCTGGTGGTAGCAAACAGGGCTTGAAGCAGAAAGGAACCAGATGTGGCATTCTGATGGTGGCATCTTTCCTGCTCGCTGCTCTTTGTGCTGTTTTGCCCTTCGGATTTACTCAGTGAGAAGAGAGTATCTGGCTCTTTGGATGTCCGTTTTTCAAAAACAAGAAGATCTGGATCAATCCCTATGAAACCACAAACAGTGTTAGTTTCTGTGATAAAAGCTCATCTGCACCCCCACAAAAAGAGTACACGGAGACAATGGCAGGGCGGGGAGCTCAAGTAATACCCATTAACACCCATTGGACTGGGAGTGTCACTGTCTAGGGCTATGGAACACCTTATGGCATGCAAGAGCAGTGCAGTTTGGGATTGCACAGAATTTACTATGGTATGCTCAGGGAAAGAACTAAAGGTGAGGAAAGGGAGGGATCTAGGCTGCTGTGGTGTAGGGGAGTCCTGGCAAGCTCTGTGCACATGTGTTTGTGTGACTGAGCGTCTGAACCCAGCTGCTGGGGGCCTTCACATTGCACATGTATGTATAGATATTGGTTTTTTCACTAACAGTTCTCTGTCCTGTGAAGCTAGAAAAAGCTGGATGAGGCTCTTGGTGCTACCTGTGTTCATGTGTCTGCTTTATGTGTTTGTCTGTGTTGCCTGTGTGTCTGGCTGTTTATATTTGTATACGTATCGTACGCACGTGTCCTGTTTGTGCATGTGCCTAATGGGAATACATTTCCAGCCGTGCTATTGGTTGGATCTGGGGTCGTGGAGCAGTGACATCCTTGCCTATCAGTCTCTCAGATCTGGCATTTTCCTCAAGCACAGCATTGGTTGGGAACTCAGAGCTTTGTTTAGGTACTCAAAGCATGAGTCTTGAGAGAAAGGCACATCTTCAAGATACTTTTAGTGTATTAAATGGAAAAAAGTGAGGAAGTGTTCTCAGAAGTATGTGCATTAATAACAAAGGAAAAAAAGCCTTACACTTTTTTAGCATTTAGCATCTTCTAGCACAGCAACTGACCTAGTATAATGTTAACATTCCCTATAGATGTCATATTTCCAACCTTTATAAATTAAAGATGCTTCGGTACCTGTTGTGATGTTGTACAGAATGACATTGATTCTAGCCTTTAGTATGCAGCTTTCTAAAGCTGGGCAAGACACGTGCAGGCAATTCGTGTTCTCATGAAAGGCTCCATGGTAGAACACTGCTAGATTGCAGGAAACTATAATACAAAAAGAATAAAGTTGAGCTTATCAGTATAATGACTATTGCATTTTGCATATTATTGTATTATTTAACATCAGAAGATCATTAATATTGGGCTGCTTCATAGTACTTTAAATCTGTGGTTCTCTCACTATCATGCAAACTAATAACGCATCCAGTCAGCAAAGCAGAACTACTTATGATTATATTCTTATTTTACATCTGATGTAATGTTTGGTTTTCAGTGTGATACATGAACACTATGCAGGTTTCTGATGTAGAGACTATCTTATTTAGTAATATATAAATCACCTGAAAATGCAGGTATTTATTTGAAAGGAGGAGGGGAAATCTTTGAAACCTTTAAAGTTTGTGCAAAGTCCTGTCGTCAATAGAAACTCTATTTTTTTGCCACAACTTATTTATAACTGTTTTTCATTTTAATGTTTACTTTGCATGCTGTATGAAAATATCATTAAATAGTAGAAAAAGAATGTATCATCTTGAGAATTTGGCTTCTGCGGATATATTCTCTTTGGGATCTGTGATGGATTTTATTGTATGAAATCAGGTAAGAAAAGTAAGTCACAAGCCTTTTTTTTTTTGCAAGAAATGATAGTTCTTTGGTCAGAAAAAGTACTTTAAAAGTGTAATAGAAGATATTTTGCATTGGTTTGAGAAGAAGAACATGTTTTATATTTTTGTTTTTTAAACTACTTAAAAATTTCTTTTTATCTTGTAAGATTATCTTTCAGAAACTGTTATTACTGGGAATCCAGCAAAGAAAATTCTCTTATCAAACTTCTTATCAGCATTTCTTGAAACCTTGCTTAGGACTTTTATTTGCAATAGTATTTGTGGTAGTGACTACATGTGTCTCTTTGGGATTATAAAGAAACCACAAGCTGATTTAAAGTATAGCTGTGAAATGTCATCTAATGTCTCTATTTCAGTTAAGATTGTTACAACACAGAGTTGTGCTTGACTATGTAACATTATAAAAATGAGGTTCCAAGTTACCATTACTTATCTCTGTAAGGTATCCAGTCCCATGTTCTATGAGAAAAAGTTTGCTGCCCAAATAGGAGAAACTTTGCTGAAATGTATCTATTTGTTCTTTCCTCAAAATATTAGACATAAGTTAACTCTTCCCAGGAATGCTGCTGGCTGTTCCATTAGTTATGGCAGCGTCAGGTTGTCAAGGTCACATTTTTGCTCATAATTCAAAATTTAATCAAAATTCATATTGACTGTTATCATAATTGGTACCTCACTTTCATCCTCCATATCCCAAAACCTTTCAAGCTTTGAGTTTTAGTCAAATTTAGGCTCCACAGACACACACTTCACATGCACTCCTAAAATCTATTCCTACAGGGTACTAATGCAGTGTGATAAAGTCTTGAGCTTAAGACAAGCAATGATTTTTCTTATCTTTATTCTGATATTCTTATTATAAGGCTAGGGAAAAGGGTCTTCTAGATGAAAAGCTGCTGTTATTTATTGCTATACTGTTACTGTCCACATTAAAATTAAACCTGGGATGCACCAGAAACATGGTCTAAACACTTGTTCTGTGCTCACACAAGTGCTCTCTCCAAGAAAATGAATGTTCTTGTATTCCACATACTCCAGGAAGAAGAGTCCTGTTGGAATCAGTGTCAGAGATTTTGCTCTGCAGAAAAGGGTAGATGGTAAGGGATACTGAAGAGCTATGCTTTTAATGTTGGCATTGCCCACAAGCTTTGTAACAGAGATCTAAAATTTCAAAGCAGACCCAAAGATTTTCATGCGTTTCTATTCTCAGAAATTCAGATTATCAAATTCTTTTCTATGGGATCGAAGATGGGGGAACATTTACTATGGGCCTCTGCTTTGCTGACTCAAAAATATACATATATACTGTTTTGGGGTGTGGTTTTTCTTTTTGTTGTTGTTTGTTTGTTTGTTCATTGCTGGTTTGGGGTTTTTTGGTGTCATTTTTTTTAATTATTATTTCTTCTTCAAATAAAGAAATGTTTATATAAAAAGTACCCAGAATGTTTTTCCTCATATGCTGTGATGTAAATTTTTATGTATGCCACAATCTCGATAATAAACACTCACCATTCCTCAGAAGGCAGCAGATTCTACTACACTTTTGGGGCGAGACTTCTGCATAAATCTTCAGAACCTGGGCTCCTCTCCTCTGTGATTCCTGCAGGTCAATCTGAAGACCTGGGAAGCGTCGAATCCAGCAGTTCTTGTAAAAGGTCACGGGTGAGCAGAGAGAGTCTGACTCCACAGCCAAACCCAGAACCAACAGCACTTCTGCTATTGCCACCAGCAGAACCATGTCTTCAAATGCAGTGGGTTTAGTCAGCGTGCTTTCCGTTCCATGAGGGCACTAATGTTTGGACCAGCATTTTAAGAGGATCTCTTGACTGGTGAGGATACTGCCCATTCTGCCAGGGACATGAGCCAGGGTGTGTTTTTTCCAAATAATTCCCATTCTGCTGTTTGGACAGCTTCTGGAAAGAAGCAGGCATTTTAGGAGCTACTTACAATTTTAATAGTTATTATTGTTCTCTAACTTTATCTCGAGACCATTTCTGAGAGACAAAAGGCACAGGTTCTTTTTAGTCATTCGGAGAGCTTGGTCCTTTGGTCCCCAGTTTGTGTCTCTTATCCTTCTAAGACCAAACTAGGCAGATAGCTTCAAGATGTGGTGCATAAAGGTGAGCTAAGGGTATTGTTTCACCTCAGCTCTGACAGTTTGCAGTGCAGTCACTCGAGAGCAGGCAGACTTGCCACTTTGGCCACGCACACCATTACACTCAACACGGTTTAGTTCCTTAACACCTTTTGAATTGTCTGGCAGCTGCAAATAGTTTCCTTCTTTACTAACAAACTAAACTGTGTAATTCTGCCTGCCACTCGGTGGTGGAAATGTGTTCCCTTTCTCTGCTCTGTTTTGTTTGCAAGAATAATACAGTTTTATTTGTAAAGATTTGCAATAGATTAATAAGACTGGAAAAGCCTGCAACCTACACTCATCTCTGGACCAGACAGGTAATCAAAGTTTTGCCTCTAATAAGGCATTAATAAGGCATATTAAGACTATTGGGCAGTCTGTATGGGTTTTTCTGCTTGTGTTTAAGCTCGGAAAATGCCCGTTGAGCGTGAAAGAAAGAAAATACAGTTGGCATATAGGGAGGCATTTTTTCAAGCACCTGGTCTGAAACCTGAAACCCCCAAGTGTTTTGTTTCTTTAAAGGAGCCAGTCCGATCCCCGATTCCCCCCTTTCATCCAGAAAGGCTTTCAACTATTACAGTACATAGTAGATTTAAACTCAGTGGACTATATAGTGAGGCTGAGAGAATTAGGTAGAAATAGGGTCATCTGCAATGTGCTAATGTGGGGTTTTTTCCTTCAGGATTAGAATCAAGGGATTTCAGCAGTTCTACATGAAGCAGAGAGCAGTAACATGGAGTGGGGGAGCCTCAAACTCATTTTAATTCAGTAGTCATTCTAGCCCTTGTTTCTTCTGTAAAACAAGGCCTCCTGGTTGGCAATGAGCTGACATGTATACCACTTTTGTTTCTTACTGAACTCCTTAGAAGGTAATAAAGCTCAGAGCAGGTTACCCACTTGCTGATCCGATAGCAAGACCAAGACATTTATTTATCCAGTGGAACTACTGGCTATAATTAGGATTCCCATTAAGTATCTGTTTATATGCAGACTGCATGTCTGTTGTGGGGAATACCTGAATTAAATTGTAAGGAAGAGCATAAGATTAAGTAATTCTTTAAGCCTCTGTCCTGAAAACCAGCTCTTGATACTTGTGTTGCTTTATTTAGGCTTTGGTAGTTTGATGTCCTTTAATTTTATTTTAATCTCCGTGAAAATCACTACTTAAAACCTTAAATAAATTTCAATATACCTGTTAGTGTGCATTCAGTGAACTGCACAGGGATGTTTTTAGGCAGTTTTATATATATACCACTGCCACAAGGCATCACTTGGTATAGGACTTGCTCAGAATTTTGAAATATATGGCTGTATTTTGGCATTAGTAGGATTTTTGGATCTATTTTATTCTGTAAGCCTTGCATGCAAAAATGTTGATTCCTAATTGCTTTCCTCATTCCCACTCTTCCCATATCTCCAAGACAAATCAGAAGATTCTGAATAACCTGGGGAAGAATTTCACAGGGAGATTAAACTGATGCAAAGCAAGTATTTGTATGGGGTAAGACTAAATACGGCTTTAGTCCATTTAAATAAATACAATTATTTTAATAAGCAAAAATTTAGATGTAATAGGTAGCTTTAATGGTATATATGTTTGTAGTCACATAATGACTAGGCCAACTCAGTTCCTCTGGTTTTTTTATGTTTGATGCCTTGCAAAGTGTATGTGTAAGTAACAAATATGTTTACATCTTCCTTTTCAGGAAAAAAAGTTAATAATAATTAATAATAATGCTTGTGTAACCAGTCCTGTTGTGTACAGATCTATGTCTTTTTGATGTATATTTAAAGTTCCCTTTTTTGTTTGCCTAGACACATTGCTAGTCTTAGTACTTTCATGTTTTTATTCTGTTCTGCTGTGTGCTTAATCCAAGCAGCTTTTTTTTCCTTTTCTTTAGTGTCATTCTTTCTCCCTTCTCTGTTTCTGAATAAATTATAAGAGGAGGAATAACTGCAGGGAAACTTTATTTAATGAAATATAAAGAGATTTATATAAATAAGTAAATAGATGGCTGCTTGAGGCAATTCCCTCTAAAAATGGAAAAGTCCTGTCTATTAAATTTCAGTATCTGCTGTTCACTTCCCCATAATTTGCTTTGATTTTTCTATGGGATATACACGTATATAATTTAATGCTGAAGTTTTAAATCACAAACATTTTGCAAGAAGGAAATACCCAAGTCTTACCTGCAAACCAGTGACTGACTGTTCCATGTGCTCTGCAAGGAGGGATCAAGATACTTTTTCAGTTAGTGAGGAGTGTCTGACCGTATCAGATGAGCATTTCATGTTCTTTAGTAATTCTTTTCATCGATCTTCTCAGATTTCCTGGAAAAGAAAAAGTCGGTTGCCTGTTTTCTGTGACAACATGGCTATCTTTGCAGACCTTTCAGTAAAAGAGATATAAACATACCTGCCACAAAGGAAGAGAAGGATCTTTTTAACAATGCTTCTTATAAACAGAAACGGTACCTGAAGGTTTCCACCTGGGCTGGCAGTGATAATGGCACAATCCAAGAGCTTCCTGGGCAACCCAAGAGTTTCCTAGCACAAAGGATTCATCATTAGGTGTTAACTCTTTTTTTGCCAAATATAAACAAAAGCAGATGTTTTTCCCGTATAAAGTAACATATATTGATATCTGGAACTAAATTTAACTGATATGGAATAAATATATGGTTCTAGTACTCAGAATATATAAAGACCAGGAAAAAAGAGGCTCTATACAGTACAGGAAAGCATTCCTGAAGAGGACTAAAAATGACAATGCTATGATTCTGTAGTCAGATCATAGCATCTAAAACTACACTGTGCACTGGCTTTGTCCATGGGTCATCCATCCGTTGTCCACTGTCCTGTGCTTCTCTGCTGAATGTCTTAAAGTCCCCTCTCATCTCTGATGGAGGACAGTCAATATCTTGGGTCAACCAGAAGCTTGGGCATTTATACTGTTTGAACAGCTCTTGGAGACAGTGGCATTAGTTGCTACGTCCTGGCCAGGGCTAGTGCCTCTCTTTGATAGTTTCTCCTTTCTTCTCCTCTGACAGTGGTGGCTGAACCAGTATGAACCACATCCCTCATGTACATGCAGACTAGACGAGGAAGGACAGTTGGGCCTCTTGGCTGCATCTTCCCTTTCCCAAGTGGATTATAGGAGAGAAGTGAGAGATGCCAACTGAGGCCCAGACGTGGCAATGCAACGCTTCTTGGGGCTTCCATGATGATGATGACAATGATGATGAAGTATGCACTGAATTGCAGGCCTGTGTTGAAATCAGCTTTATCTTATTTTTCTTAGAAACATACATGTGTTTTCCCTTCATTACAGACTGTTAAGGTCAAAATTTTCCTAAGATAAGTATTTTGATAATGCCAGAATATGTCCTTGTGACTCTATTATAGTATAAAAGTTATAAAATGCTACTGTAATGAATTGTGAAATAATGAAATGTAGGTACTTTGAAAAAAAAAACTCAAGTCAAACCTTTTTGACATTATAGAAACATTGTGCTCATTTTCTCTAAAATTTCCTTGAAATCAAAACATTCTTGCAAAAATCCAGCAAAACAGCATTTTTTTAAGAGAACCATTTTGTCAAAAACAGCTATTAGTGGTCAGATTTTGGTTTGGGGCAATATATCAAATTTTTAATGAATCTGACCTTCTCCAAGTGTTGGAACAGTTGGGTCCGAGATTCTGGTTTAAGCCCCATCCCAGAGATGTGGTAGAAGAAGAGGTGAAATATCACAGTTACTGCTCCTGAAACTTTGTGCAAACCAGTTTTTAAACGAGTGAATGAATACTGATTTATGGCAGAACTTGAAACCAGGCAAAAAAGACGGAGTTTCAATACTGTGATGAATTTTATACAGCTGGAAACTTAGTGAAAGACTTCCATGTGGATTGCCATTTGTCTTACCCAGTTATTATGTACTAAAATCCAGCTCTGCCTGTCTGCACCAGGATTAAAAATATATATGCTGTTTTAAAAGCACACAGTTTACTCTCATCTAGACAAGAAAATTCTGGCTGGGGGTGCACGATGTATTTGTGCAGAACAAACATCCCTAACAGGAGGTTCAGCTGCAGGCAGAGCACTCCAACAGCCTGACCCCCATTCAGATTTTGTCAGGGAACACTTACTCCACCTGAGAGCTTTAAGGAAATTCCTTACTGGGTCTTTGGCATAAAAAAAGGAACAGATTGGATACCATTGTAATGATTTACATGCTCATGCCTCCATTCTGGTGTCTCATGACTGAACTTTCTCATGATCCATAGCGAATGCCCACTAGCACACAGTGTATTGGAACAGCCTTTTTGCTGCCCAGAGAGAGCTCAGTAGCATATTCTTTAGTAGTAATCTCTCATTAAATTTGACTAGGATTTGGCAGGGGTAAGTTAAACACTGTATAATAAATAATCACTATTAAAAAAAAAGCTACTCCAAGTATTTTTTTCAGTTGTTTTACAACATACATTTGTTGCAAGGAATAAATATGAAACAGAATATTAAAGAAATAACTATTAAGAATATTAAATTATTATTAATTATTTAATAAATATTAAAGGAATAAAATATTAAAGTTAAAAATATTAAACAGTACATCAGAAGCAGAAAAACTAAACAGAAAGTAATAGGGAATAAAGTCCAAACAAGTGCTATTAGAAATAGAAGTCCTTTTTTTTTTTTGGAATAACATTGCTAATGGCATTGGGTAAGAAGTGCTTTGTTTGGCTGGGAGTCTGAAAAAAGAATTTGCCTTTATTTAGCAGCTCATCCTTCAAAAACGATAGGGATTTCAGTTGCAATAAAATTGTGCTCCAATCAAAAATGCCAAGATCCTTTAGAACACTGACGTTTTTAATGCTGAAATACTGCAGGATATTTCCTATGTTCCACAGATGCTTACTTTGTATCCTGTGACAAGGAAAATACTAAACAATGGCAGCAGTTGGTGAAGCCTTTCCAAAAGACTAATTCCTCTCTTGAGTAATCCCACTATTGCTCAATACACAGTTCCCTGGCAGTACAGTACAATTCCCTGGTGTCTCAGAGGGAAGAACGTGTCACTTTATATTTTATATTAGATAGCATGTATATTTTAAATATCCCCTGATTTGGTTTCAGTTCACATTTTAGACTAATTAGCCTGAAGGTCCTTTCCTTAGAGTAATCAAGTTGGTGTTGCTTTCTGGTTCCCATGTGTTATCCATTGTCTCTGTGTTGAATCAAGAGAAGGTTTGCCTAGACCAAACACAAAACCATTGCTGTCTTCCTTTAAGGGTTTGGTTCTCCTCTGCTGCAGACTTTTTGTGTGATCTTGGGTTAGACCCACAAAGCCACTGAGTGCTTCACAGAGGAAAAACAAGTGGCCATGGTTTTCTAAGTAAATCTAAGCAGTGTTAGAAGTGTAAGCAGGCTTCAGCCTTAGCACACAGAGCAGGCTCACACCAGCCCTATACGCATCCTTTGCCAGCCAGGAAGCATGAGCTGAGTTCCACACAAAACAGAAAGAGTGCTGCTGCTGTCTAGTTGTCTCTGGCTTTGCTTTTCCCATATTTGTAGCAGTATCTCCTCCTGACTCTCCCCATTTCCTTGCTTTTGCTTTTCTGGAGAAGTCAGAAGGCTATAGAAATGTCTGTCCTGTATAAAAGAACTCCTTGCATTTCCAAGTCTTTCTAAACCAGTGATCTCTCTTCAGACTTGGAAATAATTCAGGCATTAACTACAAGAAAATAGTTCAGGCACCAAGCACAGGAAAAAGTGTCTAGACTGTGAATCCCAGGCAGAAATGGCCATCTCAACTCAAGAGCAAGAGATCCCTTATTGACACTCTCTGCTGCCTTCCTGCTCCATTTGTTGGCACTTCAGAATCCTTTTCCCTAAGATAAATTTGTCTCTCAAACACTGTAAAAAGAGACCTGAACTATCTAAAACAGACTGAAGACTCTGCTCCAGAAGCCAAACTCTAAAAGCTAGGTATTGAAAAGACAAGCATAGTTACACTTGTCTTCCTCTCTGTGTCCATGTCTTGTTCTTTGGGTTACGCTATTTTATAATGCACTCATCTAGAATCTACCATGATGCCAACTGGTTTTCATGTTCTTTCATGCTTCAGCATGTTCTTCAAGAATGATAGATGGACTTTCATATTTCTTTCAAAGATCATCCAAGTCTTTTATGGCTCTTAACCACAGATTTTGACTTTGGAACTCTAGCACTAGCATTCCGTTATTAACTCTGGAAAATACATTTCTTAGTGTGTCTTAAGATCAACCAAGATGATTGCTGATTAAACAGCAAGACCTTTTCTCTGATTCCAGTATAATAATACATATTAAGCATAAACCAGTATATCTGTGCACTGGGAGACACAGTCTATATATATGGAACAAAATAAATATGGAAAAAAAACATAAAATATGGATCAAAAAATATAAATATGGAACAAAAACATAATCCTTGCCTTGGTGCGTTTGCAGTGTAAGTACTGTATAAGCAGATCATACAGACTGACCAATTAGCACAGTGAAAACAGAAGGGAACTGCCCCGTCAGCGTGCTCTGACTTAACTCAATTGCCCAGTCCTAAGCCTGGATAAAGCACAGGTAGCTGACAATCAGCCTAGTAAAAACAATTGGTTAAGGAAACAGATTTAGGCTTTTTTTTTTCAAAAGTGGCCATTCAACAATGGGTACTGCTGACCCCTTGTGTGTGTGAGAACTCCTGATGAAGGCTATAGAAGCCAGTGCTCTTGAGAGCTTGCTGGCAGGAAGAAAATAATTAGTACATGACAAAACTCATCTAATCCATTCAAAATATCATGGACTTTGAGGAAGATGGACTTGAAATCCTTGGCAGAGTGGCAGGTGTAGGGATAAAGGCAACAGGAAGGCACATAAGGCAAAAGAAGCACTATTCCGTCTATCCAGTGTCAACACTTTGAGGGAACAGAACTTATCATAACTAACTACATGGGAAAAAAAAAATCACTCACCAGTTAGGAGCTAACTTACCATTACATCAAACATACAAGACTTCAAAAGAGATGTCTAAAGATGGCAATCATACCACCGTGTTGGGAATCATACTGTATTCCAACAGGGGAGCTGAACAGCCACAGCAAACATGAGCTCTCTGTTTACCTCTGGAGTATGAATGATTACAATTGCTTGAAATGCCTGCCTATGGGAATTACAGTAGAGGAAGGAAATAGGGGTTGGGCTCCTACTGAAGTGGTAAGGCACTTCTTGTGTCTGATGATCTTCTCAAGGATGAACCTGAGGCAGAGAAAAAAAACCAGCCAGTGCTTAAACTCAGGCTTCAGCTAGGTCTAAGGAACTCAAAAAGTCAAATGATGCAGTGCTTCATCAGGAACAGAAGACAGGAAAGTGGAATTTGAAAATTAATTAATTAATTGGAAACTTATTGAGGGAGAATGAAAGAGGAAAACAAAACAAGCAGCAAAACTCATTAGTAGGAAAGAGAAAATGAGAGATGATAGTGACCTAGCTAGGGACTGAGGCTGCTGCGGACACCTCTTTGGAACTGGTTGAAATCCTGTGTAAAAAGGATTTCAGAACATGAAATGGGCCATTCAGAAGCAAGACGATGAAAATGCATTGAAGTGAGGTGGGAAATAAAAGTGCACAGAAATCTACCTCACCTCAACAAATGCTTTTATAAAAGTCAGCAGAAAAGAACACCTGTCACTCTGTGGTTGACATTCCTGTCGTCTGTGTAGACTAGAGTTAAGCTGAAGATCAACGAAGCAGCGAGAGAGTATCATTTCAAAGAGGAAATGCAAAACAAAAGCAAACAACTTTGTCTTTCTAAAAACAATTAAAAAAATGGCACATGTACAAAAGAAACCCAAGAAAAAAAGAGAGAGGGGAAAAAAAAAAAAAGAAACAGCCTAATACTACTCTGAAGAGTTTTAATAGCTGAGGGAAATAATTCCTTCTGAGTAGTGGAAATAGGGAGTTGCTTGAAAACTAAGCAGGATGCAATAACTGAAGATGAGTCACATTACTGCTAAAGGGAAAGATACTCTATGGTCTTCAATATACAAACTGATGGAAGCATCTTTCTAAAGATAAAAAATATGAAATACATTCTAAAAGTCTTTATATTATCATCATATGGGGCACACAGGATGGCAGGCTTTCCCACGTGCTTCAGCAGGTTTTTATTTTCAAAAAAAACCCAGGACTGTCATTGTGTTTCCAGAATGTTACAAGGCAAACAGCAAAACAGTCCCTCTATCCAGGCTCAGTTGTTCATTTGCTCTTCCCTTTTTCGTCTCAAACTCAGGGGCCTGGTATGTAGATGACTCCCACGAATAAATTGTGTCCTGTTCCAGGAACGTAGCTTAACTAGGAAATGCAGCGCAGCGGGAGAGGTTCTATGGTTATCTTCGCGTGCCAAACCAGGAGCTGCGACACGGAAAGCCTCGTGCAGGGGGAATCAGGAAGGGTCATGGCAGAATTATGGATTGTGCTTGCTGCTCCTGCTGTGCTAGGGCTGCAAGGTGATCCTTATTGGGCTTTTTTTGTTAGTGAATGCCACGGTGCCCGTATGCCGCTAAGGGTAGTGATCCCTCCTCCTCTCTGACTGTGCAGGAATACGTGTACACATGCCATTTTTAGTATTTTTTTCCTTTTTCCTCCTTTATGGTTCCAGAACATTCCCCCCCGCCAGGGATGCGCTGGTACATTTATGGCCAGACGCTCGGGCTGCGGCTGCGGCCCAATCCAGGCAGCGGCTTAGGCGGGGGGAGTCGCTGCACGTTCCGCCCGTGCCTGCACTCGGGAGCCCAGCCCTTGGCCTCGCTGATCCTGGCCCTGGGACTGAAAATCGCCCCTCCCCGGCACAGGGCCCGGCCGGGCCCGTGGGTGCCCCCGGCGCCGTTCGGCCACGGCGGCAGCCGGGCAGCGCGGAGAGGCCGGGCCGCCGCCTGAGCGCTCAACATGGCCTTTTTAGGGCTTTTTTTTTTTATTTCCTTTCCTCTCTATGCTTGGGTTTGTTGCTTGGGTTGGTGTTTCCCTTCTCTCCTTGCAGGGACGAAGCCGCCTGGGCTGCAGGGCCGCCCCCCCCCCCCCTTCCCGCCTCCCCCAGCGGGGCCGCGCCCGGCTCGGCCCGGACGGTCCCGTCCCCGGCCCCGCTCCCGGCCCCGGCCCCGCTCCGCCCACCGCGGCCTGCGGGGCGAAGGAGGAGCCAGCCCGCGGGCTGCAGTGCCCGGGCTGAACCGCGGCGAGGGGAGGGGGTTGAGCGATGTCCCTGCCGGGATGGCGGCGGCAGGAGGAGGAAGAGGAGGGGGAAGGGGAAGAAGGGGACGGGGCCGGGGCCGGGGCCGGCGCGGGGGAGGAGGTGGTGCAGATCCGGCTGGGGGACAAGCGCTACCCGGTGTGCAAGAGGAAGCTGATCGAGCAGAGTGACTATTTCCGAGCCCTCTACCGCTCGGGCATGCGGGAGGCAGGGCAGGGCCAGGAGGAGCAGTTGCTGCGCGGGGGGCTGAGCGCCCTGGGGCTGGAGCTGGTGCTGGACTTCATCAACACCTCCTGCCTGACCAGGCTGGAGCAGGAAGAGGGGGGTGATGAGGAGTCCCCTTTGCTGGAGGAGCTGGTGGAAGCTGCTTCCTACCTGCAGGTCACCCCTTTGCTCCGCCTGCTCATCTCCCAGGTGAGGCTGGGCAACTGCTTCGAGCTGCACCGCCTGGCCCAGGTCTACGGTCTCCAGGACTTGCACGACGCCTGTCTAAACTTCATGGCCAGCCATTACCATCAGGTGCTGCGGAGGCCCGATGCTCGGCCACATCTCCTCCTGCCCCACGCTCTTCAGCAGCACTTGAAGGAGAGGCGGATGAGGGGCACTGCCACCCTCGTGGCCATCGGGGACTTCATGGGTACCTCCTCCCTGGGCCTGCCTTCAGGCTGTCACCCTCAGGCAGAAGCTCCCTGGTCTATGCTGAGGTACGATGAGGAAGCACAGAGGTGGCTGCCCCTGGCCAACAACCTGCCCCCTGACCTGGTGAATGTCCGAGGCTATGGGTCAGCGATGCTGGACAACTACCTCTTCATTGTTGGTGGCTACAGGATCACCAGCCAAGAGATTTCAGCTGCCCATTGTTACAACCCTTGCCTAAATGAATGGAGTCAGCTGGCTTCCATGAACCAGAAGAGGTAAACCTTGCTCCCTGAAATACATGTGTGTCCATGTGTATTGTCAAAATAGACCCTGTTGAGTCACCTGGTGTTGACCGGACTAAACATTAGAAGAAGTGATGCAGACCTGTGTCTCTTGCATCGTGCAGAGGGAAGGACCTGCAGTGCACGGTGATGGCTTGGCAGTATGCCAGTGGACAGGCCTGACAAACCTTGTCTTTACTGGCAACAGTTTCCTGGTCTTGGTGGGGATGTGCAATCTATCAGAGCTGAGCTGGCTGAAAGCGTGTAGCTGGAGCCATTTTTCACTGGTTTGTGCACTCGTAAAAATCTGAATGTTTTGTAGGCCTGCATTTCAGTGAAATATTCCTGAGAAAAATATCAGTAAGACTGTGAGAAATTTCTCCCCTTATGATAATATTTGGTCATGGGAATGAGTCAGTCATCATTTTGACCGTTTTGCTTTTTGTCTTTATAATTTTGAATTGTTTGTTTGACATTTATGCTTGTTAGCATTCAGAAACACATGTACACTTGACATTTGAAAGAATAATAGATAGCTAGACTTGAGAGGGGAGCCAAGAAGAGAGAGGCCATCTCTTTGGTCAAGGTTGTGGTTGCTCTACCTTTGTCACGCTGCAGAGTTATCAAAACATAGCCTTTTACTTTGCTGAAACAAAATGTTATCCAACACAACTTCCTCATTGTTTCCAGTTCAGAAAAAGTATTTGAATTTTTATCTTCTCTAAGAGTAAGTAGGGAAGCTAAAGTTCACTGTAGAATGGAAATTCTCTTCTCTATCCAGTAAATTGAAAGAGCATGCAGAGACCCAAACCATTGGCACAAATGTTTTATGTCTGGGTGGTGAAACTCCAGCCTTTACTTAGTTCAATCTGAAAGCTAAAAAGCCTCAAAACAAGGGCTTGACCTAAAATGAGTTCTTTCTCATTTCTCTTTTTTTTCTTTCTGTATTGTGAGAATTTCACTGAAATGATTGCCTCCATAATCAGCCATTGGAACTTACCAGAAACAGCTTTTTTATTTTCAGTATTTCTGGCTTCTTGGAACAATGTTGTGAAAAATTATGTCTGTAAAATGAGTGTTTAGCTTTTAAACACTGCAAACACTTATTTTTAATAGACACATTTCTTAGAGAAGGAGACTATAAGCAGTCTTCAGCGAGGCACCTATGGGAACTGAGATGTTTCATCTGGCCTCACAGCAATGGTCTTGGCTATGAGAGCACATTGGCCTCGGTAGGAAAGCGTGATGGGGTCAGCCCACAGAGCATCTCTTATGGAAATTAAACATGGAAGTCACACATTGATCGAGTGACAAGAGTCTGACAATTGCTCTGTGTGATGTGTGTAGCCAGAGACATGCTCATCATGTGTGATGTTTAAAAAAAAATGTTTTTTTTTCAAAAAATGCTTTTTTCAAGGCCCTTTTTTCACCTTGTGACACAGCTGATTTGAAGTCCAGATTGGCCTTTTTTTCCCCCGACACTTTCCCTTTTTTTTTTCCTAGGATATATAATGATTATATCTGAAATAAACACATGGATGTTTTCTCATTATATTACTATTTTCAGTGTCACTGACATACCAACTTAACGTTGAAGCCCACCACAGGTGACAGAAAGGTATTTCTTAGCCTGGATTTTCATATTGTCCTTTTTACTGCAGAAGAGTAGCATATAAATGAGTATTTTTGGAGTAGTCTCTGTCGCTGTTCATACCGGGAGTGGAGAGATGCAGCAACACAAAACCAGTAAAGAGAGAGCCAGGAGGGGAAGAAGAAGCAACTTTATTCATTTATAATCCCATTTTATATACCCTAGCCCCATAAGGTGATTGGACAGTGATCACCCATCTCCTAGGGTGAGTGGCTAAAGTCCTACAACACTTACTTCAAAATATTTTTCCAGTGTACCATAAACAGAACTTAGCAAAACACCAGGTGTTGGTCCAGCTTACAAAACATCTTACTGTTTCTCATAACACTGGTGAGAAAGGCAGGAGTCTCACCAAATATTGTGAGACCCTGAGAAAATCCCTCTGCTAGCAGCTTTGCAGCAGCCACAGTCTCTATTCTTATATTTCACAGCCGAAAAGAACCCAGAATTAGATCTTCAAGGTAGCAGCAAGTGAGTATGTTGCCCCCTGAATGGTAATCAGGGGAAGGTTTTGGTTTGGTTTGGTTTTTTTCATGAAAACTCTGCTGACCCCTTCACAAAACATGGGTTTTTTTCTTTCTTTCTTTTTTTTTTTTTTCTTGACATCTTCATGGGGTCTCAACTCTGAAGTTATTCATTATCATTTTTTTTCTGTCTGACGTAACATTTCCACTCTCTAATGACCTTGGCATCTTGTGAGCAGAACGCAAGAAGGGATGGCCTGTGCCATAGGAGCCAAGAGCAGGGAGACTTTTAGCATCAGAGAACTGAACACAAACAACACCGATGCCTGTCTCTGCCACACAGATGTGCAGCAGTTAGGTCTGTGAGTTCTCAGCATTGTATTTTTAGTTTGCTATGCTGTAGTAAAATAAGCAGGGCAGCTGGCCAGTGTGCTGCTTTGGAATTACAGTCATGTGAGTGTCTGACGTATTATTTTATGTCAGCTGATAGAAAGTCATCCCATGGATGACTTTTTTTTACATACATTGAGAAGAGGGTTCTAGTTCCCGTTGAGGTTAGTTTGACTTCAGACAGCAGAGGATCTGGATTTGGCCTATGTGAATGGATGCATATGTTGGCCTCAAGGGAAGGCTGAGGACTTGTGGAAATAATTGTGCTGATTTGCAGTTAATATAAAAAGTTGTCTGCCCTCAACAAACCTCATAAATTCCATAATATTTTTGTCTTTACTTCTTTCCATTGTTGTAATACAGAATCCCAGCATTCTGGGATTCTGTACAGATGCATAGATGAAATAGTCCCAATTTATGTCTAAGCAGAAAAGCCATCAGATCTATACTGAATATTTAGCAGTCATGATGGTTTAGGTTACAGCTGTTAGCTTTCTTTTTAGATCTAAGAGGTCTTATTACTGTAGTTTCAAATTTGCTCACAGTGGGTTACTTCTGTGTACTACACTTGTGATATCCATGTAAGCTTGAGAAATTGGTGTTTCCTATTTAGTTATACACAAGGGAGATAAAATAATTTGCTCAGGCTCATACAGGAAACCCATGACTGAGACTGGAATTTCTCATTTTCTGAGGAATAGATCTAGTTCTGGTCACAGTTTCTAGAACTTTTCCTTTGAGAGATATTGCTGTACCCGGAGAAGTGTCTTCAGAGAATGACCTGGACTTTTTTTTGTGGAAGGAAATTCATGTAAGGGTTGGCAAAGACCCCTTATGGTCTTTGAGGACAAGGAAGTAACAAAGTACACTGGTCACTGTTCAAGTAATGCTCTTGAATTCCATACTTTTTTGTGCTGTCAGCTGAAATTTGCTACTTAAAAATAATATACTCCTAGAATTTCTACTGCACGTGCCAGTCACAGCTGTACATTGCACTTTTAGTTTTCCTTCAGATCCTTCCTACTCATGACAGATAAGTCTTCCAGTCTTGGAAGACCTTTGTAAGCCCCTGGCAGGGGTTATACATGTGCACCTGGAACATCGTTTTTGTGAGCAATCTGTGCCTGACCAGCTGCCACTTTGAGGACTCTTACAGGAATATAGGAGAGGATGCTTCTGGAGGATGGTAGTGGTTTATGAGACCTTCTTTTTCCACATTTTAAATTTTTTTTTTCTTCACTCAAAATTCCTCTGTGTTGAGGGACAATAGACTTTTCAAAATGTTCAAGTCCTCAAGACTCTTGTCATATTTATCACAAATGTAAGACATGCTTCCAAAGCAGAGCATTGGATGCAGTGCTCTGCAGACTCATATAAGGAATGTAAAAACCAGTGAAATGCTTTAGAGCTGCCTTTGTAACTGTGCTTTCATGATCCAGTGTCTCTGTTGTAAATGCATTAACTCTACTACAAAGAAGTCATCAGATTTGTGAGACATTTTCAGGTTAAAGTTGATCATTTGGCAGGAAAGAACTACAGGTTAGTTAGCTCAAGCCTTCTGTTCTACATCAGGACCACGCTTACCTTGCAAATGCACATCTAGCATGTTCTTGAAACCCTCCAGCAATGCAGATTAACTTGTTCCCATGTTTAGCCACCCCTATGATCAGGAAGTCCTATCCTAACCTTTTCTTTCTGTATACTGAATGAATAGTATCTGTCAGTGACCGAGGGGAATGCTCGCTGTCCTCTCTACAGACACTTTGATAGTGGTCTCTTACAGATACATCTGTGGCTGTTCATGCAATGCAGCACAATGTAGGGCTTTTTGCAAGTTCTTGAGTGTCATATTCAGAAATGCACTCTTCCCCCTAGATGCTTTGCATTTGTGCATTTTATATATATATATAAAAAATATATATATTGTCCATTTTTCTTCCTGTTTCATATAGGGCTTTGCACTTGTCTTTATTGAACGAAAAACGTATTTTGAACTGTAGAACTCCACAGCTTGCTCTTGGTTGTGTTCCTGGGGCTCCTTTCAGAGGAAATGAGGGACATGACAAGATGGTCTTGTCCCAACGAGAAGGGTATGTGCTAGGCCTACCATTTGTAAAGTACTTTTGGTTCCCCAAGTGTAGATAATTCACTGATGTGAATGGAGTTATATCACAGCCGAATCTGATGGACTGTTCACCTCTGTTTCCAAGCTGTAGCCCATGGAACAGTTGTTAGTTCTGGAGAGCTGGCTGGCTGCACAGTGTTTGCTTTCCTTGTTTCCAGCTGCTCCAACATGTTAAAAGAGTGTAAAAATACACTAAATATTTCCTAATGTTCATTCTCCATAAAAACACCTGCTGCTATTGGCATGGCAAGGTGAACGGCAGAAGTTTTTCATAACATATTGAACCATTGTCCAAACTCTCATATAAAGTGCAGTAGTGGATACTTACAACTACTATGAGTAAAATGAATGTTATAGCGAATGTCTCCCGTAAATCTATGGCTACGATTAGAGAGTAACTGGAGAAGCCTGTGTGAATTAGGAAACCTGATGTCTTTAATATTCTGACACTACACACTTGTTTAATTAATCCCTCTCTTCTGTGGCAGAACTGTTAGCACGTTTAAAAAGTGGCTAGAAATCTCAGAAGAGGGAAATGCTGAGTGCCCGTGAGCTCGTGTTTAAGCCAAAAATCCTGCATCATCTCTGCCACAGTTACAGACTTTCCTGTATATTTTAGATTTTAAAAGATTGCTTGGAAAATGTGTTTATATTTTGTGGTTTTGTCCCTTTGTTAGTCTTTTAGGATCCCACTTGTTAGTGGATTTTTGTGTTTTCCACCGTAACTTTTAGAACAGGTACGTTGCTTTGAGAATCACAATGTGTTGCAAATAATTATCCTTGTTTCATACCCACTGTTAATTGCCATGTTATTCCGGATTCTCTAAGATGGAAAACATAATTGCTATAGAGAGGAGACGAACAGAGTGACCTAATCGTAAATGTCAGCAAAATAATGAATAAAAGGCAATTAATTCCTTCAAAGGAGCATTTGAGTTTCCAAAGCTATATCAGGATGACAAGAACAAAATGATTCCATCTGGAAACAAATTCTTTTTCCGAATACATTTAATAAGAAGAAATTGCGAGGCAGTCTGCCACTAGGCAGGGTTCATTTTGTCCAGACAAAACCCTGCAAAACTACTTAGCCGTGAGGTTTGAATCTTGGATTCATGCAGAGTGGAACTCGATTTGCTGCTCAGCAGGCCAGTGCAAGTCTAAAGCACCACTTGGGTTTTACAGACCTAATGTGGTTCCCCATTTGGCTTTGTGCTGAGCTGCTGCACTCCAGTGAGTTTCACACATCTAGTTAATTGAGACACTGCATGGTAAAATCTCAGTTTGTCTCTGTAGTGGAGAAGGAACAAACTTTCTAGGCAATGAGACTGTTTCTGCGGAGAGGAAGAGCTCAACTTCTATTAGATGAGCTTGCATATCGGGAAGAAAAAGCTGGGCATGCAAGTCCTCTATCTTGAATTCCTCCAATTTCTTCCTACAGATTTACTACGCCTTTAATATCCAGATACTATTTGTTTCTTCCTGTATTATCTTGACAGTGTAAGATACAAGGCTTTTTGCACATAGGTAATGAGAAAGTTGCCCTTTGCCATGTGTGAAATACAGCAGCATAATGGAACAGCATAGGAAATAAAAGACCAGGGTGCTACCCATGGAATACAATCTATTTTGTTTTGTTAACCACCCTTTGACCCTCTAATTGTCAAGAACTACAGAGTGGCAGTTGGTACAATATTGTCAGCACACTGTTTTAGTAGTAATTGGCACCTTTTGATCCTCAACTCTCACCCCCCCAAGGGCAGACTCCTCTGAAAGCTCAGGCAGGACAGTCAGCTGCTGTACCAGAGACCCATCCATACCCTTTTGGGTCCTTGTAATACCTTTTCCTGAGGAAGTCTGTGCCAAGGATGCATAGGGCATCTGGACTAGCACCTGGCTGCATTTGTTCTATGGGTGGAACACTAATTTACAGATATATCTTGCTTCAGTGGGTCTAAGGATGTATTTAATTAATAACATACAGGGGACTCTCCCTTCTTTTGCAGAACATAATTGAACGTGGACTGCTTTAAATTTCTGTTTATTAAGGTTATTAAAGAGATTCTGTCTTAAAGGCTAAGACAAGTATGCAGTCTTAGGCATTCATCAGGTCTTGTTTGAAATTTCTGCAATTTTAAATAAAATAATCTTCTGGACTGTGTGTATATATAATACATTTTTCCCTAATAAAGGTACTTCACTAAAAGCCTAGTGAAAATGAAACATCTACTGAACACGTTAGTTAACTAAACATTTAGAACTCGAAGTGTAAGAGATTGAAATACAAAATAAAATATTCATCTGTCTCAGCATCGACAGCCAAAAATGTCACTGTCCTGAGTAATTACAGGACAGAGTAATTACAGAAGTGATGGTACAAGTCACAAGTGATGATGCGTATCTTGGAGCCTGGATAGGAAGAACTTGCCTATATTTTTCTGTATATCTATGCAACCTATTTCAATGCTGCAATCTTTATTTTCAGGTCCAATTTTAAGCTTTTGGCTGTGAATGGGAAGCTCTATGCCATCGGTGGTCAATCCCTGTCCAATGTGGAGTGCTACAACCCAGAAAACGACTGGTGGAATTTCGTAGCATCCATGCCAAACCCTCTTGCAGAATTCTCAGCTTGCGAATGCAAGGGCAAGATCTATGTTATTGGAGGATACACTACACGAGGTAGGAAGCCTACTTGTACTATATATTTATTTATTTATGTATAACCTGATTGCTTCTAAGGCCCAGATCATTTTCTTCTCTTTTTCAGGAAATCTTTTGATCTCATGCAGAAAGCTGCATAATATTCATTAAACCATGTAGAAGTAAGTCACTGGTAGGAAAAAATTGACAAACCAACCAAAAATATTAGCTCTGTTACAGAGGAATCAGATATTATTTTCCCCAAGCCTACATGGACCCGAGTCTTCATTATTCTGAAGGAACAGACTAATGGGTACTTTAGTACCCAGCTCATCTCTCCTTTTTCTTAGACTACGATCAAACGGTAGAAAGAGTGGTCTCAACAGATACACTTTCCTTTTAAAGCACCTGGTTTAGACTGTCAGAAGGAAAAATATGAAAAAAAAAAATTCTGCCTGCATAAGTATTTATCATATATTAATAGATGTGATGGTCCTTTCACAGTAGCATTTCTGTGTTTCACGGGCAAATTCAATCTCTTGTAACATTTTCATCGCTCTGTGCAGGTTTGCAGCGTGGTTAATAGTGCTAAAAGATCATGGGAGTAGTAGCTTTTTTCCTACATCCTCTGCACTTGGCAAGTTCCTTTTCTGATGCTTATCCTGCTCTTTCTTCAGTCTGCCTACTCTTGGTGTCGTGGATAGGAAGATCAGCATGTTGCTGATTCAGATCCTTTTCCCTTAAAATTCATTGACAAAGTATGTGCAGTCAGAATTGCTGCCCTGTGTCAAGCTCCTTATTTATTACTTATTACCTGTGGTTTCAACTGAAGGAGCATAGTCATTGAGTTACCTCTTGCTGCTTCTGCACTTCAGAGGATTGCCACTGACCCTCAGGCCTTGGTCTTTTCCTACAAGACAGTTTGAATGGAAACAGCACAGTAAACCAATATAAAGTTGTGAGCAGCAGATAAGTAGCACATTTAGGCTTAGGTTTAAATCGAAGACCGTTCAGGACAACAAATACTTGCGCTCGTTATGAATAAAGATCCTTTCCTGAACAAGAGGCTAGAATCAGTTTTTCTCTGACACCTTGGCTTTGGACAGCTATAAGACTTAAAAAATGGAATTGCTGCCTTTACACTGGTGATTCACCTCACAAGTTGTGCAGACGTTGGAGTGTGTTAACGCCTAACTATCTGAGAGATGCTGAGCTTCATTTGCTACTTCACTACATTCACTACATAAAAACCATGCAGCAATGAATATGCACATTTTTATTTTACTTTATTTTTAGTATTTCTGCATATACCTCAGTTTTGGTAAGTTTTGTGGGCTATTTTTTTTTTTTTTTGATCTATGTAGAATTTTGTCCTGAGGTTGCACTTACCAAAAAATGATAGGATCTGGAATTTCCTGTTGTAAAATAAAATTGTCTTGAATAAAGACAGTGGCTTGAATAAAGACCCTCCTTCCAGTTCTCAGCTCTCACATGTGAACCTAGATCCTAATAGTAACTCCATGGTAGGCACTATAATGTTTCATGGTTTGAATTGGTTTAGTTTTGTTTCAGTGAATATAAAATACTCAGGCTCTGGACTGAGCAAAGGAGGACCATAACGCAATAGACTTCCATTTCATTTTCCCCCTTCAAACCATAGCATTTTTTACCTGAGAGGATTACTATGTGACTATAGAGAGACCCAGAAACGTAATTAAATTCCCACCCCCCCTTTTAATGAGTCAGAAAATGATACATTGTTTGTAAACAAAAATAATCTATATGTAAAGCTTTGATCAGCAATTTCATCGAGCATTGCCGTGATGTTCTCCTGGATTTTTTTCCTTTATTTAAAGAAGGCAATGTGAAGTCATAAACCATGACAGAAAATCATCAGAGTGCAAGGAAGTGCTGTAGCAGCACCTCCCTAATCATGCTGCTAATGCACTTCATTCATGACAATCTGGTTATATTTATGGCTGTTTATACCCATACCCCTGGATAACCTGTTGGTATGTCACCTTCTGCCAGTCCCCTTGGGACTTCATCTGGAGATCATCATGCAGGCTAGGCTTGTAATATGGAGCAGTTTTCATTAAAAGACCAGTCTGGAGTTTACAAACCTGTTGCTGCTTGTCACTTGAGGTTGGATTTAAGCTCGGGTCTCCAGAGGTTGAAACTGAATTTATTAGCTAGTGAGTCCTGTGCATTCTGTGTTCATTTATCGAAGCCTTGGACGCAGACAGGGTCTCCACTGCACCATAAATCAGGGTGGTATTGTAACAACTTTGTAGAATAATAGTATTACAAATGCATGCATCCCCTGAGTTGTAACTGAAGTATAGATATGGCTTCAGCCTTTTTTCCTCTGTCTATGGCTTCAGCTTTTTTCTATGTCTCTGTCTGATGCTGAAGTATGGAGTTCCTGGTTCTTAAATCATTCTGAGAATGTGTGTTTCTCTCTTTATAATGCACTGAACATGTGCCCTCAGGTCATCCTTGCCACTTGCTGAAATGTAATTAGTTTTATGAATTTTATTCCTCAAAACTTCAATTTATGGAATGAAATGCAAAGTATCAAAGTTAAACTTGGATAATGAATCACCACTTGAAAACCACTAATGGAAGGTGATAATTTGTTTCATCTGTGATCACTGTTGGAAAGCAGAATATTGCTCCATTTCCCTTTGCATAAAAAAAATCTTACACATCAATCAGAGGCAAACATAAAGCATATGTTAAAAGGTAGGGATTATTCTGATATCTGCATCCCAAGACCATTTACATCATGTAATGTGTGCCAGAAGTAGCTTAATTTCTCCCTCGTCAAAGGAACAGAATGTTCAGACTTTATTGTCAAGGTCGAAGAGTTACTGTTCTCAATAATGAAGATTTCTTCCCTGGTCTGCTATGCTTTTGCACTGTAACACAATAGCAATCTGTAATAATGGCTGATAAGTTTGTAGGAAGGAAAAATCATCCATGAGTACCCTCTAATATATTTGTTTGTTTGTAAATCTCTCCTCTGTTTCAGATAGGAATATGAACATTTTGCAGTACTGTCCCACTTCTGATTCCTGGACCATCTTTGAACTTTGTGATGTCCATGTTCGCAAACAACAGATGCTCTCTGTTGAAGAAACTATATATCTGGTAGGGGGTTGTATTCATGAACTTGGACCAAACCAAAAATCCAACCAAAGTGAGGATGTGTTAACTGTGCAGTCTTACAACATTGCTACAAAAGAATGGCTCTACCTCAAAGAGAACACATCAAAATCAGGTCTTAATTTGACTTGCACTCTCCACAATGATGGAGTCTATATATTGAGCAGGGATATTACTCTCTCTACAAGCTTGGAGCACCGTGTTTTTCTTAAATACAATATATTTACAGACAGTTGGGAGTCACTAAGACGCTTTCCAGTCTTTGGACAAAACATGTTGGTCTGTTCTATGTACTTGCCTGATGTGCAAGAAGTGTAACAGCATCAGGCTTTATTTTTCAGCTCATTAATCATTCTTGAAAGAAATATTGTTCCCTCTAAATAATTCCATTTTCAGAATGTAATGTGTTTGCATGATGGAGGTGTAAAATACTTATTTGTGATGAAGTGCTTTGCCAGGAGCTGGAAGGAATTGCCTAGAGGCTTACAGATGCTGGGTGGATACTAGGTAATTTTTTAATGGAAGTTGACATCATTTATTGCTACCATTAAAATAAAGGTAAAACAGCTCAAAATTCAAATGGAGAAGTTTGCTTATCTTCAGAAAGGTTTTAAGTTTTAGCCACCTTGTATTCCCTAGTACTGAGTGCTTTAAAGATCAAATTATAGTTGACAACAAGCTGCATGTTAGGAAAAGGTGCATGAGCACATGCAACAGTAATTGTGCACCAGGCTCATCCTGTTTGATAGCAGTCATTCAGGACATACCTCACTTGGTATGGCAGGCTTGATTCACAGAAACAACTTCCTGCCAATACCACCCAAAGCAGGTGCCCATGAATGTTGGCTCTTTCTTGTGTTTCCAGGAGCTTGATGGAGATGACCTCAATTTGCCACCCAACGTTGTTTGTTCAAAGAGCACTGTAAGATGATCCCTGTGAATACTCCTTTTTGGGGTTTCGGGAATGCTCTGGGAGCTTCTACCAGTTCCTGCCTATTACCTGACAGAATTATAGTTAGAATTGTCCCCTTTCCTTTTTGTAGCTGACCAGTTTATAAGCATCTTCTGGACGCACTTGCACAGATACACGATGTGTATTCTCATGACGAGGAAAGGAGAGGTGATCTTGATCACCATGGGAAGATTTCACTGCAGCTTCCTTTAGGGAAGAGATAACATGATTAGGTATGTGCTGAACACATTGCAGGGATGCTGGTTCTGCACCAGCTCTTTCTCCACATGAGAAGACAAGAGATTCAATTCACCTGAACAGGTTCCTAGGATGTGTAGATTTTTATTTTTTACTTTTATTTTTTCATTTCTTTTTTTATTTTTTTTTAACTTTTTATTGGAATACATGAATCTGAACTTTCTTTTGAAGATAGATGCCTGTTGTCTAGAGGAGAAGGAGGCAGCAGTGGTTCCCTCAAGGTCCTTTTAACTCCTTACTTTTCTATGGTTTCTATGGAATGAAACTAGTGCTGCCTAAAAGAACTATCAGACTTAAAATGCCTTGCCAATTCCACTCACACATTCAGTGCTTAGGTGCATAATTTTGATGCTTCTGATCACGCATAGCAACCCAAAGAGAAAATCCCAGGAAATTTGTCCAGAATGAGAGCATTTGTTTTTGAACACTTTTAGGATACAGGTAGATGTTTTGGATGTTCAAGATTTACCTTCTGAGTGGAATTTTTGCAGCGTGTCAGAGTATGTTATGCTTCAGCCCAAACTAATGTCCACCATTCTGCTGTACGTATGAATTTAATTAGTTAAGTCCACATCTATGTTCATGTTTATTCCTTTGAAAACACAATGCTTTGAGCAGCTGCTGTGTTTTGACAGTGGTACCAGACCAAACAATGGCTCTTCTACATTGAAGAAATGAGGTGACTTTCATAAGATCTTTCTTTCAGAAGTGTTTTAGAATAAATATAATCAGTGTGCCTAGTGATACATTATCTCAGTCATGTTATGTTACTTGCTTACCTTCATTTCTTTCCAGTTCCACATTCAGTACTCTGCAGTCATCCATAAATTGGCTAACATCAGTACCAGTGGATGGAGTCACATCTGAGTTGCAACATTCTCTTGCCTAGCAAATTGACTCGGAAAACCCATCACTCCCAGCTTTGCAGTGTGGATATCTAAGCAACTCCTGTCAAACCTATTTGTTTCTTAGTGCAGTTGTAATTCCAACAGCTATGGCATCATCTTTTAGCTGTGATTCCTTTTTTTCATGAGAGGCTTGTCTATGTTGGGTTTATCCATGTGTTGGTTTCGGCTTCCAGTGATCAAGTAGCACCTTGAAAATCTGAAGACCCAGCTGAAATATAGAAGAGAAAGATGGCTCAGGCTGTAAATACAGTCAGACCCTTCTGACAAATTCCTCATACACTGGCATACATGTAACAGTACTGCAATCACAACTCAAAACTGCTGTTGAATTTAGTGATAGCACCAGACTGGAATAATCTAAAAAGGCTGTATTACTACAGGCTGACATTAATATATACTTTTTTAAAACGAAATCCATTACAGAAAAATATGCAACGTGAGTGGCTCCCATACCTCAGGAAAAAACCCAGACACTGTGATGACTGTCTCGTGCTCTTTTCCATTTCTTTCAATCCC
Source organism: Todiramphus chloris collaris (assembly GCA_025345505.1). Lineage (NCBI taxonomy): Eukaryota > Metazoa > Chordata > Aves > Coraciiformes > Alcedinidae > Todiramphus > Todiramphus chloris. The sequence goes on along the minus strand of JANVCC010000068.1, from coordinate 8,754,895 downwards.
TTTATTTCACGTAAGGCACTCTTGGGCAGCTTCTGCCCTTTGGCTCAAGAAAAACTGGTTCCTTGTCATCAACAGAGAATAATTAAAAAGCTACTTTTTATCCAATGGAACTGTTCAGTGATTCAGTGTGCTCTCTACTTTGGTGATAAGAGGAAAAAGGTTCTTAATTTAAGGACAAATAAGCTTATTTTGAGTGATGATACAGGCACAGAACAAGCAGCCTTGCAGTCTGATCGGCTGGAAATCCCTATGTTATCCTTACATTGCATCCCACTTACCGTGGGGGCTTGGACAGATCTACACTCTACCTTCTTGCATCTTCAGCCCCAAATGTAACACGCTGGCTTGTGGGAACACAAATGGTTTGTCTGGTGTAGTGGTAGTGTAGTAGTATGGTGTTTGTAAGACATGTGGAGCATATGAAGAAATGCATATATTCTCACTGTTGTAACTGTTTATTTGTTTATTCAAACTGTTTCATGACAAGCAGCAGGATAGAAGGCAGCTAGTAATATCACTGTGATGTCTGCTAATTACCTTTATTTTAAACTGTTGGCTATTTCCAGTATGTTTCTTTTATTTCTTTTATTATATTTTGGTTTTTAATTTTAAAATCTTTTTATTGGTCACCTAATATCCTGCCGCTCCTCTAAGTTTCTTAGTCTTTGTGTTCTCAAGTCTGTATCCAAATTCAAAACTGCTGATTTTCTTCTGTGTCTGGGTTACCCAGTGCTTTTGTATCCACTGTTCCTCTTCTCTGCCTTGCGGACTGATTCCACTTGATGCTGACCAGCAAAAGCTGACTATGGTAGAGGATGATCCCAAATTAAAAGGAAGAACATGAACTAAATGAACTAACATGAATTAAAAGGAAGAACCTCCCAAGTCCTAAGGGAGGAGTAAATGGAAAGCTCTGGGAACTTAGTCCCTTCTCATAAAATAGAGAAGCATTTAAGAAGGTTGCTCACATCAAGGCTAAGAGAGAATATAATAGTTTCTTCCTCTCTGGGAATGGTTTGTGGTTTTCAGTGTGAAATAAGAGTTGTGTGGGGCTTAACTTTAATCTCCCTGTCTAGTTTCCATAGGTTTCCTTTTCTGTCCTGTCAGTTGACCTTTCTGGGGCTTAATATCTGCATTTTCTGTTCTTTGAGGATTTTGTCTTTCTACACCAGTGTCCAGCCTGCTTTGATAAAATGATATGGTACAGTTTGTTGGCCTGTTCTAGCTGTTAGTGTGCTTTTCAGACTGACCTGTTACTGTCAATCACCGTGATGAAAAAGTAAAGTAATATGTAAACCAGGTTGAACCTTTTCATTTATTCAGTTTTGGGCTCTTGGAAGAGGAATGAAAAAAAAGGTTTGTTTTGTTTAATCCTCATCTGAGTGAGATATGATGCTGCAGACATTGTTTGTGGAAATCGATCTGCGTCAGTGATGTGATAGAGAATGGAAGGCACAGAGTGTAATGAAAACATTTAGCACGTAAAATGCTCAAAGCCCTACACAAGCAGAGATAACTCACCCTTATCATCCCTGTAAGGTAAGATGCATACTGTAAATGGTGTTAAACCAAAGACAATCCTTGGAGTATCTATCAGAATGACCCATGAATTTATAGGTGGTTACCAAGAACCCTCCACAGAGGGCAGAAACCATCAGCATCTGTGGTTATACTGGGATTGCATTTACAATAATGACCAAAGGGTGGCTCTCCATCCCCACAGTAAGTCTTAGGAACCAGAATAACTGCTGTAAGATATAGTACATTTAAACATCTTTCTCTACAATATTAACACTGCCATTCTGGGAGTAGATTTTCTACCTAATCAACTTAGAGTCTATTTTAGTATAATCACTGTCTTTTTTTTTCCCCAAAAACGAGAGTGAAGCTTGGAAAGGGAGTCTGGATTTTGTGAACAGATAGGGATCGTGCATTCATAGCTTTAAAATCACTATCTCAATTGTCTATGGTACGTGGATTTTTTTCTGAAAGCATTGACATAAACATGTTGGTATGTCCTTATGAATATCAGTATTTTCTTAAGTAATTTTCAGTTTCTTTATTGTAGTCATAACAGTGAAGCATGCTTCATTTCTGAAATACAAATTGTCTCTTATAAAAGAGAATGAATCACTGCAATTACTGTATTTTTTCTAGTGGAACACAGGTTAGACAGTGTTCAGTTTTAGAGTATCCTGTTATATGTTGTGCTGCACGTCTTCAACTGGTGTGCTTCAGTCAGAAAGCTGTTCAGCACCTGAGCAAAGATATTTCCTGTTTGATGGTACTTATACCATTAGTTAAGCTTCTGCAGTGAGTCTATGAATTCTCATTTCCTCACTCTGTTTTTCAGCTGAAATTTATGATTATTTGATTCGTTGTTGATTTTCCATTCTCTGATGTTTTCCAGATGTTTTTAAGGTGTCCTTTGTGATAAGGCACCCTTTAAAAACAATTTAATAGGCTTACTTTGCCTATGAAGATTTTGCCCAACTGCAGCTGTCATTTTTCTGCCAACATGCTGCTCTAATCCTGCCCCATATTTGCCCTGATCACAATATTTTCTTCTATGAGCACCCCAGACTGCTAGCACTCTTGGATGAAGCTAAACTGATCACAATATCACTCGTGTGGTATTGCAAGTCCTAGATTCCTTTCCCCCAACACACCTTTAAGCACTGCTTCTACTGTACAGCAGCTGAGCTTTGACTTTGTGAGATCACTGCAGAAATCAGGTTTCTGATGCAACTGTTAGCCACCTCTATGCTGGAAGCTGCCAGAAGCTGCCTTGCTCTTCTGGAGTTACACTGAACCCTTCTTGCTCAAGATTCCTGTAAACAAGTGCAAGTCAAGTGATAAAGACCCCTACTGTAGGGAATGTCTGAGAATATTACAGTTCAAAATTAAAATTAACTGCTATGTAGGTTTTGATCTTCCCATTCCTCCCTGTTGTGATATTCCATCAGTTTATCCAAGGATGCATAGATCCATCCATGCCTTGTGTGCTGGTTTTTTCCTTAGATAATGTTTCCTAAGGAAAGGTATCTTTTTTTTTTTCTCCATTCACCTTCTATAATTAGAGAAACCTAAAATCCTCTTTCCAAGAATCTTCTTGAATTTTAACTTCTTTCATCTTCAAAATGACTTAGCCTGTACACTTACTGGTTTGCCTTTATTGGTCATGCTTTGAAAAATGATTCTGTAGAAATTTGAGTACTTCCTTGTAGTTAGATAGTATTCACAAGGGGATTTACACAGCGTGAGGGTAGGGAAATCTTATCTGTGGCTGTTCAAGGATGTGACTTCAGCCATGCAAGGTTTGAAACATAAAATGTGGCATTACTTAGTCTCCTTTCAAACTCAGACTAATTTCAAGATTGACTATTCACTGAGTTTAAAAACTTTAAAGGGAACAGCGATGTTAGAAAAGCTCTGTTTTCATCTTTGGATATTGTTAATAGCAGGTTTTTATTTCTACCAGGGTTTAAATGTGTCTGGTATTGCACTGTATTGCCTTTTTTGTTGGTTGTAAGGGAAGTTTTGCCTGTTTTCAGATAGGGCCTTGATTTACTGTGAAGACCAGAGCTGTGTCATTTGAGAATGTGTATTTTGAAATTGTAAATTATCAGTTGCTGATAACTGCTCTGAAGCCCATAAAAAAAATGATTTTGGGTGGTAGGGTTGGAGATAAAGTCAGAAAACAGATGCTTAGGAACAGCCACTCTCTAACCTCCAGGCATAAGCAATTTTCAAGTGCAGAAGCAGACAGAAGAAGTTTTATATGATTTTAAAAATAACAACTCCTTTTTCCTTCTTCCCATCTCTTCCCCTGCAACTCAAACCCTTTCAACCACAATAATTTGTGGCGAGGCATCTGTGCATGGGGAAGAGGATGTTCGTGGTGAGGTAGGAATGCACTGCTTGGACAGGTAATCCCTTATCAGAACTACTGCTTTGCAGTGCAAGAAACCTTCCTTCAGTGTTTTCAGATGACTCTGACTGACATTTATGACTCTTTAATGACATGTTATCTGCTAATATATGTATAATGACAGGTGAGACAGGGAGAGGAATCACAGAAGCCCTATTGTGCACCTAATAGTAAATGCACAATAGACTTGTAGAAAGACTTTTTTTTTTAATAGGGCCTGATCCAAAGCCTTTTGATGTTAATAAAAGGAACGAGCCTTGAATTAGGCACGTATTTCAGTGAATTAGATAATTCTGAAAGAATCTGAAGAGATGTTAACTGTACAATTGGCTGATGAAAGACAAGGCATAGAGTGAAGCCCTGGAGAATCTTGTAGATCTCTGATAGACCCCATCTGTGTTTCTTGCATAGAATTTCAATGTGAAGTTGTCCGTCTCTGTTAATACAAGTCTTTCAAATATACTGGCTCTGGAGTAGTCAGGAGAATGATGTTTTCCTAAGAGTATCTGGGTAGAAGGTGAACATCTCTGCAATTATGCTGTTGGGGAGCACTGAGAAAACATTGCTGATACTTCATGACTCTGAATAGCAGTGTTGTGCATCTTAGTCTACATTATCTTGGACCAAGAAATGTGGTATAGGAGGTTGAAATGTTTTTAGATCAAGGTGATATGAGAATTTTGTTTGTTTGGGTTTTTGTTTCCACAATATCCCCTCCAAAAAAAAGTATCTTGTATATAGACATTTGGATGGTTCTCTCACATGCTACAATAATGCCATACCCTACAAGATGCAGAATATGGTCATGTGGAAAAGACAGACATCATTCCCCTTTTACAGACTGGAACTTTGGCTAATATTCCATGCAAGGTGAAACAGCTCCACAAACAGTTTGAGAGCAAACCACCTCAGGGCTATATCTTTATAGGAAAGACAAGGGTACGTCCCAAGGAGTGAGTGGAAATCCTTGAGGAAGACAATGGACTTGAAGCTGAATCTCTTATGTCTTGGCAAATTTCGCAGTAAACATAGTCCCTTTTGTCTTCGGTTGGTATGTGCAACTAGTTCTTGTTAATTGCTTAAGAAAAACAAAAATAAATGGACAAGTTTTGTTTGGGATAATCAAACTGTATCTATTTTTTCATAAAATAAAATATTTACCCCAAGCTACCTACATAGAACACCCTAAATCAGGGTGTTCAAGCTTGCATTTCCTATGTATCAATTCCCTTGGTTTTTTTTAATTTAAATCTGTTTCAGCTGTTAGAATATTAAAATGAATCCTGTTAAATGCTGTGTCTTCTGAGTATTTGCAAAACAGCTCATGAAACAAAAGTGTCTCTCTGTTCATCAGCCTGGTATAATTGTACCTATCTATGGGAAAGTGGGCATGGGCTTTACTGGCACTGTGCTTTCATTAGGACAGTTAGAGTGGGTTTAACCAGCTGTTCAAGACTAGTTGTAAAGACCATCTGTGATTTTGAGGAGCAATTGTTGTTGACCGGTGTGGCCATAGCACCCCTCAGACATTCCCTTTCCAAGGAGCATAATGTAATAATAACTCTGGCATTGTTTCCTCGGACTTTTGGTTGATCTATCTACCATCCAACACCTTCAAATCAGAGACATCTTCTGCCAGTTGCATTGCACGAAAAGTTCCACTCTCTATGTGGCCCCTGAAGCCTAAAAAAAAAATTTAAGAACATAAATGCTTTCACCACTTCTGGGCACAGCATTCAGTGGATTCCTCACCTCTCCAATGGTCAATAGAAGTTAAAGGAAAAAAAAAAAAGGAGAAATACTTTCATCCAACCTCGGATTGGGGACCCCTAAGTCATTGGCAGCCAGAAAAATTACTCACTTTCTGCCAGACTTTCTTCACCAAAGGGAGGTTTTAATTTGGAACAGTCTCCCTTGGCTTCACGCCTCTGTTAGTCACCATTAATAGCTGGATACTCAACCTGTCACGCTCTTCCCTGCCAGTCTAATTCCTACTTCCTTCAGGTGCTGTAGGGTGGGACTTATTTCAAACTCAGCAGGCCATTAATTCTTTCCTGATTTCTGTGGGAGGTCTTCACAGAAGTTCAAGATTTTCTTCAGAGGCAGCAAGTTTGGGATTTGAGTTCCACCTTCTGTAGCAAGCATGGACCAACCATTCAGTACTACTGTACCATTGCATATAGTATTGTAATAAAATAAAATCTACCTGTCTTTTTATCAGAATTAAAATGCTCTTGTGCTTTAAAAGTAAATGAAGACAAAGGTCAAGACAATGTTCTGGTGCAATGAAAATGTGAATCGGGGTGCAGAGTATATAGGTAATTGCAGTGTTCACAGGTATGTACAGCAGTGGCAATTCAGTAGACACATACTAGACTTAGAAAAAAGGTTTTTCAGCATGGTCTATAATGTCTTATGTATTGGGGCATTACATTTCAGGCACTTCTGAATGGACTCTTGATGTTTCTTAAGGTTAGTCCTTAAGTGCTTTCTGGCTGTTTCTAATGAGGCATCTAGAAGTTAGAGTCAAGTTCTCTGAGCCATTTCTGTAAATTTTACTAAACATCCTTCTGTATCTTTCTCTTCTGAATGTGTTGCAACTTTGAAAGCACTGTTTGCTCAATGGAACAAATTAAATTGTGTAGGCTTCCCTCAAGCCTCGTTATCTGGACAGAAACAGGGAGGCACTTGCGTCACTTCCAGCGTGGAAGTGCAGTTCTTCCAGTTCAAATCTCCACAGTTTTTGTGCAACTTATTCTAGATAAGAGATTGGAAAATATATTGTGTTTGTGCTGCCCATTAAAAGCTATTGAACAGTGATCAGTAAACAAGAATAGCATGATGCTGGAAAAACACTCAGTGCTGATTTAGTTAAGCATTAAGCTAAGCAGCATCAAGGGAGTGCGTACTCAGAGGAAGAGACTAACAGAAGTACCTGGAAATAAAGTGTATATGTCTGTACAACAAAGAGATAAACAGACTTTTGGTTTTAGGTGCACGCTGCTTTTGTGCAGATGTCTGTCTACCCATCCACGCATTTTTGGCCTTTCTTTAATCCAGATTTTGTTTTATCAGGTGCTGAGAGATGTCTCTTCTTTTTTCACCCTTCTGTTTTCTCTCCCATCCCTTGTGTTTTCTGCAGCAGGGATATATCTTGTGTGTTATAGATGTTTTTGGGAAGAGGAGGCAGCCTTGCACTTCTATCTCTCAATTACTTTCTGACTGCAGTAGCCCATTAAGGAATATTTAGGACCCTAAGTTCTTTACTGCACTTTTTAGCATTGTTCACTTAAAACTGTCATTCTCTTGGAACTACCTACTAATTTATCACTCAAATCTGCAGAACAAATACCAGTTTTGATGTCATGTGTTACAAGGCTGATGGAATCCTGCAACTGATGACAACCATGAAAATTATGTAGCTGATAGTTTGCTGTTAAGAACTGGCAGGGTTGTAGGATATTGCAGAGTATTTTTCCAGTGACCTCAGAAAAGCCATTTCCCAGGCTTTGCCATCACAGTTCTCCATGATTTGCAGATGTTCTGTATGAATAAGGAACCAGTACTGGGTACCCACAGCAGAAGTCTCAGGCTGGATCGTATTGATTTGCACCACAGAGTGTTTTTTTAAAAGCACGAAGAGGTATCTGGATGGGGAAGGCAAAGATAGATTTCCTTTCCTATAACCCTGTGTTTCACACTGGACTGGCTCCAGAGAGTTGTCAGTTTAATCTTTGCTGGGTCAAATGGGTTACATGGTGTTCAGAGATTTTTGGTATGAAGCAATGTTACTCAGCAGGCTCAGACAGGAATTAATCTGCCTCAGTGGAAGCAGCCCAGCAAAGTTAGGTGTTAAAGCTTCCTTTTCTGCAATGTGTTTCAACCATCTCTACTTGGCCATGGCACCAGCCTACCTTTTGTGTCAGAGTCAGTGATACCTTCAGCTGTTCTCACCAGAGAATCTGTAGGAAGACCATGGTTTCATTACATTTTGCCCCTGTGTATGTGTATAAATGAGTATGTGTACAAATTTACCCAGGCCCTTGCTCCAAAAATTTTTCTTACACTGGTACCTCTGCTAAATTTTTCCTTCAATTTCCTGAGAAGTTTAATCTAAAAGAAATCCATTTCATAGAATCATAGAATCATTTTTGTTGGAAGAGACAACCAAGTCCAACCAATTAAGCCAGCACTGCCAGGTCTGCACTAAACCACATCCCTAAGCACCGTGTCTTTTAAATAACTCCAGAGATGGTGAATCCACCACTTTCCTGGGCAGCCTGTTCCAGGCCTTGACGACTCTTTCAGTAAATAAATTTTCCCTAACATCCAATCTAAACCTCCCTTAGCACAACTTAAGGCCATTTCCTCTTGTCCTGTTGTTTGTGAGAAGAGATGGACCCCCACCTTGCTACAACATCTTTTGAGGTAGAGTGATAAGGTCTCCCCTGAGTCTCCTTTTCTTCAGGATGAACAACCCCAGTTTCATCAGCCACTCTTGTGGAAGCAAGACTTGTTCTCTAGACCTTTCATTACCCTTCTTTGGACACAATCCAGCACCTCAATGCCCTTCCTGTAGTGAGGGGCCCAAAACTGAACACAGTGTACCAGGTACAGCCTCACCAGTGCCGAGTACAGGGGGACAACCACCTCCCTAGTCCTGCTGACCACACTATTTCTGACACAGACCAGGATGCCACTGGCCTTCTTGGCCACCTGGGCACACTGCTGGCTCATATTCAGCATTATTCTGGCCCATTTCCAACAATATTGAGTCTTAGGGAACACTACTTGTGACTGGCTGCTAACTAGATTTAAGTCCATACTTTGGGCTCAGCCAAATCTTACATGGATCTACACTCTGGGTAAGATGGATTTAGAGACTTTCTAATGATGCATACACTCTGCCCCACACGAACTCACAATTCCAAATGTGGTTTTAACAGAAACTGCCATTTGTCAAGTGTTAGAAAAATGCTGTACATCATTTAGGAACGTTCCATGAAGGAAAACTTCTATACCTAGAATAAACCCGATGCACTTATTCCACGGTTTTAGTGTACTGCTTTTAGGGAGCATGCCATGCATTCTATAAACATTTATCATATAATACATTTCCTTTAGTAAATATTTAAGTAGCTATCTAACCTATTCCACCACAGATGTAGACTTCCCCATGGTTTGGGGGGAGATGGTGTTTCTAGGTGTTGCTATACCGAGTGCACAACCTGCTTTTGCAAGAGCGGTTGCGTCTGTTATCTAGAATAAATACATCGGCTTGACTCTGTGAGAAGATTATTTGTATGAAATAAAGAGCTTCGATGAATGGAAGCTTATTTTCATTGTATGTTTCTGCAGCTCTTGATCATGACAGAAGTCTCTTTTTTCCGGCTTTTCAGTAGCAGTAATAATTCCCTGTTTAGCCAAATTGTGCTAAAACACACCAGCGGGGCTGGAACATGCAGATTTGGTGAACGGGGTATGACCTGGCCTCTCAAATCCCATGTTCCCAAAAGAATAAGTTATTGGCATGTTTGGCACTTGTTTTAGCAATGTTGTGACTGTGTCCTGTCCATTCTCCTTGCCATGTGCTACCATTTCACCGCTTATATTTAAAGGTAGAAAAGAAACTCTGCTTTTCTTCAAGTAAAGATACACGTCCTGCATGAGCCATGCCTCTTGTTGGACTGTACAGCCTTCAAAGGCAATTCAGAGAAGGTCAGTCCTTGTTAGCTGTGGAAGATGGGAGATAGACTTTGCTTTCCCCTTAGTCAAAATATTCCAGAAACTAGAGATCATTACAAGTATATGATGCGTTTGCCTGTGGTTTTATCATGATGTCATTACAGGGACTCCAGTAAGACACAATAATAACAGACATACGCATGGCCACGCTGGTTTTAAATGGTTTTAACTTTATTATGCTTTTCCCTTCAGCACTTGTTCTGTCTAATGCTTTATGATTTGAAAGCATTCCCAACAGGCCAAGAGCAAAGCCCCAGGCTGTGGTGTCCCTGTCACTCTCTTGTTCCTTTGCTGGTGGAGTCTGTTTTATGTGAAGCTTATCACGTTTATTTCAACAGTTTATGACAACAAATTAGATGTGAAATAATAAACACTGACAGCTCTTTTCAATAATAAAGGTATCCCAGAACTGACGCAAGGTCCTATCAGTTTCTTGAAGAAAGGACTTTCATATGCAGCCTTTTAAAGCATTTTTTCTGTGGTAGAACATGTGAAGAAATTCTCCTTGCATCTTCTGTGGCTCTCAGGCTCTTTCATGCATTAAAGGGCTTGAGAAGCTTTGCTTTATTTTTTTCAACTTTAGAAAACCTTTCAATAAAGATAAACATACTGCTACTTTGACTAATTATTTGATGTCTAGTAACAGTGTGGTTAACTGGGGCAACACAGGAAAAATATCTTCACTTTCTTGCTTCAATTTTGAATGAGGTTGTTTCTTTCCATCTCCTTTCCCGATGGTTACAGAAACTCTTAACCTACCCATTGACAAAACCACTCAGATATAGTATGAAGACCACTGTCAGTGCCTAATGAATACAAATAAAACAAGATTTATATTATTTTTGAAAGGTTTGTAGTTGATAGGAGGGGAGATAATGTCTTCAGACTGGAAGAGGGTAGATTTAGACTAGAAATTAGGAAGATGTTCTTCACTCTGAGGGCTGTGAGACACTGGGACAGTTTGCTCAGGGAAGCTGTAGATGCTCCATCACTGGATGTGTTCAAGACCAGGTTGGTTGGGGAAGCTGGTCTAGTGGGAGGTGTCCCTGCTGTCACAGGGGAGTTAGAACTAGGTCATTCTTAAGGTCCTTTCCAACCTGAACAATTCTATGATTCAAAGGGCTTGCCTACCTTAGAATACTCTGTGGTGCTTAAGCAGCTGGAGAATGTGGTTAATTCCAGGCTCTTTCTTTCTTCCTTTTGTTTCCTAACTCATGTTTTCAGTGTTCTTACGAAGACAATAATTAAAGTTGCTGCAAACAACATCTCCTGGCACCAGTACGTTGTAGTGAAGCTGTGGTGCTGTTTGGCAGAAATCAACTTTTGGTGCTTAAGGAAACTTTTTAAAGCAGGCAAGTATTGTCTCACAGGGGGGAGTTGAGCTGGCTGAAGATTATCTTAAATATCAATTTGGAAACACACCCCAAATTCTGATCTTCTCCTTATTCCTTAGGGGGTTATTTTTTTTTTCCCTCACTGGCATATTTAACACATTTGAAGTTATTCCCAGATCCAGGTATTATGAGGGAATTTATAATAACTATATAAACAGTACATTCTGAAATAACCTTTGTATGATTATACTCTAGAGGCAGAAAGTTTTTTAGAGACAATCTGTTAAGATATGGATGTAAAGATAGACTTTAAGGAAAGCATAAGCTTTCTCTCTGTTTTGTTGCTTCTGTATCATTGGGACAGTAGCAAATACAAAAACCAAAAAAGACTGATGAGCAGATGAAAATAGTGGAGAACAGGGCAGATATCCCAAGTGTCATTATTATAATAGATCCTCAGTAGATAGATAGTTCTAGAATGGGCAGTGGAAGACAGCAGCAGCTACATGAGAGAATGTCTTTGGGTGTTTCTGTAACTCAGCAAGGACATCATGAGATTTTTTGCAGGAAGGGAGCTAGCCAGATGTAGCTGAAAGTAATCACCGTGACGGGGAGCAAAGAGTGCTGACTGGCAGGTTGTTCTATTCTGATTGTGAAATGGATTCTCATTTCTGACCAAGCTATGCCCAAACCACAGTCAGCATCAAGACAGTGGTACCGTCATAAGTGGCACTTCTGGGAGCCCGCTAAGCTTTCACAATGGCTCTGGCTGTACCATATAGCACAAGGAGTTACACGAAGAGGCAGAGTTATCAATTCCTGGATCTCTAAAGATCTGCAATGATAATCAGGTTTGTGAGAAGAGAGATGACTTGTGGTACATGATCCTGCTACAGGGCGGCATGACCGGTGAAGGATAGCAGAAGGATGTGAAAGAAGGTCCATGGAGATATATGCTGAGCTTATTCTTTCTGTGTTGTGGAAAGTAGTAGCTATAAACATGCTTCTGCAGTAAGGATTGCATGGTTGCTTTGATGTTATCTCTGACTGACACCAATCTCATAGTGTCATGGATCAGTTCAGATCTGGAGAGTGTCAGGCTGTCAGCACAAGAAAGGGTGTGATGCTGGGACACGACTGCTGCTTAAAAGTGTGGTCTGTAGAAGCCAAGGTTGCTGCCAAAATCATGTGTGTGCAACCACAGCCTGCGGTCTGACAGTATCAAGGGTTTGGTGGCAGCCTTGGCGTGTGGCCCCTGCCACACGTTCCTGTCTCTGGACCACAGTACACTGCTTGCTTGGTTGTGCTGATAAATTACTTACACAGCCGTGCTGTAAACCCAGGCAAAGAGCCTTAAAAAGAGACTGCCAAGAAAAAGGTGCCTAGTTTTGTCTGAGGTGGTAGGTCTCTGAGATAAAGCCTTGCCAGCAAAACTGGCTTGATGTTTTTCACCTCCCCACTTTGCTCATCTTACATCCTGTGTTCGTTCTGTGGTGCCCTGTCCCCTTGGTTTGTGTCATCGCAGCCGTTCGTGCAGCCAAGACTGGCAGCTGGTGTGTGGGCTTCCTGAATGCTCTGGATGTACTGCAAACCAATGATGAATTAACAGAGCTGCCATTTGCTAATGACTCCCCCCCTCGAACAAAGGCTTTGTTCTCTGCTGTCAAACCACCTGGCAAGGGGAGATCTTCGACTTTGGAGTTGGGCAGCTCCCAAGGGCAGTACTGATACAGGTGAGGGTCGTCCCCGTGTGCCACCCACGGGCTGATTCAACTGTCCACTTCACAGTGTCTTGTTTTTCTTGCTTCAGCTTTCCACCTCCAGCTTTATGCTTTCTCTGAAGGCAGCGCCGCAGTACGCCCCACACGTTTCCAGGTTTATTCCTGGTTGCAGTCGGCCTCACCGAGTAGGAAAGTATGAATTTGCAACCTTGTGGTTATTTTTATATAACAATGTCTTAATACATGGTGGATGTTTGAGTCTAGCTTTCGATGTTTTTCAAGCGATGTCTGTATTTTGATTTTTAATTTGCCTCTGAGCAAGACTGTCTACAAACACTGGCCAAATCTGCCTATCTGGGACCTGGAAGGGGTCCCTGGAGAAAGCACTTCAAGTCATTTATTCAGCACTGGCTGCTTTTACGTTTGGCTTCAAGTCTGACAACTTTCCACCAGACCTGCAGCATAGTAAAGCACATCCTCTCTGTGAGAGCAGTAGAGCCAAGAGCAGGTTGCAGGAGTGAATGCTATAAAACAGATGTTATTAGAGGGCTTCACCAAGGGTGGGAGGCTGAGTACAGTAGCCCTGTTACAGCCTCCAAGGTGGGCCACAAGATTTCTGTCTTATGAGCAAGCTGTGCCTGCAGTATTTGGCTCGGCATCGCATCCTGAAAATTCCAGTGCTGAGAAGCACTTTTGCGCTGTGAGTAAACTGTAAGCTAGATTTGAAAGGAAAGATTTTGATTAAAATCAGCATTTCAGAGCCTTCAGCTGGCAGCTGGCGTGGTGTTAAGGATGGACATCGCTGGAGACTCCTGTGGAAAAGAGGCCCCGTGTCTGAGTGCTTAAAACCAGGTTCCATCCAGTTGTGATGGTGGTTTTTAACAGGCAGAAGAAAAAAAATATTGCTGCGTATTTACACATAGGGACAGATTCTGCTCCCATTAAAACCAATGGCAGAGTTCCCGCTGATTTCCATGGGTGCCTGCCTTGAAATGTTTGAACAGTAAATATATTCTTCTGGGTGGGAAACCAGGATAGAAATCCCTCTCACAGCCTGCTTCCAGCCCTGCAAATGTCAGGGGTTTTCAGCGCTAGTCTCAGAAATGCTACTTCTAATTTTAAAATCCTTTTAAACTGCAACCACTGTATGTGGCCTTACTTCACAGCTGTCAGTCACAATCAACAGCCAGTATTATATTAGCCTGTATTTACCTCTATTCTCCCTGTATGTGGAGTTACTTCATTTTTATAAATATCAAATATATCAGAGTAATTTAGAAATGTAACATTAGATACAAGCATTCGTTCCTCGAGTGCTTTTAATCAAATAATAAATCTTGATGTGCTTTATTTTAATTGACTCTCGATGAGCTGCTCCGATACGGATTTTTTAGTGCTATGGCTTATGCTCTATATGCATTTCCCAAAGTGTGTGCATGGCTATGGGCATGTACTCTTTGTCTCTCTTCCTACCTCTGTATTGAAAGCTTTAAAAGTTCATGATCATCTGGAACTTTTAGGCATATATCATACAAAAGTTATAGAAAACAACTTATAAAATAAAATCTTCCCTATCATCTCCTTCGAAATCTGAGACCAAATCCTTTCTTTAATGTCTCTGAAATCCTCTTAATGCAGAGCATACCCTAATATACTGTTGGATTTGTTTTAAACCTGTAATGTATATATAGATCTCTGTTTCAAAGAGTTTTCAGAGTTGTGTACAGTCAACTCAAATTATACAGAGCAAAAAACTTCTGGCAATTTACAGTCAACCTGCATCAACATTTGCATCAGTAACATTTGGTATCACTTGACAGATGGTCTATATCTAAGCTTTGGAAATGGGTATGGAAGGCTTCTCCTCTTTGGCTGTCAGTGTTTCCTAAGGATATGATAGCATGATGGACAACCTGCATATCCCCAGCTTCTTGGCCTGGGTAAAATATGGTTTTCTTCTGTGTTCTGAAGTACACAGTAAGAGCACAACAACTGTCCAAAAGGGAGGAAGAGACAGATGAGCAATGGTCTTTGATTACGAGGGCAATCAGAGAAAATAAATAAATAAATAAAAGAGAAAGAGAGAGGAATAAAAAGGAGATTAAAAGAGAGGAAGAATCAGAGAAATAAAAGGGAAGTACCAAAAGCAAGCAACCAGCTCAGCTGATGTACTTCTAATGATGCTTCTAATACTACTTGTGTATCAACTTGTTCTTAAGCCACATACACCTGACAATAAAATGCACCACCTTTCAAATGTTAACCTTGGAAATAGTGTTGAGATTGCTCCTCACTCTTTTTTTTTTGTGCTAGTGGAATATTAAATAAAGTTTTGAACATGTGCAGGCATTCTTAAGTAGCCGATGCTCATTACTTCCAGAGTAAAACCAAACACCTATGCAAAGCCAAGAGTTCTCAAGCCTTTCCTAGTTCACTGCAATTAATTTGGCAACTAGATCTTACATCTGATGGAGCCTCTCTGTTAAAATAACAGGATTGTTGGGGATTTACCTACAGTTATGTGTTCTTCTCTTGTGAGAGTGCCACTTACTCTGAGAGATAATATATCTTACGTAAACCTCTCAAGAGTGAAGAATAGAAGAAACTGTAGCAGAGGAGCAGAGGCTTTTATTGCCCACTGCATCTCCTAGGTCAACTTTTACTCATGTTGGGATAGCTGGGTTGTGTGTGAGGATGACAACAGACAAAGTGGAGACAGAGAAACCTATTTCTTCCAACTTTTGGTATCCCAAAGGGGAGAGGGTCGCCCCCATAGGTGCTCACACACTCCTGCCTGCTCATTCACAAGAGAGACCAGTGACACTGGCTCCCACTGGCTTGCTCAATACATCATGAAGGAAAACTTGTCATCAGTTTCCCTGCAACTCTAGTACTACTACAATGAAAAGGTGAAGCAAAGAAAGAACTCACCTAATTTCCAATGCATATTAAATGATCTACTAAATATATACTATATATATATGTGTGTTAGAGATGGCCCCCTTTACAACTCATCTTGTGAGAACAGTGTCTCCAAATGTTTTTCAATATTTTGCAGAATCATTCAAATTTTATTCCATCAGTAAGTTTGCATGCTGTCGGTAAAAATAACAAGATAACCTAGAAGGAAGAAAAGCTCACATTTATTTCCCCACTTTGGCACAAATTACTCACTCAGAGTTACTCACTGAGAATTTTTGAATCTCTTCGCCTTTCTGAGGTAAATAATTTGAGTGCCATGTGTCTTAATATGTATGGGTCTTTCATATAAAATATTAAAAACTGCATTGTGCAGATAATAGCTCCATTGATGACGGACCAGACTGGGAATTGGCTGAGCTGGGTTCTCCTATAGATTCTCTCTCCAAGTAACTGTCTGGGGTTAAGAAAATTGCTGAACCTTGGAGCCCCCATCTGTGACAGTTCCTCTCCCAGTAAAGCACTTGAGGATGTAGAGGTAAGAGTCACCACATAAAGAGGGTATCAACGACTGAGTAACCTATCCCTCTGTGTCACTGTACAAGAAAACAAGACAGGACTTTGAGGTTGTTTTTTGGTTTCTACTTTTCATCTATTTTTAATTTTTTTCCTGACCCTCCTTTCCTCTGCTGTGCAGTTTCTGCTGGTGTTGAAGGTAGAGTCTTTTTCACTGACGTCTCATCAGTGTATTGGTTTATAAGTGTATTGTACTACTTTCCCAACGTACTTATTACTGTGGGTGGTGGTAACTTGGTGTGAGATCCACTGGCATGGCCAATGAGCATGTTGGTACAAAGCAGTCCGTTGTGGTTGCTTTGCTGTGTGCAAAAAACAGTGTCAGTGCTGCAAGGTTACCAGGGCACACGGAAAAAATCTCATAGGGAAAGGAAATTGGATGAGTACTGTGTATAAGAATGTGTTTGTGCTTGACTGATTTTCCAACATCTTCATTAAGAGCAGCCTCTTTTGTTTTGGTTGACATATTGATAGCTTAAAAAAAAAGGTACGTGTCACTCTATGCAAATAAAGAGGTCGGGGTTTTTTTGTTGTGATACTGAAAAAGTGATCTAGTTTTAAGTCTGCCTTTTTATAAAATCTTATTTTTTAAAAAAGTGTTGAAGATTGCATCGAAATAAAACTTTAAAATGTTTCAGTTAACATCAGCGCGGAACATTTCAGCTTTCCTACTTTTAAATCTTTTTTGGTCAAAAGCGTTCGAAACTCAGCACAACTTCATGAATGGGTTCAGCCTTCCCAGAACTACACAGTTCTGTGAATGAGCTGTTTGCCAAAATAGCAAAGAAATCAATCTACTCGGTTCTATTTATAAATAAAAACTTTAGGAATTCATCAGTATTTTGCAAAATTTATTTTCCAGAGCTATTTCTTACTGAATAAATTGATGAATTTCCAGTGTTGTAATGCGTCTGCTCAAAATAACAAAACCAAAAGTCCTGAATGTTTCTCATAGCTTTGAATTCGTGTTCATCTGTGGTAATGACATGTCATGCTATTTGTTCTCTGTGTTGATGTGGACATTTTTTACGCTTCTCTACAGTCCTTCATAAGTGAGAGGGCTTTAGACTTTCATAACACAGATTCAGATTTTTCTGGCCTGTTTTCTCTTTCTCAAGCATTTAACTTTCCTGACTGTGCCCACAAAACGGCACCAATGCTGCAAGGTTACCATGGAACACTAAAATATCTCCTAGGGAAAGGCAATTGGATTAATACTATGGATTAGGATATATTTGTGCTTGACTGATTTTCCAATATCTTCATTAACACCAGTGTTGATAACATAGCTTTTAATAGCCTTTATAACCACAAATGCAGCATGGAATGCTGCAAATAGGTCATTAATCCCTTGAAAGTACAATTTAATGCAATGCTTCATGACAGGAAGTGAACGGGAAAATAAAACCTTTACTGTTTTAAGCCACACTTAACATTTTTACAGCACAGTTGGTTTGACAAAATAGTCTTTGTGAGTCATCACTTCAAAGCAAGGTCCTGGGGACCAATTAAACTTGTGTCTGCAACCCTCATGCATAGCTGCATGGAAGCGTGAGGTATTTCAAAATCTCTCTTTCAAGTAATAAGAGTTGTACCAAGATGAATTAAAAGGGCCCTTTTGCTTCAAGCATTTTAATTTAATATGCCCATGTGCGGAGGCACCCTTGAGGAATGAGAAATTGATTTTCATTCTTCGCATGCATCCTACAGTAATTTGCACTGTCAAAACAGTCCATGGAACTTGTCTTCCAAAAATTAGATCCTTGACAAACAATAGCAGGAGAGATTGTCCTCGATTTCAAGCTTTATCTTGAAAGAGACCACAATGTCCTTATTATGGCTGATTAAAAAGTGAGAACATAAAAGTAGTTGCCTTGCATCCAGTTTGCAATTGCTGGGTCAACTGAACTGAGTGGATTAAGGACAAATATGAGGATTGGAGAATTTTCTATTCTAATTTAATCTATGCCAATAACCTGCTGTTTTACCAGGGAAGGTGCTTAACCTCCCTTTGGATGGTTTCCACTTAGAATGAATTGAAAATATGTCCATGTTGTTCTGGTGTTGCTGATATTCCCACATACCTAATCTGGATGTTCTCATCTGATTATCACAGTGAGGATTTTTGCATGAATTTCACTGGTTTCTGGAGAATCAGCTTGGGTGGAAACTCTTTATAAGCAACCTGATGACTTTCATACTGAACAAGTTACATCCACACTTTCTTGTTGCTTGAGGATCATCTGGATAGAATCCCATTTGTTGCTGTACAAACAGTGGGCACACAATGATAATTTGTTGTTGGAGGAATGAGAAATTTTCACATAAGTAGAGAATAAACATTAGATGAGCTGTATTTTCTGCCAGAGACCATGTATTTAAGGAAAAATCACTGTCTGCTATACTTGGATTTAATATTTTCATTGTGTTTATTCTGTGGATAAAATAGCAAGAGACAATCTGTTCTTCAAAAAGCTCATAATAACAGATTGTTTTTATAGCAAATATTGCTGACAGGCAAAAATACAGAGGCAACAGGCAGAATATGACATAATGAATCAGAAGAGAGAGGTAAATATGTATTTCCTGGGCTGTGTTTGTAGGACTGTAACATCTCATGTACTATGGTTCTTTCAAAAAAATTCTACACTAACAGAAAAAAAAAAAAACAACAACAACATATTGAATTGTTTTAAGATCCATCCACTTCTCCCCACCAGATAATAATTTCTCAGTCACTGGTGTCTCTTCCTTTTTCTGTCAGAATTTCCTTGGATTTTGATTGTGCAACCCATTTGTGAGTTGGGTTGTTGAATCAGGACCAAAGAACTGACATTATGGTGACAGATCATAGGATTTTTATGTGTTATTATTCTAACAAGTGGAGAAGGAATAAAGGTACAAAGAAAAGATACTTCCATAAGTGGTAGAAATTTGAGGTGCAGATGTGAACAACAGAGTTCGCATGAGAATCTTTAGATTTCTGTTTTCTATCTAGAAGGCATTTTTGCAATAATGTTTCTATGAACAACTTTTTTTCCTTTTTCCTCACATTTCTCCTCCTCACACTTTCTAGTTATCTGTCCCTTCCACCTCTTTATCCTGTATCTCTGTTGAATGACCTAGGAACATCTCGGGAGCTTGAAAGTAGACAACACTGGTAAATATTTAGCAATGGCTCATGTGCCGATTTCTGAATCCAAGGAGGTTCAAGCTGTGGGAAAATTTCAAGTCCCATCTTAGGACTAAGCTCCAAGTATTATTAAATGGCTGAGGTTAGAAATAGTGGGAAAAGAGTAAATAGATGCAGGGCTGCAAGTCAAATCTTTACACCCTTCTTTTCCCTCTCCCCACAGCCTTGCCTCATGCACTGTTGTTACATGAGTCAGTCTGTTTCTCCCTCTGCAACTCCCCTCTAACTGGGAAAATGGATCTATAAAAAAATAATAGAAATGAGAGGAAAAAAAACCCCAACCAACTCTCGATCTTCAGACCCAGAGACTTTGACTGAGAGCCAAATATTTCAAACAGCAGCCCTTTCATAACTGGGAGAGCTAGTGCTAGATCTGTTGGGTATGCAGTGTGACCACATAACGCTCAGCACATGTCAACAGACCTGATAACCAAGTTGTGCCTCTCAACCTCCCATCCAGCTGAACTTTGGCAGGCTGCCAGCGTCTCAGTCCTAATTAACGTGATGCCATGCTATGACTGCAAGGTTGAAGCCACAGCTTTGTTTACCGCACAATTAACGGGTAAACATGACTTAAGCACAACTTAAACATTCAGCATTTACGAGACAAAATCCTTTCAGGAGCCCTTTTGACCTCAAGTCCCCAAGCAGACCTCTTGTAACGTGGAATTAGCTGCCTGTTCCACCAAGGGACATCAGGGCTCCCTGTGACGCTACAGATTTCCATCCCTGAAAAAATTAAGAACAGCAGCAACTTAATAGAAATTCTTGTGTGTGGGTCTCATCTGAGTGTCAGGGTTCTTCTGGGCTAAATCTGCATCTGATGGCATTGAAGCACTGACTTGAGCAAGGATCTTGAAGTAGCAGATGTCTTTATTGCTCTTGGATCTCAGTAACTCTTCTGTGACCCACACTGACCCCTCAGCTCTGATCAAAACGCAGCAGCTTAGTTTTGGTATTGCAGAAACCTAGGCATATAATTAACTTTACATCTTGCTAACAAACATGTTAACTTCAATCAGCTAACCACAGCTTGGCATCCATGTACGTCTATCGTATTTGGAGCTTTAACATGATAGCCAGCTTACTCATTTTTAATCTTTAAATACTGTAGAAACCCACCGATATGTAGTGACTTCAGCAGCAAATTTCTTTTTGCTTAAGTGAACTGGTGCCTCAGCACCCAATGTATGGTTTGTCTCCACACCCAAACAGACATGTAATCCTTTCAAGTAGACTAGATATTATACCAGGGCTGGGAACCAATCTTTAATCTCTGTGGTACCACTACAGTGCAAAGGGAATTGTGTCGTACCATGGTGGCCCACCAGCTGAACCTGCTCCATGCTGGACCCATCAAATGCTCAGAGTTAAGCAGCCATTCCTCATCTCCAGAATGAAATAATTTATATATCAGCAAGTGTACAGGCACCACATTTTGCTAACACCCTACCACTGCCACCACTACATGTACTGCCCTCTCACTGGTATGTGCATAGAAATATATCCCTAAAAAGGATGGGAGGGGGAAAAAAAAAAAGATTTACTCTTCTGAAAGCAGAATGACTTCTTGTACGTAAGTACTTTTCATTGAAATGTTTTACTTTTCAATACAGCACAAGAAACACAAGGCAATTGTCCACCCTGAAAAATACTTTCTTCCACCTGAACTCCTAATCTTCTAATATAATCTTTGCTATCAGCACACTGTTTCTGCCATTACACTAAATGATGGGCTGCCAGTTTTACCTCTCCTGTAACTGATTCAGGCTGCAATGCAGAGAATCTTTTGCAGAAGAGGAGGTGAAAGAAGGAGTTGCTGGTATCAACAGGACTGTGTCAATAAAGAATTTTATACACCCATTTAGATATATTACAGTATTTTACGACCTGTAAATTGCCATACAGAATAAAACTGATTGAGATAGAATTGTTCCTATTTTGTTGATGGAACGTGCTATTTATTGAAGGTCTTGGTGCTCTTGCTAATGCATGATTTTTTTTCATAGTTATATGCATTTCTCCAAGGTACCAAAATACCACATCTTCTGCCATGTAAGACTTACATAAGGACACGCGAGAAGAAAAATGGATGAATAGAAGCAGTTTAGATGGGCAGAGTTGAGCAAAGTTGTCCCTGGATGTAGGGTGTGTTCCTTCCCCATCCTCCTCCCTAATCCTTCGAGCTTCTCACAGTGCCTTAAAAGGTCCTCTTCCAATTCAGCTCCTGCTGAAAGATGATATAGAGTGGGAGGAGTTGCAGAATAAAGGATGCTTTATGGATCTGGGACTGGCTAATTCCTTGGTAAAATTCCTGTGTCCTCCTACTCACTCACTACTCCTGCTGCTGCCCATGCTGTTTACCACCTGTTTGGGTATGCCTTGTAACACAGAAGGTAACCATTGTGCATTACACTGCTTCACATGTGCATTCAGCTAGTCAGGAGAGAGTGCCTTGTAGGGATGAGATTGAATGAAGAATTAGGAATCTAATTTATTTCCAGCCCTGCCACTGACTTGCTTGTACTGACTGGGAAACCAGAGGGAGACTGACTTCCACGCTCCTCAGCTTTCCTGTCTGCACAACGGAGCTAGTGGTGCTTATCAAGAAAACATGAGTGGAGAAAGAGTTAGTTTCTTGGATTTGGGGTCCCATTGGAAGTGTCAAGTAGTATTAATGTAAAGAGAATATGCTGGTCTTTTGCTTCCTCTTAATGCGTTATTCACTTCTTGGCTTCAGGAGCAATGTGCACATCCTCATGTATGCCTGTGCCAACGCTCGTTGTTGTGTGTGCCAAGATATGTTATAGTGTCTCTATTTACTATGAGCAGCCTACACACTGCCTTTGTGAATAAGTATGGCAGCAATGTAGTAGGGAAAGGGGGGAAGTATCTGTGTGTCTGTATATAAGATCATATATTTGTACAAAGTGTGTGTCTGTGGGCTTCAGAGACTGAGGGGAGTCTGTGGTTCAGACAGTCTGCCTGTTTTTTTCTTTTTTTTTCTCTGAAGGCAGCAAAATATGTTGATATGGATTTTTTTACAGGAGCTTTTTGTGTTTCGAGTTAATACATTTTCCTCGCATCAGATCTTGCCAAACATCATTTACTTACTCGTACTGTAGAAGCAGGTTACCCAAAGGCAACACCATTCTTCCAAACTGCTCAGAGACATACCATAATAAGACTCGTGGTTAAAAACAACAAAATATCATCCTGGCCAGAAAAAAATGAGAAAAAAAAAAAAAAAAAGCCTGTGCTTATGTTGCATGTGTGCTTAAGTATTTAGCTGAACTAGTGCCAAGGTTGTGAATTTATACAGCAGAAATACTGCCACTGATGGGCTCTGTGTAACTGTGACCCAGTAACTCGAATTGTGAATTGTGTCCAGCGTGACATTTCTGTTCGATATTCCCAATGGTAAAATGAGGCTTTATTCATGGTGCATATGAGAGAAAGAGAGAAACTTCAAACAGACTAGTCTACAATGAAGCACAGCATTTTCATTCATGAGAATAATGTTTGTGATTTTTTTCTTTTTTTTACCCATAAATTAAATGCTTGAAATAAGAAAGTACAATACAAAGGAAGTTAATTCTTCCTGACTACTGGAGCTGCTGGTTTCAAGTAATGACCTCTTCTGAGTTTTTATTTTCCTCTTTTGAATTTTCTTTTTTTTTAATTGTTGTTACCATCTAACAAGATTTCTCAGTGGAAATAAGATATTTAGTTTATGTATAGATCGTTCATCAGAGGGATTGAAATACATTCTTCACAAGCATGCTGAACATACCCGGCCATTAATAACAAAATTTTTAGTGGTAAATAAAACAAAGGATATTACACATTGCCAGTAGGGAAATTGATTTATCTTGCTTTGGTTGGTTGTCTGCGTTAAGAAATGTCACACATATTCAAAGTTTTTTGCATAGCTAGTGTTTTGTGTTTTGCAATACCAACATCTCTTCTAGACAGTTTTTTGGCATCTTTTTCTTGACCTCATGTCAGCAAGGAAACAACTACTTTTAGTGAAGTACATTTAGCCTATTAACATACATACTTTATATGTATATATATGTATACATACATATAAATCTATATATAGTTACTTATATGTTTGCATATTTCAGTGAATAAGACCCAAACATTTATTTGCCTCTCCAAAAAAGGACCACACTGAAGTGTGTACACACTGACAATCTTCAAGGACAAATTATCGACACATGGGAAGATTTGCTGCTTCTGAGAGTAGGACTTCAGAGAACTACCAGAGCTTATCTTTTCCCATTGAAACCAGTGGCTTTAAGACAATTCAGGCTAGATTTATTGATTTCCAAGACAGCTCACAGACTGGCGCAGCCAAAGCACAGTCCCTATAAGTGGGATTCAGTTCATCTATGTCCACAGTGCTAGAGTCTCAGATAAGTTTAACTCCTTTGGTTGAAAAAAATATCCACTCCATGATATACCCATAGAGGCAGGATCTAAGGTGTATTATGCTAACAGATACTTTTAAAACTTGCTTTCAGAGCGGTGTGAACATATCCGATGAGCATCATTAGGCTAGTGGTGATGATTCCACTCTTTTTTTTCCCCACTATATCCTGACAGACAGAAAGTACTTAAGCTACATCCCCAAAATTAAATTTAAAAGACTTACAACGCTGAACTCATGAATGCCCAGATTTGGCTTGAGGTTTTTGTGTTTGTTTGTTGTTGGGTTTTTTTTTTCTAAACTTATTGAGATCAATGATATACACAAGAAAAATTCGGAAATTCTTTACCGTGGCTGATTTTGAGTTCATTAAGCAGAAAATATCTGATCAGAATATACACACAAAATTTTTTCTGTGTGGCTTTTTTTTTTGTTTTCAGTTATAACATAAATAAACTGTTTAACTGATTTTGTATAAACTTTCCAAAAAAAATCTCAAGCATGGAAAATTTCATCCCAAAATGGAGTTTATTTCAGAAAATTACAAGTAACAGAAAAAGAGGGTTAGAATGGAAATCTGAACTCCTCATTAGCTAGAGTTAAGCGCCAACTTAAATGCCAGGGGTTTTTTTTCTGTTAATATTTGGTTTAAAGTTATATACAGGTTTGGAAGAGCTTAACTCTTTTTAACCCTTTTTTTTTTTTTATTGCTGCCACTGACTTATTTCTGTTTCAAAGTGATGGCATGGGTTCAGAACCCAATAGCTATCTTCACCACAGCAGGACACATATTTTTTAACTTTTTCTTTCAGATCATCTCTTGATACTGTATTCACACAGCCTTAAATTCCACCTAAATCCCTCTCCCTAGTATTTACTACAGGCTGGCTCTAAATATTTGGTGGCCCAAGCCAATGGAGAGCATTAGGCTAAGGCAAGCCTTAGGCTGTTGGATTATGGCTTCTGGTTTCCATTACGGATCTGTGGCAGTGTGAGGAGAAGACAGGAGGTCTACTTAACACAGCAAAAAAGGTATGAGTAAAATTCAGTAAAATACAATGCAGCTGAAAGAAATTGTGTACTGTGTTTTTAATCCTTAGCCGGGACAGAAACCTCCACAGCTTCATCTTTAAAAATGATGGCGAGTAATGTTTTGAACACATGTTCTACTTTTCATCTGGAAATCTCAGCTCCTCTAGGAAAGTGAGGAGATGGATGTTATTTGACTGCTTTTACTCTTGGTCTAACTAAATACGGAGATTGCTGTGGTCTAATGGATAGGACCTGCATTTAACTCCTTAGCAAGAAGCTAACTCCATTCCTGGCTGTGCTGCAAATTCCCTATGTAACCTCTGGCAAGCTTTCTCTTCCTCTTCTCCTTCCTTTGGAAAATTACTCTGAATTCAGGGGGGCATTTTGTTGGGGGAATGCAGGATGAGGAGTTGCTTTACCAGATTTGGAGTCTCTTTTGCTTCTTGAAGGTTAGCCAGCTCAGTTCTGAGACCAACAATGAATGCCTCCTTTCCAGTTCTTAAGAGAATTCTCTCTTTTTCCAGTGATGTAGATTTTGTTTACATTTTACGCTTTCTACTTCTAAAAACCTCCCTGGTCTGTCTTTGTTTCCAATTTTTTAGTCCAAAAGATCTTTATTAGATATACAGAAGGATCCAAGTATGCATTAAAAGCAATTATAAAAACACTTCATTTTAAATATGCCTGTTGCAAATATTCAGAAAACATTCAAGTGGTCAGTGATATTGCACTGAGTGTGGGAGTGCACATTTCCCTTAGTTTTGAGTCGTGAAAATTATTAACTTCTTTATAACTGTGAGGAAGCAACTGACAGGCACCTGGAAGAGCAGGGTGACGACTCTGGTAGTGCAGCTCTGAAACAGAGGTCCCTGACTCTTGAGACAATCAAAAGAAGACTTCTGTCAAGTTCTGATGGTCTGCAGAAACGTGCATGCAGACTAAATGGCAAGGTGCCTACACACTAAGGCCATAATCAGGCAGCCTAAATCCCATGAGTGCCTGTGCCTAGTTTTTCCTATCGTCTTGTTTTTCAATGTTTCCATCTTTAGCTTAACTTAGCCCTCTGAACTGTACTTCAGAGGCCTTGAGAGGTGCTTGGCTTTCTAGGGACCATCTGAATGTGGTCCCTTAGGGTCTAGTCATGGTCTCACTAAATGATATCAAATCGCTGAAAGCTGGAGTGGCCTCTGCTCTGTCTGTAGCCACAGTTATTATTAATTAAAATTTACAAAACCATAAACTATTGACTGACACTGATAAATTCAGATTCCTTAGACAGACAATTCAACCACGGGTTAAACATATTTCTAGGTTTCTGAAAGTGCCCTGAGAATTTCAGCCATTTCTTTGCTAGCATGCCTCTCTTTGAAGGACCTTATTATGCAGAAAGCTTGAAAGTGTTGTAACAAGCTGCATTTTGCTGTTTCCATTCTTCAGTAACACGAACAAAAATACAATTTAATGAGCAAAACATTTATTTTGGTACAGGATTCTTCCTGCTGCTTAATGCTCTTTCCTTCTGCTTTTTTTTCTAGAATACATGGTTTTTCACATTGGCAGGATGTGTGTCAACATAAGCCGAATATGTATTTAATCTTAAATTTGGTAGCAAGGACTAGTTTATTGAACAACAATGCCTGCATGAAGACAAAACTATGTCAGCCCAGTAGGGACTTTACTGACTTTCTTGAGCTGGCTGGGGCTTGTTTTCAAATAATATGGCATTTTCTGAAGTAGCAATACTTCCGATATGAACACCTTGTTTGTACAGAATCTACAACTCAGACTACAGCCTTGTGAAGCAGATGCAAAAAAAAAAAACCCTGATTAAAAGACAAGTTTTATGTTGTTTTGGGTTTTTTTTTTTTCCGAGTAACAGTAACTGCTTGAGTATGCTCAGTGCTGTCACAGCATGTCACGATGGTTAAGGAAACCTGTATTAGGAAGTGAGTTGGCAATTGAGTGCTGCGAGACTTGTACTGGTTATGGTGGACCTGGAATTAGAATAAATATAGAAGCTTAGTCTAACCATTTACTGCTTAGACACATGGACAATTGTAGCTCCCTTCCTGATGCCCATACAAACATTATATTTCTTTTATCCCTGCAGGAAGCCTTCAGTCTAACTAAAGCTTTCAGTTTGTTAGCAGGGAGATGTTTGCAGCTGGGAGAAGTGGTGTGTGTGTGTGGCTGCTCTCAGAAACGTTTAAAAGTTTCATTGAGCTCAGCATCATTCTATGACATTCTATAACTATGTAACATCTACATTTGAAACATTTATGTACTCTGACCAGAAAAATCCCAATTGAATCCAACTCTTGATCTTCATGGAGAGGCCTCTCACAAAGCTACTTCATCCACTTCAAGGTCCATCTGGACACACAACTTCTATGGTGCCAATTTATGCAACCTGATACGTTTACTCCACTGTGGATACTTCCTTCCAGCAATGAAAATACCTCAGAGTGGCAGGTAGCTTCTTTTCTGTCCCACAGTTTCTTCCTTTTTGCCCTCTAGGAGATACTGATGTTGTCTGTCAGCTCGGAGCTTCATCCTCCTACCAGTTAGTTACCAGTCCTGCTGCCACTTCAGCCTCATGTGGATTGTGAGCCAAGGAAAAGGAAAGGCAGCAAGGAAAGAGATGGCCTTGCAGCAGCTCAAGAGTGGCATGGGATCTGGCAGTGAAACTCTATGGATGGTTTCAAGTTTGTAAGCTGTGACTGGGCTCTGTGTTAGAGGTCAAGGAGCAGGGAATGGCTCATTGTTTCTCTAAGAGGCCAGGAATTTGAGTCTACTGCCCTTGCAAATATTGATGTCCTCCTGCATCAATAGTCTTGAATTTTAGCTTGGAAGGGTGGGAAGTTGTGGTGAAAGTGCTTAGACCTTCACAGGCTTTTAGCAGTACAGTTTTTGCTCCTTCCTTCATTACCCTCGATCCTTCTCAGATGAGTAGACATGCCCCAAGGCACAATTACAGACAGTCTGCAGAGAAGGAATACGGTCAAACAGAAAGAATATTCACAAAAAGTAACCAAGTTCTTAGGCTTATTTAATGGTATCTTCCATTTCCTAAAGGAGACTAGGTCTTTTAAAGCTTTACATGATTAAAAATATAGTAATTTAAAAATGTTGGCAGGTCTCTGCTTATTCAGGTGCTTAATTACTTTTAAAAACTGTTTGTCAGAGCCTTCTTTCCATACAGATTTTAGGGCAATTTCTACTGTGTTGTCACTAGCTATTGTTTTGCTGTTACCTGTAAGAGAAGGCTGTGTCTGATGCTCATAACTGCCAGATAACCTTTCAGAAAGCATAAGTAAAGACAAAGAAAAGTAATGATATATAGTTAAAACATGTCTACAATATTGCTGTTAAATGTGGGTGACCAAATGCCTGAAACCGAAACGTAAGATGCCTTTTTTTCCTACTGAGACTCTGAAGGTGCTACTCCATCAGTGTAGGAATGAAGCCAACTAATATGACAAGTGAAATGTTGTGGTTCTGGGAATTTCTAGCAGGCTTATGGCTCACATGTGTATTTCATGTGAAAGCATGTCATGTGCCTGTCCTTACTGATCTTGTATGCAGCTGTTGAACAAAAGTATGTTGAAGAAAGCTTGCATGCAAATCTCTCTTCTAGGTGTGCCAAATAGAGGTGTTTTCTTTTCAGTCCAGGAAATGTTAATTATTGGGTCTGGGCAAAGAAGTATTTTCGGCAAAGGACTTTTGCTCTGAGGAATGGGAGGTTTTCCCACTTAGGAAAAGATTATTTTTAATATATCTCGGTTCTAGAGTTTATAGGGCAATATGTACTGTATATTATTGCTAACTAGCATAAAGCTGCTATCAGAAATCTAGGCAGCAACAAAAAAAAAAAAAAGCATCCTTTTCTAAGAAAAAGGGAGGGTAAAAGTTTTGTAAGGTTTATTGGAGTTTTGCCTGCATATAGCAGTTTGCTAGGGCAGAAAGAGGTAATAACAGGATAGTTACCAGCAGAAAAATACTTCAGCCTTTAATTGATGTACCCTCTTTTTAAATGTTGCAATGCACTTTTATTACCTGAAGTTTAACATGCCTGTCATGAATTGATATTCTGCTCTCTACTTGTAAACTTGTGCTTTTCTCCATCATCAAGATTTCTCAGAAGTGAATCACTGAAAACTGCGAAGGCACATTCAGACATCAAAATTTATTGCTTAATTTGCTTATATGGAATCTCTGATCCTTGATGTGATAGAGATTATATATAGAATTGCAAATGAAGTATGAAAGAGACTGCCAGAGTTTCTGCCTTTGCACAGCTTCAGACCATCAGTGTGGCCTGAACCCTTGAAGTCTGGAGACTGGAACTATTCCTGCTCCGTGACTGTTTGATTTCAGGGAGAGAAGGTGACATTTTGGACCCCTTTAAAAACACGTGTGCTTACAACAGCTTCAAATGGTGACAAAAGTGTTGAGAAGCTGTTTTTATAGGTAGTTGATATGGGAAATGAGAAATAATGGGTAAGGAAGAATATACTGGTAGATTCAGTAATTTGGTGACCTTTCTTAAACAATAAATAAGCTATCCTAATAATTTTGAGCTGTTATCCTAGTTAAAAATCCAAAGGATTCTTCCTTGATCAGTTGGACATTGAGAAGATTGGGTTTCTTACGTTAACTCTTCCATGGCTTCTCACCTGCAAGATTTTCCTGGTTTTTGAAGTCAAGAGATAAACATAATTCAGGAGTGACTCAGCTGCTAATCAGGCAGATGGATTAAGATAGATTTCTCTCAGTCAACAAATATGACAGTCTGTTTTTCTATGGAGTCAATTTTATGTCTTACTTAAGAAAACAGAAGACATGAAGTTTAGTCCATAACATTTCCTTCCTTCTCGCCCTGAATTTGTGCCATATAAAGACTCCCTGAAACCATTGCTTGGAGTGAGTTTGAATGGGTTCTCAACCTTTGATGAATTGCTCTCAGGTTTTATTTCTGAGGAGTTTGCACAATTAAAGAAAAAAAGATATTCCTAGGGGATTCCCTAGGAAGATCGCTCTGTTTTATTATGGGATAAATTTCTTGTACTGTTACAACATGAAATGAGGGGCTCTCCTAACAAATATAAAAGTTATGTGACAACCCTTCTATTTTTAGATGATTTAAATCAGTGAAAAGGGAAAAACATTTGTTTCCAAGACTGTAATTTTCCAGATGACACCATGTTATTGCATGGTGCCATACCATGAGAAAGAGCATTCTTGTGGCTTTTGAACTGGAAATCCTGTAAGAATGCTATTTCTGGCATTTATTTGCTGTGAAGCCAGGCACACATGGAGAGCAGACAGACTGACCAGATACAGTTTGTGGTATTAAGGCATTCAGAAAAGTCCCTGCTACGCAGCCCTTTTCCAGTATACAGGGTGTTGAGTGAAGTTGAAAAATTATCAATGAAGATCAAATCTGAAAGCCATGATGTGATCAGACTGCCAGACTTTCACACTATTAATATATTCCTTCCTCTTGCAAAAACACCCTTTTGCAAATTCAGCTTTTCTGTCTTCATACATTGATACTTACAAAATCTTTATTGGTAAAGAACAAGATTTTGGTACAAAGTGGGAGTGAAGGTTGAATGTACCTTTCAATGAAAATGTGATCACTCCAGTTTAACTGGGAAGATATTTTTTTATTTACCTGAGCACCACGTGTGAGCCTGCAAAAAGCCTGTTGACTGAAGAATGAACCCAAGAGTGGACAGCTTAGGCCCATTTTTCTGGTAACCTTGTGAAGTCTGTAGTCATAGTTAATTCAGTATGGCTACCCATGCAAGAAGAGTTTTTGCGTGGGTAAGTGCTTATAGGAGGTAGCCCCTCTAGGGCTTAAGAATTTGTATTTTCAGACACTTTCTGTATTTAGTTCAATAGAATAGTCTGGGTTTTTCCTTTTTTTAAAAAAAAGAGATGTATTCTCTGAATTTTTTCTTGAATATATTTGCGTCTCTCCACATCCTCACTCATAGGAACTGCTCTGAAATGATAGTCTGCCTGAACAGAGCAAAACCCCTAATAAATATGGTGCATTCCTCTTTAAAAAAGTATATTTATTTAGTAAGTTTAGAAACCACTCTGAGGTTAGGTTACAGCTCTTGGGATTAGAGGGCGTCTCGTGGGCAGTTCAGACATCAAGCTATAGGTCCATGGAGCAAAGCTGAGCTGTTTCTAGCCTGATGTCTGAATTATGAATTAGGTTCATTCTAATTCCAATGGGGTAAACCTCAGAGCAGTTTATATACTTATGGCTAAGTGCTCCTAAAATACAGGCTATTTATTTAAAACATACATGTAAAATGTAATATCTAAAAAAGATATCTGGCCTAGCGATGCTGGAGCACAGCAACTCTGCCAATTAAAATCTGAATTCCAACTTCGGAGCCTTACAGAAGGGGATGGCACATCTGGCTTTATGCCACATGCTGATACTCCCA
Source organism: Todiramphus chloris collaris (assembly GCA_025345505.1). Classification (NCBI taxonomy): domain Eukaryota; kingdom Metazoa; phylum Chordata; class Aves; order Coraciiformes; family Alcedinidae; genus Todiramphus; species Todiramphus chloris. The sequence goes on along the minus strand of JANVCC010000068.1, from coordinate 8,723,542 downwards.
GCTAGGCCAAATCCTGGCTCAGGGTGAAGTGCAACAGCCACAAGACTAAATTAATTTGCCTCAGCCCAAGGCACTTGCCTCTTCCTCAGCCATCCCTGTCATGCCAAGGCTGGGAGAGCTTTGGGTCACGATGCCCTCCCTTGGCAACTCAGGAAAGTTCCTTAGGCCAAGAATACTCTGCAGGGTTGGCTTCTCTCGCTTTCTATCACTGGAGTTGTGCAAAGAAGCACGGATCTACTGTTGGATATTTGGGGAGTGGAACGGAGCTGGACGGTTGGACAGAAAGCAGAAGACTTATTAATAGCATCAGCAACTCGTTCCATCTGGAGCCACCCTGGTCTCTGAGCTCATTCTAGAAGCACTGCCAGCTGGTGAACCTCTCACCTTAATCATATGTCTTTGACCCCTGCTGCTAGCAGTCAGGTAGCTGTGCCAAGCTGCAGCCTACAGCTGGTTTTTCACAGGACACTTCTGACTGGCTGCCTTGTGCAGGAAGAGCAGTCAGCGGGGCTTTCTGCAGGAGGCTAAGCCATCCCTTCCTCTGTTCATTTTGCTCAGGCTAGCAGAGAATCTACAGCAGAGACAGCATCTGCTGTAATTTTCCTGGGATGGGAATGGAGCAGAAACTATCCGCTATTTTCGGACAGATGAGTTGGATCCATCACTATACAGAAAAAAATGAGTCAGTTTACACTCTGGTTCTTTCTTCCCACCTCACCACCCTCCTTTAATTTCCATTCCAGGAAATAAATGGGACAAAATACCTCTCAAGTAATTACTTCTGCCTTGGCATTGAGTGAGTTGTAGAGAAATCCTTGGGAAACTGCTTTGGGAAAAAAGTGAAGCTCTGTTGCAGATGCAGAAGCAGTGGATGTATAGTGGACACAAAGGGCAGATTTCTTGGGGCACTGAAGAACTGTCATGGGGCGGAAGGAGTGCATATTTAATTCACATGGGGCCAAAGATCACTTTATACAAATCTGCAGGAGCTGGCAAAACTAAATGTCACAAGTCAGCTAGTGGGAGTTAAAAGCTGCAAACGGACAACCCCTGCTGCCAGTGTTTTCTGCTTTCAAAGAAACTGAATCTTGCCATTTTGTGTGGCAGCAGAGTGCTTACTCATAGCTCTTGGATGCCTGAGGCTGACCATGCGGCACTAAATATGTGTGAGTGTAATAGTAATATTGGAATAATCCCTCTCCCTCGGCTGCCTAAATCCATTCAGAGACACTTGGGAGTCAATAATTTATCTGGCATAACTGAATTTTTGGGCTGAGCTGCGCTCAGTACAGGAAGAAGAAGTGGAGTGCTTTCAGTGGACTGTTGGGGTATCAACAAATTTCTCACGTCCTTGATAAGCATGGAGGTGACTGATGAAGGGGTCTGGAAAGTGAGATAAATGCAATGAAATATCTCAATAGTGATCTCCACATCGCCCTACTCCCACAGTTCTATCATCCCTCTCTGGGCATTATCAAGTGTGCCTGTATCATCAATGATGTTTTGCTGGGCTGTAGCATTCAGATAGGTGGGCGATAACAAATACTAAAGCCTTTTATTCAGATGAACTTGAAGAGCAGAGGAAAGATTTCATCTGACATTTCCTGACTTTTCATGTGCTCTCTACCGAGAATATATAGGCAATAATGTTTGGTCAGATGAAAGTGTCTTTTTGTTTCAATTCATTTTGATAGGCTACTCATCTGTCCTCAGAGCTATCTGGACTGGCATCTGGGTTACTGTGGAGGAGGGAGAGCAGGTTCTTGAGGAATGACAGTGCAGAACAGACATGATGTCTTGGGAAGGGCTCGGGTGTTGTGCCCACAATCTGTTAGGACCAGATACATGCCTGGAATATTATTTTCTTTGCTAATGACCGACGGTCAGGGGAAAAAATTTTTGAGGGAAGTGTCATAGGAGAATATGCATCAGTCAGTAAAGCAGAATTACAGGAAAAAAAAATTAATTAAAAAATCCTGTTGTAATAGACCAAGTACCTATCAAGTGACAACAGCAGTTTATTTTCCTCAAGCAAATGTAATGGATATACTTGGACATAATCCTACCTCCAAGTGTTTTAATTCTGATGGCACTTCTGATTAAGGAGAGATGCCAAAATGGAAAAGTGCAGACTTTAATGGAAAAAAATGTCATAAAGTTGACAGCATTTCTACAAGGTAGGTTGACACCTAAGTTAGCTAAGAAGGCTTGAAACAAGCAGGAAAATAATAACTAAAACGAAGAGGAAAGAAAAAGACCTGCTATGAGTCAGTGTTTTCATTATTTGATGAGTGTTTTGCAGTCTGTTTTCACAGCCAATTAAGATACAATGGGTAAGAGGATTAGGTCTTGTTTGTTTTATTCTACCTGTTTGACTGGCTAATCAGGAAAGCTCCAGGCCCAGGCGGGTCTTCATACCCACACGTAATTTCTCTTTTCTTCCATGTTTTACTTGAAAATGTTCTTTGTCAAAACACAGCTCACACTATAACCTTGAAACAAAAAAGACAAATGCAATGGATTCAAGCTTCCATGTGTCTTAGACTCTTGGTGTTGATATTGTAGGCATCGCTTAGCTGTACATGATAGAGAATGTGCTAGTAACACAAATTTATTCCATACAGGTAGCCAAAATCACATCTATATGCTGATACATGGAATGCCAGTATGACCAGACTTGCTTGTATATCTCCTTAATTTCATTTGTAAGGTTTTTTTTTTCCCCCTGAGGAAATATTTGCAGGTTATTAAAATCACCCAGCAAGCTAATGAGGCCTTCAGTGTGCTTCTGTGTGTTCCCCAGGATGTTTTCTCAACCTAAGCAAAACCAAAGTTGTATAACTTCAGGAGCACCTGAGGGAAAAAAAAATGCATGCTTTAAAGAGGCACAATTCCTTTTCTGCTGTCTTCTTGCTCCTGGTGGAGAGAGTATTACTTTTGTACTAGCCCACACTGTCAGCAGATTACTTTGCTCTGCCCCATGCAGAATATGGCATGTCATAATGAAAGCTGCTTATGTGCAGACTGAATTCTTCACTCATCAACTGACCTAAGTCAGTTAGGCTATGTTATATTTCAAGTCTATGGATTTAATAAAACAAGAGACTTCAAGGTTGGAAATCCTTCTGGAGAGTTCACCTCAAGTTCCTGAAATGCAATTTCCTTCTCCACTCACATTAGAGTTTCTTTGCCTGCATGTTATAATGCAAGGAGTAGGATTTGATTCTCTGTCTTAAAGGAGGGAGGAGGAAGTCATATGTAAGAACTAGAGAAGGACATTCACATACATTAAAAAGAAAAATAATTCCAAACTATAAAAACCCCACAATAAAAATAGCCATAACCATAAGCATGTTGGTTGGAATGAGGTTCTCTCATGACATTCAGACTTTCAGTCTCCTCCATTCAAAAAATTTAACATGACAGGTAGACCAAGATGATGTAGTTTTGGGGTGAGGAATCTAAAATTGAAACCACCTCTATAAGAAATAATAGAAAACCTCTCTGATATCTCTGTCAGCATGTCTAATATTTTGAGACAGTCCAGAAGACATTTCATCAAACAAGCTTCCATGGCTCACTGCTTTAGGTTGATTACTCATGTTTTCCCTTTGTAGTAATGTTTTTCTAAATGCATTTCATTCAACACAGTGTTTCTTTGGCAAAAAAAAATGGCAGCTTATTGTTGAATAGCTAGCATTGCTTTGATGATTTTCACAGAATCACAGAACTGAAAAAGACCTTGAAGATCACTGCATCCAACTGTCACCCCACCCTGCCTCCCCTCCCCCCCACCCCCCAAAAAAAACCAACCTAAAAAACCCTAAACCAACCAAACCAAACGAAAACCAAACGAACAAACAAACAGCAAACAAAATAAAACAAAAAAACCCACCAAAAACCCCTCAGCACCCCACTGGAGCATGTCCTGAAGTGCCTGGTCTACATATTTTTTATATAGCTCCAGGGATGGAGACTCCACTACCTCCCTGGGCAGCCTATTCCAGCATCTGACTAGTCTTTCAGTAAAGAAATTCTTCCTAATATCTGATCTAAACTTCCCCTGGTGGAACTTCAGGCCATTCCCTCTAATCCTGTCATTATTTACTTGAGAGAAGAGTCTGCACCCACTTCACTACAACCTCCTTTCCAGTATCTGTAGAGATAAGGTCTCCCCTCAGCCTCCTCTTCTCCAAACTAAGCAATCCCAATTCCCTCAGCTTTTCTTCATAGGACTTGTTCCCCAGACCCTTCACCAGCTTGGTTGCCCTTTCTCTGAACTCACTCCAGTGGGTTCATTATCACTTCAGTGCCCATTTGCATGGCAGAATCCTCTGCAGAACTAACACAGACAGTTCCTTGTGTCACAGTTTTCAGAAGGTTGAACTTTAGAAGTGCACAGCTTTCAACAGCAGAAAGATGTTTCATCCCATGAAAGTGTCTGAGGTTCAAGAA